>JBAPLJ010001294.1:1200000-1800000 GCA_037832345.1 Rhizophora mangle | reverse complement strand
CATAATACAGCGAATTGTTGAAGGTCTTCAGAACTAGCTTATGTAATCATCTTCTGCCTTTTTGGGTTTTCAAAGAAGAAATGGGAGGGTTTTTCCCCCTCTCTAGCCGGGTATTAGATTTCTATTTGTCAAATATTATGTCTGCTTTATATCAGGCATTGGTCAGTAACATAACGTGCCACGTGATAATATTGTTGTAATCATAGTCGTCTCAAATTGCTATGGTTGAATTGAAGAATTGAAAATGCAGTAGCTGTGATGATGATCTGTGTCATTAGTCAGAGCATTGTTACGTATTCTCTGCCATATAGCCTATAGGGACATTGGAGATTTGGAATGGAACTATCTTAGGCCGAATAGGTCAGGGCATGGAAATATGGGATGGAATTGCATGTTGCTTCGCATTGCTGACAAAGGTTTGGATCCCATTGAAAAGCATTACAGGGAAAGACAATTCCATAGGTTATATCGGTTCTAGAATTTGTCCTTGTGTATGCATACCCAGAGACCAGGATTCCTGTCCAACAGGCGGCACAAAACTGGCTTCAGGGCTAAGTTGACCAATTTGCCGGATTAGGATTGAGATGCCATGCCAGCGTGACACAGGGAAATCCATATCATGCCACCTAATAAAAGCGTGGCTTTATATCCACGTCCGCATCAGAATACCGTGTAAATCCACTCAGCTGTGTTAAAAGGAACGTGTAAATCCACCCAGCTGTGTCAAAAGGAAAAAAAGCAGTCCTTTAAGAAATGCAAGTCCCTGAGAAATTTTGGGAAAGGGAATGTGATGTTTATAAAAGTGTGAAGAACTTGTCTTACTCCCAGTAGATTAGACAGAAAAAATAATAATAATAAAAGACTGCTTGCCTTAATTTTTTTATTTTTTATTTTTTTGCATAAGCAGAATAATTCAAGCCATCCGTGTTTAAGCAACAAGATATCATGCAATTTCATCACTGTTTAGAAAAAAAAAAACAGAGATATTCATTGTCATATCATCCATGTGGGAAAAAATATATATATTGAGGTGAAATTTCAAATCCGAAATAACCAAGACTGCGAATTTCAAAGATCAAATACATGGACCTGTCCGATGTACCCCAAAGCAACAAAATACAAGAAAACACAAATATTCAGGCGCATCTAAATCGGATAATATGGACAATTATACTGCCAAATACCAAGAACAACGACAGGATCATCTAAATGTGCAGAGCTCCGGAAGATAACATCCAAAACAGAGAAAGCTACTGAACAATAGAATATCACCAAGAGACAAGTGCTGATCAAAAAGAAGTTTGCATTCCTGTCATGTGTATGTGAACACCATGTGGTGATGAGGGCAAAGAAAATGATGCTGTGGAGCAGAATCGACAACCCACTTGTCGACAGTTTCCAAACTTGTTGGGGCAATAATCATGAGAAACCCGAGTCTTAACCAAGTAATTAGCGAGTTAGTGAAGTAAAAATCACACCTCAATTGCACTAAATTTTCGAGTTATTACTTATAATTTTTTTTTCCAACGTAAAATTCTAACCACATACACTCACCCTGAAATCTCGATAAAACTTAACCATGGTTCCCAGGCAACAGTAACGGAAATATTGGACTTAGCAGCACAAATAGCACCACTGCCGTCACCAGTGGTCCAATCTTCCATACATTTGATTGACGCTGATTGATTGCCCGTAGAAATCCAGCTTTTTCTATGGGCGGTTGGTAACTTGCGTAACATATTTGTTTGCATTTAAAGTCAAGTAACCTGTATAATGACAAACAGCTTCATTTTAAGCCATTTGGATATTGCTTATTACACCAACGACGCCCATATGGTTCTGTTTGAAAATCGTCCAGTCGGCTAATCCAAGTAGATTTTAACAAGTTTGCAAGCTGACAATACATCTAAAGACATTAAAAACCTGAGGAGACTTTTAAAGCCGGCTACTTCACTTCTGATACACTTGGGAATGCCGCAAAAAGTACGCTCGGCCAAGGAATACACCAAATGGGTAAAATGGGTATTAGAGTCCATTAACTATTGATGACAAATTGAGTATTTGTGACATTTGGCAGGAGACAACTAGTGATTTATAAACAATTAAAGCATGCATGGAATAGTATCAAGTATCCAAAAACCTAATACCACTTGCTCAGATCAGGCAGAGACAGGCAAAGTCCTTGTGGGTGTGTGTGTGTGTGTGGTAGAAGGTTTTCGCTTCATCAACTCTCGAACACAGGCACCAAAGCAACCACAAAATGTACTAAGCCTTTAAGTAGCCTAATTTTGTTTCAGTGGCAGTTCCTTGTTCTTATTTTACTTTCCCATGAATGAAATAAAAAAAAAAAAAAGTAGTTTTTGACATTGATGGACGATAAAGCACTTTTTGTTGCTGTTGCTGAAATCGATCCCTACAATCAATCAATTATAACCCCTTTCTAATTTATTACATGACAAATAGGTACCAATTCTCTACAACTTATGCGAAACAAACAAGGAGATGTACATCTGACCGGAAAAGAACCAAAAAAAAAAAAAAACCAAGGAGATGCACAGACAAATCGCAGCTTACAATAAGTTGACACGCACCCAACAGAAAGGGGAGAAATCCTATGACGTACACAACTGAATTGAATTGTTCAATACTAGCCAAGGTATACATGAAGCCTTATAGCCAGCAAGAAGACGCAAATGAGGGCAAAGTAAAGGAGAGAATGTATCAAAATGGAAGCGCCACTGGTCTGCAAATAACCAAACTCCACGCACCGGTGGCGCCCTGGAACCTGGAACAACAGCCCTGGAGTCAACAGCAGCACCACTGCCACAAACACTGGACCCCAATCCGACACTCTCTTTCTTACTAAAACCTCGTTAAATCCTTGTCTGTTTTTAGATGGGCTTGTGCAGAGGAGAGATGCAATGCAGTGCACGGACTGCGATTCTAGCTGACTTATTGGTGGGGATTCTTTGAGAGATGAGAGAGAGAGAGAGAGGGAAAGGGAGCACTTGTTTTTCAGTTTTTTGTCGTGGGGATGGAAGTTAGAAGCTGAGGTCACTCTTGATTCCGTCCCACCGTGCCGTCCCTTTTGTAATACTGTAGGTTTACTAACACGTGAATGACAGTTTTTGCAAGTGAACGAGGATAACTGGCTAATTATGCTTTCTAATTTTGTAAATTAATCATTTTGTTAGACACATTATTCCGAATTAGTAAGCAGAAAAGCACACGTACCAAAATTTACAAGTACCAAAAAAAGATGCAGGGCACACTCGATATTCTACCGTTTTATTGGTACGCGTCGAAGCATATAGAGGACTTTTGTGCTCTCATACAATCCTCGTTGTTCAGATCAAATGCCTGCTTACTCCATTGCATATTATAGAACAGAAAGAAGAAAGAGAAAACATAAGGTTATGCCTAAATTTAATGACATTATTATGGCACAAATTTCATGAATCCAATTTGAATTTACCCAAAATCTCCATATACTTGTGCTGGCACGGATTTCATGAAATCCAATTTGGTGCAAGCATGAAGCATAGCTCTTCCGATCCAATAGTTATGGATGTGTTCACAGGGTGCATATGCTCACATCAATGCACCAAATTACTTCGGGTTTCATTTTCATATCTAGGGAAATACCAACTCTACTACATTGGCTGTTACTATTATTTACAAATTTTGCTACAGAGTAAAAATGCCAAGAAATGTCAAAACACACAAAAAAAAAAAATTTCAAAACCTCCATCGTTCAAATCCTCTAAAGGATCAAATAAATAGAGCATCTTTTTACCAGTTCGAGGTTCAATCTATCACAAACAAAGCAATCACCGAATTTCGAAGACAAAATGGAATATTAAGCACAACCAGCCAAAAACCCAGTTTTCATTTGCACTTATCTCACACATAACATAAATAACTGAAGTGGTCTCAATCTTGGACATCTAGACTGCATTAAGAAATGAGATGGTTGACATTGTCTTCATGCATAGTTCAACCGAAATATGTCATTGAACACATAAAAGCTTCCCTGTGATGTTGGCATCAAATGGAACATCTGAGAGCAAAAGGCAAGACAAAACATTTGGTTACAGAAAAAATACTGTAAATGTGCTTTCACTTTGGTGCTACAATTGCAATTGCAAAAGTTAAAACGAATAAAACTCACACCAAGTTAAACTGAAGCACACATACATGATATCTAATGTTATACACAAATTCCATTCCCATACAATTTGATGTCAAGAATATAAGGCAAAATTTTCAACCAATTGTATAAAAAATCTATTTGGCAGTTTCTAGAAGCCCCAATATGCATCTGTTCATGTGAGCAGAACCAGTTAAAAAGTGTACATTGCTATGAGTCAACCACACAAGATGGTGAAGCTATGTGGTCTGAACTTGGAGTGAAGCTCAAAACACATCCAATTGCAGGTCCAAACTTCCAAGAGAAAAACACACAACAATAAAGTCTTAATCTCAAATTTAATTAGAATCGACCATATGAATTTCTTCTCTTTGTTTCATTCTATTATAAAGCTAAGAGTGAGATCTATCTGCTTTAAATCCTTCCTATCAAGCGAGCCACAAAAAGGAACAATATTTCAACAACTTTGGACTAATGTAAATGGATTTATATCATACAACTAAAAGTATCACGGAAAAGTTGGCAGCAAATGTCATTAATAAAGAGTGGACATCCCTAACATGGAAACAAATGGTAAATCATCAGTATCAAGTACCAAGTAGACAGGAGAACAAGCATCATCGTTAAATTCTGTAGCACAACATCATGAGACACGTGCCATTGAACTGTGGTTAAAAAGTCATAGACCTTATAATACGTATGGTACCGGAAAGGCAAGCAATTTCAAATGCTAAAGCCCAATTAAACTTAAAAATATATGCTCATCCATGTAAACCAGCAATATCCAGAAAATCACCAGTTAAATCACAGCAAACAAAATGAAGAAAACAATTTGAATTCAAACGCGACAGATGATTACAAACCTTGAAGGCTAATAACAGCCAAGATCTAGAAAGCCATGGATATGGATGAAAAACTTGGATCTAATTAAAACCATAAACCAGTACATTTCTGGAGCAAATGAAAACCAACAATTAAAAAGATAAAATGTGGGGAAAAAGAAAAAACCCTAAAAGTTCATGGCGATTCAGAAACAATTCCGATTCAGATCGAGAGCTAAACCTCAAATTTCAAGTACAAGCAGCGTCGCTAAACTCTAAAAACTCCAGAAATCCAATGTAAATCAGTAAGCAGATCGATCCAAACACAACTCAAACCCCCCCCCCCCCCCAAAAAAAAAATCCACTGAAACTTCACAAGCAACACTCAACTCAGAATATAATGAAAATAATAATAATAAAAATAATGAAGAAAAAGTGGGGAAAAAGAGAAGGGGGACGGGGAAGGAGGCGTGCCTGGCTGAACTTGAGGGCGTGCTGTTCACCGGCGAGCTGGAGGTTACCGGATACGAAGACGAGCATGCCACCGGCAGGGCCAGAAGGCTGGCAGTCGACGGTGGTGATGCTGTGCTGGCACTGATGGAAAGGGAGGCTGGCGAGTTTGGCGACGATGTTGGAGGAGCCCTGGATCTTCTGGCCCTCAAAGCTCAGCATCGAACCTTCCTGATACAAGTTGGCTAACCCGGCCCGGTTCGCATCGAAAGTCGTGTAGTAGTGCTCCACGAAAGCCTTCGCTAATGCGTCTGCATCCATCCTCGGACGATCAAAAAAATTATTTTAATTCGGTTTATTTTTTGCTTTTATTTTTGTTCTATTTTCTTCTACTTATTTTCTTCTACTTGAGTCTTTTTCTTTTTGGGGAATGTTTTTGCTGGTGTGTGGCTGTCTCCCTCTTTGCCTGCTACATGTGACGACAATGGGCTCTAGAGAGAGAAAAGGGCATCATGAACAAAATGGAAATTATACCCCAGGGTTTTAATTAATATGAATCCAACGGTTAGGATCGATTCTTTTGCTATTTTTTATTTTCTCATAAACTTATACTTCAATTTCAGAGAAAAAAAAGAAAATTTTAAAAATTTCGTCGACAGCAGGGTTCGAACCTGCGCGGGCGAAGCCCAACAGATTTCAAGTCTGTCTCCTTAACCACTCGGACATATCGACATATTGTTAGATATCATGAGCATATTTACTTAATCACTAACTTTTAGGGTGAGTGATCAGAAATGGTGATGGCATCACCTCAAATTACAAATGCATAGAGTCACAACACTCGACTTACATCAATCCCCATGACACGGCAAGCTTTCCACTGTTGAATGAAAAAATAAGTGGCGGGAAATCTTCGGGTAATAGCCATAATAGCTACATATTAAGTCCCTTACTGCGTTGGTACATAGTGAAATTCCTCCACAAATCATTTTCTACTACGCTGACAAGAAGCTGCTTCTCATTCTTTCAACTGAAAACTATCTCTACCGTACAAACAGTTGTCAAAACTATCTCTACCGTACAAACAGTTGTCCTCGAAGAAAAATTCTTTTCGTCTTGTCAAGAATTTACTGCTGCGAGCAGAAGGCAATACAACCCTGCAGTTTCTGTGATACTGATCAAGTGACTGGATTCTTTCCATGAGAGTGGTATCCGATCGGATGTCTCGGTATAAAAGCTTTGTCTCTGCACATATATCTCATAAATTTAACCAACCCCAGTCGGCTCCGCTGCACGGCTCATAAAACACTCAATGAAAACTCAAGCCCAATCAACCAATCATGGCTTCTCTTAGGAAATGGGCTTTACGTGGTTCGGTACAACTAACGTACGTCCACAACCAAAAGTGAGAGGAAGTGGAAACTAAGGGTCGCCGAGATAAAGTTTTAACTCATTTAATTTTCTCTTAATATCTCTCCTTCTTATATATCTTAATTCAATTTCATAACTCCTATTTATAAGGAGTAAGGATAGCCAACTATGTGTTCCTTCCCAATGTGAGATGTTGAATGTTGGCCTTTACTTTTTTAAAGTCTCGATATTGGACTTGAGACAAAACCCAACAAATCTCCACTTTGACTCAAGTTTCACATGAAACTATAGTAACAAAGCTCCATCTTTTTCTTTTTTTTTTTTAATAAACTCCTGAATTGTCATAGCACGCCAGTTAAGTCCAATCACTGCTTAAACTTAACAACTGGAAGAGGCTTCGTAAGCATATCTGTAGGATTATTTCTGGTACTGATTTTCTGAATTGAAACCTTCCTCTCGGCAATTGTCTCTCGAATAAAGTAATACCTCACGTCAATATGCTTTATTCTTTCATCATACATTTGATCCTTAGTTAAGTGAATTGCACTTTGACTATCACAATGGATGGTAATAACAGTTTGACACAAACTAAGCTCACCATACAAGCTTTTCAACCATAAAGCTTCTTTGATTGCCTCTGTCATTGCCATGTATTATGCCTCAGTAGTAGACAAAGCAACAACATGTTGCAGAGTAACTTTCCAACTAACAGCAGAACCCCCAATACAAAATATATAGTCTATAAGAGATCTTCTTCTATCAAGATCAATAGCATAGTCAGAATCAACAAAGCCAACCAATGTATCTGAATTTCGACCAAACTCCAAACATGTATTTGAATTACCTTGCAAGTATCTGAGAATCTATTTCACAGCCTGCCAATGTGATTTGCCAGGAGATGACATATACCTGCTAACCACACTAACTGCTTGTGAGATATCTAGACGCGTGCAAACCATTGCATACATAAGACTGCCAACAACACTTGAATATGGAACTCTTTCCATATACCTCTTCTCTTCATCTGTCTTTGGAGACTGAGCAGCTGATAATCTGAAATGACTAGCAATGAGAGTACTAACAAATTTGTCATCTTTCATACCAAATCGATCCAAGACCTTCTCAATATATCTTTTCTGAGTCAAATATAACTTACCACCTACACGATTCCTTCTCATTTCCATGCCAAGAATCTTCTTTGCTGCTCCTAAGTCTTTTATCTCGAATTCACCATTCAGAAGTGCTTTCAAAGTGTGAATTTCTGACAAATTCTTGGCAGCAATGAGCATATCGTCAACATACAACAACAAGTAGATGAATGAACCATCATCCAACTTCTGGAAGTAGACACAACTATCATACATGCTCCTGGAGTAGCCATGACTCAGCATAAAGGAATCAAATCTCTTATACCACTGTCTTGGAGATTGCTTCAATCCGTACAAGGATTTCTTTAACAAAAAAACATGGTCTTCCTTACCAACAACTTCAAAACCTTGAGGCTGCTTCGTGTATATCTGCTCCTCAAGCTCACCATGTAAGAAGGCTGTCTTAACATCGAGTTGTTCTAACTGTAAATCATGCATGGCCACCAAAGCAAGCAAGACACGTATCGAACTATACTTAACAACAGGTGAAAAAACATCATTAAAGTCAACACCTTGTACCTGGCTGAAACCTCTTACAACCAAATGTGTCTTGTACCTTGCATCTTCGACCCCCAATATACCTTCTTTTCTTTTGAAGACCCATTTGCAACCAATGATCCTCTTTTCTGAATGCGGCTTCACAAGAACCCACGTACCATTCTTGTGGAGAGATTCTATTTCTTCATTCATTGCAACCAACCACCTGGATGAGTCAGCACCTGAAACTACTTCTGAATATGTAGATGGCTCGCCATTGTCACCAATCTCCTGTGCAACTGAAAGTGCATAAGCAACATAATCATTATATCTCTGTGGTGGTTGAATCTCTCTTCTCGGTCTATCTCTGGCTATGGAATAATCTTCCTCTTTGTTTTGAGAGGAATCTATCACATCTGATGAATCTGACAGAATGTGAGAACTTTGCTGGTGAGCATCTACGACATCAAAGTCCACATACTTGTGTGCACTATCACCTTCACCTGCATCAGAAAGCATAGAAGACTCTCCTTTCGGATGTAACATAGAGGATTCATCAAATGTAACATCTCTGCTAATTACAAATTTTGGTGGGTCAATACACCACAAACGATATCCCTTAACTTCAGATGTATGCCCAAGGAAAATGCACCTTTTTGCTCTAGGTTCCAATTTTCCATCATTTACATGCACATATGCAGGACATCCAAATATCCTCAAATCAGAATAATTAACAGGAGTACCTGACCAGACTTCCTCTGAAGTCTTGAACTTTATAGATGCTAAAGGTGCGCGATTAACGATATGACAAGCTGTAGAGACTGCTTCTACCCAAAAGTCTTTTGATAACCCAGCATTAGAGATCATACAACGAGCTCTCTCCAAAAGTGTTCTATTCATACGTTCAGCAACACCATTCTGCTGAGGAGTCATCCTGATTGTCCGGTGACGAACAATACCTTCATTCTCACAAAATGCATTGAATTCACCTCCACAAAATTTCAAACCATTATCTGTCTTAAGCCGCTTGATTTGCTTTCCTGTTTGCTTTTCAATCAATGCTTTCCACTTCTTGAATGTTTGGAAAACATTATTTTTCTGCTTCATAAAGAAAACCCAAACTTTTCTTGAATAATTATCAATGAAAGTCAACATATACCTGGCACCACATTTTGACAAATTTCGAGATGGCCCCCAAAGATCTGAGTGAATATAATCCAATGTGCCTTTTGACTTGTGAACTGTTGGAGACTTGAAACTCACTCGCTTATGCTTCCCAAAAATGCAACAAAATCCCATCTTCCCAGTACGTTGTCCACACAGAAGGCCTCTTTCACTCAACATAGATAGACCCTTCTCACTCATGTGCCCTAGTCGCATATGCCATAGCCTTGTAAAATCTATTTCTGTAGAGATTACAGTAGTGCCCACAATTGTAATTCCCTGTAGAATATACAAATTTCCAGATCTGCAAGCTTTCATGATAATGAGAGCACCTTTACTGACTTTCAGAACTCCACCTTCACCAGTGTATCTGTAGCCAAGAGCCTCAAGTGTTCCCAAAGAGATGAGATTCTTTTTCAATTCTGGAACATGTCTGACACGAGTGAGTGTTCTTACAACACCATCATGAGTCTTGATTCTAATCGTACCAATCCCAGCAATTTTGCAAACTGCATCATTGTCCATCATGACAACTCCACCTTCAACAGATTCATAAGTGGAAAACTAGTCCTTATTAGGACACATATGGTACGTGCAACCAGAATCCAAGATCCATTCATGAGCAGACCTTGATTTATCATTAGCAATGAAAATAATCTCATCACTCTCATCTTCTGCAACACTGGCTTGAACTAACTCATTCCCTTTGTGCTTCTCCTTATCCTTAGCTTTCAGCTTTAAACAATCAACTGTGCCCTTTCTTTTTACAATAATTGCACACCAAATTTCTATGTTTGGATTTAGATCTACTGGACCTCTGCCTATCTGCATCCCTCTTATCTGATCTACCCCAAACCACCAAACTGTCAACTTGACCACTATTGCTGCTTTCCCCAGTTATATCCCTGTCGATCTGTTCTTTCGACTTCAAAATAGACTTTATTTCTTTGTAAGAAATAGTCTCTTTACCATAAAGTATTGTTTCTCTAAAATGCTTAAAGGAATGGGGAAGAGAACACGACAATAATAGGGCTTGATCCTCATCCTCAATATGAACATCTATATTACTCAAATCCAAAAGTAAAGAATCAAATTTATCCAAGTGCGACAATATAGATGATTCTTCAGGCATGCGAAGCATATACAAACTTTGCTTTAAATAAAGCATATTCTCCATTGTATTCTTCATATACAAAGACTATAATTTCTCCCATAAATCTTTAGCAGTAACCTCAGTAGCTACTTCTCTTAAAACCTCATCAGAAAGATTTAAAATGATACCTGATCTGACCCTTTTGTCAAGACCAGCAAACTCCTCATCTGACATCTTCTCTGGCTTTTTCTGCCTCCCTAGCAGCGTTACGTTGACGCCATCTTGAACCAAAATGGCCTCCATCTTCAGCTGCTACATACCAAAGTTGACACTCCGGTCGAACTTTTCAGAATAATACTTAGTTATTGTCATAATGGTTATTTTCCCGAAGAACCCAACCAAAGAACCAAAACCACGGCTCTAATACCAGTTTGTTAGGAAATGGGCTTCGGGTTGTAGCCCTTGAAGACAATAACAAAAGTAATAAAGCTAACTGAAAACAGGAGACTAAAAGTGGGAGCAAATATTACTAAAGTGGAAAATATAAAAGGGACTTAAGAGCCTAGTTTACAATACCCAATATGCTGGGACTAAAGGCTCACGGAGATGGAGTTTTAACTCCCTTAATTTTCCTTTAATATCTCTCCTTCTTACATATCTTAACTCAATTTCATAACTCCTATTTATAAAGAGTAAGGGTAGCCAACTATGTGTTCTTTCCATGTTAAATGTTGGCCTTCACTTTTCTAAAATCTCGACGTGGGACTTGAGACAAAACTCAACAGCTTCTATGTACACTCGCTGCCCAAAAAGCGATCATTTCCCTGTTGAAACAGTGGCCACACTGAGAAGTCAGCGAGTGTAAGAAAGGACATTAAAAGTAACCACTACATAAGACTGAATATGCAAGGGCTACTACTCACACTGGCAATACAAAAGACTGATTTGCGCATTCCAAGTGTCTGGAAGACGAACTGCTTGTGCTCGTGTAGCCTGAATCACATCGGCAGCCATTGCCAAAATGGGTATATGCCAATTCGAAACATCGTTTTAGGATTCAGTGGATACTTTTCCACTCTCGATATGATTGTTTACTTTGAGCTCCATCTCTCGAATTCCACTTGTGGCTTCAAAGCTGGGGAAGAGAACGTACATAATTCCCAAACAGCTTAGAAAGCCAGGAAAGTTGAAAAAAACAAGCGTAGCCAAATTATAAGTTTAACAGAAAGGTAAGTCTTGGTGTAATAGGTAGTGGCCATAAGTTTGAGTTACAAACAGAGTCTCTACTTAGTAATTTAAGTTAATTTTTTGTTATTATAAAGAAATTGAATGTTAAAAAAGATATTGGTGTTAAAGATTGGAAAGATAAATAGAACTTTCATAAAATGAACTACAAAATAAAATAAAATGTGTTAGTGGCAAGAGTGCAAAATAAATTTATTATATAAATCATAAATTTTTGTGTTTATAAATCACTTTTTCCTAACCTACCCCAAGTGTTAAAATTAGCCATGGTCAGGAATTTCAGCTTACACTTCTCATATTTTCTATTGTTTGACCTCCTCATTGGTCATGCCAATCTCGGTTATTTGGGGAGTTTTCACAAAGAGGTCAGGACCGATGGAGCTTATCCAATCTAGGTGCATGCTAAAGAGCATGCCTCTTTCTTACGTAGCAGTGCTGTATCTCCTTAATTTTCCATTATTATTTATATTTTACTGCCGAAGTTGGTGGTGTCCAAAGTTCTCTACAAACCTGTACTATTGTTTACTTTGTTTAGATACCAAGTAAGAGCATAAATTATGAACTGATTTGAACTTGTGCTTTGAATTATGGCACCAAAGCAGTGTCAACATTGTGAGAAAGCAGGCGTGATAACCACACATTGTATTTTCCAATTTCATTGCATTTGAGTGATGGTATTTAGGAGACTTATATTTGATTTCTGTTCTGTTTTTGTTTTCCCTTTTACAAGCTGGTCCTGTGTCACAGGTTTATGCTCTGGAGCTTGTTCAGTTGTGCGAAATTAATTTAGATTATCCACAGTGACTTTTATTGCACTCTTTTATGAAATTGAATCAGCTCAGCTCATGCTTGCCTGGCAAAGTACCAGATCTCAAATCATGTTGTTGTTGTTGTTGTTGTTGTGACTTGATGAGTGAACAACTTTGGGACCCTGCGTTTAGTGTAGGAGATGCTGACATCAAAAGCCTTAACGCGTAAAAGGGTTAACAGGACTATGGGCGGTGTGACCACGGAATGTGCAGTCCAACTGCTCTATGAATTGGTTTTGTTTTCATGTTCCAATGCTTTCCACGTATGTATAACCTACCAGTTTTCATTAACATTTGAGTCGTTTTTTAATAATTGTATTTAGCTATTCTTCAACATTCATTTTTCTCTCCACTCTTTTTCTTATGTTGTTGATAAGCTGTCACATAATCCTCTTTATTTAAAAAAAAAAAAATTGTTTTCAGTCACATAAAAGAATGAAGAAACTATTGGTTTATGAGGAGCTCCCCTTTTACAAATGCTTGCTTTTTTTATAAATATTTTTTCCACCTTTGCTATTAACATTTAATCTGCAATCCCGAAATAGAAATTATTAATTCCTTCTATTATAAATTTTTTTACTGCCTAAATTATAATTACTTCCACAAAATGTTATATATATATATATATATATATATATATATAATTACTTTTTTCTTTTTATGGAAAATATAACAACGGTTGAGGAAGGGAATAGAAGAGACGTATCTGGATACCACTAAAATTTGTACGCTTGCTTAAATTCAGCTATCAAGCGATTAAAGTAATGGATCATCCAATGAGTGTTATCCACGTGTCAATACGCGTAGCTGCAACCCAATCACATCGGAGGCTGTGACGCTACGCCCGGGGAGCCGACATGATTTTTCTTTAGAACTATAAAAATGGATAGGAAAACCGTCAATATACTGAATAAAAACGAACGGTTTGGCGGAGGGAAACCCAAAGAGGAAAGAAGGAAAGAAGTCGCCGGACGACGGTCTCTTTGTCTCGGTTTCTTGCTCCAGCTGTTTCCGGCTGTCGCCTTGTCTCTCTTCGGTAACCATGGTAATTCCGTCACAAATTTCTCCCGTCGCTCTTGGATTGGCGATCAAGTCGATCGGATATGTAATTCGTTAGATTGATTGGATTTGGATTGATCGGGAAGTTTTTTTTTTTTCTTCTGTAGACGACGTCGAGGCGCTTAGCTGATAGGAAAGTGGAGAAGTTCGAGAAGAACATTACTAAGAGAGGGGCGGTTCCAGATACGACGACGAAGAAGGGAAAAGACTACCCTGTTGGCCCCATCTTGCTCGGTTTCTTTGTTTTTGTCGTTATCGGATCTTGTAAGTTTTGTTGTTGTTGTCTTTTTCGTTTTTTTTAGTTAATTTGTTAATTTTTTGTTTTGCTGCCATTGGATCTTCTTCTGTTCTGATTTGACCCATAAGTCTTTGCTATAATGGTGTGGTTGGACGAGGATCTCTTGTTCTAGCTTGTCATGATTTGGTCTATTATAAGTTTCATATTTAGTCAAACTTTCGGGTGAAAAAGATTTGTCATTTTTTTTTTTAAAATTCTCTTTTTAACTTAAGAATTCAAGCCCACATTTTGAGAATGAGTCTTCGTGCCAAGTTCGTACATTTTTATTGTTGCCTAAAAGTCACAGCTTGTGGAAATAGTTAATTTCTTTTTTTTAAAGAAAAATAAACTTGAATATATCGTACCCTTTTTCACCCTGTTAATGAGTTGATTTTGACTTGAAAGTTGGAGTTTCTGAGTTCAAATAATGGTAATGTTGACCCCACATAGGGAAATTTTTCTGTATTGGGATGCCTTTTAATTGAAGTCCACATTTCACGAGAATCCATTGAAAGGATTGCCATTGAACATAAGATTTAGAGAAATTTATTGTGTTTTGGATACTAAATGGTTGGAACTAAAACTTGAAGAATTCAATTGATTGGTTTTCCATTTTGAAGATTGATTCGATCTTACCATCCTTGTCAAGATATTTCTTTTTTTTTGGGATGCCTTCTTATCATGTTTTCTTTATTGTCTATCACAGCTCTATTCCAGATAATCAGGACTGCAACAAGCGGAGGAATGGCCTGAGTGTATACGGATACTGTTTCCCTGTAGCTTGTAGGAGGAGAGAAATGAAAATACTTTTATTGTTTTGGTGTGTCACTTTTGTTCATAAAAAGCTCGCTTTCACAATAAAATTGCCTTTTCCGTTGCTGCTTAGTGATGGTGCATTATCTTTTGTGATAGTATTCCTAGAAAAAAATCTTTAGTGCTAATATGATTCCCTTTTTAGTGCATATTAGTGGTTCAAAGTTCCGTTTACCGTTCGTAACCTTTGCTCTGGACTTTTCGTTAATCGTGTGAGAGATGATGGGTTTACAGAAATAAACTTAAAGCTTATTATCACGTGCTTTCCATAAATCGGCAATTTTTAATCTTAAAGAATATTACAACTCGATTAGGGCGGCAGAGAAACCAATAAGGGATTTACGTTTTGCTCGGAGCCTAAACTTTAATAAAACTCAATTTCCGTCGTATGAGCGAAATGGATGTACAAAGCTGGGCTTTATGTTCAAAGAAAAAGGTGTAGAAAGCTATCTTCAAAGGGATTTCCTCAGTGATACCGTAACTGCTGTGATTTCAACTTCTAGTTTCTCTATGCAGCAAACATATCTATCCCTGAATTCCCTCTACACTTTATACAACCCAATCTCTCACGTGTAGGCTTTTGCAATAATCAACAAGAACTCCCTTGACAGCGGGAATGCAGTAGAGTTGGAACTCGACAATTTATGGCACTTGAAAGTTGAAACATACAGAACAATAAAACAGGGCAACATTTCACACGTGGTCCATCCAATTCAAAGTTGTTTTTTAACATTTTTGTACAAGAACAGAGACAGATCATCAACCCCATGTCTCCCTTGCTTTGTTAAGTAACAAAGAGTTTTGCCGGAGCCTAATTAACAACAAAAGCTTCCAGCTAAATGGCCAACACACTCTGTCCATCAAATCAAGAGAGAGACAAATCAAGGTGTGGCAGTCAGGCATGGGTAGAAGGCTGTGCCACATGCAATCCACTGTCGCTTTCTCGCATGTGGCACCAAGCAACCAGGAACCTTAAGCCACTCCCTGCTCATCACATTGTAAGTAACAAGACGGTTCATTGAGTGTGACCACAGTGAGAGCATGAGCAAACCTTTGTTGCCCAAGCAAGTCATTCTAACGTGCTTCCCATAAAATTCCAAGCACCACATATTTGGCATTCTGTCAACCTCCTTCCACAAGAGAGTCATCTTCTGCAGCTCCCATATGCACACACAGGTTGCTGCATTTTTCGTCAGCAGCCCCACTAGCATGATGCGGCCACCACACTCTGCAAGAGTGTGGTCACTCAGATGCAGTGGGGCTGGTATTAAAAATTGCTTCCACAACCCTGTAATCATATCATAGGACACAATCCCTTCAGGGTCTGAGCGCATGAAATAAAGTGTGCTGTCAACAGAAACTGCTTGTAACCTGAAGTTCAGTGATAGCGGTAGCTTAACATTTGCAGGCATAGTCCCTGGTCGAGTCCAAGAGTCCTTCACTGAGTCATAAACTTCATACTCTCCATCACATCCCACCCATATGATATTGTAGCCCCCACTGGTTGATATCCCCTTCAAAGTCATCCCCACAGCAATGCGTGACCAAACCTTAACTGACCTGGCTGGCAACTCTTTGAAAGATTGGGTAAGAGGGTTGCAGATATAGAAGTTGCTGTGGCCAAAATCCAGAAAGCAAACTAGCCCACCTGCTGAAGCAACTGGCAAGACAATCATCTTCATGGGCAAAAAAGAAATAGTAGGGTGATGCCATTTTTCTGAAGAAGGGTCATACATGGCTCCAGAGTTCATATTTTCTTGAGTGATGACATAAAACCAGGGAACAGCCTGTGGAACTTGGGCACATTGCTGAGAGAAACTTTGCGAATTCAGCAAGGAATTCCATTTTTTACAAACAAGACGAAAGCGAAAAAATGTTGCAATGGGGAGTCTGGCAATGACAGCTTCATAGAGGTCTTCTGGAAATTCTTTCCAGATTTCTTGTTCCATGACTTCAGTTGTGTCACTATGTCCCAGTAGTTTTACTCTGTTCCGCTCCTTTCTACATTTTTTGGAGGGTGGGGGCTTGCCAGGTTCCAACATCATGAAACTTCCAGATTTTCCATCTGCCATCAGAAGACCACTGTAGTCATCTGCAGAGCCATCATCCACGTTAAGGATGCACCATCTGTAAAAAAGCTACAAAATTTAGATATCACAAATGAATTCCTCAGTTCTAGGTGCATTATAAATGCTTCTGAAACATATTTAAGAGGAAATCCATACACCATATAACTAGATGTAGTCAAAAATCACATGAAATAAAGCCTAAACATGTACCAGCACACCATAATCAGCATGAAGGTCACAAAAAGCTGAGACATTATATTACAAACCAACATAAACAATCACTGTGGATATGTAATTTGAAGAAATGGGCTGGATAACCATGTTTCCAGCATATTCAACATCTTTACCCACTTAAATGGTATGATGCATATGATATTCAATAATACAATCTCCAAACACAGTGGATATGTAATCCATAGATGCACTTATATGACTCACCATACAAGTTGTCCCAGTGTACCACTTTCAAACACAGAAATAGAATTTGTCAGAGTATTAGATTGTAAATTTAGAAGCTTTGCAAAATAGCCAGTTAAGGCTTCTTAATTATCCATGTCCCAGAACAAAAAAGAGTCAGAGCATGAAGGTACACAACAGTTCACAATGAAAAACCAATCATCTTGGATGCCAACAGCCCCCAAAAATATCAAAATATTATCTCATATCAACCTGATTGTTTGCTCCTGTTTTACATTCAGCTTCTTTATTGTAGCACTGCAGCAGCAGACATGCCCAGAGATTGAATAAATTACTCACATTGGCCCATCACATTTCCATTTTTACAACAGATACTTAGTTCAGGATGTATAAATCATTACTTCTTACTTCAAAACTTTCCTTGTAAAGGGATGCAAAATAATTATTAACTTCTCAGAAAGAGAAAGCTGGACCCAAGGGTCATGTCTTGTGCAGTAGGCTATACCATGAATATGTAAAGGGAAAAAAAAACAAAAAAAACCTATAATGAATAAGATCCAAGCGCATAAAGAACATTGGAGGATCTCAGTAGGCTATACCATGAATATGTAAAGGGAAAAAAAAACAAAAAAAACCTATAATGAATAAGATCCAAGCGCATAAAGAACATTGGAGGATCTATTTCCCCGCTAGATGTGCATGCAGATAACCAAATAACACAAATTACTCAATCACAGAACCAGGCAACAATTGAAGAACACAGCAAAATATCCGTTTAATCAACAATTGTTATACGATATCCCCAGCTCTGTTATTACCAGCATATTATGCTTTCCTTCTCTTAGCTCATTTGTAGGAAAAGAGTAAGACGGGCCTTGAGGGGTGATTGTACTACACGTATTAAGCAACGATACTCAATCTAAGCATGAATCTCCAAAGGAGTAGAAGCAACGAAGAACTAATAACTCAAGCCACGTATCTTGGATTCACAAAGGAATCCATCTATGATACGCCAAACTTCAAGGAATTGACTCAAAAACTTAATCCAAAGAGAACAACAAATATATATATATATCAAAAAACAAAAAAGTAAAAGTTTACTATGAACCGCAGAGTAAGACTCAATCGCGAAAAGGGACAAATATACGACAAATTATTATTATTATTATTATTATTATTAGTTTGGAAGGAAAAAATGGAAAGAAAGAAAAGAACTAAATGAAAGAATCAATTAAATTTGACTACCTGTACAGAAAAGGAAGGAAAAAATATCTCCAAGTCACCAAACTACCCAAACTGAAAACAAAATTACACTGAAATACCTAACGATTGGCAAGACAAGATAACCGACACAACAACATCATCGGAATTCGGACAACCGAAGCAGAAAACGAACTAAGCGTAAAAAATACAGAGAGGCAAAAATCAATTGAGAAAAACTACTAGAGACAGCAAAATGAAAGATGTAAGGGCAAAGCATGATCCTAGTACACACGGAAAATTACACAATCTAGAGAGAGAGAGCGAGAGACCTATTACTGTTGTCGTTGTGGTGGAGGTGAGGTGGAGGAGGAAGAAGATAAGGAGGCGGCGGCGGAGGAGAGCCGTAGAGATTGAAGAGGTCTTGAAGCTGACCGATAAGATGTCTGAGCATGGCCAGCTCTTCCATGCCCCGGCGGGGCAAAGGCAGTCCTCAGCCTTCAAAGGTAATAAACCAACCGAACCATATATCAACCCAGAAACGGCAACCCAATCCAGCAAACGGACGCAGAAGCCAAACACGGAGGTTTTTAAATGGAAAATAAAATGAGACGGTTAATAATGAGTTTCATTTCTCTCTCCACATGGTCACCCACTGGTATTTTGCCACGTCGGATTACGACAGTTTTGATAATAATTATTATTTTTTCTTTGTAATTATTATTCTTGGCCGCACGCAACTCTTTTTTTTTTGTCCTTGTTATTACTCCACTCCCTGCAATTTTACACCTTGGATGTCTTGAATGTTCTGTTGTTGTACTTACCTCCTTCCTTTTTATATATATATATATATATATATATATATATATATATATATATATATATATATATATTAAATTATTTATTAAAAAATAAATTATAAATATATAATTAATAATGATAATATCACGGCAAGCCAGTGTTGTTTTCCAGACATTTTTGTGACAGTATCTTTCGTTAAAAGCCTTCAATCGGACTAGCTGTCTTAAAGTCGCGAGTCATCCGAGCTAAAAAAGGGCGAAAGTTCAAATTCCTTTTTTTTTTTTTTTATTTATGTTTTAGTTTTCTTCATGACCTTTTCTTAAGGCAAAAAGAAAATAAAACCTTCAATCGTGCAATTGAAGTACATCGAATAATATCCAACACTTTGCTTTGTTTGTAAATTAACATTTAATGACATCGTTCTTCTGGAAACGCATTTCAGCCTAACCTCATTCATCATTCCATTTCATTGTTTGGAAACCTTCAAAGGTTTCTAAAACCCGCACCGATGGTGCACCAAATTCTAGCTTCTCAATCTCCAAATAATAATAATAATAATAATATTATTATTATTATTAAAATTCTATGCTTCGATGTAGAACTAGAACCCCATTTTTGTATTAAATTTCTCCCACAATGCTAACAGAAAAATGGGTAAATTTTAAATTATATATATATAAGTTTTTAAAAGATAATCCATTACAATTTTTTAAACTAGACAAAATTGAGTTTTTTTTTTGTCTAATAGAATATCTAAAAAAAAATTTTTGATACCATGCATGCATAATCTGTAACATATTGTATATAATAATTAAAAAAATTAATTATAGAGGATAATTTCATTTTTTTGGTACTATTATATAAATACAAGTAAAATGATAAAACAATTAAGTAAATTTTAAAAAATATGATTAAATCGATTAAAAAAATTATATTTATATTATATGATAATAAATTTAAATTTTTTATCAAATATATAATTAAATATATGTTTAACATTAAATAATTTTAAAAATAATTAATAATTTTTATTAAATATTATAAATTATGTTTTTATTTTAAATTTAATGAAACGATTTAAGTTACTATAAATTTAATGCAATATTTTTTTTTTATTTTAAAAAATTATTAATATGTTTTTGATCGTTCGATACTATAAAATTACCACATACATAATTCTCGTCTAAGTGGCTAACAACATGTGATTTGCGAATATGATTTCCTTTGCAAAGTAACACATTTTACTGATTGGTAGGCCAGGCTTCCACGTGTATGAGTGTGTTTGGAGTGTGTCAACGAGGCCTCTTGGTCAAGAGGACAAGACCCAAGCCGAAGACCAAAGCCCATTGGCGTTTTCTGGACCAGCTTTAGCTTAACTTTTGTTTTGTACTATTCTAAATTCAAGAATCAACGGCTGTGGTTTCATCACAAACATTTCTTCATCTCCAGTCTGGTTTTTTTTCCTGCGTCCCTTTCTTCCACGCACACGGCATGATTGGCCCCCTTGGGCCCACGGCTTTTCCGCTTATGATGGTTTTGTTAGAATTACGGAATTACCTACTCCATGTCCTGCTTTCGATTAAATGTCCTATGTACCCTTCAATGAGTGCTAATTATTAATCCTCCACCCACATCTTTTTTAATTCTTAATTAATTTTTTTATAATTTTTAATTTAAATTATTTAAATTTAAAAAATTTTATACATAAAAATATATTTTATAATTAAAATATATTATATCTTCATTATATATATAATTAATTTAAATTATTTAAATTTAAAAAATTTTATACATAAAAATATATTTTATAATTAAAATATATTATATCTTCGTTTTATATATATAATTAATTTAAATTATAAATTTAAATTTTATTATTATATTTATTAAATATATATTTTTTATAATATTATTAATTATAATTATGTATTAAATAATAATATTATTAATAATATATATATATATATATATATATATATATATATAATTTATTTATTATATACTATTTAATAATTTTATTTTAACTATAATAAATAACACTTAATATACTCATGCAATAATAAAATCATTCGACCAACTATAGAATGATACTTGTGATCTTGACTAAAATAAAAAAATTTCACATGAAAAGAAAGTAACGCGCGCTGAGTATCCAAAGTTTTCTGGTGCAAATTACTTTTGGAGTGTATAATTTTAATCTCCGACAAAGACTCCAAAAGTATGAAAATCACGATCTAGCAAAGACGGAAAGGACATACACAAATTAACTCAACTGACCAAGACATTTCAAGAAATACATTATTAACACCATGATTAGTTATTTGAGTTAATGCACGAAATTTTTTATGCGGTGGTTTCTTCGATAAAAAAGAAAATCATTTATTTTCCATTTCAATGTCACAGTCTCTTGTATCCGTAAATCTCTCTCCTTCTGATTGTTGACCTGATGAAAGAAAACAGGAAAAAATCATTTAGAAGCCACCAATTAATAAAAATGTATTAAAAAAAAAAAAGAAAAAACCCCAGAAGACCACAAGAAAATAAAAGGGTACAATGGCCACTCCTCCTATTAAGATGCCCGACAGACAAAAATTTCATGAATTGGAGTTGCTTTGCCGGCAGGTAGCAAAAATGCAATGATAACGAAGACAAAAGACAAAACCTCCCACTCCTACACTAGGGATTAGAAGCCAAGTTGTTTCATTTTTTAACGACGAAAATAGAATGAACGGCAATAAATTAGTAACTGAAATCTACTCACTCCATGTTAGGTTTTTTAAGAATAAGCTCTCTTCTACCCCCGGGGGACGATTTTAAGACTAGTTTTTTTTTTTTGTAATAAATTTATTTTTTAAAATTATTTTTCATTATTGACAAGAATAACAAAGACAAAATATGAGATTGTTTTGTATCAATAACAATTAATAGTTTTTTTTATTCCCACGATATATTTTTTTATACATTAATAAGTTGACTAATTAAATTCATGTTCCAATAATTTTGCACACAAAACCGAGAAAGAGAGAGAGAGTCATGATGGTGAATAGGGGCTAAAAGTTAAGCTAATATGGAAGGTTGTTTGCTTTTTAATGATTAGGTTTGTCAGAACCAAGAGGAGCTGGGTTGCGGTGGGTAATCATTTCACCTGTCTAGAGAGGAGCTTTGATTTTCGATTTTTGATGGGTGAAGCGGGCATCTGAATCAATTTTCTTCTGCTTCTTCTTCTTCTTCGTCATAATTGATTCCCCTTCTTTTACGTGTGCATTCGTCCTGTGGTTTGAACGCTTTTTGACCCGCGGTTTTTTTTGGGTGGTTTGAATTGAATCGAAGTGTTCATTCATTATGCGTGCAAGCAGTTCCTATTTTATTTTCTTTTTTTTTTTTTAAATATTATCTACTATAAATATATTTTTTATATTATTTAATTTTATTTATAATTTAAATATAAAAATTTCAATTTAAAAAATATTTGTAACATTAAATATAAGATGAATGTTATATTTATTTATTTATTTTAATATATTTTATTTATAATTTTACATAATATAAATTTATTTTATTATTTTTTATTTTAAATAAATATATTTTTTATTTAATATAATATTATAAGTAAATTATAATTAATAAAAATAATTAAAATAAAAATCTCTTAAATACAAATTTGGGTTTGGGACTCAGAGACTTTGAGACCTATCATAGGGTGTGTCCCGTTTGGTTGTTGTCCTCTTGAGGATTTGAATCTGGTAAGGGCTTGTATAGGTTCAGAGAAGCCCAAATAATAAATTGAAGCCCAGTCTCACCAACAAAAAAAAAAAAAAAAAAAACATGTAGTTACACCGTTCATGGGCTTAGTAGCCAATTTACTCTTGAGCTATTCTATTCGAGGGGTTCTGTTGCGGGATGGATTCAAAGCAACAATTGAAGTATTGAACCCAAATGCTAGTGGGCTGCTCGGTTAGATTAGTGCTTGTTATTTCCTTTATTTCCTGTCAATCCGAAGACATTCGATTGTGTGCCTATAACGTGACTCAACAAACTACCAACCAAAAATGGGCACGGCAATCTCACCCCCTTCTACTTAATTTCCTTTTAATTCCTCTCTGCATCCCATGCACAGAACATGACCACACAAAACTTAGTACTTTCTTTCTTCCTTTAAATCATAGTCCAATCTGACCCTTTTTCCCTTGCACTACATAATTAACCAGCATGGCAAGTCCTATGCCGTATTTGTCACATGACAATGAACATATCTTCCGGAGCCGACATCCAGCCGTCCCAGTGCCGGAAAACGTGACATTGCCGGATTTTGTACTCCAAGATGCTGAATTGTATGCTGACAAGGTGGCATTTGTGGAGGCTGTGACTGGAAAGGCGTATACTTACGGTGACGTGGTTAGAGACACAAGGAGGTTTGCCAAGGCCCTGAGGTCCCTTGGCATAAGGAAGGGACACGTAGTGATTGTGGTGCTCCCCAATGTTGCTGAGTATGGCATTGTTGCACTTGGAATAATGGCTGCAGGTGGTGTTTTTTCGGGTGCTAATCCTGCTGCACTCGAATCCGAGATCAAGAAGCAAGTCGAAGCTGCAGATGCCAAGTTAATTTTTACTAATGATCTTAACTATGGAAAGGTAATGTACTCAAGCTTATCAATAAGCATACAAATTCCATTCCAAATTATGGGGCCTGCAATGATTTAGTTTTCATTTACCGTGTTCAAATCTTGCCGTGAAAACTGCAGGTGAAGAGCCTGCAGCTGCCAGTGATTGTAATGAGCGAAATAAACATTGAAGGAGCCATAAATTTCAGCGAACTACTTAATGCTGCTGACCGCGCTGGCGATAAATTTGTTTACGAGGATGTCCAGCAGGCAGATTTGTGTGCACTTCCATTCTCGTCAGGCACCACCGGGATATCCAAAGGTGTAATGTTGTCCCATCGAAATCTTGTTGCGAATCTTTGCTCCAGTCTCTTCAGTGTTGGACCAGATATGGTGGGTCAGGTTACCACACTAGGCCTAATTCCATTCTTCCATATCTATGGCATCACTGGAATATGCTGTGCCACAATGAAGAACAAAGGGAAAGTGGTGGCGATGAATAGATTTGAACTTAGGACATTTTTGAATGCTTTAATCACACATGAGGTCACATTTGCACCAATTGTCCCACCAATCATCCTGGCCTTGGTTAAGAACCCAATAGTGGATGAATTTGATCTTAGCAGGCTCAAACTCAGGGCCATAATGACCGCGGCTGCTCCACTTGCCCCAGAGTTGCTCACCGCCTTTGAAAACAAGTTCCCTGGTGTCCAAGTCCAGGAGGTGAGTGCATTTTATATTAAATACTGAATTGCAACAATAAAAACAGTTACAGAAAAACGGCGTGGACCCACAAATCTATAATTATCACTTTTCATGCATCATAATAATCAATGATAATGGTCGAATAAGGTGAACTTGTGCCCAAGCCATATTAATTTCTTACGTTTCCGCAATGAAATTCTTGCAACGAATGTCATTAGGGAGTTATGGACTGCTGACTCGTGTATGAATAGGCATATGGACTCACCGAGCACAGCTGCATCAGTCTGACACATGGGGATCCTAACAAAGTCCATGCCATTGCAAAGAGAAACTCAGTAGGATTCATCCTCCCCAATTTGGAAATCAAGTTTGTTGATCCCGAGACTGGTCGATCTCTCCCTAGGAACACTCCTGGTGAAATTTGTGTAAGAAGCCAATGTGTCATGCAAGGTAACATTATATCAGATATGAATACGACTCAGTGCAAGTCAAGTAGGATTCTCATTTTAGATGAGTATGATCTGTGCGCGCGCACGCGTGCGCACACACACAATCATTTTCCAATCAGACAATTTACTAGGTGGTGGTGGTCTAGCATTGCTGCTGCCTATCAGAATGACATAACATGTTGCAGTCGTGACTTGATTTTTACCAACTCATGTATAGGTTACTACAATAACGAAGAAGAGACTGCCAGGACCATTGACGAGGATGGATGGCTGCACACTGGTGACATTGGGTACATTGACGATGATGGGGACATCTTCATTGTCGATCGCATGAAAGAAATAATCAAATACAAAGGTTTTCAAGTAAGACAAAATATTGTTGTGCCTCCAACCAAATTGTTTGTAATGATCCCCATTTTCTAGGTTCCCAAATTAAGGTCTTGCTAACACGTCTAGCATTAGAAAGGGGAAATCCTTTACATTAAGGAAATCTTATAAAAATATATGTGACGGCCACAAATTTTACCATACCGAAGTCGGTGAAATGTCAGCATGTTGTGTTTGCAAGAATTGTCCCTTTACCGAAGTCGGGAAGGCCCGCGTAAAACATGCAAGTTTTTGCTTTCTTTGCCCCCTTTTTCTTCCTTGGGAATTGTGATCTTTGTGAAATGTAAAGGATTGTCTATGATTTATTGGACATTTGCACTGTTCCTTTGTTCTAACAATTACAGCGATCAATTAGTTGACTGTTAAAAGTAGGCAACACTCTCCACTTTGACTTTGTAGGTGGCTCCTGCAGAACTAGAGGCCATCCTCCTTACCCATCCCTCAATTGAAGATGCAGCTGTTGTGCCGTGAGTATTCGTCTACTGGTCAACGTCATGACTGTTAGATAATTTCCCTTTTTTTCTTTTTTTTGGGTGGGGGGGGGTATGCCAACGTTGATGGACCATGTTTACCTAGAAATATCAATTTGCCTACTAATTAAAAATACGAAATTGCAGACTGCCTGATGAGGAGGCTGGAGAGATCCCGGTTGCTTGTGTCGTAATGAGCAAAGAAGCTAAAGAAAGTGAAGGAGATATAATCAACCATGTTGCTTCCAATGTCGCCTCGTACAAGAAAGTGAGAGTAGTGCATTTTGTGGACGCCATCCCAAAATCTCCTTCAGGGAAAATAATGCGAAGGCTGCTTAAATTGAAAGTGGCAGAGAAGATGCAGATTCAGACCAAGTCTCAAGCCAACCAGGCACTAATGTCCAATTGAAAAACCCATGGCTTCTCAAATTATTTGTGTTCTCCAGGGGAAATTAATAAAAACATGTTTCTATTACCCATGACAGCTTTCTTTTGTTTTGTCCTGAAAAAAATACCTTGAATATAGGTAATTATGTCGGAAGGTAGTATTGAGATTTCCATTTTGACAATTACCCCCAACTTCTCGTTCATAAACAATCGTAGAGTAGCACTAATTGAAGTCCAGTTGAAGTAAATTAAACAAAAAAAAATTTAAGATAAAAAAAATTAAACCAACTTCTCGTTAACAAAAAGACAAATACTGATATACTTGCTTGATCGCTTGAATCAGTCATAAGCTTGAGACCTTGAACTTCAAATTAATTAAAATTTAAGTAATTTGATTTACTAGGTGCCGCTTCATTCCACGTAAGCTTGGTGATTTAATACCTGCAAGTTGGTTTGCTAGGCTAGTCATCCTATTATTTGCCATTTTTAACCTTAGAGGCCTCCTTTGCTTGTCTACCATGCAGCGACATTTTCGAGTGAATCTTATATGACTTTGATCACATCAATTAATGGGTCAAGTTGCAGATGTTTACGTCCCATTTAAAATTTTGAAAACTCAAAGCCAATAAGAGAACCTCGCTGTCTCTCTATGCACGTGTGGTTTTTACTCGTTGTTGGTAAGTGTTATTATAATATTGATAACAACTCAAAGTTGTTGATGCTTTAAGGTAGTGCCTCCCTATCTGTTACGCTATGTCATCTTAAATTAACCTCATTTTTAATTTTTTTTTAAATAAAATATATTATACGTGTGTTAGTAATACTATTATTGTTATCTATATTCAACTTTTTTTTTCTTTTTTTTTTTACAAAGAAGATTTATTATTTAATTGCACTTGGATTAAATAAATTTTTTACACCTACTTTTAGTATTAATAAATTTAAAATTTTATTATTTTGTGTCAAATAACCTAAACTTATTATTTTTTTTTTGGCTAACATAAGTATTAGTATAAAGACTCAAATCTAAATTAATAAAAGAAATCAAATTATCAATTTAAATTATTACATAATAATGTTAATCTATTCTTAATTTTCACATTTTAGCATTAAAATAAGTAACGCACTCTTCATTCTCAACAGTGACATTTGTTTTGTTTTTTTTATTTTTAAACAAAAAGTACAGTGCGTGGACGCTGGTATTGCATCGATGGCCGAGACCAAAATATATATATTTATTTTTTATAAAAAAAATTATCTAAATATTATTAAATTTAAATAATTTTTATTCAATTTTAATATTAATAATTTCTAAAATATAATAAAATTTTTTTTTATTAAAAAACGAATATCACTAAAACGATTCAAATTTGAATTAATATTATTAGTTCGGCAGAGTTTGGAGTGAAGCAAAGCAACGAAACTCGTCCCCTATATCTCTGCATTAAATTTTAGAGGCCAGATGTAATGGCTATGGGGCAGAGTAGGCAAATTAGTTGGTTGTTTTCCCTTGCCATATTAAATAATAATAATAATAATAATAATAATAATAATAATTAGAAATTCTTAAGTCTTTATGCAGTGATTTTAATAAATCTTTTTTTTTTTAGTATATGACTTTTTCATGATTTGATGTTTGGATTTCAATTTTTAGCTCTAAACTTCGTTGATCACTGGAACAACTATCTCTTGCAAGTTGAGGTAACTTTGTCGTTCCATTATTAATAATTATACAAATTATTCTATTAATTTAATTTAGAGGAAGTATATATTGTTGACAACATTTTTTAAATGTAAGCATTATCGGTAATACGTAGCATTCCTCTTAAAATATTACAGATCCTTAAAAGAGAAGCAACGCGTGATGAACGTAAACCACTGTACAGCATTTTGTTGCTCATTTCGTTTTCCCTGCTGAGCCCAAAGGCTTAAAAAAAACAGATAAAAAAAAAAAGAAAAAAGAAAAAAGAAAAAAGGCCATTTTTTCGCTTTTTCCCATGGGGTTGAGTGGATAAACATATGCAGTCCACTTTTAGGAGTCCGAGTCGGGTCGAGTTGACTCGGACTGGGACTCAGTACAGTTCCCTCACACCATTTTCGCTCCCTCTTCTGTGTCCTGACAAGACAACCTTTTAAAACCGTCCAAAAAAGCAAAAAGCTGTAATGAGAGCGGCCGCTGGAAGTGGTACGTCCAGCCCACAACGCTCCAACGAATTGCAAAAAGACAAAGCCAAAAGAGAGATTAATTCAGCCTCTCCAACCGAGACCCAGAAAGAAAAAGACAGACTCTCTCTCTCTCTTTATCTCTCTCTCTCTCTCTGTGATAATTGCATTCAATTCACTCACGATGAGAGAAAAATGATAAATAAGTAAATAAATAAATAAGAGAAAGCTTTCTGCTTTCAATCGATTTCTTCTTCTGTTTTTTTTTTTTTTCCTTTCTCATGATTCAGTTAAATCCAGATGCTACTGTTCTTTTAGTTAATGGGGTAAGCTTCTTTCCTTTCTTTTTATGGAAACGTCTTTTCTTAGTGGGAATAATTTGCTTATTTTTCTATTTATTTTTTAAAATTTGTTTTTCTAAATTTGGAGACACGGCTCTGATTCTGATATTTGCGGCTCAGATTGAAAACATCATTTTCTGGGTACTTCCATGATTGATACTTGAGCTTTATTTAAAGCAAAAAAAAAAACAGTTTATCTTCTTTTTATCCTTCTTGTTGTTCTGTATGACTATTCTTTCAGTTCAGTCCTTTTCTTCTTCCTTTTTATTATTGTCTTGGGAAAGTAGGGGTCCAAAACGATGTCGTGGCCTGGGAACCTTTCCCCTGAGACAATATCAATTTGGTTTTTCCTCTTTGATCTGTCTTTTCTTTTAGGTTCACTTTAAGTTCGTTCATGCATGTGATCAGTGTATTTTTTTTGTTTTCTTTGTACCACTCTTGAAGTACCAGTATGTGGCTGTATTTGATTGGTGACTTCTGTTTTTTTTTTTTTTGTGTCCCCAAATTTTCTTCTGATCAGGTTTTAGTATATTGTTGGGGTCATTTTCAGTGGCCATCAGGCTCGTAGGTGTTTGCTGGGGAAACTGTTTCATTGTGGATATATATTAAGTGTTTGATAAACACAACTTTGGATTATTGGGGGTGGTTAATTCGATATTACTGCTAATATACTTGATGGTAAAAGGTTAAACATTTTCATTCATGGGAGTTGGTTGGTTCTTGTGGATACTATTGGCTGGAGAGAGAGAGAGAGAGAGAGAGCGACACAGTGATACAGGCATAAAGAAAGAGAGTGATTTTACAAAGAAAACCTTATAAATAAGGGTAGATCTGTGTGGCTATTTGACCACTAGTGTTTCAGGGAATTGGGGAACAAGTACAAGTTTTACTGGGATTGGAGCTTCTTTTCTTTTCCATGAATGGTTTGGAGGTACCCTATTGAGATGTCATGGTTTGATAATTGAACTGGGAGAATACAAGGAAAGGGTTATTGATTCTGTGATTAGACTCTTCTTTGGGAGAAACAACTCTAGTTCCACTTGCTTGATCCTTGGAAACTTCATATATGTGAAAGCTTCACATCTGCCAGCTAATTTGTTGGATTCATGTTTGTGGACATGCAAATTTGTATCTGGAATAGGGTTCCTGAATTTCTGTTTAGTTTTCTTTTCTGTGTATGCTGCTCTTAGTTTGGTCAATTGCGTTTGGTGCACTATTAGATTCTTTGGTTTCTGGAGTTTCCTGGGTTTGAAGAGCATCTAGTGAATATATTGTGCAAATTAAGGGGCAAGCTGACACCGAGACAACGCTGTTGATTGGATACAAGGGACTGGCATTCCTAACTTAGACAAACGGGAAAGGCAGTCTCATCGGTTGCAAGATTTGAAGGTTATCCCTGTTCTTGGGATTTTAGATTGTACGCTGTGTGTAATACTGTTGAAATTATCATTTTGTCCCATATTAGCTAACTTGAGCTCTGACCAACACGTTCAATCTTTATCAATCATCTTTCGTCTAGCATCATTTATGTTGAGTTCTGTGTGGTAATTTATTCTTTATCATGTGTCCATCCTTGTGTATGTTGAGTTTTCATGTGGCTATGATCACAAAATTTATCATGCATTTTCACCAGTTAAGCAAGCTTAATTTTTATAGTTTCAGGGTCTGGTGGTCTGTTGCTTGCACAGAATATGAAGAAGAGAACATCAAGAGGTAAATCCATGAGATCACTCTGACAGATGGAGTGGAATTCAAAACCCCCAATACAGTGGGACTGGGAGAGCCTTACTATGTTCAGTTCAACAACTGCTGCAAATCCTATGAAGTTACGAGGAGCTGATTGTGAAATTGACGGAGAAAGGGGAAGGGACTCAGGATCTTTCTATTCATCTGAGGGAGCCAGTGGTAATGGTGGTTCTGGTTCTGATTTTGGTCCTGCTTTGTTGTCAAAGAGCTCAAAATCAGCTTCCATTAGTTCTTCATCAACTGGGGAAGTGAAAGCAACCAAATTTACCCTGAAGGCCTCTGATGCTGTGCCAGATAATTTCAGCAATAAGAAAGAAGTTGTAAAGGCAAGGCCAACTGTTACTTCTCCTAGGCTCAAGGTCTCGGTTGGCCTGGGCGAGCCACTGCTCAGTTTGAAGCTGGGTAAAAGAACATACTTTGAAGATGTTTCTGCAGGGACTAATGCTAAGGGTTCATCATTTTCCACTCTTCCTGCATCTTCTGATACTTCTGTGAAGAGATCCAAGTCCAGCTGTCTGAGTACACTAGCCTCACGCTGTGTGGTAGAGGGTTGTAACATTGACCTCTCATCTGCTAAAGAATACCATCGGAAACATAGAGTTTGTGAAAGTCATTCAAAGAGCCCAAAGGTCATTGTGGCTGGTGTAGAACGCAGGTTTTGCCAGCAGTGTAGCAGGTGACACCCCACCTTGCTCACTCTATACTTGTTATGTAGATGCAACACTTACTTATTGCTTGATTTATCAATTTATCATGACCATCCTTTGTAAGAAAAATAAATCCTGACAACTTTGGAATTTCCCTCATGTAGTAAATATGCTAAATGAAAGGCAAGCCTTGTTGTAACAGTAAGATACTCCATTGTGATCTAGACATCACAGGTCAAGTCGCAAAAACACCTTCTTTGTGAAAACAAGGGAAGTTTGCTTACATCTTGTCCTTCAACAATCCCCACAGTGTGGGAGCCTTGTATGCTAGGATGCCCTTTAATAAATGTAGCAATTTCTAGTTGAAATGACAGGTAACAATCTGAATCATTGTTGATTTTTCACGTTGTAGGTTTCACAGTCTGTCAGAATTCGATGAAAAGAAACGGAGCTGCCGCAGGCGTCTTTCTGATCACAATGCAAGGCGCCGCAAGCCCCAGCCTGAATCAGTGCAGTTAGAATCTGCCAGACTGTCTGCATTACTATATGGTGCTGTTTAAAACTTGAGATTTCTAATGATTTTCAGCCGTGCACAGAACATATTATTCTCATTTATCTTCTTTTAAGTACATTTCTCCATCATCTTGTTTTGAATAAACTCTTATAAATTTTGCTGGAGAGTTATAACTTTGCCTTAACTGAAGACTTAGATCTTTGGCCAGTCTCGAATTTTCAATGCCATTGCAATCTTAACTTCATTTTACTGGGTTTTCTAACTTCATCAATTCATTCTTGCAAATTACTATATTAGAGATATAGCTTTTATTCTTACAAGATTTGCAGTGGAAACTTCTTTTGACTTGTTTACATCTGGGTAACAACCACCATTATGTGATGTTCTGATTGAAAACATTCCATCATGCATGAATTGATGTTAATTAGTTGTGGGTAGAATTTTGCTTTATTTCTGAAAAATATTAATTATTCCATCTTTTTGGTTGACTTTTTTTCCTGTTATGCATTTACCACAGAGAGATTCCTTTAATTATGCTTGGCATAGCTCTGGGGATGCAATTGACCGGACTCCCTTTCCCATCCAATTTCTCTGATAATTCCTGTTTTGTTAATTACGAGTTTGCTTCTTGTCTTTATTACATTTGTTTGGTCCTTCAACATACTGTCTAGACTCAGCATTAGCCAACCCTTATGCAGGCAAAATTTGTAGCACTTTATACTCTGTCATGCAACTTCAATATGGATATTTGTTAACCTGTGCAGATAGACAGCATCAGATGAACCTTGATTGGAACAACGTCCCAATTCTTCATGCCAGGCCCAATGCAAGTTCAACAGTGGAAGGTGCATCTGTGTCCAAGTTCACAATAACAAAAGAATATTTGTCAAAGCCAGCAAAAATGGAAGGTATAGCTGGGCGGCTCTATTTGCCTGGTCAGGAGCTAACTAATTCCAGCCATACAGAATGTTGTGATTCCAATGGCTTGTTTCCATCCAAGAATAAGGGCATTGTTTCTGAGATTTCAAATCAAGGTTTCTTTTTCTCTGCTAGAAACAAGGCCTTCAATTATTGCATTGTTTTTATGAGTTTGTTCATTGTTTATACACCTTTATTGGGAAGTTCTGTGCTATCTGCCCACTTGATCCATTACTTAGTGACCAGTGGCCCTGGAAGGAAATTCAAAAGTCTGGAAGATACAGCAACACTCTGATTTCCCTTTTCTGTAAAACAGCACATAAAAAGTATTTGATTTTTCATCAATCTGAGTTTTGTAGTCTACCTAGAAAGCTTAGACTTGGAAGTGATCAAAGAGGCTGATGGGTTAATGACTGATTAAGAAGATAATGTGATTGTTTATTTAGATGGCTCCGGTGGATTTTACAAATCAGACACATAGGATGTTTGAAACAAAGTATTATTGAATGTCTTTGGTAGGGAATTGTGCATGTTGACAGCGCCAGAAATTGTGGGATCTTATTTTTTACAGGGTAAAGATAGTAGTGCTGACATGTTAACTAAGACGGTGTAACTGAAGTTAGATTTTGAAGCTGTCAAAATTTGTCAAGAATAATATATAGCATAAATCAACACAAGGCACTGTACTGGAAGGCTGCCTTTCTTCTTTGCCAAAAGCAATGTTTCTCTTTCTAAAAGTGATTCATGTGTTTCATTTGATGTTGAACTTTCCAGGATTAGAAGAATCTGTTCTCCCCTTCAATGTGGATTCAACTCAGGATCTTCATCGTGCTCTCTCTCTTCTGTCAACCAAGTCATGGGCTTCGTGTCAGCCAAAATTGCCATTTGAGCAGCCAGTCCCAACAACTCATACAAGCATAACTCCATCCTTGCAGCACGTTACTCCCCAAGGTTTGCAAGTTGCACCATCTGATTACTGGAGGACTGAACAACAGCCGACTGACTATCAGGTGCATACTTCACATGGTGATATCAGTAATTACTTCCAAGATCTCCAGCCGTTGAGAGTCCCATACGAGTGTGACTTCTATTGCAATCAGCTGAACTAACTCTCTCATATGATCCTTTTTAGATCTTTAGCATGTTCACTTATAAAGAAAGGTCAGTCTGGCGAGATAAGATTAGCCTGATGCCCTTTGGTCGTTAAAAGCAATCACCCCTTGCATGAAGTCGAGATTGTCCTTGTTGAAGTTCTATGATAATGTCCAACCTAAAATTGTCTTGCTAGAGCTGGTAAACATTTTTCATGTTCTAAAATTATTGCATGGACTTTTATCTAAGGAGGAAGAAAAGCCTGGAAAATATTCTGCTTGGTAGTTTCATATGATTTCCTGTTTCTGCTTCTGCTTCATAAATAAAAATTTCGTTTTTTTATTCTTTTTAAAATATGTCATAATTACTGCTTTCTGTCTGAATTTCATCGCCGGACGATTCCTGATGAAGTTCATGATTCCCTGTAAGGCTCTGACAAGTTCGCTGTTAATTTTCTTTGGGAACTTGATGCTCTTTGGACGCTTGGCTTATGCTACAAATCCTGCCAACTACTGCAATTTTCTTGACCATGCTTTTTCCCTAAAATACCAGTTAGCCTTTGCTAATGCAGTTGCATGGTCAATTAGAACAATGCTTCCTAGTACGCAACATTGACTTCGGTGTCTACTTTGACTGTTATTGTTACAGAACGTGAGGCCGTTGGTAAAGATTGCGTGAAATACGTAGGCATTTTTGCTTCTCATGTTTCTTTTTCCATGTATCTCTCATTGTCGGTGATGATCACCCGGCAAAGCATGGGCCCAGAGCTTCTAGGACAAGGAAGACAGCACAACAATGTAGTCAAGCCGCTGCAACCCCATCAATGTGGCATATTGCCATATGCTGAATTTATGACCATATTGATCAATCAAACCTACTTTTGAAATGATCAAAGGTTGAGTATCGGGTCTGCGTGTTTCTTTTACCTTATACCCAAAATAATAATAATAAAGGAAACGATCAAAGTTTCGGTATTTATTATTGGGGTCACCGTCTTGAGAATAATAATAATAAAAGAAATGATCAAAGGTTCAGTATTTATTTATAGGGTCACCGTCTTCAGAAATTAGAGGTTTCAAATGTGAGCTCCAACGGTTCCAATTTGCAAACACATACACATCTATTTACATGCAACCTGTAGAAAGTTGTACTGAGGCAACCAGATTGCTTCTTAGTTGTGGAGATTATCCCTCGTATATATATATATATAGAGAGAGAGAGAGAGAGTCAACAGGAGGGGGTCTAATGACCCAGTAAAAGCGTATAAAACAACAAAAAAGTTTAGTAGACTTGCAGATTGGACACACATCTAACCGTTAGTTACATTTACATTTGATGCATGATGAATTAGTTGTTAATGGTTGACAATTGTAATTAACAGCTAAAATTGGTCCGCATTTAGCTCATGTCATGAAATAAAACCGGGGTGCTCAACACCCCCAGGCAAAGCAACACCTACGACTAGGATGTCCTGTTCCAAAAGTAAGACTACCATGAAGGAGCCGAATATTACCGTTGCCACTGGAGAAGCAGATTTGGGGAGCCAGTCTGCAACTCGATTGCCCTCCCTCTAAAATGTAGGAAAAGAGAGCATCTGCCAATCTTTGCTTGGAAAGTCGCCACAGTTCTGGACAAGATTTGCATATGGATGAGTTTTAGCCTTTTAGGAACCCCTTTCCTTATGCTTCGCAGTGCAATATTCATAGAATCCGCTTCCACCCAAACTTTCCTGTAACCCTCATGCCAGACGTGGTTCAGAGCGGTAAAGATTGCCCAGAGTGCTACAGCGTAAGCGGTACAATGGCCACTTTGTTGTGCAAAGACCAACCCCCAAATCCCCCTGTGATCACGCATCACCCCACACCCACACTCGCGAGTCCCGGGTTCCCAAGCGATGCACCATCATTATTAACCTTCATCCATTCTTCGTCTGGCAAGTTTCATCATAGTCTTATTGATGCTCTTCTCAACGAATCATTTTAAAGAAAATTCAAAAACAAAGTCCTTTTTTCTTCTCACTTCTTGTCCTTTCATACTAAAGGCTTTAACGAGTAATAATTTTTTTTTTTGCAAAGTAAGGGTATAGAAGTATTCAGATTTATAATATTTCTGAGTTTTTTTTACCTAAATTTTAAGTGACTTTGAGATTCTATATGTTATTTAACCGGATATCAAAATTTTTATAATATTAAAATCTTGCATTCAAGCCACGTTGCTGCTGCTGCTGCTGCTGCTGAATAAGTTAGGTACAAGAGAAGACATGTTATGAATTTTGAGTATTCGAAGCCACACATCCCCAACCAAAGGCATTAACTCTCAAGCCACCAGCCGAGCTAGCTCGCTCCGCGTAGCCCAGATACTTACTAATCTATGAGATGGTGAAATGGAGACAAGACAACAATAAATTGAGCCCGCACACATGTACACAAAAAAAGCATGCACACACACAATGAAGAAAGAAAGAGGGAGTATGCCTGGCGCCTGGCATGCCAGCAGCAAGAGCCAACCATCATAAAAAATAGGACCGTACAGGGACCCAGGCATAACCCATTTCACCTTTTCTCTGCAAAAATATTAGTACTGCCGTGTCTTGCTCGCTGCTTGCAGATTGATTATCAGCACTAATTTACCGGCAAACAGAACATGAAAGCTGAAACAGCTCAACCAAAGAGGAAGAGAAATGTAGCACCGAATGGGAGTGGGGTGCCAACTAGCAAGAGAAACCAATGTGTATAGCCGTATACTTTTTTAGGGGATTCTTGCACGTATAATCCCTGATAAATAGCATAAACCAAGTTTAGGAATTGTCACCTTACCATAAATAAAATAAAACATCCACAAGAACAATTAATCATTGTCATAATTAAATCTATAAAGATATTATAAGGCATTAAATCATTCATATCTAATTTAAGTCAAGAGAAAATTGTGATTATGGAATAAAATTTATATTTCATTAATCGTATGGTTTAATAATGTTCTTATATTTGTAATTCCTCTAGTGTTCCTTGACCATGGTATTGCCATCACGCCAATCAAATCATTCATATGGTACTAAATCATTTAGTTGGCATGTAATCCTTCTTTTTTTTTTTTTTTTTATCTTTTCAATTAATTTTGATTAAGATTCAAATACGAGAGATCTTTTATCTAGTAGTAATAAACTAGACCTAATTGAAGCTAATTAAAATTTTTGTGGTAAAATAGAGATTCAAGCAATTGGTAGCAAGCATCCCCTTGTTTTTATGTTTTGTTTTAGAAGTTTTTGGTGACCAGAATTGCTATACCTAACTTTAACTTTGGTAATATCATCGTGTATACACACGCTTCCTTCTCGTCGATTTTGGAGGGTTTCCAGGAAATGATCAGGTGAGACGGAACCCAAGTTACATTTTGTGGAGACAGTTGCACACTTTTGTTTACATTCCATAAGATTATTGATGTGAATATTTATATTATATATGGTCTGAGAATTCACGTCATTTCCTTCATCGAACATTATCCACATTCCACATGCATTGGTACTTTGGCAACCCCGCCACGTCTCAATTATAGGGCCTCTCTCCGTCTGTGATGTTATTATCATGCGTCCCGACAACACAATTTAATTCAATTAAACGTAGTCCATGCACCAACATGATTAAAAATCCAACTACAGAAATGGTTCCACACCAGGGGTGCGAAACTCTTGTTCTCATCTATCCGATTGTGTTCTTCAGAGCAATTAGATAAAAAAGAACTACGACCAAATCACTGTATTTCAAGTAACTAAAGGCGACGCAAAAAGAACAACTCCCATCGATGAAGATCCCATTATATACCACAACACAAAATTCTGCAGGAATTACACCCTCCTAGAGAGAATTAACAATTTTTTTTTTTTTTTCCCCGTAGAACAGCCGAACAGGTAGCCAATGAACGCCCCATTACTGAATATTATTAATTGCGTCCGTCGACATTTTGAGGTGATTAAAATGAACATTTTATTCGCGAACCTGCAACCTTTGATCCACCGGATTCAAAAGCGATCGCCTAACAAGTTTTCTAGGAGAAGACATGGATGAAAAGACAAGCGATGAACATATTCTTACAGGTGCGTTCCTTACTCGAATTACGCAGTTAGATTGAGACAATCCCTCATTCACTGAAGTTGCTTGGTGAGAAAACACTTTTTTCTGGGGGGTGTGGGTGCATTATTATTATTATAAATTTCTTCAAATATTTTCCATATTGGGTAAATTCAATTCATCTTGACTTTCTTTCCATTTAATTAGTTATAAAGTCCTTAAAGATACACTGAACTAATAAAAATTTGCCACGCATAAAGTAAATAATTAATGGAAATATTGGCTTTGTTTATCAATTAGGAATTCATCCCAGGCTCTAATTACCATTCAGGAAAACTTAATTTACTTTCTTCTCTCAATTATTTCTCCCCTCTTAGCATTATTTTCCTGATTTCGATGATGCTTTTTGGCTCACAAGATGCATCAAACCTTCTAACAAGATGCATCAAGCCAATTGCACTCTACATCAGCACAATTCAAGTCACCCTTTTAGTCGGCAACATCCAGCCAGTGTCAATATAATTATTCAAGAAATTCTTATGTGAATCCGACTTGTGACTGAGGCATGGAACGGCTGTTACCCAACAAATGAAATTGTAACAAAATTTCAAATCAAATTGAACTTTTACCCCGTCAATCTTTTAGCAAACATGAATGAAAGCTATAAATTGGGGTAATTACCTAAAAGTATTTCTAAACAACCCTTGTAAGTAGTTTAGTTTATTACATTTTCTTTCCTGCTTTCAAATGTTTAATGCAACCTACATGACCACATAACCAGTGCCCACCCAGAAAACTAAAATCCAAAACAAGGCTACATTTCATACTGGAAATATCAAATGCAATTATGATGTCAAAGGAACGAACATTGCAAAGCAATCAATCCTAAATTGAACTTTGCACAAATAAATTTCATTGCTAAATGGACCTTTTTTAATACTATTTTCCCAAATATGCTATAATCAGAATCTTCTTACTCCCACCTCCACCAAAATGAAAGAATCTAACATGTGAGTACAGTCTAAAACAAGGATTTGACCACATAAGACTTGCACAAATTCTTAAGGTAACATATTGAAAGCATTAAATACTTGATGCAGTTAATCATGATCTAACTCACGGTCAACACCAAGGTATGAGCAGATATGTCTCAAGCACATGGTGCACATGAACATTAAGGTCGCATTAAAAAATTAAAGCCCCAAAAACCATCAATATGACAGACAACAGCTTGGACCATCCAATATATTAGTTTCTTGATGTCTAACCACAACAGGTTCACATGAGTACTAAGCCAAGACCAAAGCAGGGGCAACTAAATCTGAAGGACAAATCAATGATTAGATCCAAACTACAGGATTCTGAAGACATGTTTACTAGTCCAGACCTAATTAAGTTCTATACTTGGAAGCTGCATATGCTCTCACAAAAGAAGCATCTACTGAAGACAGCAATACTTCCATGGTTTGAGGACATTCCCACTAAGAAATATGCTGCCTGCAGTATTCTAAGTTCATAATAACATACCCACTCGAATAGAATAGTTGATTCCAACAAAACAAAAGCCTAGCTGATAGAAACCAGAACCAACCAGTAGAGTATTTGCCAGATCAAATTGACAGACACATGATGCGTCACAGAATCCATAAAGACCACAAATAACATTTCAAGTAGTGTAACTTGACAAACATCATGAGAAGGTAGAGTAACTTGACACCCGCTGCAACATGAGGACGACAAGACTGACTTTCCGACACCCATATTGGGCAATGCTGAACGACAACTCTGGACCTTCTCAACCCTCAAACATGTCTAGTACTCACTGGAACAGTAGATAATTGCAAATCAATGATTGCAAAGGTGACAAATAAGTGACAGCTAAAAATATATGATACACTACTTACACAATAAAAGAAGTCAGAGGCAGAAGGAGAACCATGGGAAAGAAAGAGACAAAAGGGGGAGGGTGTAGATTTGCAAACATCATTCTCACCAATGTTCACCAAGATGTTCAAGTGTACAAATGAAATTGATGCTAGTTTCCATGAAACAATGTGGTTACAAACAAAATGAATCACATAACAAACCTGATCATTCTCTTCCGGTGCAGGCGAAGGGGACTTATTCAACTCGTCTGGTTTCTCTGCCCCACAATTCTGTCTGTTGCACTTGGTCCGGAATGGGTAATTTATGTTGTTACATTTCTCACACTTCCAGCTTCCTTCAGGCATTTTTTGTTCTGCTAAGCAAAAAGTGCATGAGTTTCGATTTCAGAATAGAAGGCCCACAAATGCTAAGGTATTTAAGGAGACTTACTGGAATTTTTATCAGACTTTGCAGCCTGCAGTTACAAGAAAAAATTGTTAGAAATTCAGACAAAGTTATGCAAACAGAACAAAGCCACACTGAACCAGCATACATCTTGTACAAAAAGTCAATCCAAACAACAAATAACCCTCTAAATTTAATCTCCAAAAACTGTAGCAATGTCAAGGAATGCTAATATATCAAAAGAGACATTATCACCTGTGATCCAGGCTTTGGCGTATTGCACTTCCTCATGTTACAAACAGTTCTGAAGGAGAAGTTGATATTCCCGCAATTTGGGCATGTCCAGTCATTATCCCTTGAGGCATCTACAAATGCATTATAAGAAGAAAATAAAATTTTAAGGAAAAAAAACCCAGGTTTTTACTTACATATGGTATTGAAATGACAAATTTGTACCTTTTTTCTGAGATTTATCATCAGGGAAGAACCCTGGCCTTGGTCCCTGCCGAAATGTATACTCATGAACTAAGTCTCAAGTCAAGAATAGGAAATCACTAAAACTAGAAAGAAAAACAAAACTTGATCCTCCAGATTCTTCCTTGAAGACACAATGCATGTCAAACATATGTGCAAGTAAATTATTTGCATGCATGCAAATAAGTAACAATTTGCACAGGACCAACCAGCCAACAGAGACATATGCAATATAGTTTCTAAAAATCATTTGCCGTGTTGAAAAACACACGTAATCTAGTTTATAACAAATAAAAATCCAGAAACCCCAGATGCTAATAACATAATGAAAAAGATCCACTCATAACCATTTAACTTGAAGACACTAGTTCTTGAATTATTTAGCATACCATTGCAGCAGGGCCCATTGGCATACCCAATCCATACCGGTCCATTAGAGGGGGCATACCATACATCCCACCTGAAGAAAATATATAGGGTTATTACCTCCTCAATGCAACCCCAAAGTGGTCAAATTGGACAAAAATCTTGTGTACAATATCTGGCTAAGTACAATGATTAAATGCATGAAATAACCGCAAACAGTTTCACCTATGAAATGTGAGTAAGAGACTTGAGCAAGGACAGAAAAAAGTCAAAATGGAAAAATTTGTTTAGGGCAAAAAATATTTGATTCAGAAGAAAAAAAGGAAAAAAATAGAAAATAAACAAAGGAATATAGTTTTTCAGTCCTCTAACATGCAGAAATTAAAGTTTGAGTAACAAAAGAGGGCATACCATTGCTCATCATTGATCCGCCAGAGTAAGGGGGCGGTGAAGACATGTGCAATGGTCTGTAAGGACTACCCGCAGAGAAGCGGCTGCTGTAATTGTAATGGTAAGCAGAGCTCGCAGAAAATGGAACATCATACGGAGGAATTGAAGATCCGTTAAAGAGGGAAGAACCGTATGGTGGCACACCCATATATGGTGGACCAGAACCTCCATAAGGAGGTGAAGAAAAGTAAGGCTGTGGGGCTTGCAGTGGCTTGGCAGCAGATTTCTGTGAGACAAAAAAGCAAAGCACTATTAATGATCATAAACAAAAATAAATCCCAATTTGAAAACAGTAAAAAAAAAAAAGACACTTCTAAAGACAAGAACATTAAGCAATCATTCAGATTATAATCTAGGCATAAAACTGATGATGGGAACTGAAGTAACCTCAGTGGTAAATTACCCTCAAAAGGGCCAAAGCATAATCTAGTCCTAAACAAACCAATTGCACGCCCCAGGACGAAAGCAAGTATTGGTTACAGTGCCCTCAATTTTCCATTGGCTATCAGATAAGAAAAGCACATCTCAGCGCACGAGGCTGTGTGCACTCATATAAGTCCATCAGATCACTCATCATATTTGCTTCTCAAAATTACAAAAATCATCACAAATTTACAACCAAAATGCAAATTTAACAAAAAAAAATCCATACTCAACGAATCCACTGCCTGGAAATAACAAATTTCCATTGACCTTATTCAACAAACACATTGTAAAGACAAAAACATGATATCCATTCCATTCTAGACCAGCATGCCAAAGGCCTTGCTCTATTGCAGACAAGGGAATTCATACATCCAAGACTTACCGCAAGATGCTCGGCTGGCCGAGGTTGGGTACAATTGCGCATATTGCACGTTGTCCTAAACGCAAAGTTGACATTTCCACAACTCGGACACGTCCAATCGTCTTCTCTTCTACCTCCTGCAAAACGCCAACATCAACAAATAAAAAAAAAAAAAAAAAAAAAACTCTTTGACAGACAAAATCAGACATACACACTAACCAATCCTCGGCCAATCATTCGACTTTTCCAAAATTATAAAAAAAAAAAGTAAGCAGGGAAAAAAAAAAGAAAAAGACAACAGAGAAATTATCGGTACCATCGGTCCTGGCGCGCTTCGCGGCTGAGGAATTCCTGTTATCCACCTGAATATAATAGCAAAGTAAAAGGAAGAGTTACGTATCAACGGATACAATCAGGCTGGAGACAATATACTCTGAGGGATTAAAAATTACAAAAAAAAAAACAAAAACAAAAAAAGGGGGAGGGGCAAGAAAAGAAAAGGCAAATCAAGGCTGAGGAAATTGAAGAAATCAAAAGAATTGGAAGATAAAGAACCTGAGACATGGGGTCGGCGAGAGCCTCCTATAAATGTTTGCTCCGAAGATTAGAATCGAAGGACTAAAAAACAGAGTATTATTTGTACGCCTTTCCTATCTCCTGAGGCAGCTCAGCTTAGCTAGGCGATAGGCAGACGAGGGTTCAGAAAGAAAATTTATACAGTGGAGTGGGGTGCACCGTGACGAGAGGTTAACCGCACCGCGGTGGGAATTTTGGGCTTTTTTCCTTTTGTGAAATCTAAACGGCCCACACCGTTCTGGGGATTTTTACTGGGCCAAACGATGTGTGATGCCGGTCTAGTGGGCTTTGTCTAGGTGAGACCCACTAACTTGAACGGTATACTTTTTCCTCTTCTGTGTTTTCAGGACAAGATATTTATGTAAATTGAAAAAAAAAAAAAAAAACACAAAAGATCACGAGAAATAGACCAATCCATCGAGACGATAAATTATAATTGACATTTTTTTTTTGTAATTATAATAAATAATTATGATGAATCATCAGTTCCTTTATATCCATATGCATAGTGGTTATGGTTGACGAGTTTTTGCCTGGGAATTGGAATGTGAAAGAGAAATTTTTATTTCTAGTGTTTATTACCAAGAAATTTCATTTGCATCTCTTTACTTAAAGAATGAGACTCACGGGCCATTCATTCATCTCCTTAATTAATCGTTGCATTCATCATTTTTTTATAATTTCACATTTATATATTTGAAAAATATAAAAATTATTATGAACATAATCAAATAATAGCATGACCAATATATAGTGGACTTGTTACCAAAAAGTAGAAAGATTGTCTAATCTGGATTTCTTCTCTGAAAATTTGATCACCCACTGCATACCATTTATCAGATTGATTTCTGCGTTGTGTGCTGCAAAAAGCTCTGGTTAATTTGAAAGACCTATCAATCATCTAAATTTTTTTTGTTTTTCTATTCTTTTATTTGGTCAGATTAATTCATTGTTCCTATCATGTTAAACTATGATGCCTCAAAAATTTCGGATATATGGAACTTGGACGGGGTATTGAGAAGGTAAACATATTTCAGAACTGAGAAGGTCATTCTTCCATCCTGGATGGCTTTCATTTTTACGAACAGAGGCAGAAATCAAGACTAAGCAAGGAAGAGGGGAAATCCTGAGCCAACCCGCAGGCGGCTACTCAAGTGGCTGGAGTCAATGATGAAGAAAATCCTGTTTCCCTTTCTAGTGAAAATAAGATTGAAAAGAGCTTTGCTGAAACCGTTTAATCACTTGATGGGAACAAGATAGAGTTCTGTTTTCATATCTGCCCAGGGTTACCAGGGAGTTAAAATCGCCGTAACGATGATTATCTAAGCAATACGTAGGTGGCCATGAATTTTCTGTGCGAAGAAGTTTTAGCTTAGGTATGCCTGGCATTGAAGATACTATTGAAATGCGTGCGGGCTCCCCAACAGCTTCATTCATTGTGACCCAAGTGTTGTTCTCAAGCAGGTAGACTAGTAGTTAGATGATTTTTCTTAATATACATTTGAATTAATCGTTCCCAATAACAGTATCTATCGCTTCGCCCAACCTATCCAATATCGCAGGTAGGTACCTTCTAATTGAGGGTGTTGAAGAATAGGCCCTCCTGGTGGATGTCACCGCTTAGAAGCGTAGAGTAGTGTTTAGTTTAGCGATCGGAACATAGTGATCAATCCGCACTGCGGATCACCGACTCTTTCCAAATAATTCAGCATTAACTCCACACCATGCTGCTAATGATAAGCATGGTAAATTATAATCAAGATGTGGGCTCGAGGAATGGGACGTATACGGCGGCCTGGATAACAATCATAATGCCGATGACAATAAAGTTGTAGCAGTCACGACTGGAGACAGAAGTTCAAATAACATCACGAGAAATCTAAATGACAAGCAAGAAAGAAAGCACCGGACAATGGATCTCAATCTATATGTCTAGGACACGCAGGCATTGATAACAGAGATAAAGATGGCCATAGCGATCACCGAAGGAACAGAGAAGCGAGGTCTATGCTTCGCTTCATTTGATGAACCCATTGTCTCCGTAGCCGATGTTCCCGAGGACGTGGCAGGAGTTGCGGATGATGAAGCATTTGTGAAAATCGCAGCATCTGGGGAGCTTGGAGACAAGCCTAAAAGCCCTGTCATTGACAAGGGCGGGGAGATACAGAGCGGGATAGAAATTAGAGTATGCAAATTTAATAGGCGCAAGAATAAGGTGGCATGAGCCAATTGGGAAGCAAAGACCAGCTTTAAACAAGCTGCTCGGAGAATTATTAAGCGAAGTCATATTTTACCCACCAAATTATGTGAACCTTCAAACTATCAATTGCAATCTACCCTCACAAATGTGAAGAATTTTTTTTTTAAAAAAAAGTTAAGGTACTTGGGAAATTAAGAACAAAGTCAAGACGTTTCCTCTCGAGAAGAGGTTCTTAAATTTAAGCATTTCAACCAATATCTGTAACACTTCCTTGCTATGAAATAGCCGATCATATAGAGATCTCACATGGTATAAATTAATTGATCAAAAAATAACAAAGCTCGGAGAGAGAAAAAGAGAGAACTAACCGGGACAGAAACTGACACTAGCATTCTGCAGCTGGCAAGCAGAAGGGAGCTGAAGCAGCCTAGCCTCTTGGATGCCCAAGCTTTTAACCTGGGCACTGCCATTGTGTGTCTGCAGCATCATGTAACACAAGCACTTTGGGTCACTGTCCTTGACTTCTTTCACGGAACTGCAACACTCTTTTGAGGGTGTATTTGTTTTGCCTGTCGCATAGCTCAAGCAATTCATCACCTTTTGTAAGTCGTTGCTACACTCCTCACTTGTAGTAGCCCCACTCACAACTCCAAAATCTGATGAGGTACTACTCCACAGAAAAAACAAGAACAAGAGTGAAATCAGGTTTCCCATCTTCTTCATTGATCTTGTGTGTGTGTGTGTGTGTGTGTGTGTGTGTGTGTGTGTGTGTGTCTGTTGTTTTCCTTCTCTTGCAATTTTATTTGGGTATGTAAGATAAGAATGGTGGCCGCTGTAAGAGAAGTGTAACCGCTACAAACTAAAGACTAGCAGGTAGCAACCCAGATAAGTGAAGGTCTCTGTTTTGGCCATTAATGAGGAAGATGGGAAGTATAATGAAATTAAAGGTAGACTGGTAGAGGACCTAGGGCCTAATGTTTGGGATTATCAGAACCGTTCATTCTCCTACAGAGCACACTGTCAGTCAAAGTGGACGGTTTATACGTGGTTGACATTGCCCGAGCGAGGCTATCGAGGGAGAGAGATTCCCATCGGGGTTGTTGGGATTGCAGTTAATTTCCCGAGCCGGGGGTGGTTGTCCGGTTTGCATGGCGAAAGCACCTTTGCATTTAATGAAGGCGAGCTGTAGATGGAGGCACGTGTTGTTGAGATATACTCGTAGCGCCAGACTGAAGTGATTGTTGTAAGAAGATGCCTAGGATTTGTCTGTATTGTCAATTGGGTCCAATTACGTAGCCGGCAAGGATTTGACCCGGAACAGACGGAACTGGTGGATCCAATGTGCAAAATATACTTTTAAAAAAAATATATATATATTATGTGCAACGAAATAAAAAATATATATAACCATTATCAATTGACTTGCACATTGTACGATGATCCGTACGGAGTTTAAGTAATTATAACATATTTTATATTATATAATAATTAATATATATTATTTATTATTTATTGTATATTTTATAATTTTTAATAAAATTATTTTTCTAGCGTGGAATTCAATTTCCCGTCTGGATCCTGCATATCCTCCCCGATTGCGTAACTTGAGTCCGCTCTCATGTCTCGAGCGGATTTAACAGTTTTGTTTATTTCAGTGGGATCCCCTTAATTATTTTTTTTCTCCTTTAGAATGAATTTTTGAATTATGATTGGGAATCGGCGACGGAGCAGAGAACATGGTCTGTGGCTCCATTTTCAACGATGAAATAAATGCATGGCCAGAACGGTTTTATGGACAGTAGCTCACAAATCCATATACCGTCAAAAAACCTGGACCAAGCCCAACTTTTGAGCACAACGCTGGAGTCTGTCTTCTGAGGGAGAGCTAAAGAGGGCCTAGTCCAGGCCCATGTCAAAATTGGATTGTTCAGGATGCATGAAGTGAGCCTCCTGGGATATTTTCTTAGCCCAATATTACTCGAGTCCAGTCCATTGGCTCAGAGCTTGGGGGCCTGGATGTAGATGATTGCATTCATCTTTTTGCACGCTTTCTTTGGTTTTCTCTTTTGTTGTTTGAAGTTCCTAACTTTAAGTTGCTCGTTTTCCTATTTATATTAAAAAAGTTTTAAATTTTTTATTAAAAATTAATAAATACCTAACACATACGTCAAAATATATAATAATCAAAATAAAATACGGAAGAACTCACAAGTCTACTTGAACATTTTTAAATTTTTTTATTGCACGTCTTTTCGCTCTAATTGCATAAATACAAAAAAAATAAAAATAAAAAATTTATTTTTTATTTTATTAAAGCCTCTCAAGACACGGAATAATTCCTATCTCTGTTCAACATAGGGAAGGACAAGAGCAAAAACGACCTGCCACTCACGCCAAGCTTCGGAGTCCACACCCAAAATCAAGGAGCGAACAAAATTAATTTCCTTATTCATTTCTTCTTTCCATTCCATTATTGGTCGCCGAGAAAAGATAGCGACGAGACCAAGAAATGTTCAACAATCGTCGTTTCCTACCCGAGAAATCGTGTGTTCTCGGGGCAGCAATACTCGGCCTAGTCATCGGCACTTTGCTTATCTCCAGCTTCATACAGTCTTCCGACAACAAGTACTCCCTCCTGTGCTCTTTATCTGGCGGCAAAGCTGCTCGTGCATCTGCCGAGTACGCGGCGACGCCGGTCCAGCTCAAAGCCATTCTCCACTACGCCACTTCTCGGGTTGTACCGCAGCAATCTCTCGCCGAAATCTCGGTCACATTCGATGTCCTCAAAAGGGTTTCTCCTTGTAATTTCCTTGTTTTTGGTCTCGGCCACGATTCCCTAATGTGGACTTCCCTCAACCCAGGTGGTACTACTATTTTCCTGGAAGAAGACCACAAGTGGTTCCAATCCGTCCTACGTGGCTCCCCCACTCTCCGGGCTCACACCGTCCGGTACCGGACTGAGCTGCAAGAAGCCGATGGCCTACTCGCAGCGTACCGGACCGAACCGTACTGTTCTCCAACCAAAGCATACTTACGTGGCAACGAACGGTGCAAGTTAGCGCTGACCAATTTGCCGGACGAGGTTTACGACAAGGAGTGGGATCTGATAATGATCGACGCGCCTCGTGGTTACTTCCCGGAGGCACCGGGGAGAATGGCTGCGATCTTCTCCGCGGCGGTGATGGCTAGGGCGAGGAGAGGATCGGGTGTGACGCACGTGTTCCTGCATGACGTGGACCGGAAAGTGGAGAAGGCCTACGCGGAGGAGTTCCTGTGCAGGAAACATTTGGTGAAGGCTGTTGGCCGGCTTTGGTATTTTGCGATTCCGCCCGCCGCTATCGTCAGCAGCAGGGCCAACAACGGTACGGCCGGTGCTTGGTTTTGTTAGAAGTTAAAATTATGGTACTTCCAAGTACTTTTTGATATTTTGAATTCCCACCCAGTTTGAGTATTTAACATTGACCCTGTAAGAAAAGTAAAAATCAAAACAGAGAGAAAGTGGGAATTTAAAATCTTTGATTTTTGGGTTTGAGTCATTTGAGTTCTATGTATCGATTTTATTTTCTGAGCGTGATAACGAGCTAATAGAAATACATCGGAATGATTATTAATTCAAATTTTTTAATATCTTACACATTAGTTTTCAATTTTTTTGAGTTAGAATGAAAATAATTTTTGTTTTATTTTATTATTTTATTAAAAAAATAAATTATTAAATTAAAATTAAAAATGTAAATAATATATTATATTTTAATATTAGGCAATCAATAATCCATTGACTCATTTATTTTATTTTCTAAATTTTGGTATTTTTTATTCAGTTAAATTTGTAAAAAAGAATTGATTATAAATGAGATCTAAAGATCTATTTATAAAAAAAGAAAAAAGTGGCGGGGTCCCTATGACCACGACTATGTAGCGAGAAGGTCTTCAATTAGGTTCGGTTCTTGATTAACGACGCAGTCAATTGCATTATATTTTATACGCGTCTGGTGGAACTACCAGACGTCACTGTTATTCTGGCCAACCAAAAGACTTAACTATTATTTTCTGCTTTTGATGTGTGCATCGATATTTAAAACTCTGCTTTCTACAAGTGGCAGGCAATTTTTGACCTTTTGAACTTGAATTATACTCAGGTCCAACGCCACACCAGCTCCAATACGACACCTAACATTTGAAGTTTTTATTTTTTGTTTTTCTTTTTTTTTTTCCCAAAAAAAAATCTGTGTTGTTGGAGTAGGTGTATCAATTAATTAATCATAAATTATTTTGCTCAGGTTTACCTGGCCATTAGGTTTTTACGGTCCCAGTTACGGAATCGGAAATGTAGGGAACCGTGGCCCCTCGCGTGATGCCCCGTACAAAAGTCTTAATTATTTGGCCTCAAGCCTCTGTCTTGAAAAGTCGTGATTCTTGTCGCTTTCTAACGTTTGGCAATCTAAAATAATTATTGCCCCGCAATTGGCGCCCACAAGTCGTAATAAAAAGTAACTGACAAATTTTTTTCTTTTCCGAAACTAATGGCCTACAAAGTTTTCATTTTCTCCTTTTTCTTTTTTTTTTTTAAAGTAATTGCAATGGTGTCGGCATATTTTGATTCTAAAAGTAGCAGAGTTGTTGCATGTTTTCGCACATTTCTATTTGGAGTTGGAATCATAGCATTTACACACGCGCTTTCATTGGGAACAGACATAACTTGGTAGCAGGTCACCGTCATAGGTGTTTTAAATGCGAAGTCGTGAAGGAGACCGTATGAAAATAATTCTCACCTGGTCCTCCCATGTGAAATGATTTATATCCCAATAATGATTATTTCTCTGACTGTAAAACACTTAATAATTTTATAAAAAAAAAAATTCTTACGTAGCATCATGTGATAGATTTTCTCTTTTTATATTGAATAATATTTAGTCAAATAGATCTTTTCTTTTAATTTTGTCAGAATGTAATATTTAAAACGTAGTAAAAAAAAGCTAATTGTTAGGTTGGGTTTGTAATATTCAATTATATAAAGAACCAGTAAGACTATAATTTAGTCACTCTTGCACTTTGACTTGTTGGGGAACTCTAAACTTGTGTTGATTTTCATTAAGCTTGGAAAAACCTAACAAAAACTTCATCATCAACTTCGTGCTATAGCTTTCGCTTTCTGCTTGTACGAAGTCCGCAGTCCTTTCGAGCTACTGCAAGAAAGTAATGACATTTGCCAATACATTAACCTTGCATTGCCAATGCCCCCCTCAAAACAGAAGGGCTATGGCCACCTTTGTGCTCGTGTGGGAACAGGATATGGGGGCGACTCTTACATGTTTATTTTTTCTTCTGTATTTTTTTTAATATCTAACAAAATTAAAGTAGATAGATATACATGAATAATTTTATTAAGCTTAAGGATGTGAGTTTTTGAACTTAAAAAGCCCTTTTGGAAATCCTTTAACTCTACCAGAAGACACATGGTAATTCTTTTGTTGAGAGAGAAAAATCGAAGACTGCATATGGTGAAAAGATCACTATACATGCACACACATAGTAAGTCACCTTCGAGAATCAAAGGAAAGTATTAACATGTGTTTGCAGAAAGGAACAAGAAAAATTAACACATACTTATATTTTATGGTTGCCTCTTATAAGGAGTGAACACATTTCTCCCATTTACACGCCCATTAACTATTTGGGATGTCCAAATAAGGGCGTGGGCCGCAGGTGCGCTACTACCAAATGATGATTTCCTAACCAAAAGGCTGGCCACCTGGTCATGGATATTATCCAAAATACACCGTCCAAGGTCGGGTCAACCCGAGGGCCTTCGGAGAGGTCCTAGGATCGATACAACACGAGTCCCATGTTATTGAATAGGAATGAACAATATTAATAACCATGGAAAATGCCAGAGTATCATGGGGGTCTATGCCAAAGAATGGTGGGAAAGAGGAAATCTGAGCACAATGAGATGTTGCATGGCCAGACGAATGCTCAGTACCGTTCTATGGACAGGGTAGATTCACAGGGTCCCTGCCAATCTGCAGTTATGCGCCTACACCATTAGATCAACTGACTGTAAATCTAGTATGTCAGATTGATCGGATGGTGTTGACCTTCATGCACACATGTTTAACAAATCAATTTCAGATTCAGATAGCCAATAGTTGCTCGTTTCAAATCGTTTTTATCCACCAAATGAATGATCTCTTGAGGCCAACGTGAACTGGTGTCAATGAAGTGTGAATGAGATTAGCGAAGTGAATGGCGCCTAATCTGCCATTGTCAAACCAAAACAAACATGCTGCGCGAGTGTTTGATAGACCATTTTTCTTGACTGATTACACGGGGTTAATCAAAGTACACAAGTGGTACTATGAATAGAAGAAATTGTGAAGCGAAGGGGCAAGTTGAAAAGCCTTGCATGATCAGCTTCTATACCCAAAAAAAACCATGTTCTTGTACTACAAAAAATACTTCATCCGTTCATCCCTTCTCATGGCATTGTATACAGCTTGAACCTGAAAAGTAGAAGAGGAGTTCCACAAGCAAATGTGAAATTATCTCAAGATGAGGATACTCAACTCCTCTTTTATTGTTACTTGGCTCCCACGAGAAATCTAAAACAATATTCCCTATATCCTAGGTAGTGTGCGTGCGCGTGCACACAAACTTGCGTGTGTGTGAGAGAGAGAGATAGAGATAGAGACCTGCTCACTGGAAACAACTTGAACAGGACCAATGTTGACAGATACATATTTCCCCCTTGATGACACCTTCTGTTTCACACGTGTCTAACAGTATTTCAACTCAAGTAGTTAGTTTGGGTAGAACTGTTGCAGCTGATATGCCAAAACTAGTTACTTCGAATTCAGCAGTCCACCATACATTGAACAGCAAACTTTTTGAAGCATATCACAAATTGTTTGGATACTGCACTCTTTCAATTACTCACAAAAGAGTAACAGATAATGAAACATGCATATCATTTGTTCAGTCTAAATCGAAACAATTTCTCAAATAAGTGCTACAATACCACCCACATATGGTGGGAGATGAATAAAAAGGATTTCTTGGGCACATGTCAGGACATAAGAGAGAAGGCTGGACGAGTCAACTGAAACTCATATTACATGACAGCTTAAGATTATGCAGATGCTTTTATTTGTCATAAGTGTTTCAAGGAGCAGAATACCCATAACAAATTTACTTTGACCATCAATCTCTGGAGCCACAACTTCAGGTGCATATATTGAATCATTTCCAAACTCACCGATACATTTTATTTTATAGGCATCCGTCAACATGTGAGTAACAAACATATACGATGGTTTCTGCATTTCTAGTCACTCTTGCTAGGCTTGTCATCTAATAAATGTAAAATACAAACTTATCTACACTTTTTTGTTTTAAACACAAAAATGTTCAAGGGGTATCCTAAACTAAAATCAAGATTCCCATATGGTGAAAATCCCAAATTACCACTTCCCCACGATAATATGAGATTCTCAGGAATCTTAAGTTACCATGTTTTTACACTACAAACGCCAGAATGTAAGATTGTAGAGCAGATTAATCTCCTTCATTCCAAACACAATCTTAAAGAAACAGGTTAACTAATATGGTAAAGACCTTAAACTAAAGGCCAAAAAGTAAATAGTGCAAGGTAAGCAAATGTGGAATAAAAATGTGCAAAAGGGTAGGAAGTAACTGAATTTGTTGCACTCAAAGGATATATACCTCGGGAATTGGCATTTGAATTACAGATTCAACAGCAACAACCATTGCTTGAACAAAGTCATCACCCCCAGTTCCAATTGCTGTAAACCCTCTAACCGTTGGGTATGTGTTTACCTGGTAAGCAAGTAACACCACTATCTAAGGCCAAAATGCTTGCCAAACTAACCAAGTTAGAGTCAGTCATTCTAAAACTTTGATCAATGAAATCATGTATCAAATAGGCAATAACAGTGTCTCAACCAAACTAGAACATCACCACAATTTGCAGATCTATGTATACAATTGCTACACTTAAAAATGCTTCAATTTGCAATCAATGAAGACAACATCATCTAAATAAGAACTTATACCTTCTGATCCAAAGCCAGCCATTCATTAGTAGAATCATCTGCTACAGTACCTCCAATAACTATGTTTGTGGTTTGACCAATCCTTCCCTCTGTCTTTGACACTTCTGAAAACAAATTGTATAAAAGAACTCCATCAACACATAAATAAATTCTTCTTTAAGTTATAATGAGATAATTGCATAGTTATTTATGTGGTTCTCACCCAAATATTATTCTCCCTATAATAAGGTTAAATTCATTGGAATCAAGATTACAAGCTGTTGACACAGATTTAAATTTGGCCATCAGCCTACCAAATACCAATGTGTCTTTCATCCTGGACAAGGACTGGTTCTGTTGAGGCGTATGACATTTAAGCATACCAAAGATGAATAGGATTCAGAATACAAACTTTAAGCTGCTGGGAATTGATGTATGGTTAAGCCAGCCTCTACAATTGGACCAAATATTATTACAGTAAACTATGGCAATAGACAACAGCAAATTGCTCAAATCGTGTGCTTATCGGTGTAGTCCTAATGGGCCATTAATTCAATTGGAAAAGCAAAATTCCTTAGTTTCTTAACACAATAGTAATGTAGCACCCATGTTTTAACAACGCCAATCATTATGCAAGCGCTAACCAATGCAAGTTACATTCATCAAATTCATCAGTGTCTAAAGAAAAATCGAGAAGAATCATCAATTAGGGAAGGAATAAACTCCCTCTTGTCTCATATAACATCCGCCCCATGTGAAATTCATAACCTATTTCGAATCTAAAATTTCGCTGAAATTCATGTTTCTCTCATACATGGTACTCTGCTAAAATTCATTTAACATAAGACAGACAAATGCTTAATGCTGTGACATTAAACCCAGAAAAACTGCAACAAACTAGGGAGCGAATAACGGCAAAATTAACAAAAAGGGGTTGAAGCACAAACCCGAAATAGCTTTAAGAACAGCTTCCTGTGGCGGTCCTCCTTGATCCTGGTCACTCTCAGAGGCCGGGCCGCCATTGTTACAAGAGCAATTAAGGCGAGCTGCTTGTCTTTGGATGCGAAAATCACGAGCCCTGGTGGCTCTGCAGAGTCCGTAATTGGGTTTGCGCTTCGAAAATCTAAAGGCTGCAGACGATGGAAGGGAATAAAGGGGAGCTCGATGCTGATGCAACGGTCTCCACGGTTCGTTTACGAGTACGGAACGAAAAACGGTCCTGCACGCCATTTCTTTGTTAATAGTCCTGTTTTGAGTCAATTTTTAATCGTCTCTTCTCGAGAAGCCTTTTATATTTCTCTCGTTTCTCCTTTTGGCTAATTGGCCCTGAGGTTGAGGACGTCTGTCCATTCAAATAAAAACAAAAATAATAATAAATATAAATATAAATAACCAGATTTTTTACTCCATCCACGGCAGCGCGGGTGAGCTTGGATGTAGCAAAATTTGGACAGTTGGGTCGAATCAATTTGTAGGCTCTATTCAGCCATTGCGTAACTTCCTCGAGTATTTTTCAGTCTCATACAACTGGCTCCCTACACTACAAAAGGTTTCCCTTTTTCTTTAGTAGACAGAACGATTCGATTTTGAAGCGACAATTGGTTTTCATGACTGTTATTTTATGCTAATTATGCTAAAACCCTTTTAACATTCCATCAATTTATAAAATTTAATATAATAACTAACATTTGATAAGGAGACCTGCAGCCAATTATAGTCTACTTCAAAACGACCTATAAAATTGCACTAACGGGCTCGCAAGGGGTCTCCGAGACTCATACAAGCTCAAGAAAATAATAATTCTCTTTACATATTGAAGAGCTTTGATGTTTTTCGTTGATGTCAAAATTTATTTGTAGTTTGCGTAGGACATAACCCAAACTCTTTGGGCCTGTTCGATGGAAAGGTGGCCCAGACCTGAGCAAATCATTTGAGATTCAGATTCGCCCGACGACAAGTCGATCAATACACAGCGTGCTCGACGTCACAAGAAGCCACTTGTCGTTTCCAAAAATTGAAAGCAAGTTTGAACGCACACTCTATCGCCCACGGATTTGCATAATGTTGGTTGCTGTCATAGCTGGCTACTACAAACAAGGACTTCAAGTGTAACTTTCTAGAATTCCCTGGTCACACGCTTTCTCACACTTGTTGCCTTTAATAAATCATGTTTTTTATATCAGTCTCTTTGTTAATATTACTTATCCTAATTAAGATTCATTTGTGTATACAATATTTTGCGGTATAGACAAAATGAAATTCCCCACTTGGTTTTTTTGTTTTCTTTGGCAAGCCTGCACCATTGGAATAAGATGGCAACACATGGGTTGCATCAGGAGCCGTCAATCCAACAAAGAGGCACTGTTGCTTGTGTATAAACGGGCACAGGGGAAAAAAAAATCCACCAAACACAAAGATCTGGAGAGACCACGTATCACAAGCCACGGCCAACCACCACCACGAAAGCAACAAAAAAACATTGGAAGTGAAAGTTAAATAGAGCAAGCAACGAATCAAACCGCCCACCAGAAACAGGCACCCATCTACGTGTTCAACTCTCTTACCACTTTTATTTCATTTATCATTTTCACCAAAAAAAAAAAAAGAAAAATCCAAATAAACAAACACTCACATAAAAAAAATCTTGGTTCTACCTCAAAAAGAGAAAAAAAAATAGAGAGAGAGAGAGAGAGAGCTTACATGCCGTACTCCACCGTTTGTCTCTGAATTGAATTAGCTGAGTTCGTTTCGTCTCAGAGATGGGACCGTTGGTGTTGAGTCAGCTGGCGACGGGTCTCAGCGTGCTGGCCGGGGCGGTCCTGGTCAAATCGGTGATGGACCAGAAGCCCATGGCCGGCCCGTTCCGGAGATGCCCGACTTGCAACGGGACGGGCCGGATCGCATGCCTCTGCTCGCGCTGGTCCGACGGAGATTTCGGGTGCCGGACTTGTTCTGGGTCGGGTCGCATGGCGTGTAGTAGCTGTGGAGGGACAGGGACAGGTCGACCAATTCCGGTTCAAATCTCCATGCGACCACCGAGCCGCCCTTCTTGACCCGGTTTGCGCCTTCTTCGTATTCATTTCTGGGCTCTCTTACGGTTTAATCTTATTAATATTCTCTTCTCGCTCTCTTATATTTTTATGTACCCTTTAACTGTATGATATAAAATTTTCGATAATTGAAGAAAGAGAAGGGAGATTAATAGTTAGTAGCTTGTTGGTTAAATTACTCTTTATCTATTATTCAGTTGCTTCTGAGAAAAATTGGGTAACTCTGTATTTGAGCTTCTGTTCACGCATTCGCGTTTGGTTTCCCGGAAAATTTACCTGAACGAATTGGTTGTATATTTAGACGTTATATTATTATTAAGGTTGGTTTTACATTTTTAATGTTCCATAAGCGCAATTAACTATGAATCAGAAATGTTTACAATTATAATAATGTGACGTAGACCCGTAATTGTGTACGCATTGTTACCACACACTATTTACCTGTTTTTTATTTTTATTTTTATTTCTAATTGCTTCCATCGATCTTCTTTACTTCTAGAACTAACAATTAAAATCTTACACAAAGTTGTGTTGTTCGCTTGGTTGGGAGTTTAAAACAAGATTGGTAATGTTTCTACGGTGTTGACTAATTTGTAAGGGCCGACCAACTACAATTTTGTCTTTGGTGCGTAACCCATTTGTTCCGCCGAGCTTTCAATAAGCCTTTGACGGTATCACGTGATAATGTGTATGTGTTGGTACGTGGTTGGTAGTTTTCTTCTTGCATAAAAATGAGGGGAGCTAACTGGGGTAGAGCTCATTCGGACATGTGAGGCTTTTTGTCCTGGGAAATTAAGGATAATTATAGTCGATTTGAATGCTCTAATTTTTGTGGACATTGACACTTACCTTACCCTGTTTCTTGGTAATCCGGGCTTGGGTTCGGTTCTGAAGCTTCTTGACAAGTTCCATATCGATCTGAGCCCAGATTAGCAGGGTCTTGTGGATCCAGCATGGTTAGTTCCCAGAACATGGCAGATATTATGCGATTCGTGGATTGGGAGTTTTCTCATATTCCACATCATTTCCTGTTGAGGGTTTATAGTTTCAAAAAATGAATTTTCCTGGAGGTGCTTGCTGAAAATAAAAAACATGACAGAAAAGATTTGGCCTTGGTCACAATTGTTTGTATGGGCGGCCTTTCATCTCGGGTATAAAAGGAGGACCGGATGAATCTGGCTGTTACGGGTTCTCTTTTAAAAACGATAGCTAAAGGTCATGATCCAAGACCTCAAGCCTTCTATGTGAACTCGAGAGGAAGAGCCCATGTTATATCAGTGTGATAACACAACGGAGCACTCCTACGCGATGTCTTCATGCAACTATTTATCGACCGGTTCCAATTTACAGTCATGCGCATTTGTCCTCTCCGTGTGGGTGCGGATCCATTACTTTTCATCGTTATTCTGTTAAATTCATCTAGAGTAGGTAAGAGAGTTGCATTACTGTTGATGTTTAAATAGTTAATACCATTAATTAGGCTGCAAACGAGTCAATACCTTCGTTAGTTGTTTGACTTGATAAAAGTTCCTTCGAGTTTGATCATTTAATTAATCCAACAATATTCAATTATAAATTTCAACCTCGTTTATGAGTCAAACTTGAATAAAAACAAATTTGGCTTATTTAATTTTGTGAATAGGTTGTTTAAAATTTATTTGAAAGCTAGATAAATGTATCGTAGAAATTAAACGTATCATTAAAACTCATTTAGAACCTATTTAATGTATCATTAAAAGTTTGTTTAACTTATCATGTAGAGTTTGTACAATGTGTTATTTAATTTTTGATATAAATAGCAAAAGCTATATGTTTTATTTTTCGCTTTCCCCATTTTAAGTTATTCTCTCGTTTAACTTGATTTTATATTAATCAAAATATTCATTTGGATAAAAATTATTTATATTTAATAAATATTATATATTAATTAAATTTTAATAGTTAAAATATTATTTAAATATAATTAACATACAAATTCAAATTAAATTCAATTTTAAAAAAATAAGAAGTTTACAAGTCAATTAAACTTTAATGATTTAAAAAAAAAATTATCAAATCTTGAGTTTCAAAATTAAGACTCAAATCAAATTCAAAAAAATAATTTCGAATCAAAATAAATTTTTATTGAGTTGTCTTTGAAAAAGGTAAAACTTAACTTGGCTCGTTTGTAGCCTAACCATTAATGCCACGGGAGCTGCTAGGATGCTTAGTATCCTGGACAAAGACTAAATTGGAGGATGGCATCAACGTTGAGAGGTGGATTTTGTACACTGCAGGAGAATTAATTCTGTGACAACCATAAACACCTTCACTACAAGATCTAACAATACAAACGCTCTTTCGACAAAGACAATTTCCGCCTCAGTTATAAAAAGCTTCAACATTGCTCTCTCAGTGTAACCCTTCTTGGCACTCTCCTTTGCTTTCTTCACTTTGGAGTGGAAGTCTGAAATATGCTGTCTAGCCAGTTGGCAATCAAAACAAAATATTATGCATAAGAGTCACCGATTTGGCTCATCTGTTTGACCTTTCTATATAATTCCATCACGTTTGATACATTTGAACCCTCCATTTCAAAATAACAACTTGATATTTTCTCAAGGGATAATTTATTATTATTTTTTTTTTCTTAAACAATTGGGTGTGTAATTAGATCTCAACCCTTTATTAATATCAAAATAGAAGGTTGAAACAATTGAGTCCTGAGTCTTCAACGATTGCATTTTCACTTCTATAGTCAGACCATTTCACTATAGTCTATATACATAAATATGAATTGATGTCTTAGTGGGCTTTTATTTGGGCCACATATTGGAGCTCTTGTTTCTTATATCTACTTGGGCCTGCTTCAGGCCTAAGAAAACATAACAATAGTTTAAGCTTCTCTTCAACAGAAAAATCTAAAAGGCTCAGCCCCACATAAGAAAACCTGTATTGTTTGTTAGACAAATATTTTAATGATTAAGTGGCTACGCTCATTATATAGGATGGTAAAATCCAAGAGATTGAGGAAGGCATAGCCTAATGAATTTCTCAGTAAGCCAAAAAATATCAATGCAAAAACTGAATTAGAAGTTTTGAGATTTAATTCTCGGAAAAGTGACTGTGAAATTTATAAGAATAAAAAAAAAATTATTTCTATTATATAATTTACGTATCTCATAGATCTTTTAATGGGAAAAAAAAAAAAATTAATGCAAAAACTCAATTCTGGATGACACGCGGCTTTGGTCCTCATCCTGCCATTTGAGACGAAATCATGACTTCCAGTTGTATCGCCTGGAAATAGATAAAATGCAGGCCCACGGGCCACAGCCACGCCCCCATCTTTTTGTACCAACACTTAAGACTCCCAATTTTATAAATTTAAATAAACTAACCAACCACTACGTAAAGCCCAACACAAAAATTTGAAAGTAAAATCTGAAGTTTTAATTCCATATCTCACTCACACATAATTCCTCTTACTAAATTCAACCGGACAAATGCAAAAAAAAAAAAAAAAAAAAAAAAAAAAAAAAAAAAAAAAAAAAAAGAACGCTTGTTGGATTCCTCATTGATAAAAATGACAAGTCGCTGATGGCCAAGAGGAGAGGATGTCTCCTACGGCCGCCCACTTCCAATCAAATATGATCCTTATCCTCAAAGTTGAAAGGTGCACTCGGATTCAGTGTGCCGCAAATAACTTTCACTGTGGCATAAAGATGACAAATTCAATTAAACTGAGCGAAATCTAATTAATAAAATTGTAACGTTTGCCAGCGGAGGGTGAAAAAAGCACCGACCGGGAGATCCAGTTAGGTGGCGTTATCTGCACAAACACCGTGCTTTTTCCTCAACTTTAAAAGACAGATTTTCACATGAATGGATATCAATGCCAAAAATACAAATCACAATTCGGGGCTTTTAAGGAACCTGGTGGTTGGTTGGAAACTTTACATGTAATGCAATGCAATCAATGATTGCAATTAATTAAAGATTCAGCAAATCTTTGAAGAGCGTGATTTCTATATTCTCTTTAACCTGTGCCACCTTGCTCTCTTTTTTCATGCAGAGCATGCGCTAGCTATATTAGTACCGCAATCATGCCTGAAAAGAATTTTTAGCCAGCAAATTGTCTTCTAATTGATTCATTTTTCTCGAGAATTATAACCCGTGTGGCACATATTATCTGTCGACATCAAAGTATGTTCAATTGGTTTTTATTGATTTTCTCGTTTTTCAGGTCCTTTTTCAAATTTCCATAGTTGGTGAGTCAACAAGCGACAACCCAGTCCTTGGCAGGCATCATTGACTGTTGTGGAAAGAAGAATCAATGATCTTAATTATTACAGCAGTGAGCTACGTTCCGAAAGTACTAAATAATGCACATTTTGGTTGTTGTAATGGCCACAACACACTTTGCCCAAAAGTGCGATCATTGTGCTGTTGGATCCTTGGTCTCTTTCAGCCCAAAAATTATCATGAGCTTTATGAGTTTGTGTGTCCAAACATGTATAGACAGAGCACTCAATTGCATTTTCACATGCAATGGCCCTTTTGTGTTCTCTCTTTTTTTTTTTCCCTAGTGCTCATAAATTGGAACTTCCTAGCATAATTGTGAGTTCATTGAAATGAAATGCCATAATGAATGGGGTCTGCAATTTTTGGGTAGGCCTCAAGCAATGCAAATGAATAAGTGTTGGAATCATTGGATCAATCAGCGTCTGTTTTTGGGGGAGTAAACTCAACGCCTCCAATGGACATAACCATGGATTATATATAGCAATTGCCAGATGGGATTTCTAGCCTGGCTTCAAATTCTATTAGATCACACCAAAAGCTCGAGTTATTGGTAGAGATACTACTTTATTTTCTTAAATCTTCTGAAAGTCTCATCTAGCATTGATGGCCTATTGCACCCATTATAGGCCTCATGGATTGGGCAATTAATCCCATCAAGTTCAAAAGATAACGCTTGCTCATTAGCCAACAATATGAGCATATTCTCGATAATATAGGTGTGAAATCATAGTGCACATTACTTCCCTTCTACCAGTGAAAATTCAAAACCTCCGGGTGGGTGGGTCACACAAGAAAGGATGTCGATTTCTTTGTCGAAAAATTCAAAACCATAGGCTAAATTAGAAGAAGGTAATTTTTTATAAATTTTTTAATCTTATTTTAGCATGATCAATCCGTTTCTCATCGAACCTTTCTGCCTTAGGGATTGACTTAGAATGGTTTCTGGATGTAAACGATGTAATATAATCTAATAGTAATACCCCAAGAAGAAACAAAAGGATCCTTATCGCTTGGCTTTCGTAGTTTAGGAGGACTTGGTAGTGAAATTTCTCTAGTACTCGGTTATTTCAGACTTGGAATTTGACTTGTCTGCCTGCAACTCTTTTCACCAACATTGTATACATAGAACTAATCTCTGACGTCCAAAAAAAAAACAAAAACATAAATAAATAAATAACGAAAAATTTGAAGACAAAAGGCAGGCCTGCCAAAGGCAAAACCCATTAGCAATTAGATGAAAACAATATTAACGATGCGTACCTTTTCCTTTCAATGTCTCAATTTCATCCATCATCAAACGAATTTCTTTGCTTGGTCATTCATTTGATTTGAAGAAAATTGACACTTATATTATCATATATATATATATATATATATCTTCGTTCTTCCCATTCAAAACACCGTCGAAATTCCATTTTTTGGCTCCATATATATTGTCTTACTAAATATGTTGACGTGTTGTGTCACCTCCATTATAGAGAAGCAAGGGGCCGTCTATTCATAACAACCAAGATTCAAACGGACAAGTCTTCAACATTTTTGACGATAAAGAATCTCTTAGAAGGAACCAACCGCAGTTAGTTTAGTGGCAAGAACATACTTGAGATTGTGTTTAAGTTGGGGGCTTCTAGGTACATCAAAGTTTCTACTGAAAGTTGTGGTAGCGACCATATAAACAAGTTGGAATTTGTTTTTTCTCGTCATAAAACAAATAAAAGGAAAAATCTCAAAGAAGAAAGCAAATAAAATGGAAACAGTAACCTTTCCCTGTTAAAACTTGGCAGTTCAGTACGGTGTTGGATTTTATGCATCAGCTCTTGCATCACGTGCTGCCGGCTCCTACTCTTCTGTCCGCAAGTTTCCACATTCAAGAACAGGTGCAAGGACCATCTATTGGATGGTTAAGAGTTTTTTGTCGTCCCTTATATATTGCTTGCCCTTTTCTTCAATTCCAATGTCCGGATTTTTTCCTTGATTCACATTTGCTTTTCCAACACTCCTTTTCTTGCATGCAAGGAAAGATTTGTTGGGTCTTTTTATATCACCTCTCACCTAAAACCTTAATATTTGACTTATAGATCTTTTGTTGTTTCTCATATGTTGCTTGTCCTTTCTCTTCATTTTCAACGCGGGAGTTTTTACTTTGACTCACACTTTCTTTTCCAACACACTACCGTGTTTCATTCGATCCAAGTCTCCAAAGTCATGGGCCACAATTTGGCTAATTTTTGAGTATAGAGCATGTAATTGCCGATATTTTAGGATATATATATATATATATATATATATATATTACTGTTCATGTTATGACCATGCTTGATCTTTACTTCATTTTATCCTTTGAAGATTGTAAAAAGCGCAATCTGGGGTTGAAAAAGTTTCACCTAAACTTTAATTAATGTCGACTAGTAGCAGAATTTCACAAATTGCTTATCCCCTCTAGTGAGGAAATAAAATGAGAATTAATTAGTTAAAAGCTTTAAGTCGCCCAACATCTATACAGCCAAGAGCAACAGCGACGGGTTTGAATAAACGTCATGATTTGGCAGACATTTACTATTATAGCTACCAAAATAATTTTGCTTTCAACACTAAATAATCATCATGATCAGATACAGCAAGATATACGCCAGATGGCAAGATTATGAGCTTATCATTAAATAATTAAATGAACTTATTAAAGCCAACCATATGTAATATCTTGCGGTCTGCAAAGTTTCACAATGGGACATTCCATCGCATAATAATTTCTTGTATTTTAAGAACTCGTGTAGCTTCTTCCATGATTTAAACCTTTACATCAAACCATAAATATACAAACCAGTCATTCTTGGCTAGTGATTAGAGAATTTTGTTCGTACCCTATAATTATGGGTTTGAATCATTACTAAAATATTCGCTAGGGGCTAAGTATCGAGGTACAATTATATATATATATATATATATATATATATATAGAGAGAGAGAGAGAGAGAGAGAGAGAGAGAGAGAGAGAGAGAGAGAGGTGTATTTAGTATTTTTGTGGTACCCAGTTATTAGTTGAGTGGACCTTCAAATAAAAAAATTCTTTTTTTTTTTTTTTTTGTTTCTAAATATGGGATTTTTCTATGGTTTAAGGTCTAGAATATTGATCGGCCGCCACGAATGTGACCCCTCATTTGAAGACAATTAAACAGAGAATGCACAACCAGAAGGAAAGTATGTATTTTTTTTTTCCAGAATATTTGGAGGGTTATAGATTAGATGCCGACCGAGCATCACAATTTGATTTTTATTACTTGCCAGGATGCAAACCTTGTTTGCTGAACCACCTAATCCAAACCCGTTCGTCATCTTCACAAGAATATGTGCTTGTCGGTCTTTTGGACTGCTGTATACCGTCATCAAATTGATGTATGTTCCGTCATATGGTCGACCATATCTCTATCATAATTTTCACTATTATTTTGATGTTACATAGCATTGAATGATTGCTCTGTTATTTAGATATTTTATTTCTACGTCAACAAGTTAAAAATTTGAAGGGGTGGAGTTAGATTCAACGGACCTCTCAAAAGTGATGTTTATTGTGGTTATCTATCGGGATTCAATGTGTGTGTGCGTGTGTCTTTGTGCGTGCGCGTGTGTGCAGGCAGAGAAGAAGAGGAATCATCGGATGGCTGCAATAGCCATGAAAGATATGTTGCTATGTTGCCCCCGTTTCCATGTAAATTTATTCCATTGATAATGATTATTTAATTTTATGCAATGTACCAAAAAAGGAATGTCTAAAATGTCACTGGCTTATGCGACAAAGAAACGTTTAGTGAAAAAATTCCATAAATTTTTTGATTCCCGATATATAATTTGAGCAAGTGTTTTGTATGGAATTAACCTTCTAGAAGCAGCACAAATGAAAGAGATATCATAAATAGCTAACGCTTGCTATATGGTATACATGCGAGTATGCAATAATCAGGGATTAGTATAAGGGTTTATATCAATTTTGCGTCAATTTCATAAGCTAAGAGTTTGAGTAAGGCTAAAACCCCGTTTCTTTTTTTTTAAATAGAGACCGTTTTTTGACGCAACTAAGAACTTAATCAACACTTTCCTGTTCGGTAATTGCAGAAGCTACAATTTGTTCACCAACATCGAGAACATGTTACTGCAGCTGTCCATGGTAATAAATTATTAATTCGAGGCCCCCATCAAAATGGTGGCACAGTTGTGAAACTACAATGAAAACCACTATTGCATTGTTTGGTTATGTTTAAAAAGGACATTTTGAGTTACAACTTCAGTCTCAGTTAGGTCATATATACAATTTTCTGTATGTACTTTCACTGTGAGAAATACAAGTCAAGTCTCAGAATTTTCAAAACTCGCCCATATCCATGATGGAATGCACAAAAACAGCAAACTGAAAATATATACGTCTCTCATTTGCAAAGTCCTTTTCTTATGCTTCAAAATACGTATCGAGAATCATGGAAGGTGAAATATAAAATATCCAACGGCGTGTCTTGGCCGGAAAATGGTTTACTGATTCAACGAAACATAACTCCGGAGAGGATACAAGGGCAGTGTCCAGTTAACTTCACTTACCACACACGTAAAGGGTGTTTAAGGAGTAGCAGGCAATAAGCAACCTTGCTAATTCACGTTGATCGTGGGTACTTATTCTTCTATGAATAATACTTGACACTCTAAATGCCCTCCAAGTTACGCAGCCACGAAAAATATGGATCACGTTGATCGTGGGTACTTGTTCTCCTTTGAATAATACTTGACACCCTAAATGCCCTCCAAGTTACGCAGTCACGAAATATATGGTTCATGGCTTGCTCTCAATCCTAAGCAATGAGGTAATTAAAGCCCCAAATTTATAAAGTGAAGTTAGAAGTTCTAATTCAATTGTATAATTTATAAATAATAAATCCTTTTTTTTTTAGTTTTCGTCACAGTTTATATATATATATAAAGTGCTTAAATTGTTGAATTAGCTGAACCTTGTAAGTGCAGGGAGCTCGGCCTGAATGTGATTAGCTAATTGGACATGGGAAATGAATTAATTGGTCATTATTCAGTTCATGGAGTTTGTTAATGACCATTAGTTTCGACATCTATATACTGTGGAATTTCCACTTAGCTTCGCATGCGTAAACTGCAAGCTCAGCAAAAAGAAAGAGGAAGGAAGGAAAAGGCAAAACTTTCCATTGTTTGCTAGTAATAGCTCGATAGTACCAAAATGCCAACGATGATAAGACTCCAAATACACAGAAACTCTGACCTTGAGAGAAGTCTAATGGGCGCGCTCCTATTCTTTGTGATTCCTGCTAAAATTAGTGGGCACTTCCCACTTTCTAGAATTTTACAATTAAGAGTATCGTATGAACATGTCTGGTTATATTTATAATGCACATGGATCATCAGAAATCGAATAATTATAGTATTATAAGGTCATCTAATCGAAAGTTCAGAAACCCATCACCATAATGAACTCGATTTTACTTAATAGTTTTTTTTTTTTTTTTTTAGGACACCCCATTTTCTTATAGTAAAGTAAAATTTAAATAAATTCAGAAATAATAAATTTGAATAAAAATAATTAATTTTTATATTATATAAAAAATATTTTATATATAATATAAAATTTAATTATATTTACTTAAATTTATCATTTTTAAATTTATATAATCCACCCCGTCAAGAATTCATTAATCGAGTGGAGTACATTTGATAACGAGACAGAGAATGTTAGATAGCTTCAAAATCACTCAAGCAAATGGACCAGAAAAGCGTGCACGCTCACTAGGATTCTACACGACAACCGAAGAGGGCGAGGAAGAAGGGGGACCCCCAAAAAGATTTCAGGATGCCAAAAGCGTTAAGCAACATCCTTGGTTCCCCCTCCCTAATCCCATTTATGGTTCGTTACGCTAAATTCTCACGTATCCCTATTCATGTTCATTAACTTTATTATTATTATAAATTTTATTGACAAGTGAATTTTGGAACGTGGAAGATAGAGTTTTACGCAACTTGGATTAGGGATATGATGCCCTATCAAGAAGGCTCGTATATAATTTATCTACTTTTCAATCACATGCGCTTCCTTGTTTTAACGGAGTTGTCCCATCTTTTAGAGCAATTGTAATTAAAACTCCTAAATCCATAGTTTCGTCAACGAAAGTAATGGATGCTTTTTAGTTTGCAAATTGAGGTTTGGAGTGGCATGTCACCGGGGTTATCATTGACTTCCATTTAAGAATCCAAAGAGTCTCAAGTTAGGATTGTGTAGGTCCATGTTTTAGGTGAGTGCCACAACAAAAAATCAATTCAATAATAGGAATCGATGCACGTTAAGATTACGAAAAATGGAATATCTATGATCGATTTTTATAGATTTATATGGCACTAATGAATTTATCGCGGTAAAGGTGAATTAATTCTACCATCTCCACGACGACATTTAGCATTTGGTCACACACTTATGTGCGTGTGTTTGTGTGTGTGTGTGTGTGTGTGTGTGTGTGTTTGTGACTAATTGGACACTTTTAATTTGTGATTTTATTATGTTGTTTAAAATTAATATTTTATGATTTCTTACATCAATTGATGTCAATAGATTTGTGTGCTAATTTATGTGGCGCTGATATATACAAAGTCTGATTACTAATTTGTGTTTTTATTTTTTTTCTTGGATTTTTTATTTTTATTTTCTCCGCATTGCAAGGCAACTTGGTATCTGGTTCGCAACGCTGTTGCTGCCTTTTTGGTGTATGCAATCGAATCCAACAGCTGGTGGGAATCTTTTCAATTCCTGATGTATTTCTTTTTTGAACAATTCCTTTTCTATTTCAATCATTTAAGATGATAAACTGTAAATTAAAAAAAAAAAATTTGAACAAAAAATTCGTACGGAAACATATTGGACATCAGTTTGGAATCAGAAGTTGCAGATTGGAAATGCAATTGTTTTTTTTTTTTTTAATACATTTCCTTTTCTGCTCCTCACCATTTTCATCCAATCCTCAATACATTTTAATTTTTTTATCTGCCAACTTAAAACTTTAAGCCTCTATTATTATTATTTTCTTGAAAGAAAGTCATTGCTTTGTGGGCTAGGCCGATGGCTACTTGTTGATTTTTGCATTGAATATTTCCTGTAAACAACACTCAGCATCTTTGCAACGGTGATTTCGAGTGAGACTCTTCCATACCAAGTCACATTTTATCAAATTTAAAACTCACGAATTTATTTATCTTAATTCTCTTCTTAATTAGAGAGGGACACAACTTTAGATCTAAATTTAAATTTAAATTAAAAAAATACGTCAAATTATCATTAAATTCTTATTACAAATGGGAGACTCTATTAAATCACATCGGTTTAAAAATATTTTACACTTTTACCGTCCTAATAGCACCACACAATTGATTAAAAAAAAATAAAATTGCACAAAACAGATTAGCCCGAGAGGAGAAGGCTTGTTGCCATAATTTTGTGAACATAATGAGTAATGACTATAGTAGCCCTCAGTTAAACTGTGAAAGCTCGAAGTTCACTGCTTCACTTACCATGCACGTAAAGGCAGACCCAGTACTTCTGTCCCAGGACTGGGAGGCACTAAAGCAACCCAAATTCTTGCTTTGCACGATCCATTGTGCAGTTCAAACAGAGGAATAATCTAACCCGGAAATACCAAGAAAGCCCCCCAACATCGTTTCCTGGAAAGTAACTTTTCAGAGGATGTTTCTGTCATTTAGGCTGTGAAAGTAGCTTTTTTTACTGTCAGTGAATAGTCACGTTAGTGGCAGTGAGATCGAAGCAAGCAAAGAATGGCGTTGAATTACAGTAACAAAACAATGCAGAAGGTGGCGTGTGAACCTTCTGTGTGGACCGGTCAAACATCAGTCAAAGTTTGTCACTTCTATGCTAAAAGCAGCAGGTCACGTGGGAACAGGGTATATCACGTGATGTTTACGTCTACGGTGTAGTTAAACCCATGATGTACTGGGTACGTGAAAGGAGGGATTCCAACGTAAGGATCACGTCGAAAGTCTTGTTACATATTTCCCGACCAGTCGCGATCAATTTATAGCATGACCACGGAAGGACCCCTCCTGCAAACAATTATCACCCATTTTCGATTTTCTTTTTTTCATTTTATCTAATTGTTTTTTTTTTAAATTTGTAAAATAGAAGATAAATAAACTACTTCACATCTCCAATCAATTGCGACTTTGAATCTTTCTGTGGACATAAATTGGGGGTCATTCTAGATGTGTGATAAGTATCACAATTGAAAGGTTGATTTTAGTCCGTGAAGTATGATATTTTTGAATTTAAAGCATTCACGAACAGTTAAAAAAAAAAAAAAAAAATTTAAATATTCTACTTTTGTTCCAACTAAGAGTAAAAATTGTTTATGCTGGCCTGTAATATTACTTAATGTTTTTTTTTTTTTCAGGAAACAAGGAAGGAGAGAAGAAAAGAGACATGGAGAAAAATAGTAATCAATCTTTTCTAAGAATATTGGATAGTAATTGGGTTGGACCATAGTCCACTGGAGGGTGGCATCATGTGAGGACGAAGCTCAGCGGCTCCCATTTCCAAATCACATCAGTTGCGAGAATTGGGGGTCTCAGGAATGGCAATTGGCAAATGCGTTAAGCAACATCCCCGCATTGTCTCCTGAAAATTTTCTGTTCACTCAGATTCGCATACTGTTTTTATTTCACCAAGAGTCCTTTGAAAAATTATTTAAGTTGATTGGTTCCTCCAATTCCCAAAATTTTATAAGGAATGAGATTGACACAATCCTACGTTAGGCCCGAGATTGTTACAATTATACGCTAGCCATATCCTGAGATTTTCGCAATGCTGAGGATCAACTTCCAAAATACTTGAACGGTTTGGAAGATGAATTTAAACAAGCGTCCCAAGTGGAGAATTGCTCCGTGAATATCTTTCTAAATGGGGTTGATATGCTCAGATGGACTGTAACATAATTTCCTAATCTTTTTTCCTCTGTATGCCCAAAAAAAAAAAAAAGTTGACTTCAGCTCATTAGAGAGATGTTCTACTATTGATTCCAACATCCAAGATTCGAAGTATTAACAAACAAACAACAAAAAAGATTTTGGTAAACGTTTACCACAAAAAATATTTACTGTACGGACAACCTAAGAGTAAAAATCACGCTAACCAATGCTGCGGGCTTTGCATTGCGTCCTCCACTGACTCAGACAACGACGCCGTGGCCTACCGTCCCGGAAAATTAATTCGTTAGACTCACACAATCGACGCTTTAGCGCTCATATAACCAATTTTTTTTATTATCAAAACACGTGTCAAATTTATATATATATAATCCTTTTTTATCACTGTCAAAATTTCTAATTAGTAATTACTAAGAAAAATCTTAAAAAGATTCACGTATGGTGTGTACTTATTATACAAGTTGATTTTTTTTTTAAATAGTACGAATTATAATTAATAATATAAAAATTTTAAAATAGTATTTTATATTATTTATTGTGATAAATGTTATTTATTTTAATTAATTTTATTATATTTGTACAATTAGGCCACAAAAAGCGAGTCCAACCCAGTCACCAATGAGTGATTGCAACGTACGGGGCTAATTTGCTCATCTTGGTTCGTAGTTTTGTCTCACGTGACAGGGTTGAGGAGTTGCCGACACACGACAGAATGTACCACGTGGCAGATCCAGAGAAGAGCCGTCCACCCCGAGGGCGGAACAACTGACCTGTCTGTAAACGTCCCAACAAAAATGGGGCCCTTCCTAACAGCTTCTTTGAATAAATTCTGTGCGAAGTTTATCGCTGCAGTTAGTGCTCTCCCCATTCCGTTAGTAGGTTTGGGCCCACCCTATTTCCCCAAATTTAAGAAGATACAGTTCAGCCGTTAGATTTGATCTCCTGTGGTCTTTGGTTCCATGAAAAATCCTACACCTTTCATACGGAATTATTTCCGTCTCATTTTTATGGTTTTTTTTTTTTAAATGTTTTCCGATTACAAGACAATTGGGCTATGAGTTGAAGAAGATTTCGTATTCTCTTCACAAGCATTTCAACTGAAAATTTTAAAAAGAGGGATAATAATTCTTGTAATTTTTTAGATTTCTTTTTTTGATAATTTTCAAAGACAGGATTTGGTACTTATGTCTCTTTCACTAATATCATGAAATTTCATTTATTAAACAACACTTGTTATTGGTTTTGCCGTTATTTTTTCACTTTCTATCCAACTTGTCAGATGCCTTTGAGCTATATACACTACTTTTTCCTCTCTAGAATTTGCTTTTCTTAATGACACACAATCCACATCCACAAACCTGTAAATTGCTGGATGTATCAAACGTAACACGTGGGCGTACGCCTCTCTTTTTTGTCATAAAAATGGAAAAGCAGGGATTGCAGTTCACAATCCTATTAAAATAGATTTGTGTCTATTAAAAAAAATAAACATATATTTAGTCGGTCTAAATACTTTAATAGAACATTTAAGTCATAATTTTTCATTATTAAACCACACCATTCGGTGATCGTTGTGGGTATACACTTGGAGTGTATGCCAACTACCAGGCAAGCTAGTCAAATTTAAATAATCACCGGATTAATAAGAACAATTGAGTGCGACATTAGGAGAGTTGCTGTAGCTTCAGTCTCTATATCTTTCCCCACCTTGCGTCCCCATCTTGCGTGTACGTCGTGCCTTTAAAATATAATATATGATTTATATTTTAAATTTTATTTAAAAATTTAATTTTTATATAATATAATTTTTAATATAACATCATAATTTTATAATTAAATAATCATATTTTAAAATTAATTTTAAATTTTTATAAATATAATAAATTTATATATAATAATGTATTAAAGTATAATATATAAATTATATTTTAAATTTTAGTTAATAAATTAAAATTTTAAATAAAATAATTGCTTAACATTATAAATGCAATCTAGTACACTCCCAACGCGCGTGTGATCCAACGTACGTCCTCTAGCTACGATTGCGCGACTGTATGAAGGCTGGTGCAAGCAAGCTGAAACAGGAGTGGAGTCGTCTAGTTTTTCATAATCCCTAAACTATCCTTACCCTTAGCGTGCATTCAAGTCTTTAAAATTCCTATTTTGTCCATCTCAGGCGACATAATCATTCTCAATATCGAAAGCCCATTATCGTAAGTCACCCACTCAACGGTGCTGTTTTTGTATCTTGCTTTCCGCCAACTCTGCCCTAGAATCGATGATTGTACAAACTGATAGAGTTGGGGAGCCATGGAAGCCTTGGGCAAAGGCACAAGAATGCAACCGTCTAAGCTAGAGAGAGAAAAAGAGAGAGACCTAAATCAAAAACAAGCAGTACTTTTTATCTCAACACTGGAGAGAATAAGAACCATCTTTTCAAACACTTCTGTAATTGGCGAGCACATTCAAGCTTTACCACTCCCACAAGAAATGTAGCGATTTTGGGGTTCCAGAAGTATCGAACCAAGACGGCTACGCTGATTGCGGGGGGCCGGTGATTGGCAAGGAGAACACGGTCCCCACTCCCCACCTGGTCCCACACCTCCCTCAACATTACGCATCATCAGTACATAGAACCGGATCAATAAGAAACATAGCTCCACATTTTATTATTATTATTATGATTATGATTGTAGGGCATATTCGTGATTTCCATAAATAATTAAGATCATAAAATAAAAAATTTAAAATTTAAAATATACAAGGAGCTACAATAATTGTGCCATCCGGAGTCCCTACTCGCATGACATGAGCGGCTGACATCGCTCCATGAGATCCACGTGGTCCCTATCTTATCCATACCTCCTTTCACTTCTTACTGACCTCGCAAAGCTACGGAGCGGCATGCCCTCCCTCCCATCTTCAAAGGCAGCACTAAGCTATTTCGCTCGTGATTTCTTCGAAGACAAATTATTAGTTGCCACGGTTATTGCGATATTAGCAATTTCTTTTATTTATTTTCAAGATGAGGTTTTCTCTCTGAAGAGAGTATGCATTTATTTTTGAAATTGGCTGCGTTGCATTTCACAATATCACAAAAAAGGCATAACCTCTCGGGCGGGTGCGCGCGCGCATAAATTACTTGCCTTCCCGAGAAGTAATGTGATAAATGTTTCATTCTTAGAGTAACATTATATGACTGGAATATCAACAAAAATAGAATTAAATATATCTCTTTTCTGGAATTCAATTGTTATTTTTGTTAAATAAAGTAGCGGGTGCAGATACAAGCCAAGATACAAAAATTGTTTAAAATCTAAAATTTCGAGTTAAAGGAATTAGATTTAAAATTACTAAGCCATCTCCAAGGAATCTCTTGTATAAGAGAGTGTCTGTAACTTGAGTTACAATAATCCGATAAATTTTTCAATAAACAAATGATTACTGTTTTTATCAAAAAAAAAAAAAAAAAAAAAAACTAACAAGGGTGTCCTTTCTTTCACAAAAGCCAATCTTGTCTGATGTTTCCATTCTGTGTTGCCTCAAATTAAAGAGCACGGAGTACAAAAGCAGAAAAGATGTATACATTCAAAGCACGGATTGAAAAAAAAAACAAAAAGAGGGTATTAATGTTACATTCTAAACCATTAATTTGATCCCTAGAATAAATAAACAGGGGCATAAATGTTACAATTTAAACCTTTTAAGTAATGAGCTAACGATTGAAAACGTTACTTAGGGGCTAGTGGGTTCTAAAAATATTCATTTATATTAATTGAAGACAATTTAAACGGATATGTTTGGCAGTATGCATGACCAGAAAATCTTACAACAAGAATCGTGGGTTAAAATTCCGTTATTTGACACAATTAAAAACAAATCCGTGTTATCAACATTGGAGACTGTAGTGCATGTAAACAGCAAAACCGTGTTATGAATTTATATGTTCAATCCACTAGGTGGACAGTAATAACTTCCAAAATTTCCCTGTTGAAAATGGAATAATAACCTCGTTTACCAGGATTATATTAAATTCAAGTAAATGACTCGCCTGAATGAATATATATATATATATATATATATATATATATATATATATATATATATATATATTGAAATATAATATATAAATTATATATTATATTTCACTTCATGATTTAAATATTTAGATAAAATAATTTTTTAACATTGTATTAAAATTTTTATGATTAAGTAATTATGAGATTAAATTATGTTAAATATGAATTAATTATAATTTTTTAATTTGATCATAATTTAAATACAGGTAAATTTTGAAGTATAATAAATAATTTATATATTAAAACTTGTATAACGTGTTAGTGCAATACAAATTCTTGTAATGGATAGAATGAAAAAGATTGGTTGTAAGTTAAAGGGATGGAGGTAGAATCAATCATATACGGGAATCAACCATAAAAGCGAGTCCTTCCCAAGAAAGAGGTAAATTCTAAGCAAAAACCATCAACAAAGGTGATCAAATAGTTGGATAAAACTAAACCTAATATTTTCTAAATTTGTATGTAAAATAAATTAATAATAATAAAGGCAACTTTTTACAGATATTTTATTCATTATAAATTTAAATTTTTATTTTTAACGTTTTAGATTAGATCATGGAATGAAGTATATAGTCTATTAAAATAATAAAAAAAAATATTTTATTATGTATTTTATAATTTAATAAATTTTTAAATGAGAAAAAAAAATTAATACAACTGATGTGGCAAATGATTCATAAGACAGCAGGCATGTGACTCATGTCGTCCTATTGTTTGTTGGCAAATTAAGTAGCGTAAAAGAAGAAATTGAAAAAAAAAAAAAAAAAGGAAATAGAGATGTAAAAACGAAGAAAGGGCAACTGAACCTGGTTCGTGTTCTTACATTTGTCCCTCCATAAGGTTTTTGTCATCCAGGAACGCCCCAAAATTCTCCAAAAAAACGCGCGCTATCCACTAAATAAAACTCCATCATTTATTCGCATTGATGCTTTATTTTAAACAGAAAAATGGAACATAATCCTCGCGGGATACTTAAATAATAAAAAATTTAAAATTTTATTTTAAAGGTTTGAATTTTATTTTTTAAAAAAATTATAAAAATAAAAAAATTGCTCTATTTGTTAAGACTGTGAAATATAATTAAAAATTATGATAAAAATATTAATCATAATATTTATAAGATTAAATCATAAATTATTCATTATTTTGTTAATTCAAACTCTACTATTATATTATAAGAAAGATCCACAACTATTACATCGATGACTCTGAAGAAAATTTTCTGAAACCCACAAACATACTCACCTTAATTGTCCTTTTTGTTAGGGATGGGCGCACCGTAGGATTTGGAATCTGTGACATGTCGAATTATTATTAAACTCCTATTTTTTGGGTGGTGGACTTTCCATTAACCATTTTAATTCTCAATTTTCATGTGAAGTATTGAAACGATTATTGACATTAGGTTTCGTTGATATTTGGCCGAATTAATGGAAAACAAATATATAAAAAAAAAATAAAAACTCGGGTTGCTTGGAAACTAAAATGCAAATACAAGATACAAATTTGCAAAGCGGTTTAAGACCTCGAGGGGTTCTTCAAGTCGAAGGAAGAAGACAAGGAAAAACGAAAACCGCAGGTGAAAGACAAACGGGCGGATCTGGGTCAAGGCCGTTTCACCATGACAGTGGGGACAAAAGAAATTGCGCCCACCACCCGAACCCAAGGGATGCGAAGAGGAAAATTTAGCATGTTGGTTATACATGTGACATACATATATTATTTAATCATGCTATATATTTTGCATTCTATAATTTTTATTTTCTTTCCACCGTAAAAAAATATTTAAAATTTATAATTTTTAATATCCTTCGTCCACATGTATAGATAATTTCGTAATTAGTATATATTTTGAAGAGTCATACCCTTTTTTTTTTTTTTCCTATTTGAACGTTTGACTAAGTTTGTTGTATAAACTAAAAAATATAAACGAATCTAGCTAGACTGTAATTTAGCTGGAAATTTTTTTATTATTTTCTTCTTAAAAATATTTGTGCAACTTAATAGGGTAACTAAATTGGGAAGAATGTTATTACTTTTCCAAAATAACTCAATCTTACGTTTCATTTATTTATTATTAATATGATTAGTAATTTACTTTTTTATTTGTTTAAATTTTAAATTGATTAATATTAAAATTAAACGTTAATAAAATTTATTTAATTTAATAATTTTAGTGTAAAATTTTGTTTTACGAAAAAATTGAAGGACAATTTTAACGAGTCACTCTCAATCTCATAACATTAATAATTGAAATATTTAAAAATATTTTTTATTTTTTATTTTCTTTTAAAATTTTCTGATTAATTAATCAATGATGGGTACGGCTGTTGTTGTTGTTCCCTCTCTTATATATGGTCTCCCTTTGCTGTAACATATTTTAATCTCTCACGACAAATAGCCTGAGAGGCCAAAACGAGAGCAAGATTAAGATAGGCATAGGGATTAGAAAGAGAGAGAGAGATGAGAACAAGAAGAGGGCTTTGTTATCCTATAGTAGACGCTTGTACAGAGAAGATGAGAGCAGCAAAAAGAAGAAAAGTAGATGTCCATGTCGGCGGAGAACACGTGAGTTTGGAGAAAAAGCTGAGATTTTCTCCGGAGGTTGCCGGAGACAGTGGCGGCGGCGATGACCTGTTTGAGTATTTGCCTGATGACCTTGTAATTTGTATTCTCTGCAAGCTTAGCTCCTCCGCCGTCTGTCCCTCTGATTTTGTCAATGTTTTAATGACGTACGTGCTCCTATCTGCATCCAGATTGGCTTTCATTTCCAAATCCTTTGTTGGGTTCCATTTCGACGTTTTTCCTCCAGTTTTGGCTAGCAAAATAGAGTTTTTCTGGTTGTGTAGACCAAGCAAAGTTGGTTACTTTTAATAGCAATTTTCAGATTTGAGTGTTTAAACTGTGACCATAAAAAAAAAAAAAAGCAAAGCATGCAATTTTAGGTCTTTAACTCGAATCCAATTAACGTTTGTTGTTTTTATTGGAGCAGATGCAAGAGATTAAACGGTATAGGCCTCCATTCATTGGTACTTTCTAAAGCATCTCAAAAAACTTTTGCTATCAAAGCTAGAAACTGGTCGGAATCAGCTCACCGGTTCCTGAAACTCTGCGCCGCTGCCGGAAATGTCGAAGCCTGTTATACCCTCGGCATGGTAATTTATGCACCAATAATACCAAGCTTTTTTTTTTTTTTTTTTATCTTTTTTCCCTCTTGTCCAATTCCCAGTGAAGCCAATGTAAATGACGTTCTAACAAGTATGTGTCTTGCGGGCGGTTTTCCTCAGATTCGGTTCTACTGTATACAAAACCGAGGAAGCGGAGCTTCTTTGATGGCCAGGGCGGCGATTGGCTCTCACGCGCCAGCACTGTACTCGCTCGCGGTTATTCAGTTCAATGGCAGCGGCGGCTCCAAGAACGACAAGGACCTACGAGCCGGTGTTGCCTTGTGCGCGCGGGCTGCTTTCCTTGGACACATAGATGCGCTGCGCGAGCTCGGCCACTGTCTCCAGGACGGATACGGCGTCCGCCAAAATATCGCCGAGGGTCGCCGGTTTCTGGTCCAGGCCAACGCCCGGGAGCTCGCCGCCGTGCTCTGCAAACCCAATTCCGGCGTGTCGGGCTGCACTTGGCTCACGTGGAATGCCCATGGCCATCCCAACAACAGCCGCGCAAGTGGTCCTGGCTGTCCTTTGTTAAGCGATTTTGGGTGTAATGTTCCGGCCCCGGAGGCCCACCCCGCCAATCTGTTCATGGCCGAGTGGTTCGCTTCTAGGGGCGGAGTGCCGGGTTCGGGGCTCCGATTATGCTCGCACGTGGGTTGCGGGCGACCCGAGACCAGGAAGCACGAGTTCCGGAGGTGTTCCGTTTGCGGGGCAGTGAATTATTGCTCACGCGCGTGTCAGGCGCTTGATTGGAAGCTGAGGCATAAAGAGCAGTGTGTCCCCGTGGAGCGGTGGCTTGGAGTGGACGTCGACGGTGGCGAAGGCGAGGAGAACGATGACGTCATGCCCGATAGCTAGAGAAAGAAAGGTGAAAAAAAAAAAAAGGAAAAAAGCATTAACGTCGACGGCGAGGGCGATTAGATGTAACGGTCGTTGAGTTGGGGGACGGCAGGTTTTTGTTCCTCTTTTCCGGAATTGTATAGAAGGGTATTTCGGAGAAATCCAAGGAAACCTTTTGGTTCTGCCTTTTCCATATTTGGATTTCCAGATTTCCAGCACCTTCTTCATTTTTCTTTTCTTTTTATTTTTTTTTCCAAATCTTCTTGTCCTCTTTTCTTACCTTTTCCGTACGATAATATTCAAAACTTGATTGCAAGAAGTGAAGAATCCAGTCCAGATTCCATGCAATTTTACATTCTCTCGTCATAAACGTTAGATCAAGTGACAGGTAGCAGTGAAATCCCATAAAGCAACGTTCCAAGTTAGAGGCGAACTCAAGGTCTTGTTTTGAAAGGTTCCATTAGTTGGATACGGATTGTTGACTCAGGGCTACAACCAGTCTAATCAAAATTATTAATTGTATTGAGACGATGAATGTACAATTGAATGATCATGATGGTTTTTTTGGGTTAATTTTCACCCCTTCCGAATCTAAAATTAGGATTCACCTAACATTTTCCTTTTGGATAATGCGGCGAATTTGCGAAGTGGACTAGTTTGTTGTAGAAGCACCAGGGAGAAAGCCTCTATCGTGATTGCAAGTAGTAAAACTTCTGAAACTTGTAGGGTACACGATGGGAAGTCAGTGAAGGGCGACGGCAAGGAAATTAGGTATGGGGGACGGGATGAACAACCAGACAACTCACATGCATACATAGCATTTTGTGTCTGGTAACTGGCTTAGCTTTGCGGTAAAGATAAAAAGAGTGCACCCCATGCAAATTAGATGTTAAAGAAACCCAAATTCAAAACTTGGAAATTAACAGCTCATCGGGAATTTTATGGAGTCAGCAAGTTGCTCTTTCATCTTTTCATTTAAAGAGCAGCAAGTTGAGAGGTAGGTGGATGATGGGCAAAAGCAACAACATGATGGATTTTTATATGTCTGATTTTAATTATTGTTGCATTTTTTTAAACTATTTCTTTCTTATGCTTCTTCCATCTTTTGGGTGGTCAAAAAGCTAAAGCGAAACATGAAGAGATGGAGCAAGAGACCAACGAAATCTTTGAGAGAAAATAAGAAAAAAACAAAAAGGTAAAGAGAAGGGAACTATGTAGTGGGGGAGACAAGCATTTCACTTTGCAGAAGTCTGCGGTTTATGTCCAAAGCTTTTTATACTGGATATGTAAAAATTTAGTTATAAATTTTTATAATTAAATTTTTTACTCTTTTATTTTTTTTATTTAAATTTATATTTTTAAAATTGATTTTACAGTAATTTTTTTCACTTAAAAAATTAAATTGTTAATAATTTAGATTTAATTAATGTATATTTTTTTAATTATTTTTTTTTAAAAAAGGTATATTTAAATAAATTTAAATAAAAATAAAAATATTTATATTTTAATTAAAAAATTATATATATATATATATATATATATATATATTAATCCCATCACAAAATTTAAGAAAAAAGAAAAAAGAGTGACAGAGAAATAAGAAAGGGACGTCTCACGGTGGGAGTGCACTCATCCTTGCTTTTATCGACATTAAAATCGCTCAGTTGACAACACACAGTAGACAGTGGTCGCGATGGGGATGGTGCAGGCCCAGCTCACTTAATGCTTTTGGTTGGAATTCCAGCTGTGGTCGGACTCGAAAGCAAACTGTTGTGCATTTCGCAGGGGCTGCAGTTAAACAGTTCCCAAAGTCAAGAACTACATTTGCACTAGTCTAGTGGTGAACGATCCTTCTGGATCCACGTACAAACAAATGTACTACGATATCAGCAAAGAACTTAACTTTGGGTTTTATTGCCGCAGGGCACCTCGTTCGTATGGGATTCTGACGCACGAAGATAAAGTGTTGTACACCCACCTAGCTACTAGCCCTCTAACTAGCCAAACCAATATTATTATTATTATTATTATTATTATATTTATATTTATTGTAATTTTTATTGTTTTCAATTTTCATTTTCTGTTTATCTTTTTTTTTTTTTTTTTTTGGTTTTTTTACTTGAAGGGAAGTTGTTGCCTGCATTAACTTATCAATAGATCACATATGCCTAATGGTGAAACATGTAATCAACCGCGCAGAGTCGCTTCCAGCCCCAACTTCGCATGTCCCAACTTCCTTTTCACCTAAGCTCCTTTCTACGAAACTGCTAGTGACGTATGGAGCAGGAATACTTCTAAAATAATACATGTTTAATATCAAACGTAACACTTGTTTGATATTTTTTCTATTATGTATTGGGCATAATAAAACGTGTTTAATATAAAAATAAAAATCAAAAAAATTTAAATATTTGTGTCTAACTCTTTTAATTAGAGTAGACACTTTTTTATTATACATATTAAATATTTTAATACATCTATTAAATATTAATAATGTAATAATAAAAAATATTTTTATTCTATCATATCGTGTTACGTGTCTTAAATTCTAGACAGTGACTTTCTATATGAACACCAATTCAGTTCTAATTTCCTTGCACGAGATACAGAAGGGACCATCATTTTCATTTTTGGTCAGCCTTAAGTCTTGACCATCTTGAGCCTGAGGCCAGATCGGTAGGATTCAACAAAAGTGGGTAAATTGAAGGATTTGTGACGGACTTAGATATAAGCAAAGTGACTTCTTAATTAAAGTTACCCTGCTGGATTGGCAAGCATGCGGAAGCTTTATGATAGGTGTTGAAAAATTAAGATTACGATCTAACCGCTCACTGCTCAACGGCTGGAGGAGTCGTGGGTTAATTCACTTGCTGAAAAAAAGAGGATTTTGATCCAGCAATGAAAAACGCATCCAAAGCTGACCCTAGCTACGACTTTAGGCTTCAGCTTTTTCTCGTGATTATTTAATTTTCCTCTAGGCTTCATTACGTAGAGTTGTATCGATGCGAGACATATACAGACAAGGTGGCCCCGTCAGGACATTGACGTTGTATTTGTGATTTCGGAGCTTAATTGTGATAACATATCACGTAACTATAAATATTTAATTTTTTAATGAAATATTTTAACGATTTTAAATTTAAAATTTTTATAAAATTTTATGTTTTAATGTTAAAAAAATAAAATTTATAAAAATAAAAAAAAATTATTTCTATCCTATAATTTACTTTTTAATAAATATCCAAATAAACTAAAAAAATGAACTATAAATATTTAAACAACGGGTATAGTAATGACACTTTTTGTGAACCTATACCACTCGAGAATACATTATTTGCGCAGAGAGTAAAAGCCCATTAGTGGAGGCCCACGGGAAATAATATTAGCATCTTTAATGGCATCGAAATTTGTTTATGGGCTCCGATAAATGGGCCTGTAAGCCCAATTATCCTTACGGCTCGGGCCCATAGTTGTTTCCTCAACTAATATCAGTATATTAGTAATAAACTTGAAATTCTATTCGCCTGTACCGTCCGTTCTTGCTCGGAGTTAAACCCAACCTCTGTGTAGATCAAACAGGTACGAACGACTTGCAGCCGCCAATTAATCGGCTCGATTCTGCGGTTATTATTGTTTTCTTTTTTCCTATTATTATTATTATTATTTCTGGGATTTTATTTTTTTGTGTATAATAAAGAGTATTCTAAATTTATACTGAAAATATTGTGGTGTTATTTTAAAAGGGAAAGGGAAGGGTGGGTGAGGATGGGGTTTATAATGGAATTTGCGGAGAATTTGATACTGAGGTTAATGGAGGATCCGAAGGAGAGGGACAGGAAGTTCAGGGAGCACTTGTATAATCTGCACGATCGCTGCAAGAAGGCCAAGGAGATGTGGAGCTATCCGGTCCGTCCGTATGGCTTCTGGACCTTCGATCGCCAAAACGCTCAGCTCGCCTGGGATGCTCAGATCAGCCAGGTCCCCGGCCGGAGGGACCCCTACGATGATCTCCTTCAGGACATTACCTCTTAGATGGAGCATCCACCCTTGACCTAGCTGTATGTTTTTTCAACTTTTTGTTTTGCCCTTATCTTTTTTTTTTTTTTTAATCAAAAAAATGGGGGCTTTTCTTGTTCATTAATTGTTTTTATTTTTCAGGTAATTGAATTTAGTGGGATAGAGCATGCTCATTCGATTTTGTATGGCATCTACTAAAATGTTGTTAAAAATGTGCATTGGATTGACAAATTAGAATATGAGGCTGCTGTCAGGCAAAGTACAAAACTTTATTTCAAAATTTAATTGAGATCGACTATATGTGTCAGGTATTAAGAATATGCATTCATTTTTACAGGGCTGCTGCTGAGAAATTTAATCGGAGTAGAGTATACTTTTCAACAATTAATAATGTGCAATTGTTGCTTGATGCTAGTTGTGGTGAACTTAGTGAGTTTTCAAGCCTCTTTAGAATTGGCATGGATGAAGGTTGTACTGAAATGCTTCTTTGTTTATTACGCGTTCTCTGTTTCCAAGCAACTATGTTTATGGATGATTGCTCGTATTACTTGTTTGAAGATAAAACGTAAAATGGCTTCTTTTACCTAATACAAAGAGTACTTTTGAATAAGATTCATGATAGTTGAACTGAACTGGACTGAACTGAATAAGCCCCCAGCAGCAAACGATTGTTACTTTTTCTTGTTTACTTTACCAAAACCAGCTTATTAATCCTGTCTATCTGACGCAGAAAATTGATAAGGACTCTGTCAAAGGAGGTAGAATGGAGCACAGCATTTAAGCCCTTGTTCCTTCAGAAATGCATGTGTAATTTCTGCTGCAGCAGCCACTGCTGGTTTGTAATATCTTGAATTTTCTGGACTGGCTTGTTTAAATAATTGTCTGCACAACCCTTTGTGCTTGTAAAATGTCTCTTACTTTGGTCCTGATCAAACTTTTCAGTGATAGAACGATCTATTAGATTTGTCCTTATGCACTGCAAATAAACAGAGTGGCTGGCCTCAAGCTCTTTTTCATAACCATGTCTTTTCTTGTCTTTGTTTCCAATCATATGCGGATGAGTTGACTGCTTGCAAGGTTTTGAATTCATGTCTAATTCATATCTGGGATGCAGCTAAATGTATGTTGCAAGAGCATGATTGCATCGTAGGTTTTGGGGTACTATGTCCCCTCACTCCTTGTTCCAAAGGCCATAGAAACATTCTCCTGTATCATCTCTCTCTCTCTCTTTCTGTGTAAAAAGTGTCTAGGCTGAGGAAAATGCAAATTGGGAAAGCAACTGAAACTCTGGAGGTAGATTGTAGTTGTGCTTATATATAAATGATTCACATTGATCAACAAGCTTGTTGAAGAATTGGGTACGGTAGGTTGTAACTGAATACTTACTCTATATGGTATGATGGGGATTTGCTGAAACATGGGACATTAAATATGGGCACCGCAAGGTTTGTGGTACATGAAAAGCAGACAGTGGCTAAGTGATATATAGTTATGCAGAAATTTTTCTCAGTTAGAGATTATCAAACTTGTAATGTTGGCTAAGAACAATTTAGTAAATTAATTATCTGCTAATTCCTTTAATCACAGTCAATCATTGTATTTCAATTTCTCTAGATATAATAACACCAACTAATAAAAGTGCAGATTGGTTTCTGCATAGGCAATAATATGAAAATTTTAAGAAATATTTTACATGCATTCATGTTTTTGAGTGAAATAGTTCTTCCACGTCCACGTTTAAGTGACTTGTGGGTGTCAGATTCTTGTAATTTGCTTCAAAACGGATGATGAGCTTTTCAATGTCAAGTAATCTGAAAAATAAAATTGAAAAAAGAACGATTGAGAGAGGAAGCTAGGCAACTCCTCTTCCCAAGTTTAGTAAAACCTTTATCTCTGCAAAGCCTTTTTATTTTTTATATTTTTTTAAAAAGAAAGAAGAAAATGCCTTCATCAATTTACTTTGCGTCTTAAAGATAAACCTATCTAATAGGTATGAAATTGCGGTAGAATTTACTCTTTTAAAACATAAAACCAAAAAGGACAAAACAGCGAGGACCAGAGGAAGCATCCTGCTAACCAACACAAAATAAAGGCTGATGGGCCCCTAGGGGCTGTGCGCCATAGATTGTGTGATTCAATAGCCAGAAACCTCAGTTACCTCACATAAGGTATGGTCCAAACATCAGATGCCTGTCGCTCTTAATGCACTTGACATATCCAGTAAGAAAACAATGCTGGGGAATTTCCAAGCCATAACATCGACATTCATGACATATATCACAAAGAAGAAACGGTTCAATTAGATGACTCGTTACAAAGAGAGTCCAAAGTCATGCACACACATTGACTCTCTGTCCACGCCCCTACAGTCCTAGGGAGGCCAACAAACACTAGAGCAATTGAAGCAAACAGAAGAGGGCGTAAGCTCACACAATCAGAGTTTGAATGTAAATGCAAACCCCATTAAAAGTGCCGCAACTTAATCTGAATCTGAATTTGAATGGACGGCAGTTGCATCTTCTTCCTTTTCTGCTTCACCCTGCTTAAATGACTTTGATATCTCATCAAGGGGAACCAGGGGTACATAACCAAAAACTGTATAACCCTTCTGCGTCATATCCTTCACGAAACGGTTAAACTTCTCCGACCAGTGAGCAGCCGTGGGAATGGCCACTTCTGCAACTGTGTGGACAGCAGCATATTGGTCCAGTTTAGTCCATATCCTCACAGATTGACACAGGGCAAAGTGCTTGGACTCTGAAACCGCGTGATGCATAGCAGCACGAGGTCCACCCGTTCGGGCATCGTTCACAAGTTCTTGACCCTTGTGTGATGCTTTCTCAACAAAACACCGTGTTTGGCCAACAACCTGCTTTGCAAGTGGTGGAGCATGCTCATCAAACTTAATGGTAGCTTCATCTACCTGCAGTTTTTTAACAAAGATATTCTCAATCACATATTTCTTTATTACTTCCCGGTTGCTATTTAAAATTAAAATTCACATTGGAAAATCAAGCATGCCACTGAAAAATTGAAATTAGCAAACTGTGACCGAAACCCGAGCCAGGCCAGCCAGACCACATAATGGGTATCATAAAAATAAAAGAAACCGAAGAACATGCAGACAGGATGTTTAATGGATCAATTTAAAAACAGTATCTCAAAAATACTGCAACGATAACACCCAAATAAATTGATAGAAAAGAAGAAACTATTCCAGTTCTTGATATGCAAATCAAAAAAGTTACCCACTTGCACATCTTCTACTAAAGTAAACTGGCAACAAAAGAGAAAATTACCTTTTTGTCAAGAAACACAAGAAGATCATCAGGTGTGCCCTTGAATTTCTGGTAAACTGGACCCACGACGGTTGTGACGGCGCCCTCCACAGTGCCGACAACAGATCGCAAAGGCCCCGAGTTCTGCTTCGCGTACTCGTACAGACTGGACATGCACGCCAGCGCGTGAATCGCAGCTATCCTGACGAATCCCAGGTGCTTCAGCCCTCGGGTCTTGTTTTCAATCTCCATCTGTAACAACACCACAAAACATATCAATCCAATAATAATAATAATTATTATTATTACATAAAATTTTCACAATTTAGAAATTGCGATTGATGAATCAGGAAAAGTAAAGAGAAAAAAGAATGATTAATTTTTTTAAAAATATACCTCGCCTATTTCAGCACCGCTCATTGTGTTTGGCGAAAAAGAAAATGATTTGCTCTATTTTCCTTCTGCTTTCTTTCTCTCCTCAGCTTCTTTCAGCGCTTTTATTTTTTTCAACTGATATGTCAGTGTACCCGAGGTGGCATACGAATTATTATTTTATACAGCGGGATCTGGGTGGATGAACAATGGGAAGATATTATTAAGAATGTTCTAGTCAATGTGAGTCGCGGCTATGATCGGACGGCGGAAATGAAGTTCTGTTAGGATCTGATTCTGCGGGCGTCCTGGGGAGTGAGAGTGGCCCACCATGCTAAACCAGAAGTTTCGGGGGACACGCGGTGGTTGATAAAGGTCCACGAAGGTTCGTTTAATTCGACGTTACTCTTTCCTTAACGCTCCTGTTTTCAGTCCATAAAACGGTGTGCTGATTTCTAAACTCATTCTGTTACGGAGCTCATGTTGTTTATTATTATTTTCATATTTTTAGCTTTATTTTTTTTATGTATAATTGTTATTAATAATAAAAAAATCAATATTTATAATGACGCGACGCAAGGCGTCGAAGATGTGCTATGCCGACTGCACTGCTGTAACAAAATTCCCCTAACTTATCACGCTATTTTAAATTTTAAATTTTTAAAATTTTAACCTTAGCAACTAACTGACCAGGAACAAAACATTTGCCCTTTTTGAACGTTTCGAGAAATTTCTTGCCTGTACTTTTTGTTTAGGTCCACTTATTTATTTATTTATTTGGAGGCTATTCTTGTACTGGTCAACGTCATGTCCGAGGGCAGGAAGAACAAGAGCAAAAAGATAAACATGTAGAGTCCGACCAAAATAGAAGACGTATTAGACAAGGACAATCCAACAAGACCACTTATGTGCAGACCCTTTGCATGTATTTTCATTACCTAATCACTGAAGGACGGTCATTTCGCACTCAATGATCCATAAGAATGGCTTAACAAGAACAAGAATAACAACATAAACTAGAAAAGCATTTTTCCTAAACCAACAAACAGCTCACAGTTTTAGCACACTACAAGCCAAGTAAGCCAAGTGAATGGGTAAAAATATAAAATCTTCGTACATCATTTCTGCAACTAGACCTTAAAAACGACTTTTCCTTCTGTTATGTATACCTGTGAACGAGATATCCAACGGCAGCATGCTCTCAAACGGCTTGGGATCTTTGGCGCTTCATGTACTGAATAATTGGGTCCTTAACCTGGAAAATAGGAAAGGTACCACATGCACGGTGTGTTATTAACAAAGTCACGGAACATTGCGTTGGTATGCTTATATAAATAAATGAAGAAAAATCGAGCACGTCTGAAGGGAAAGAAATTGAAGCATACAGTGCTTGTTTTTCGGGAGCGCTTTTCTTGAGTGGATCTATAGCAGTTCACTGTGTCTTCATCACACTTATTCATGTGTCCATGTGCTTTGTCATTCGCATTCCCCGGAGCAAAACTTTCTCTGGAAGCTACTGGCTGCATGGTTGTAAAAATAGTCATCTTTTAATCAGCTTCTTAGCTGTATATTAGTCGGATTCGTTTGAAAGAAGACAGGAGATACACCAAGTCCGCGTTTACCTCAGCCCTGCTCGTAGGAGTGCTTATTCCATGGTCCCTTGTCCTTGAGATAGCCTGCTCGTTTATGATTGACCCATTTTCATTTATGTCAGATCTGAGCTTCATGCGCGTAAGGTCTGATCCAATAGAGTGGAGCACGCCACATGTGGAGGCATCTTCATGGCCATTTACTGATCATCAGAGAAATTGATAATTGCAGTTGCTGGTATGCACAGATATTTTAATAAACAGCAAAGTAAGACACATATTCACAGATACTTAAATAATAATATGGGTACCCTTTTTCTGGAATTCAGAATGGCTGGAAATGTCATGCGGTTCATTAGTGCTAATTTCCTGTTCATGAAAAGGGTTAAAACAAGTATTCAACAATTAGAACTGAAGAAGCAGACAGTGTTATTGTAGTCTTTTATATCACCATAAAATCATTGTCCAAGGCCCTCCTGACTTCCCTTAGCTTTTTCTCAGTTACAATGGAATGGATGACACGCTTGCCTGTTGCTAGAAAGGGTAAATTGATCATAATATGATCCCCAATACGAAGACAAAAATCTTCTGTTTTGAGCTTTGTACCTAGCCTACGATTGCCCTTCGCTTCAAGGTAACCATCTTGTGTCATTTTGTCGATTAATTTGCGCACAGTAGTCTGATTAGCCTCTCCATCTAGCTTGGTCTGAAGCTTTGCAATTGTCACATATTTCATTGGAAGCACGTGATACAGAGCCTGAAATTTTTAGCACTAATCATGATTTTGTAATAGGATGGTCACTCATTTAATAGGCATTCTTTACAAACCCTCTTGTACGTACAGATGCAAAAGAAACTGGACGTATAAATTCCAATACTGTGGAAATGAATTTGATAATATAAGAAATTTCTCAAAAAGACCAATGACTGATAAATTTAAGTCTCCGCAGTCTCCGCCTCATCATAAATGGAAGATAACTCACCTTCGTGTACAAGTGATCGTCAACTTGGGGAGCTTGCCGACCAGACTGGGCTGCTTGGCCATCCATTTCCTCTTTCACCGCAGTGAACTCGAAATCATATTTCTAAATTCATGTTTCATCACAGAAGAATGAGAACTGAGATACGGATATGTTTGTAATCTAATTATAATGAAACTTGATTCACCTTGTCTTTGGTGTACGTATCATCTCCAGTTTTGGATAAAACACCTTCCTTTACAAGCTTGTCCATAACTTCTGAAATCCAGTCAGAAGAAAATCAAAGAGAACTAGTGTAAGAATTAACAAGCGTGGCAATACCCTTTCCTGCTTAAGCTGCAGGAAGAATCAGCATGTCCAACTACCTTCAATCAAAACCTGCATGAATTGAAACATGGAAATATAATCAGGACATGTACATAGCTTTATAACTAGGGTCATCGCACTCATCCTCTCTTGTTTATGTTGGAAAATGGTTTGAAATGGAAGAAAATTAGAAAATTTAGAAATGAAGGCCACAATGACCACTGAGATATCTGGGAAATTCGAGAGAACATCAGTAAGTTCAACGGTATCGAGTTGATGAGTGCCAATCCAATCCTTCACTCTAGACAATTGGTGTTCATCTTCCACCGGATCCTGAGTACCATCTGCAAAACATACTACTGACCATTGGTCAAGACATCCCCAGCACAGTAATGGACCTAATGGCATGCAAATTATAATGACGTTTCCCCAAAAGGAGCAAAAGAAGTGTGAAGATCCAAGAAACCAAGTTGGTACATTCAGCGGTCCTGATCAAATTTCTGCGTAGTTTTAGTTAAGTACCTTCACCAACCTTGCCATTGTCGTCATCTGGTCGTTGGTGGTCTGGTAAAATATCCATCAGTAATTTCCAGCCCCAGAACGCACAAATACTAAAGTAACAAGGTCACTCGAGAAAAGTAATAATTGAAATGATGTAATTACCCACTGGCACAACAATGAATCTGTCGTCTTCTGATAGGTTAACCTGATATTAGCATAGCATTTTGGGAAATTTAATTACACAACTTAATTAGTGTATCCTGAATTTAGATATACTGCAATGCTTTATCTTAATTGAATGACTGCAGAGAAATTAAAGCATAAAACCAAAGGAGCATTTAATTTCACCTCACTGTCAGATTCAGAGGAATCATCCCTTTTCACAGAATCAGCTCCTAAGCTCTCTTCATCATCTTCCATATCATCATTTTCATCCTCACAAGGATCAAGCACACTTTTCACCTGCACAGATTACAATGGTCAACTTAAATTTGACATGAAATATGGCTGTGGATTTGAATTACTGTTAATTGACAAAAATTCCAGTCTTCACCTTGAGAGCCAACACAAAATGCTTGCTGTTCACATTCCCAACCTCCATTTTCAGAGGATTTTTAGTCCATTGATTATGGGCTTCTTCTGCTGTGCAGACTCTGAAGAATGGAGGCTCATAATCCGCTGGCTGTAAGGTCCGCAATGTTGCATGTCAGATGCCAAAAAGACATAATGACTGAGAACATTATAGGAATAATAGCAGCTCAAAACTCCTGTGTTACTGTCATACCCGACCGGCCCAAAATCCTTACCAAACTTATGTGTATGGAAGAAAAAGCATTTACTGTGAATAACATCCAATAATCTGTTCGGAAGATAAGCTAAGCACCAAAAAACAATAAAGGAATGGAAATAATAAAATTCAAGTGCGTTGGGCATACCGTTACATCATCATAATAGAGGAGTTTCATCAATATAGTGCGCTGAAATGAAAAATCAGATGATGTATCTTGCAGTCAGTATAAGTCAAAAATCTGTTTAAGAATTATGGATGTACAAAGTGCAGGCAGTTGAAGAGATTTACCTCTTTAGGCATCTTATCCAAAGTTCTCATCAATTGAATCAGTGTACGGACCATTTTGCAAGCAGAACTCCTGAAACATAATTTTGTTTTGAAAAATTAGCTAAAACTCATGGAAAAAAAAGTATCGAATTCAGGTTCGAATGAGTTTTTGCTTCCATGACCTCATCTGATTGGGAGTAATTTCAGTTGTGGAGTTACACTTGAAAGTTCCTCCCTGCTTCTTGTTTCCAGTGCGATTGACATTCATGGAAACCTCTTGACTATCAGAATTAGAATAACTGAAGGAAACTGTAAGGCAGACACCAACAGTGAAATTATTCTGGGAGCAACATGATCAAACAAAATCTCGCACAACAAATTTTCTACGTTTGATTAACCGGAAAGCTGACTTACATGCATATTCCTCGATCATTGGGCCGTCTACAGACTCGCAAACACAGAACAAAAGCGTCCTCAAGTATTTTTTTTGTAAAGCATCATAGACACCTACAAGAGGGAAAACGACAACTCCGGTCAATTCAAAATAAAAAAATACCAGCAAATTTTTTCTAAGAAGAAATAAAAATAGCATCAAGATTCAAGAATAGAGATGCCTTTCTCCATCCAATCAATCAGTCTACGAGACTCGGCATCCATTGGCATCAACTTCTTGATCTTCATCTCTGTTCATAGTGCAGCGTGTCAAAAGAAATTTACCAATAAGAAGGATACATGAGAAGAAGAAGCTCACCTAGAGCAGGAACAGACTTATCATTGAAATATTTTTCCGGAAACAGGCCTCTGATATAACTGATGTTGAAAATGGCAATACGGAGCAGGTTCCTTGTCTATAATCCAAAGGAATTGCGCAAACAACAGAAACACACAGCACATGAAAACTAGAAGTTGCTGAACCAGCCGATCATCGCAAAAATTCACAGAAATTTAATAGCAAAATAATTTTTAAAAAAATGCAAAAGAACAGCTGAAAACTCGATCACTCTCGCCCGGCCATTCAAACTTCGTTAGAAAAAATAAAAAGAATAAAGAATAAACTTTAAAAAAAAATGAAATATGTTAAAAATAAATCGTTTATACGAGTAGAAGAGAGTCCTGCTGAGTTATCTCCGATTTCTTCACTTTCTGCGCCACAACCTGAAACAGGTACCGAAAAAAGTCGCTGAAAGATTGGAAGATGATGTTAAAATAAACGATGAAACAGAGATTTTCCGTTTTCTTCTCAGCTCACCATTGTCGGCGATGGTGAAGCTTCTGTGTGTGTGAGAGAGAGGGAAAGTCTGTTTGGTTTCTCTTCACAAAGCTGCGTGAGGGAGAGAGATTTTTGAAAATTTGAATGGAAATTAGAAAGAAAATAAAAAGAGGAGAGAGTGGCGCCAATATTTAAAGACCTGTGCGAAAGCCAAATGGGAAATTCAAATCGCGTGACCAAGGAGGAGATTGAGATTTTGAGGAGTCAGTTATTTTTCCGTTCCATTGCAATGCGAGACGCGTGGAAAGTTGACTTGAGAGAGGCGATTAACGGTCAAAATGCGTCGACGTTGCTGCCGAGAGATGGGCCGAGCCCAATACTGAAACCAGGATTGTTAGCTAACTGAAACATGGGCCAATAAGGAGAAATTCTACCAATCATGTGGGACTCATTCCTAGCACCCCAACCGGGTTCCAACATAGTGAACGGTCCATCTTTGATACAGGCACCATTTCGGGTCCAAAACAACTACGGAAATGCAACGCCCTTCGAGTCAGCGGAGAAATGAACGTGTCCTTGGTGGAAGGGAAATTGCAAGTTATCCAGTTGAACCCATTCTAGCCATGGGCAATGCCAATGAGTTGACTCTTTTGTGCAACAGGTTGGAGTTACTTCCAACAAGAGCAACCAATACCACGATGTTCGACAACCGTGGTGGGATGGAGCCCCTAGTAAAAAGATTGGGTAAAAGTGAATATAGATGGGGATTGTCGCGTTACCACAAAAAATACATTTGTTGGAGACGTGTGCTGTAATCCGAAGGACAAATGGTTGGTGAGTTTTAAACAAAATACAGGGAATTACTCAAAAGCAAACTGGCCTCCCTCCCTCTCCCACACAACAGGGGAAACTTGAGCCCCATTCGAAAATATAGAATGGGTTCAGCGACCCACAAAGACATCATAAAAGAAAAGCTGCAGTAAATCATCGCATTCATATCCTGGGCTTTGACACTTTTCTTTTCCGCCGCTCACTAACGTAACTCTTTTTTTATTTTCGAATTTTACTTTGCGAGCTATCACTAGACCATGGGGCTGGAGATGCCAGAAGTACAACACTGCTGATAGCCTTAGTCGACAAGTTTTTCAACGAATGAAACATGGAGAAGCGGTCGAACTTTTTCAAGTACTATTGTTTGGTAAGAAAAAAAAAAAAGCAAAGTGATGCAAAGGTCCTATTTTTTTACACAGCAGCGGTAAGTTGTGGATCAAAACGTATGCCGCCCACGAAGGGGCATTTTCATTGAAGGGATTGTGGGTGGCGGGTCCCAGTTCAATCAGACGTCATGTTTGTGGCGCATCTTTCATGTTAATTAACCAGAGTATATGTGCGCAGGATGTGTACGGAAAAGAGATGTAAAGAGCCATGCCTTTCGGTCCTTGGGGACGATGAAAAAGAAAAGCCAAGAAATTTGCACCCTTTACAAAGCCAAAACTTTTGGGGGCATTGCCTCAAGTCTCTTTCCATCTTGTACGAGTTGAAGGAAAACTCGCCGCCTGTTTAGAATCTAATGACTTGAAAGTTGTATCAAGACTTTGTGGCGCTTCAAAGTCATGATTAGAAGGGTCGTATGCGGGATTAATCATGGCTTAAAAGCCGAAATGATTTGCTTTCTTTGGAGATGAGCTGGCAACTTAACAATAAAAAAAGGCTGCCAATTTGTATTTAGACGCACGCGCGCGTATCCATACTTTATTCGACTCCTTTCAATCATTTGATCTTTGAATTTACTCTAAATCTTGGTACGAGAGAGTCCCTCTACATTTACGTAACAACGATTAAAAAATAAATAAATAATAAAAAAAAAACAATGGTCTACATGACTGAGTTTTTCAAAATCAAAAAAATTCATTTCATTTGTACTCGTATCTTCATCATTTTGTAAAAATATAATCACTGTAAGTCAACAAAGAATCGCGTAATTAAAAGTTAACTAAATCTTTTAGTCTATAACACGAGACTTTTTAAGAGTGTATATTAGTCAGCTAAATAGTTGTGATTTAATTAAAATTCAAATTATTTAACTTTAAAGGATATAGATAAGTAAATAATCATCATTTTAATTATCACCTTAAAAATAAATATTTGGCATTTATCTATAATCATGTCGTCAGAATAATTTTGAACACATTTTTCTCCTTAGGATGAATACAGTGCGGAAAATCTAAGAATGAAGAGAGATTTAAATGCTTAGAATGCTATGTGCTTGTTTTGTACATGCAAAACGAAGACGATACAGGTCATTGGTAATCTTTAATTCCGATACTCCAACGGCTTAATTTCCTTCTTTTAATTTTTTGGATTTATAACTATATAGTATTGCTATGAAGCCGTTTAAAAAATATATATAGTATTGTTAAAAAAAAAAAAAAATTGGGACACCATACCAATCTTCTTGTTCTATATTATTTTACTTTAGAAAAAGTTAAAGCTTAAATGATTGTCTCATACGTTCCCATTAAAGTATAGGCTAAAACTAATATTCTTTCGTTCTGAAATACACCAATTCTAAGCTTTCAAACATTAGACTAATCCATGGCATTCACATTTATACATATATAAAGTAGTTTCAACACTGATTACAAGGTACACACTAACACATTGGCCATCCTTCAATTTCTGCTTTTTTTTTTTTTTTCCGATACTGCAATTTTAAAAAACCTCGGGCTAGTCCTATATCACACCAGTAATTTACAATTCATATGTTACATACACTCTTGATGCACCCAAATTGCTGCAAATTACAAGAAGTAGCTTCACGAAGTAATTGCGCTGCATCGATCAGCCACAAGACAAGCCAGTGGGTTCTTCATTTCTAGAGAGAGCTTTAACCGCTCTGAAAGATCCACGTGCTCGGCCAGCGGCAGCCATTTGTATCGGTGCAACAGCCGTGCGAACCAGAGATGCACCGTGGTTAACCCCAGTGCCTTGCCCGGACACACCCTGCGACCTGACCCAAAGGGTGCAAGCCTCAGATCCGAGCCCATTATCGGAACATCCTCTTCCATGAATCGCTCCGGTTTGAAGACCCATGGATCGTTCCATATGGACGGGTCGTGGGTTATGGCCCACATATTGACCATTGCCATTGTGCCTGCTGGAACAAAGATTTTGTCTACGTGGACATCGTGGATGGAGAGGCGGGCCCATGAGAGAAGTGGGCCCGGTGGGTGCATTCTCAGGACTTCCTTCACAATTGCTTGGATGTAAGGGAGGTTCGGCATGTCCGATTCTTGGACTTGCCTGTTCTTGCCAAGGTAATTGTCCAACTCCCTCTGTGCCTTAGCTTGGATGTCCTGGTGCATGACCATTCTTGCCATGGCCCACTCCATAAGGATAGCTACCGTTTCTGTTCCTCGAAATATCATTTCCTGGATAATTTCACACCATTAATCCGTACGCAAGTTGAAATCCGAGAAAAAAAAAACAGACGGTGAAAATAGATGATTCGAGCAATTATTTTCCGGTTCCAAAGAAAGTTAAAAGAAGAAGAAGAAGAAGAAGAAGAAGAAGAAGAAGACTTGAATTATAAGTAAGTATGCGAGAAAATTAATTTTAAAAAATCGAAATTAAAATTCTAGCACTCAAGTTTTATATTTAATAATCATGGTGACAAGGTTTTAATGTCAATCAATATGCTATGCAACTTTTTTTTTTTGGTTCGGTGAGACCAAATTATTCAGTTAATAAAATATTTTGATATTGTGCTATCAAATTCTATCAAAATTCTAGACTTAAGATACAGAAACAAAGATCTTGTTCTTAAAAATCTATAGAAATTAAGATGACCCAAAAAAGAAGGAAGAAGGAAGAAAAAAGAAAGATGCTTGCTAATGCATGCCTCTTATCCCATATACGAATATGATTGTGCGTCGTGTGTGTGAGAGAGAGAGGGAGGCTTAGAAAATGTCATTACCCATAATATAGCCACCATGTCTGATTCGCATAACTGCTCCTGTTGAGGCAAAGACAGCAAAGCACTAAGGAAATCACTTCCACTGCAAAACTCTCCAGCCGTCTTTCTTTCTCTCACAATTTGACTCACAGTAGTCCTAACCTTACCCGCCAACTTGTGACACCTTCTCTTCACCCCATAAAAGTCCAAGAACCTTAGAGGGAAATAATCCTCCAAATTAAACTCTGTAATTAATTCAAATCCTTCTTTAACCATGGATCCTAATTCCTCCCCAACTGAAGATGCACTGCTCCCAAAGACACTCTCTAGTACATTACTTAGGGAACCCTTTTGCAATATTTCTCTCAATATTAGAACCCCTCTTTTTTCCATATTTTCTTTCACTGCCATTAACATTTCATCAGCTAAAAGTTGCCTTAGTGGCTCTAGAGTAGAGATTCTTTTGGGAGAAAACATACAATTTGCTGCTATTCTACGCAGTTGTCTCCAGTAGTTCCCGGAGGGAGCAAAGCCAATGGCACGTTCAAACATTAACAAACGAGCAGATTCCTTTATTGGTCGGTCCGAGAAGGAATTACCACATAGGATTTCCCTAGCCGTGTTTGGATGACTACTGATGATCACACGGGTTGTGCCTGAACTAAAACCCATAAGCTTTGTTGCACCTAGTGAGGTGGCCATGGCAGCCAATTTGCGATGAGCAAGTGAATCCATTTGGGGTAAGGTTCCCAATATTGGCCAGCCAGTCGGACCACGAAGTTTGAAAGGGCTTTGGCGATGGCGGTACCGTTGGTTTCTCCATGCAAATCCACCGGGGATCAACCAGTACTTATGAAGGAAAGCAAAGAAAGAGGATAATAAAAATAAGAGGGGAATCATATAGCAGGAACTTTGGCATGTGAGTGCCAAGCAAAAGAGCAGGAAATAGACGTTTGCTAACATGAAGGACTTCATCTCAAAATTGCAAGGAAATTAATGATGATAATTAGGGAACACTTGGTTAGAGGATTCCTTACGAGAAAAGCTAGGGGAATTATCCAAAGAGGGCATTGGTCATGGGAGGATCGCTTGTGGGTCGACTGGTTTATATAGTACGTGGAAAGTTGTTTTGGTTGAGGCCTTTGTTACTTTAATGAAGCTTGATTAGGAGCTAAGCATGATAGTGGGTCATGAGCCCCATTAGGGCGGCTCTAAGTTAGCAATAATAGTGCTACCCACATTACCGTACCTTGAAAAAAATAAAAAAAATCAATTTATACATTCGGAAATCAGCATCTATAAACAATATCTAACCCCTTTCTGGCTTTCTGCTGCTGTCCTACAAGCTCCTCAAATAGTGCAACTTCACTGGTAAGAGATAATAGCAAACTCTAGCTCCTCGTATGGTGCAACTTCATCTCTTATTGATCATAATTGAGAGACTCCATGTGAAAAGGGATACTATGTGTCCAATTGTCATTCACTAAAATAGATAATACTTTTTGTGCGGAAGACAGATGACTTGTTGACCTTATCATACCAAGAATCAATAATCGATAATGAGAGTATCTCCAGCTTTCCCCAATTTTTGGGAGGGGTTAGAGACAGGTGTTCCTACGAAGTCCGACATTGGTTAGAGATAGGAAAATCCTAGTTCTTAGAGTGTTAACTCATCACCCTCACTGCCCTATGGCTAGCCACGATAATGTGTCCTATACCAATGCAGAATATTACTTGTTATATGGGAAACCTCATCACTCGTCAAGACTGTTGAGGCAGATTTATTTTATATGATAATATGCATATTCATGCGTTTAACCATCTTAAACGTATTGCTATAATTTTCATAAAATAATTATTAAAATATACAATTAACATCTTAAACGTATTGCTATAATTTTCATAAAATAATTATTAAAATATATATATATATCCTTTGCACAACTTGCATATTGCCCAAACAGGGCATGCCTTACACACAAATACCCTACAAAAATTTCTAATACATAACAAGTTTTGTTGCCTCGTAGTAAATTCAGTTGTATTATCTAATACTATTAACCAACAAAAATATTACAATTCAATTAACTTCATGTTTTTATCTTTATATTTTCTGGTACTTTTTTATTTTCATATATATATATATATATATATATTTTTTTTTTTTTTTTTTTTTTTTTTTCTGGGTTGTAGGATTTGTCATTGGTTGAATAAAATTTGGCTGTAAGAAACCAAGAATGATACGGTCCACCTTTTATCAGCCGAAGCACATATACAGGGAGAGAAGATTCCACCAATGTGAGATCGGCTTGATTAGCTCAACCAGAGTTCTGATCACAACTTGTTCCAGATTAAAAGATGGGCCTATGAGCAAATAAAATTTTCGGGCGCGTATGAACTGCCTAAAGCTACACAAGCAAGAGTATAAAGCCGAGGAATATAGCTTTTAACTTTGTAAAAGAGAGCTTTTAAGTCGGAACATCTTATATACCGAAGAAAACTTGGATGCCTACTCTGCCAAGTTTCTCACATTAATAAAAATTAAGGATATAATAAAAGCCACTATCATACGGACGTGAATTTTCAGCACCAAAGTGATAACAAATCCACTAAAAATGCTAGTTGCACAAACATGAGAATATAAATATAAAATTCAATAATTATAACTGTCTTTTGTGGATCCATATTAATCCGACTCAAAAATTCACGTCATTTCAACATTTCACTTAACTAAATCTTCTCAAAATCATCCTTCAAAAGGAACTAGCGGAAATTTAAAGAAACCAAACAAAAGATGAAAGACAAAGCATGCATTTAATAACAAATAGCATTTCCATTAGATAATAATTCCTTCAATCCCACTACACTCTTTTCCAAACAAACACCGGTGGTAAGCATTTCCATTATATTGCAGAATTTCGATGCTGATCACATTTAACAGATATCATACCCGTGGCATATTGAGACCTCACGAAAATGTATGACTAGCCCGTAGCCTATATCCTACATGCAAGAAGAGTAAATATTTGTTGAAGCTGCACTCACATAGGAGCCAGACGTACGAGCAAACCTACAAGAAATTTTGTAAGACGATATTCTCTTAGAGCAAAAACCACATAAATCAAATATCCCCCTCTTTGATAAATTGCTTACACACAATCTTCAAACACAAAACGTACAAATTATCATGCAGACACCCCACTCTCTTCCCCATTATTTTTTCACTTAACCGGTTTGTCAAGTATATTATACTTTAACAAGACTTTCCCTCCCACATTTGTTTCTATTGCAAACAAAAAGCATTCCAATACTTTAGAGGCCTATATATAACTAATGATGCACATCCTATTAGAGGAGCCAGGAGCATGTAATCCACTATTCCCCAAAAAAAACCTGACATGCGCGGAATTTTATCCCCCACGAACTCTCAACGCACACTTGTAAAATAATATGGATCTACTTTATTAAAGGAGCATCTATAGATAATATCAAACATCCCACTAAGCCCTCTATTGCTTCTGCTGCAACTATTGGATGGAATAACTACACAATGAGAGGAAGTGGGTGTTACAGAAAAATGGATTCAGGACACCAAAACCATCAATGGAAATCGAAAACCTGACCAAGGGAGTCAATAGATGAGGATGAATTTAAAAATTACGCCAAAGAAAGGTGCCTTTACAGCTAAAAAAAAAGGAAAAAAATCTTTGGCAAAATCTTCTTGGAGCTTCCACTGAAGAAATCCATAAAAGTTTAACAAAGTGGAAGTCCCTTAACTCTAACAATCCAACATTATCGTTATGCTTCCTGAGAATCACACATCAATACCCGTGCAAATAAAAAATAATTTAAAAAAAGAAAAAGGACATAGTGATCAAAGATTTTGCCTCCTAAGTTTTCTTTCCACTAATGGAAGGCCGCTATCAGGAACTCCTACTAATAAAAGAAGGTGGGTGGACTGTGGACCTGCAGTAGCAGCAGCAATATCATCTACTTTCCATTAAAGAATCCAGAATTTGGCCTTGGCCCCCTATTAGAAAACCACTTCAGAGGATTCTAAAAGCACAACACCAGAGAATCAAATAGCAACCCATTGGCTGGTAAACAGAAAGGTGGTCTAAAGTGGGCATGGCAACAGTAGAAAAAAAAAAAAAACACATGTAAGATACAGAAGATGAGAAACAAATCTAATAACCAGGAAGACCAGAACTACTAAATATACACTGATACATGATAACCAATATGTGGAAACAAACTTTGAAGCTGCTAAAATTCCACATGGTTGAAAGTCATAGGCATAAGTAGTCTAGTTGCTTTTCCACTACAAGTCAATGACAGCAGCAGAGGTGAAGCGAACATGCATAACAAGTAAAATGCACGAGACAATAGATGAGCCACAGCAATCTAGTTAATACAAGAAGCAAACAGGATGTAGAATATTGTCAATCACTAAGACTTGTTGCATCCATGAACTAAATGCACAAAAAAAAAGAAAAAAGAATAAAGCTGCTGTCCACAACTTTTGATACTATCAAGGACAAAGGTAGAAGTATGGCTAAGAGGTAACAAAAGAAAGCATCAACTTAAGAGGCCCTGCTTAAATTATTCTGCAAAAGTCATGTGCATCACCAATTTGGTCATTGTGTTCTCAAACCCTGGATATGGAATAAATCCAGAAACTACAAACTTGCATAAGTTGGGCCCTACTTTGATTATTCAGGATGGCCAACAATGTACCTATTTTAATCATTGGCATACGATGTGTTCATGGTACAACTGCACATTTAGTTGAGTAACAAATGGAATCATACAGCCAGAAAGTTTATAAGCCCAACAATGATCATTAAAAATAGAACAACATCACTCTCAATCATTTTGTTCAACATTATACTTACAGAGAGGCTTTCTGATTCAATGGTTGTTCCATGGTAATTTTTATTGTTACTTAAACTTTTGAATTTTGTCTAATAGAAACTGTTATTTACATACTTAGCTGATTTATTCCCATAAAATTAATGACTTATTGCTAGTGTTCCCTTATACCTGAAACCCAAAGTCAATGGATCAATCATGGTAAAACATAACAACTTCAGTACATGCTGAAATCATTATCTGGGCATAATAAATCAACAATCACATCCAAAAGGCACTGCCATCTTTGCCTGCTTGATAAATCATAGTGCCTGCATGCATTTCAAAGTGTTCATAATATCTAGATTTCAAAACTTACACCCCCTTAGAATCTCAATATCTTTAAGAGTGATAACAAAGGAAACGAAAAAAAAAAAATACTTTTGTTTATTTAAAGCTTCTTAAAAATCATTGTTTGTGGAAATAATATGTAGCCAAATGAAATTGTGAACTACTTTTCTTTACTCGCAATGGGAACAAAAACCAGGGAGTAGCATCAGAACATGGCCAAAACCAAACAACTCCTGATCTTTAATTCCGCAAGTAATAAACACAGATAGACCAAATTGAAGGACACGCATACATATGACAATGCCTGGTAACACACATAAATATAGATACTGTGAGTAATTAGAGAAGGAAAAGGAAAGAAAGATTAACATGCTTAGTACAAAATGCAGAAAGCAAAAAATTTGCATGAGATAATAATAGCTGAATAAATATAAAGAAATTTAAGAGTCAGGATCAACATGTTGATAGTATACCACATGCTCAACTGGGAATCATCTGGTCAATATTTGAATGATATAGCAGAGATGTTGGCATGTTTGCTTGGTGAGTTAACTTCCTGGAGGGGGAGGAGCTGGTGGCACATGGGATTTTGCCTTCCTGACCCACACTATGATTCCAATTGTGAGGATAACCCATCCAAAGATATCATACTTGGGATCATTGCTCTCCTTCTTCTTTGAACTCTGAAAGTTATTAAGGAGAGAAAAGAAAAAATAAAGTTTAAATGCAGAAATTGGAAACAGAATATGAGACAGAAGCTTTAACTCAATTGCTAAAGCTGAGAGTTGAGATGACAAAGTCTCAAGTCAATGTCAAATCCTCGTAATATATACATTTAGAGAGAGAGAGAGAGAGAGAGAGAGAGAGAGAGAGAGAGAGAGAGAGAGAGAGAGAGAGTAACATATGAGATTTCCTACAAACAGCTGAAAAAGCTCAAATCCTATATCCACCCTTTTCTTAACCCATCCCAGTGTTCACGCATAGAGGACTTGACCATAAATACATGAATGAAATTGATGTGTATCTGTCTCCATCTTCCCCGTCTCCCTCCTTGCATGGCCTCATTCCCTTCCTCCATACACGGGCTGTATGGGTCTCTCCCTCTTTCAATCCCTTCCCATGTTCTTCTCCTTCTGTCTCTCTCTCACTAGAAAGTAAAACTGGACAATAAAACCCAAAATAAAACATTGAATCAAATCCTAGCTACACTGTAATCACAAAGGCCAGTACATATCTAAAAGAAAAGGAATCAGAACCACATAGGTTCAAACAAGCCTACGGAAAGAAAATCTGCAAGCAGTGGTATGCCTCATACAACAATAGGGCCGAAATGCAGTCATCAAGGCTCGTAGAAAAAGGCAAAATTTAAAACATTCAGAGTTTTAGAGGTAAAAGACAATGGAAAATAGAACAGCTAAATAACCGAATTCAAACCAAACAAGACAGCACATATGCACATAACACACCAAAATATAAGCGTTGCTTTAGCCACTCAAGCTTCTCACCTTTGCATTTGAAGAAACAGAAGATGCCCGCCTATCGTCTACTCTGGTGCTAATGAGAATGCTTCATTCAAAAAAAAAAAATAGTGCAATGGAACCGCTCGAAGTCGTCCCGAATGAACTCCATCGCCGCCGTTCAGTTCCGCCGCGAAACTAGTGTTTCTTTTTCCCTTTTTCTTTTGAAAAAACAAAAAAAAAAAAAGGGAGGATACCGTGAGAAAATGGGAGGCTTGTTTTATCTTTTTAAAAGTCGGGGCTGTAGCGGTGGCGGCCTTTACGAGTTTCAAAAACAGTAGCCTCGCACTTAAAAACGGTAAACCGGCTTTCCGGGTAATTTTTGGGTTTGCACATGCGGATTTTAATCATCCCCATGGGGCTGCACCGGTGGTCCAGGGGCTTACTCATAAACAGCCCGGTAGGCCACTGGTTCAATCTGGACCCAATATTTATACGTCCAGTTACAAACTATATACTTGGAATCTAATAAAAACAATTGGAGTAATATTATATACATAATTTAATTAATACTACTGAAACTCAAATTCAAGATTTACATAAGTCACTTTGTAGAACACTAATGTGACGGCCTTTGTAAATTTCAAGCACCGTGCCCCTGGCAGTTTGATGGGTTAAATTTGCGCGATCGCCAGCTTTTGGGGCTCCTGGGAACTCATTGCTTCGGAGGCTAAGGTAATGCCAGATTTGGAAGGAGAAAAAATGTTTTAAATTACGTCTCCAATCAATGACTAAGCTCCTCTACCATCAATATTCTCAATTTCAATCAAATTCCACTTGTTCCACATTTGCCTTCCTGTATTGGAACATGTTTATTGCCTCTCATAAAACCCTGACCGAAGTTATGCAAACAGAGAGAGCTCAATCATAGCTGGAAATCGGCCCATTTCAATATTCCACAAATTCATCATAACAGCAGCAGAATCTCGTATTACGAATTACAATATATAATTGCATTAGAAGCTAACGTAACAATCAATCGGAACTATCTATACCAGAATTGCCGCACTAAACCACTTTCCATAGCTCCTTTTGCATCATTCTTCATTCATCATCCATTGTAACGGTAATATCTTGTGTCAATCTAATGCATTCACTTAGCAGCAGTTCTATATTAAAGCAATACGTTACTATTGCCTTGTTGAATGCTTCCCAACTATCCACTTCCAAACAAGTCAAACAACTGATGTGAGGAGGGCTCTAATCCGCTGCAACAACTCAGCCTTCACTGAATCAGGAACAGAAGCTGCATTGAGGAGAAGCAACACAGGCAAAATTACCAGATATCAACTCCATTATCACAAAAAGGGGAAAAGATCAAGGCCCAATGATACGAAACTTTTGAGTGCAATTCAATAAATCAACATATAAGCAAATATGGAAACGCAGGACCCATAAGCCATAAAAATTATTTGTAGAAGCCTTTGGAAACACATTGATAATGTGAATCATGGTTCACAAAAGCCAGGGTACATATTCAATAATAATAAGCACAGAGATCACCATGATATGCAAGATGTTTCCTAAAGTTGGATCCTGTGCATCGCTGCCCAAAACATCAAGACTGCCAGTTTTAGGTCTTTAAACAAACAGGAATTATCAAACCCATAACATGGATCCATAAATCCAAGTATTGGTGCTCTGAGGCACACATCTTTCATGCCTGCCTTCCTATTAAAATGAGAATAACAGATTACATTCTGTAGTTCTGTGAAATATAAAGTACCATTTCAACAGATTATCTCATTTTCTAAGAGAGATTCCAGGAGGTTGTTGCATGCCTTCTTGATTCCAAAAGAAATTTTGCATCCCAGAAAGATTGATGAAGCTTCAAAAATAGAAATTTAGTGTCCACATAAAGTCAATAGGTTCTAGGATGCTTAGCAATTTTGCCCATTCTCTACAATATAGGCATTGGATGAAAATAACGAGGCCCATTAGTTAAAACTTACAAGCCACCACATATATCATGCAACTTATGCCCTTCACTTCAAATAAACACATCAAGAATAAATTAAAGCCTAGTGCCTAACATTTAAAAAAAAAAAAAAAATGACTTGATAACATAAATAAACTGTAACAAGAAAAAGCTGAATGGCATGGGACTAACTAAATGAGGTTTGCCAGCATACAAAATTTAAAACAACAAACTGGGTACAATGAACTGAAGGAAAACAAAGAAGGCAAAAAGGGAAACCCACCTCTGCCCTTTGGGGTAATGATATGTATAAGGTCATCCACTGTAACATTATTCCTTCCCTTCTTCCTTGTAAATGCCCTTTGAATAATAAATCAAATGGAATTTTATCAACACAAATATAGGAAAACAGCCAACAAAAAGAAAAAGAAGGCACAACTAGAGAGTTGCTAAACATATAAATTAGTAAAGTAAACCACAAACTGCAATTCTGGAACAAGAGAGGGTTTCAATTTTAGAAACAATTTTTAAATGTATAGTTTCAGTTCCACATGTAAAGCAAGGAATCTGCCCCAAGAAGCATGTTTAATTCATACACACAATTCTTCCTCTGCAACATATGAAGGATCACATTAACACCATACTCCTAAAAATCTTTCTCAATTTTTGGTGGCTTAGGCATAAGGGGTTTCTTGTGCACGACCCACACTGTGGGGTATGAGGAAGGGTCAGATATAAGAAGCCTTGCACTTGTTTTTTTTTTTTTTTTTTTTTTTTTTTTTCTCAAAGAGGTTTGCATTCGCGACTCTAAGCTGTGACCTCAAACTCATGACTTAGTTATGGACAGATGAATTATATGCCATGAAGAATATAACATCACTTGTAGAGGCACCAATTTTTAAATGGTAATCTGATCAACAATTGGGGCAAGCTTATTGGAGGACACGTCAGCCATTGACAGAACAGAGCTCAGAGAAAAAAAAGAGTTGAACGAGGAAACCTGCAAAGGGCTTTCATCTCGTCCCTCCAACCGCACTCTATCAGCCGTTCCCTCAACAGCTCCTTTAATCGCTCCTTCTCTCCATTCTCAATCAACTATATATAAATAAAATAAAATAATAAAAAAATTGCATAACCTGTGAATGCTCAGCTACTAAATCAATCATCGCCGGTCACCAGATGAAAGAACGAATTTTTCAAGTAAAAAATTAATGGCAAATTAGACAAATCCAAATCACCTTGATATTGATGATTTCTTGAAGAGTGAGCTCTTGGTCTGGATGGTGAATCGGCGACGGCGGACGGTTGACAACAGCCCTCCTTTTTGGCATTTTAACATAAAGCAATCAATGGATGAGTCATGACCGAGTTGACATAATTGAAGTTTGGTATTATGAGACGAGAAAATTACAAGTAACACATAATTAATCTTACTTCTGAGACATTCTGTGGCGGCGGAATCTAGTAACATACAATCCTGAAATCGTCGAAATCGAACCGAGTTCCCGGAGAATCTTTTGGGCGCTCCGCGCTCTTCTCGGTACTGTCTGTTTAGATTAATATAAATGTGTAGGTCGGTGGCACGGCGGTGCCTGTAAAGCCGGATAGTGTCGCCGCCTCCGACGGTTGTAAAATGACGAAAAGATCCTCCTCCTGGGTACAGTTCATGGTGACAGGTGGGGAGCAATCATGACAACATAGGCAAATTTCATTGTACCAATTATATCCCTGCCCAATAACAGCGTTAAGGCTCATTCGTGAGGGCAATATCGGCCTTGTACTCTCTCAACAAAAATAATAAATAAAAACAATGTTAAATATTAAAAAAAAAATTCTCACTTATTATACAATATTACTTTTGTTAAATAAATAATTTTTTATCAAATAATAATACTGTTTACTAAAATACTAAAAAAGTTTTCAAAATATATTTTTTAAAATGTTTAACATTATTTATAAAAAAAAACTCATAAATCCTCAAATTTCCCGCCAATTCAAAACCCTAAAAACCTGACTTTTTTTCGTCTTGTAAGTTATCCTTCGCCATTGAATCAAAGTTAGTTCATCAATGGCTCAGGAAGAGGTCAAAGAAGACCCGGTCCGACCCGAATTTCCTACGGCGCGGGTCAAGAAAATCATGAAGCTGGACAGAGACATCAACAAGGTCACTTCAGAGGCAATATCAGTTGTCTCGCACTCCGTCGAACTGTTTCTCCGATTTCTCGCTGAGAAGTCGGCAGAAGTTGCGACGGAGAAGAAGCGGAAGACTGTGAAACTCGAACACATACGTATCGCCGTCAAGAGGCACCAGCCGACCGGCGATTTCCTTCTCGACTCTCTTCCGCTGCCAGCCCAGTCCTCCGATAAGCCAGCGGCTGATAAGTCTCGTGCTCACACCGTGGCTGATAAGCCTGTCCCAGCTGGCACTCGCCGGATTGATGATTTCTTCGTTAAGCCCGCCGATGAAGCTTCAGTTCAAATCAATGAGTCCTAGATCCTCCTCCTTATGTTTCCCCTATAGATTTAATTTGGTTAGTTGTACGAGTTGAGTTAAATTTTGTTTGCTGCAAGAATTTGAAGGGACGTGGAGGCAAAAAAAAAGGGGTTTGAGTTTGGGATTAACATTGAATTTTAGGATCGTCTTTGGATAATTTTCTTGCATATATTTTGATCTTGGTTATATTATTAGCATTTAATTTTGGAATTCTTTAAGTTACGTGTGATTTGTCTTGCACTTCAGGCATTTAATACAATCTAGTGAAGCAAACTAAAGAACTTATGGCAAACGTTGATCTTAAAGTTAGTAGTGCTTGTGGGAAATGAATCAACAAACTGGGAAAATTTTAGGCCAATATCTCCTTGAATACAAACTCTTATTTAAATAACTTTGGTAGTCAATTAATGCATACGGTGAACTGGACCTTACATCTCAACTGGAACATAAAAATTATCCTAGAATTTCTTTTATCTTCCCATCGGTAGCAATTTGATGGAGCTTTATTGGGCCCTGCCACCCTTGGAGGAGAGATAAATGATAGATGAATTGGTAAACTTTCAAATTCATGTAACCAAATTGCATTATTATTCTGTAGCATGCCAAAAACTTTAGACTGTTTTACTGCAAGCTTTCTCCTATAAGTATTGCTTTATCATTCCACACAATATGGAAATGTGCAAAATGTGAAGTGAAATTTAGGGAGATAAGGGCCCAGAAAATGTTGAGACCACTGAAGCTGCTTCATCTTGAAGTTGAGAAGTAAGGCCAGTTTGAGCAAACAGCCTTTGCCTCTGGGCCTTCCTGCCTTCCTTTGTGAAGGACATGCCTTGAGTTGCAGAACTGATGCTATTAGTTCCTAACTGCTGGATACTCATAGCAAGCCTCCTATTTAAAGGGACTGCATTGCTGAAACCTCCATTCAAGCTCCTGTTTGAAAGACGTCTGCTACTGGTGCCTGGCATCAGCCCATTCAAATTTTCTTGGTCAGCTACTCCCTGACTTGGCACCTTCTTTTTTTCCTAAAAGGTAAAACCGATTCCTCAGAGAATAAAAAGGTACATAAAGCTGCTGTTGTATTAAGCAAAAAAAATATATATATAAAGAACATAAGCCATTGTTGCTTGTGGCATTTTAGTTTATATTCTAACTTTAAGAAGAAGAATGTTATTTTTGGTTTCTGATATTTCTTACTCTTTCTCTATGCTCCCGATCTTTCTCTTGTCTAAGCATGCTATACTCTTCCAGTAGTGCCAGCAGAGGTACCTGCATAAAAGTCCATTGAATTGTTTTATTGCAATGGAACTCTATGATCCAGGAAGAAGTGCACAATAGATATTTTGTCTTTAACTTCTTGGGCATATGACCCAGATACTTGGTATAATGCAAGTGGTTAAAGAATGACTGTGAGGATAGTGACAAGCAGCAAATTAAACTTACATCATCATACAGGAATGCTTTCTTTCTTTCGTCTTCCCAATTCTTAGTCTTTGCAATCAATAATGACACCAAAGCTGCATAATCAATTGGTACACTGTTCAATAAGTATGACCAGCATATCTTTTAGGATTGAAGTCAAAAGTTATGTTCTACTGCAAAGTAGAATGTCATAGGTCAACCAGCAATTTACCACAAACATGATTTATCAACCACTCTACCCCCTGATTTAGGACTCCGTCAAATGTTCACTTGGCTAACAACTGAGCATAAATTCTATGCTTACCTAATGGAATCAAGTCTAGCACTTTGACATGTTTAACTAATACGCAATTGGCTTTCTGTGGGGGTTCCTGCAAGCTGAGTAACTTTGGTATATTACCTGGAATTTTGTTGACCATTACTCGTGCACGTTCTGCACGTCTCAGATTTATATGAGCACCTCTGCTAACTGAATATCGATTTTCATCCTGGATTTGTGCATCAAACAGAAACTATATGTAGATACGTAAAGTCTTACAAATGATGAGATCATGTATATCAATGAGTTCAGATACTAACCCGGCTGTATTCTTCTAGCCAGCGCTCCTCATCACAAGCTGACATCCACCTTCTGACCTTTTCCATTATTTCCCTCCTGCTAGAGGCTTCTTCTTTTGCTCTTGATATCTGTCCATCCATGCTTATGAGGAGATCAGTGTGGTCAATCTCCCCTTTTTTAATGCTTTAGTCAGTCCCTCGGCTAATATGGTAAACAAGGACAATGCTTGATACATCAGGAACCCTACCTGAACTTATGAGGTTTATTATATTGTCCATTTCTGATTGTGATGGGATTTCCATGTGGGACCCGCTGCATATCTCTTCCAGTTCATGCTTTTTCTTGACAAAAAGCTCCTTGATCTTGATTGCTTTTAACTGACCCAGTCTGTTGACTTCAGCTTCCACCTTGGAACAATTCCAATTAATGTTATCTGTTTGTAAATTCTGGCAATGGTTATATGCAAAAGTTCACATTACTAACCTGCTGGATTAAATTTAGGGCAAGGCTTCCAGGATCTGATACTTCTTCTGACAAAAGAGACAATAAAACAGTGATGTGGGAAAATGGTTGACAATCTTGATACGGTGTGTCCATGAGATTCCACAAGTTTGTCAATGCTTTTCCAAGATGTTGAAGCTGCAGATACACAGAAGTTAAAATAAGCTTGCCTTTTGTCATTCTGGTGATTGATAATAAAAAGAATAAGATGATAGAGACAGGAGAAACTTGAGTACCCCAAATTGTGCCCCTTTATGAATATATCATGATGTTGTTTACTTCCATTATTCATTTCATGGCTGCACAACCTTGTTTACCTTTTCATTTTTACGTACCAGCAAGTAACGCATAGCAACTGTGTATTATTTGTTACTGCAGACAAGGTACAAGAGCCTGACAATAAGGTTTGCAAAATAAAAAGTGGCACAGCACCAGTAATCATCATCACCTTCTCAAGTCGCTTTTGTTTTTCCTCTTTGAGAAACTCCACAGTGCTGTTGAGTTTAGCTAAGATGCCATCACTAATGTTTCTGGATATTCCACACAATTCATTCAAACTTGGATGAACCTTTGTTATGATTGTAGATGATTCCATTCCTAATGTTGCAGACATATTCTTGATTGCATTTATGTATATCTCCACTTGCTGGAGCCTGTCATTCTTTGAAATCAGCAAAAGGTAAAAGATAAGTTTTGTATCTTTTTCCAATTAATTTGCAAAATCTTCACTACTGTTTAATCACTTCCGTTACCTTCTCACTGTGGAGTCTTTGTAGCTCAATCTGGTATTCCTCTAATTTCTTCAGTGAAAGATCATTCTCATTAACTATCACACTGGTTATCGAATCATCATAAACTGATTGACCAGCAATTTCTGCCGTGATTTTTTGAATTTGCCCCTGCACTGCTCGAAACTGGTTCACTCTTTCCTCCTTTCTCAGCCGCATTTCTCGCAAAGCTGGAGTGATTGCATCTAGCTGCTCCCTCAGCGTTCCTGACTTTTTCTCTGGCTGCACAGTTGACAATTATAATCAGCTCAAGCACGTCACAGCCACCATAGCATCATTAACATAGAAGAATTTAATGAGCAAATCAAGAATTCTTTTGTTTTGTTTCAAATTCTTCTAGTAAAGACAATTGTTCAACTTAGCTAACCCAAATTGCTAATGCTGCGACCTTTCTAGGACTAAATGTGCAAGCATGATTTTTTTTTTTTTTTTCCTTTTTTGGGATTGAGCTTGCATGCATGAATTTCATGGGGAGTTCGTAATTTGTATTCAAGCCATCTATTTGCTTCCTGACTGCTTGATTCATCTTTTACTTTTATGCCTATCTTTCTAATTGAATCAGAGATAAATGGACAAAGCACCCGTCCAGGTAGAGATCGTTCGCCAAGGGATAACAGAAGATGTGTAAATTCAGCCTCAGATTCTGCCAATTCTTGATGTAGGCGAGCTCTTGATATGTTGGCACTGTCAACATTCCTTCTATAAACCTCCAAGCACTCCTGTTCCAAAGCCAGTAAAACTCTCTCTCTTGCAAACTGCTCTTCTCCAACTTCATCCCAGATCATCTGTTTCAGATCAAGAAGAAAGAGAACAGAATCAGAATAAATGAAGTTCAAGCATAATTTATTATCCTGAAGACACTCTTGCCTGCAATTCCTGAAGCAGATATCCACATGATGTTTCCAGTAATGCAGAGCTACGCATTGCAAGAGGCGTTTGGAAGGATCCCATTTGATGGCCCCTTTAGTTTGTCTGAAACTTGGGGTGACACTTGGATTAGTAGATTGTGGCACTGCACGTGAAAATGAATCTCAAAGCTTTGGGCTGAATTCGTTTCTAAGAAGCAGGATATTGAGCCACAAAGAGAGAGAGAAAGAGAGATAGAATGATGGCTAGGAACTTTAGGTGGGAGTGTTTGCTTAAAAGATAAGGATACAGAGGTTGGTAATGCTGAAGCTTTGGGTTCAAGTATCAGCCAGACCTATGAGGCATGAATCCGCAGGTTCTGCCTCGTTCAAAATTTGAGAAGATCAAAATTCCTCTTCAAATGTGCACCAGGTTTCCTATTAACTTCAACTTATTTGGAAGCATACCATAGTCTAATTTTACTTCAATCCTAAGCAATCTCTGCAAGGGGCAATTTAAAGCTTAGAGTTGTAAACTTTTTCTTTAGTTGATGAAAAGCTGCAAAGGGAATGGCAATAACACTTGCTCCAAACAATCCTGCCTGTAAAAAGATTTGTTTTTCCAGTGGCCCATGATTATAATTGTTACAGAATCAAGCTCTCGTATATATTTCAATGATTATAAATTTTCTTTTCAACATTTCTAATTGATTTGTGTTCGTGTTGATGACCAATTTGGCCTCATGTTCGTTGAAGATTCTATAAATTACACAAAATATTCAATTTCATAAGCTCACATATTAGACTATTATAATTATTAGTGTATATAATTAAACGGAACAAGCCTCTTGGCACTCTTATTGTTTTTGACTAGAGATAAAGATTCTGATTTACCAACTTATTATGGTTTTATCTGTACTTGTCTACGTGTTGTACTTTCATTAATATCATCGTGATGATGTGACTCCGGGATTAGGTACTGAGTCATCTTCAATGCAAACCTTCCACACCTTGTTTACCTTCTCAACGATAATTTTTTTTTTTTTTCCATTTTTCTGGTGGAAGCCTACATGAGGTTGAATCCCAATCCTACGAGGTAAGCAGTCTTCTTCCGGCTTTCTAGCACCACCAAAGAGAACATAAAAAACGCAAATTTTAGGTTCAAATGGGTAAAATCATGGTATAAAGACGTATAAGAAAACTTTAGCATATGATTTCCCCTTATTTCGAGTCTGCCATCCTTTCTGCCACGTAGACAAATAAGGCAGCAGGAATACGTGCGATCTATACGGGCGTTGCGTGTCAAGGTTGTCTTATGTTTCTCCACTTTTGCTCTACCAGACGAAGCTTGTGACTTATAGTGATAATAATAATAAAAAAGAGTGTCCAGCAACTGAGGCCCGCACCCCACCCCGAACCACAAAAATCAAAATAATGATAATTGGGCATCCGCTCCTGATTTCAGACAACTGAAAGTTATATATTACCTCGAACATTAGAAGTCTAATCCATAACAAACAAGGTTTTTGCTACCTATATCAGGCCCCCACGAGAAAAAGAAAAATTGGGCCTCAAGGCCCAACATTCGAAGTTCAGACCCCAAAGTGAAACATGTAATACTGGGCTTTGAACGAACATCTAGAGCTGTCTTGTTTCTTCCTTTCACTCAGACGGGGACACGTTTCGGCTCACTTGACGAATAAAAGACTCGCGCGAAAGGTCAACCCACGACACGACGACGCACCGTCGTAAGTGAACGTTTGTGGTTAGAAGCGAACCAATAATCCCATATCGTTCGGTTACAGCAAGTTATTAACAGTTACGGTCCTTTTTTTGTTAATAATTTTTGGTCAGAATTTTTCGCTCTAAATCTCAGTTCATGTATATATATATATATGTGTGTGTGTGTTTTTATCTTTCCCCAATTTTTGTCTCCTGATACTCAGTCGAGGGATGCGATTCTTTGCTTTTCGCAATCTGGGGTTCAACAATCATCAGGTGAGCAAAGATCTTGTTGCATTTTTGAATTATTAAGTTTTTTTTTTTATTATTATTTATTATGTAGTTTGGGATGCCAGAAATTCCGAGTGTTTTTTTAATGCATATCAGAAGCTACCAAAGCAAGATTCATTAGAGGGTCAACATTTACTTGGCTGATTTGGTGAAAGGATGAATCCGAGTAGCATTATTTAGCTATTTTGGTTGTTTACAGGAGCCTCTTAGGTTCGTTTAGTTTTGGCAATTACTGTGGATTGCCAAAGTCATGCATAATGTTTAGATAGAGTTGTATTTGTGGCAGTATTACATGAATAGATACAACGTGTGTTTTCATAGATATTCAGATGTTGGGTTCCAAGAGATAGTGCATGTGAAATTATTTTTATTCTGTCTCTGGTGTATATGTTTTGTCGATTGCATACTTTAATTTCGAGTCTTGTCCGTTCATTTTGGAAAAATCTGATTGCCTACACCTTCCAGATTTTTCACTTAATGAGTTTCTTCCTAGAAGTATGTCTATTACTAACGTGTATATTTTGTGTGCATTGCCGACAACTTTATAACTACTGTAGTTATAGACCTGCCCATGTTCGTTCATGATGCTCCGCGTTTTGGGGTTCCATGTTTGATTTTTAATTGATGTTTTACTTGATGATCCTGCATCATGTAAGTAAAGACAGCTTTGATTTTCGTCCACCCCATTTTCGCCCCTTCAAATTTGGGAAGATACATGGATGCTATTCGGGATAAAACAGCATCGACACATTAAATTTGGTTGTGGCAATTGTTATCAAGAATTTTGGTGCTTATTTTTAGAGCCTTAAAATTTTTGAGATCAGTGGTGCAGCCTTCTGTCTCAGAGAATTCCTGACACAACCACACATCTCTTTCCAACTGATAAGTTTCATTTTAGTTTGCTAGAATAGTACTGCCACAAAGTCCTATCATTTGTTAAGCGGCTCTGCAGACACAGCCTTGGGAGTTTTCTCAGGGTGGTGGATGCTGCCATGTTTGAATACATTCTGCTCGCTGAATCTAAGCTTCATGGATCACCTGGGAAATGAGTGAGCACAATGCGAATATTTGCTGTGGAGTGCTGACTCAAGTTAGTTGCACATAACTATATGAACTCTAGAGATACCAAGAGAGTCTGCCTGCATCCTACCGCAACATTGAAGCCACTCTTCTTTTGACAAATCCTTTGTCCACTAGATTCATCTATGAACTCTTTTTTGCACCATGCCAATATTTTCAATGGAGATGTGATTGCGCTTATGGGCTAAGATTCTCTTGAACTGTCCTACAGTGCAAATAAGTGTTCTTTCTTTTTCTGATTCTTTGTAATTTTTGATCCAAGAGGATACTAGTTCCCTCAAGAAGTACCTTGTTTTTCCGCAATTTAGTTTGTTTTGCCTGTCCAAAGAGATCAAAACTATGTATAGAATAAAGGAGATTAAACCTTAGTAGTAAGCATGCTACTTCCTTTTGAACTTACTGAATTGGAGTTTGCAAATGCAAAAATTGATTACAAAATTTCTCATCAACTTTGCAATTCATTTGCAGTAGGGTGGCGCCATTCAACTACTGAGTTTTGCTCTTTGTTGAAAATATGAGACCGTAGACTCACTTGGATAAATTAAAGTAGAAAAGGAAAGTGAGGGATTTGTATACAACTAGAATGTGAGATGAATATAAGACTGTCCTTGATCCAGTCCCGCTTCTGCCTGCTGTGTTTCTTGGATATCCAACTGCTAATAAAGAAGGCTATAAGAAGGCATGTCTTCAACCTGTAGGACATGGTCCATTAGAAGTTCTCTCTCCACCTGAGCCCGAGTTGATTTCAGAACATTCTGTAAATGTGTTGATTTTTTTATCAATAATCTTGTTCTTCATACAGAGAAAAATAATAATGACAAACGGCAATAACAGCAATAACAGCAATAACAATAACAAAACCTTATGCCCAAATTTAATTGGGGTTAGATAAATGATTTTTTTTTTTCATCATTTTGTTTTCTTATGAAATGAGTTTGATGTGAGGTGTGATCTCCTGTATGATGAACCCAAAAAGTAAAATTTAGTTAAAAGAATTAAGTATGTGATCTCTAGACACAGCACTAGATATATAGGCTCTGCTAAAAATGATATTTGCCAGGATTAGCATGCTTCAAGAATAGAATGGAGCAGAAGGGATTCTTACATTAAACTCCATGTACGTTGCATTTCTCTCTAGCCATTGCTTGTCCATGACCATAAAAGCCACACAATAGAGCAAGTCAAAGGCCCATTCATTTTCTGAGAACATAATGGGGTCTTACTTAGCTGAAAGGTATATTTCAAACTCTAGATAATTCCAAATTTATGGCCATTTTACTGAAGTCAAGTAAAGGTGGTACTTGTCCTTTCATTTTAAAGGGTAAAAAAAAGGCCTCTATCTATATGTGTACATGGCTCCTTGCAATATTGTAGAAGTGCTTGAATTTTCCTTCTAATGGAAAATGACTTAAATTTGTACTGTCATAGTTGTTTCATCTTACCTGACAACATCTGAATAAAAACTGGTCTGACAAATTTCTTTGGTTTTGCTGCATGAAAATTAGCTAGGCCAAGTTTAGCAACATGCTTACAAGAAAAATAACAAAATTTAGTCCAAAATAAATAGTGGCCTTGTTCTATCCAGGTATCCTAGGAGAATGAAATGGAAAAACCTATAGATCTTAGGCCAAGTTTAGCAATATGCTTATAAGAGAATTAACAAAATTTGGGCCAAAAAATAATAATAATAATCGGCTTGTTCTATCCATGTACCCAAGGAGAATGAAATGACAAAATCTCTATATCTTTGTGCTTGAAGGAAAGATTAATCATGGAAATAGAGCACAAAAATTCTCAAAATAGTGGGAAAAAAATTTTCATTTCACACTTACAGGCTTCAAGATCAAGCATTTGCATTACCATGAATGTAACATTTACACCAGCAACAGCAAATGGATATTCCCAATCAGATCGCTTTCCTTCCTGCTTTTTTAGTAAATGCTGGAACGATGTCTGCAGTTCATAGTCAATATGGATGCAAAACATCAAAGAATGCAGCCAAAGTTCAAGATTTATGTATTTGGCTAATCACTTAAGCAAAGATTGAGACTATACCGAGAATGTCTTGGCAAAGAACAAAAGGTTCTCCAAAGAGATAAATCCAGCTCCCCTGTTTATCAGGAAAATAAATATATCCAAGTGAAACAAGTGACACAATGCCAAGTATGCTGGAGAAGCAGTTAAAGCAATAAAAACAACCTGAAGTCGGTGGATGGATCTTTTCCTTGCCATCCCATTTCTTTCCATTGATCAGATATCAAACCATGAAGCTCCTGATCAGGATACGTGGCCGACCATAGTGCTCTCAAAGCTTCCTGTCTTCAGAAAATTGTTTATCAATTGCATAAGCAAAAGTTGATCCACAAAATATGAATGCGTGAGAAAGAGTTAACTTTGTTTCAAAGGTTCAATTGTGGACTCCATGCATGTGTAAACTGTTAAGTCTATGAACCCGACGACTACAAGGTATAATTGGCCATCTCAACATAAAACCACACCTGGTGATCAGGCCTGGAAGAATCGAAAGGAATGCTCATTCGGCGCTTCAACCTTTTCAATCTCTCTTCCTGCAATATTTAGAGGTTATTTACCACACACACACACACACAACAATGACAAAGATAAAACTTTTATGCGTCTAGAATAAGTTTTGAATGAACAATGTGACATTATACTAATGGAAAAGAATGGCTGATTTCAAATTTGTCTTATACCCCCCCCCCCTCTTTAGTAAAATGTGTCTATCGGACCTTGCATAATGGACCATGAGAAGCAGTGCTTACTAAAAAGCTTAGTATGTTAACAGAAGTAATCCGCATGTGCAAAAACTTAGTCTCCATTCATCAAGAAGCTCAATCGGCATATTTGATCAACCAAACAAATGAAACAATGATGCAGCTTCTTTTTTTCTTTATATATATATATATATATATATATATATATATAAAGCTCCTCTACAATGGAACTTTAATTTATCAAAATGAAAGCAGCAATGACGAATAAATTAGGGAATTGCATCCTCTTTTTTCCACACTTCTGGTCAATGTAGTTATTGTTGTACTTGCCTGCAGAGGTGTCAAGTTCATGTAAAGCTGTCCACAAGTTCCCTTCCGCTTGAAGCATACACAAGTTAGGCCTTTGCCAATCCAAGCAGGTGGTCCACAGGTTGTATCATCTGCAAACACCCATTAAGGTTGTTGTTCTCAAAGTCTCAACAACAAGTACAATCACTCGAGCAACTATTTACTAAGAAAATTATCGCTGCCACATAAAATTACACATAAAGCAAGCAGAGCAAAGCAGGAAAATCTTCAGCCACCTGGTTTAATAGCCATATCAAAGCATTTCACGCCACGAAAATGTGGAAAAAAGATTGAAAAAAAACAAAAAAGGCAAATACTCTCAAAGAATCTCCGCGAAAATGAAGCTCAGGTGTTGCCGAGACCAACATAAGTCAGCCAATTTCAACTGCGGATTTGCTGAAACTAACGAGTGAATTTAATTGCGAGGCTTGTGGGGACCACCGACATGTCGGCTAGAGATAGTTGTCCCGTTCTATACGAGATGAGTGTTTTTCTATTCGATTGAATTTCTAGTTTTGTATCTGGATGTCGGGTGAAGGACGCTCACTTGAGAGTGTCATCATCCAACCGGACAAACACCAATCAAGCAAGTGTAGACACGCGCTGAGCTGGAAACCCGGATTCCACAGATCTTACCTCCCTGGGGAACTCATGGCAATCCATGTGAGCAATTGATTATATGGGGTCCGCACATCTCCCACGCGCCTATCTGGGGGCGTGATGCGAATATTAAAAGCAGAAACTTGTTATTTTAACTTCCCTTTATCATAAATTAGTCGGCTTTGAGCATGAAAAAAAAAAAAGAAAATATATATATTAAAAAATATTAATTATTATATTTATATTAAAAGTAAATTATTTATTAATTTATTCATTCAATAATTTTATAAAAATATTTATAACTTAAATATCAATTAATTCAAATGAAATTTCGCTACAACCGACCATAATAATTACCGAATCAAAAAATTGATATTCATACTTTTACCAGATCTTTCAAATCCAATTTTAATAAGAATGCCCAAATATATTTTAGCAAGGGGAAAGCAATGGAACGAAGAATTGAACCTAAGTTAATTATGTAAAATATACATTCAATCACTATCTTAACTCTCGCGTGAAATGATAATTGATTTTTTAATTAACATCTCATTTCATGATATGAAAAATTTGAAGCAAAATAGAGATAAATTTATAGTGAATTATTGTATCTATTAGTGCATATTTGTAATCTTATAATTTAATTAATAATTACAATATAAAATACATAATTTAATAATTTTTATTTTTATCATATAGTCTTAGGTTTAATTATAAAATATGTGATCAATTATCATATTATTGCATTTAACATATTTTATGACATTTTATATGTATTTTAATAGCTCATTTTAATCAATTAAGCCTATTCGCTTGGATATAAATTGAGTTTACTAATTTTATTTTCTAAAAATGGAGTCAGTTTCACATTAACCTGTCCCTCTTGTCACACAATTACAAGGCTTCCATTTCAATGTTTGATTTATTCAGGGCAATATAATTTTTATTAATAATTTTTACACTAATTCTTTGACATGAAACTCTACACAAACAAACACACAAAACGCTAAAAACAAATCAAAACAAAACAAAAACACACACACAAGCACTTAGGCCCAAACAGTTAGACACAGGAAAGATCACCAAGCAGCAAAACACGGATCTTTCGCATGAGCTTTTTTTTTTTTTATCTGGTTTGAAGAACAAAGCCAGAAAGAATTTTATTTGTTCGTAGTTGGTCAAAAAAAAAAAAAAAAACCCACAAATGCCAGCAGGAGAACTAGATTAAACATGAAATTCAATAAAATGGCTGGATTTTCCAAACAAAAAAAAAAAAAGACCGACATGTTAATCAAATCTTGCATTGAGATTACATGGGTATATAACCAAAATACAGAGAGAGAGAGAGAGAGAGGAAACCTGAAGAAACAGAGCCATGGACGGCGCACCGGTTGATGGGAGTGTGAGGAGAGATAGTACGGACCGCCAAGAAGTTCCCTTGACTCCTAACCACTCTCATTTCTTTCTTACTTCTACTTTTAATTTATCTCAACTTGCAGTTTGCTTGCTTAGACGCCCCAGCAATAATCGATTTCTCAGCGAGAGAGAGAGAGAGAGAGAGAGAGTGGGAGACAGGATTCTTTGTCTCTTTCTTATTCTCAAGTTCTTGAGCGAGTAGTGGGTCTAACTGCTAATGTTACAGTGTGTGCTGAAGTGACAAGAATATCCCTTTCATTACCCTTTTTTTTTTTTCTTAACAACAATTAAAAAAAAAAAAAAAAACATTACAGAGACATTATTAATTCCCGTTTGTTTGAATTGAAAGTGACTCGTTAATAATTTTTTATACTAAAAAATTTATGATCAAATTACAAAGATTATTAAATTAAGAATTCAATGATATATTATTACCTTGATTTCTTGTATTTTAGGGAGATAGATGCCATCAAATCAAACTTTGACTAAATATTTAAAGATGCCAATTGGGATGGTATCTCTTTCATTGCTCAACTCAATGACATATATATATATATATATGTGTATATTGACACTCTCTTCAGTCTTTCACTTATGATTGCCCTGTTGCTTTATTGGGCCGCCGGCATTTTGTTTGTTTGGAAAGCATGTAAGATAAGAGTCACGAGACCAATGATTTTAAGGTTGAGAGATTTTCAATTCAATTAATCTCTCAAACACAGAGTTAGCTGCCGCTTCCCCACTCTTCCTCTCTCCTCTCAATCCTTTTCTCGTAATTTTTTTGAATTTTTCACTTTTTAGAGCTAATGGTATTCTAAGTTTCTAATTTTTTTTTTCTTATTTTAATAAATAGGTTTCGTGTATTTTTATATCAATATTGATCTAAATATCTTCTTAACGGTCTCATGAGAGTCTATTTGTTCTTTCTTTTTAAAAGTTTCGTATTGATTATCATCTGATGTCTTTCCCTTTTTTTTTTTTTTTTTTTTTTTTTTTTGTGAGTATTTGTTGTGGTATTTTAAATAGGTTTAGTTCATGCGACTTAAAAAGTGTTTTTGTGTTACTACTAAAACTACTAATTTGTGATATTTAGGCAATTAGTTCTTATACTGATGCTACAAGTGATTGTGTCTGTTCTCCTTTTATTGCCCCATCATGTGAATAATGATATTAGTGTAGAAGTCAGTAATTATTTGAAAATTTCTTGATTCTCAAATGAATAACAATTAGAAAATTTCTGATAAACTCTTTTTATTAGAGTTTACTTAACATAACAGATGAATACCATAATTGGGGAAATTGTTAGAGACGTAAGAAGTTTATTATCTGCTCATAAGTGTTAACAGTTTTTTTCATAAAACTCATTTATATAAAATGTTCATTAAGCAATATTTTTGTTAACATCCTCACTGCATTGTCGATGAGGCGAACGTCGGCTCAGTTGCTAACTGTACTCTGACCAGTGACGACGAAGCCGATATTAAAACTCAAAAAAAAAAAAAAAAAGCTCTCAAGGAGCTGGCTAATCTCAGCTTTTACTGTGGTATCTCTCCATCCTACTCGAAACTTTGACATGAGGCAAGTACGATTTGACAGCCGCGTGGCTACAAGAGAATAATTTAGAAAATAGACTAAAAAACTTTTAGGAGCCTTTTTGAGCCGAAAAAGGCTTAAAAATCCCGAACAAATGAACCGTAGATGCCAACCACGCTGCACTCTTTGCCCTTCGCAGGTACTGTACAATTGGCTTTGCCGGCTCAATGTAAAATTTCTACCTTAGGCTCACGCACAGAAAAGCTTTTCTTAGATGGATTTGCTTGCAAGATGTATTTTGTGTACAAGAGGAGTCCACACGACTCAAGCCTATTTGAGAGCTCTCGCATTAAAAGAAGAACCAATTAATAGTGTCTTTCATTTTTTTTTAAAAAAAAAAAACAAGAAAAAAAAATGAGGCATATGGCTTGGAGCATAGAAGCTGGGTTATTCGTGGAAAAAGCTCATCAGTCCTGGACTTGACAACGCTGTCAGATCGTCCCCAGGCTTGAATTAAACCTCTTTTGTTTTTTTCGGCTTGACCCAGTATAAGTAATAAATGATAAAAAATAACATATTTTGGATTTAAGAAAGAAGGACCTGTCTGAAAGGACGTGGGCTAGCCGTAACATTCGTCCTCAACAGGGCCTGACTCGACCTGTGCCCGGGTTGGCCCATTGGACATGTCTAATAGTGATCCGAGTTAAAATCTTCTAATGGATGCTTAATTCAATGGCCTACAAATAGAGTGAGAGCCACGAGCTCCGAGGGAGTTAGGACAGCTTCCAGAAACTTAGACGTTTATCTGTGAGTAGATCTTATTCCCTACACTGCCAAGAATTATACAGGCAAAACTAGCGGGGTAAGAAATGAATTTGAACAAATAATTCACCTCACAATTAGCATCAAATCGTTTTCTATGAAATAAATGAAACAATAACAGCCAACAGGCATCAGATCCCCGTTAAGTTCCTGATGTGTACAGCCGCAACTCGTTATATTGTAATTAACTCACTAAAGTTGTGCTAAATATGACCAAATCAATCACTATCCATTGCTGCAATGCATGGACAATGTTGCGGTTCTTCATAATCTGAAAAGAATCATCTTTCATGTATTTTATATTGTAATTAACTCACTACACTAGCGCTACATATGACCAAATCAATCACTATCCATTGCTGCATCGTATGGACAATGTTGCAGTTCTTCATAATCTGAAAAGAATCATCTTTCGTGCATTGCTGAATAGTAAACTGTCAGGCGAACCATGAAGCAGCATGGAAGGGGCGTTGTTTGTAACAGTCTCTGGTCATGCCTCAAAATAATTCAGCTATGAGGGATAGAAATATCACAAATGTGCTGTCATATAAGTATGCTCCATGATCATCTTCTCCGCCGCCACCAGTCTGAAACTTTCAATCTGTGGCTCCTGTGTACAGCAAGTTGTGCCCCAGGAAGTTTGTGCTTTACCTGCCTCCACAACATGTTGACTGCATCTTCCTTCTTGGGAGGGAACTGGAATTCAAAGTGATGAGAAATGTTCTTAAGCTGTTTCCACATTGCAGTCCACCTCTCCTTTGATAATTTTCGGAGCTGATCAACCATGTAACCAGGTTGTATGGCTTCTTGGATGGAGAAGAAAATTGAGAACTGGGAGTAATCCAGTTCATCCTCATAGGGGAGTTCAATTTGGTCACTCACAATAACAGGAACACAATGGCTTACAATAGCATCAAATAGCCGGCAAGATGAAGGAGTGTCTCCTGCAGGGGTGAGACAGAACTTCGATAAACGCATCCCTTGAGTTGACTGGTTTGTCAGAAAAACAAAAGAAAAAATGAGAAAGTTGCCACACGAGATGATGACATCTACTTTGACAGTCCCAACTCACAAACTTTACTAGAACTGTTGTTGATGAGTATGGGAGACAATTTCCTGGTCAGAGAACCAAGCTATCTCCCTAAGAAGTAAACAGTAAAGAATAGGATACGTCTTTTACAACTTCCATGCAACACAATAGTCCTTCCAATGGCTATAATGATTTTCAATATGAAGAAGGGAAAATTGAAAATTTAGATGCTAAGTGAACCTCCTTTACTGCAACTGATCTCATACATGAAGTTCATCCTAGCATAAAATGCATCCAGCATAAAACACATATGAAAGCCAAAGTAATGATGGAAGATCAAAAGCTAATATTAACTTTGCAGAATCAGAAAAGTACAATAAGAAGATTTGCCTTACTTGTCATCCTACAAATAACAAGGATTAGGAAATGCACCGTTTGCAAACGAAGTTATTTTTTCAACAATATTGGGAACTGGGAACTGCTAAACATACCGCTTTTATAGCTTCTGTTGTAGGCCTGCTCTGCTCATAATGAACATCATCATAACCAGCTAATATCTTTGCCAATTTAGCACGAACTTTGCCTCCCTGCATGAAAAAGAATACCCTTACCAATCAATTTAATATCCCAATGAAGGTTTCAAATGTGAAGATCTAGTATTAGCATACATCTTTTCTGATTGTATTTCCCCGGAAGAAAAGAAGCGTGGTGCGAGACTCAAACGGGTCAGTCATGTCATCATCCGTATAAGAATCCACACATGTACGTAGGGGGAGACCACATCTTTGCTCAGAGTTGACAAGGACCTAGGGTAACGGCCAAAGTCTACAACAATAAGAATAGATGCATTCACCTCCTGTCTCAGAAATCTAAAAGCATTTGGATGTGTCATTGGAATCACATGGTCTCTGCCTCCAGACCTCTGCCAGTACTTTGATTTGTACAACAAGTCCATCACATCAACCTGAGACCAGTAGCATCCAACGGTCAACCTTCAGGAAGATGCAGAACTTCAGCCAATTGTGCTCAAAGAGTCAGCAGAAAGGCTAACAAATTAGACACTCAGATAGCCATAGAGAATGAAACCCTTCCCAAATTTAACTTTAACAAAATGCTAAACAAATCATACTTCAGAATTCTACCCTTCCCATTTCCAGAGATATCTTTGGAATTACTGATATGACTCTTGAGATCACAAGCATGAGCTCTCCATACACCCATGTTTTAAACTCAGTAAAAGTTTGTGATTCCAATTTTAGTGAATGGTATGGAGTTGCCTTAACTTTCAAGCCAGTTAAGTTCATTAACAAGCCACGGCAGTTCCACCAGGCTTTGCTTTATTCCAACTCTTTTAATCTTCTATTATTCCTTTTCGCAGCTTCTAAACCAGCAAGCGCTTAGATAATAGACTTCTAAATTAGCCAAACACAATCAAATACGAACAAACAATCGAATTCGCTGCCTTCACCGCAAAATTCCGAGCTTTAAATTCAAAATCGAAGGAAACAGATCCAAAAGAGGTAGATAAAATAATAATAATAATAATAGATGTGAATCAAAAGTACCTGCAGTTGGCGATCTTCTTCGGTCTCCGGATCGGTCATAACATGCCCATGCGTATTGAAACTCAAAGAGGAGAAAAACGGCACGTAGAACGCGTCGGCCATGTCCGGATCCAAAACCCCAACCGCCTCTCTCTCTTCTCCTCCTCCTCCTCCTCCTCCTCCACCGCCGCCATCATCCAAAAGCGACGCCATCAACCAATACTCGATGCTGTGCTGCTTTCCCACCCCATGATTCATCGACCACCGCGGCAAATTCTCGGCGGTCACCGGCTCGTCCTCACCGGCATTGCTGCGTTGATCCATCATGCCGACGTGGAACCTCCGGGGAAGATCGTACATGTAGACCTTGAGAGGCGGCCCGGTTTCACAGACCACCCGTGCACCGAGCGGTGACTCCGACTGTGACTGTGCCTGTTGGAGAAGGGGAAAAGAGTATGATCGAACATCAACGGTCCCGATGAAGATGGAGTAGCAGATAAGCAGAAGAACGAAGAATGTGACGGAGAAGATTACTTTTCCATACATTATTAAATATTATATCCCAGTCTCTCCGCTCCTCGTCATTGTTATGCCTTCGCCATTGCCGCCAGCCTTTTCCTTTTAGCACCACCCAAGGACAGGACGGACGTTTTCGGTTATTTATTTATTTTCAAGAGGAACCAAAAAAAAAAAAGGGAAAATGAAAGAAAAATTAAAACAATTAAAAATTTAAAAAAGCTTCGCTTTAATTACATTAGCTTTGCATTTATTAGAGTCAATCCAGCGTCTCATCGCATTAATATTTTCGCTTTAGTTTTGAGTCTCCCAAAGTTTTTCATGCTATAAAATGACAAATAAAAAAAAAAGGTTGAAATCACATTGTTATTGTTAGCTCATTATGAAAAAGCACTACCGATGAAGCGAAGAAATGTATACAAATTGGAAAGAACATACCCAAATATAAAATTTTATTTATTAATTACATAATATGTTGAAATAGTTAAATTTTATATATTAAATAATTATAATATTTATTTTTAATTTAATATAAACATTAAAATAAATAAAATTTAATTATATAAATTTTATGTGAACATTAATTTGTAATTTGTAAATTTTAACATTCAAGTGACGTATAAGTTTGAATTAATTTCCACTCGAATGATGGGAATAAGCAAGTTGCAAGCAAACGGATCTGGTCCTCTGTTGCGCACAACAACGTAGCCACTGCGGTCTTTCGAGTTCACTCAGTCGATGCGTTGCCAACCTGTAATCGAACTACTTTCTGTCAATGGCGTATTGCGAAGGGCCTTAGATCCCATGGCAACAAGACAAGACAGAAACACTATACAGTAGCCCAATATGGTAACAAAGCAACAAACAAACAAACAAACAAACAAAAAGCCCTCGTGGGGAAGGACACGGAACAGAACACGTGGCGGCACGCGAGGAAAACTTCGCCCAGTTAAATTCCCAGCTTTCGTCTTCTTTTCGGCGTCGATTGCGGGGCATATTCTGGGACGCCTATTTTCCACGAAGAAAACGCACCTAGACGGTTGTATGGGCTGTATAAGTTGACGTTAGCTAAAATTAAAAAGTTATTATAATAAAAATTAATTTATTTAAATTTAATTTAATTTTAATTATTTATATAAATTTAAGTGTATAATTATATTATTATTATTATTATTATTATATTTTTATAATTTTTATTAATAATATTAATGTTATTATTCTAATGATATTACAGTAAATTTAATTTAAAAATTATTATTAAAATTATTATTCTAAAACTTTGAGACTTAATACTTTTTTGGGGTCATGCAATTGGTGATGGGAATATAAATGCATTGTGGTTAGGGGCTTGGATAAGTTTAACTAATAAGGCAAACAGAGGTTTTCTATTTTTTCTCTCTTTTAAATGAAAATTGACGAAGGAGAAAAGACAAACATGGACGGAAATTTACTTTAATTCTACTTTTCTTGCTGTTTGTTACCATCCAAAGAAAAGAAAATTAGTATTTAACTTCCTTGCTTACAACTTCGCCAATGTTTAATTGAGGTATAGTATCTTACAGTTCCTTTAGAAATAAGCATAACAAATCTCAAAATTAACTACAATAGAATAATGTTATTCTCGAACATAATAATTTAAGATCGACCAATTAAGGTAAAATTGGTCTCTTGCGCAATGATCCTTTATATTATATATATATATATATATATATATATATATATATATATATTTTAAATTATGATATAACCCATACATACATAAAAGAAAAAAATAGAAAAAAATATTTAGTTTTTCTCTTAATATAAAATTTATAAATTAACTGTGTTAACAATTAGTCTCTTTTACGTCTAGTTTACGGTAAGAGCTTCAGAAAGATCAATCTGTGTCAGAATTTTTATTTTTATTTTTTCGTTAAAAATATCACGGGTGAATTGGAAAAATAGAGAGACCTAACACAATCGGGCTTCATTAAACGCAGCCCAGCCCAGAGCAACCCACATAGATCATTGAACCGGCGTTTAGCTGAGGACCACCGCACCAACATTAGGTTAAGGTTTATATAAAGCTAAGAGGAGGAGAGGAGAGGAGAAAACTAAGAGGAGTCGCCACCGGTCCATCTCAAAGCTCCAGGAACAGGGAGAGAGAGAGAGAGAGGAGCTGTAGCGGAAATGGTTCGTATCCATTTTCTTGATCTTCTATCTTTCAATTTTAGTTTCAGTTTCTAATTATTGCTGATCAAATCTTGGTCGTTGATTTCCCAGGTGAAGTACTCGAGAGAGCCCGACAACCCCACTAAGTGTAAGTATAACATCATTTTCCTTCCGAGGTTTTTCGTTTTTTTGTTTTTTTTATTATTATCTCTTTCTTGCTAGCTAGTTTCCTTTTTGTCTTTTTTTCTTTTTTAAGGGTCTTGATTTGATGTTGCATTTAACCTGTTGTTAGTTTTGGTACTTCAGTTTATGTGAATGTTTGATTTGAAGTTATAAATTATATATGTTAATTTTTATTTGGTTTCTTGCAGCTTGCAAGGCCAGAGGGTCTGATCTCAGGGTTCATTTCAAGGTATAATGATTTGATCTGATACTTATCTGCTTCTTGTTATTTGTGTTTGATGGTGATGTTTAGATATTTGATTGTTGAATTAGTGGTGATTTTAGTTAAACCTGAAGAAAAAAGCAGGGACCTTTTGGTTATACGAACTGGTCTCTCGTAAGATTCAGGGAAATCAGTTTCATTGTTCTTGGGTGAACCTATGCTCTTTTGTTTGTGGCTAAAAGGTTCAATAAATGATGGAACATTCAGTTAAATGTTTGTTGCTATGAGAGATTGTTTTGTCAGAGAATTGATTAATGTGTGCTTGCTACTATTGGTTAGGGGAGCGGTTATTATGTTGATTGAACTTCAGGATTACTCGTTGAGTTGACCTTGTCAGAAGCTATAATGTTGTTTTTGTGGTTTATTTTAACTCTTTTTTTTTGTCATCTGTCTGTGTTTCTACAGGACTGTTTGTATATTGCACAAACAAGAGATTTGAAAATTTGATATTGCTTGTATTGTCTTTTTAGTTCCATTACTTTTCCTCATTTCACTGATGAGATTATGCATGTGGATGCTAAAACCTGATGAATAAGCAGGCCTTAGTTGCCTTTTGTGAACTGGGCTCTCGTCAACTTCAGGGAAATTCCTTCCATTGTTATTGGGTGAGCTTGTGTAGTTTTTGGTGACTTAAGGCTCAAAAAATGATGGGACACTCATTTTGATAATGATAATCTATTTTCCTTTGTTTTTCTTTTGTTGTTGGGTATTACTCAAGTGATTTACAGTTGATTGAACCATTTTTTCTTACTGAGTATTGTTGACAAATAGGTGTTTCTTCCTGGTTACCATTAGTCCAAATTGAGCATGTGTCAAAGTTTACAAGCATGGAATTTCTGCACATTGTTGCATCTTTCAGCCTGTTGCCATTTTTTTAAACATTAGCCTCTGTTGTTGACTAGTGTACTCTTTATTTGGTGTATAGAACACAAGGGAGACAGCTCATTCTATAAGGAAGTTGCCTTTGGCAAAGGCTAAGAGATACTTGGAAGATGTCATTGCTCACAAGCAGGCCATACCTTTCCGGCGCTACTGCGGTGGAGTGGGGCGTACTGCTCAGGCCAAAAACAGGCATTCTAATGGACAAGGTCGTTGGCCTGTGAAATCAGCGAAGTTCATCATGGATTTGCTCAAGAATGCAGAGAGTAATGCCGAGGTACTATTTCATTCCAGTTTAATTGTCCATTAATGGCTTCATCATTTCAGTCAACTGACTGACTGACTCCTATTTCTGTTTCAGGTCAAAGGTTTGGATGTTGATGCACTCTTTATATCTCACATCCAAGTTAACCAGGCTCAGAAGCAGAGGCGTCGTACCTATAGGGCTCATGGAAGAATCAATCGTATGTTTCTATTCTGTTCTTTTATTATCAGTTGTATGTGAACTGTTTCCATCTGAATTAATGGAGGGTGTTCTATCTTTTGCAGCTTATATGTCCAGCCCCTGCCACATTGAATTGATTTTGTCTGAGAAGGAAGAATCTGTCCAGAAAGAGGTAAGTCATTGACTTGCCACAAGCAAATTAATGTAAAGTATCGTTGGTTATCTTTGCCATCATCATATCTATTTTAATTCATGATTTTACAGCCTGAGACCCAATTGGCAACTGGAAAATCTAAGAAATCTCAAGCTCTACGCAGTGGCACTTCTTCTTGAGTGGCAGTCACAGTTCATCAGTCTTAGGAATGCATTCTCTGGTTCTTGCGTTGTTTTCATCTTCAGGGAATTTTGTTGGTTCTAATATAGAATGATTTGTTATTTAGATGAATGGGGCAATTTGTTTGTCGACTTCAAACAATGTTCAGTTCATTGGTCAATGGGATTTTGGGTGGACAACTCAAATGAAGCTAATTCTTCAGTGTCCTGTGCGACGTTTGTGGCAAATACTTCTTGATTATGGTTGTCCAAAACTCACCGCATTAGTCGATGCTTCCCACGCCTGTTATCTTGTAATTTTCCTCGGAGCTAAGCACCCACCGAAAAACGAGATTATTTCCATTGTTTTTCATACAGTTTAATATCAGCCGGGATCGGAATAATTCTCCATACGTAGGTGATATTTGGCTTTGGTTGGCACGTCTCTGATGTATAAACTCTACCAAAATTATAAGTGAGCACTAAAGTTTATTTAAACTCACAATTAACTCATATTTATTTTTTTGAACTTGTAATTTAAACTTAAAGTTAAAATTTAATAGATAAACAAGTCACTTTATATGTTATTTTTGAAAATAAAGTTTTAATTTTAACTATTATAAATATTTTTAGTTAAAATATAATCATTAATAAATGGATACATTTATTATTAATATTGATTCGACCGAACTTTTCAATTCATGACCGGTTCGGTTTTTGACAATCCATTTCAGAAACAGATCCGCACAACTTCACGCCCAGCAGTCACCCCAGCTGATATCGACGCGTGTGGTGCGATCTTGCCGTTCTCTATTGTCGTTACATTGGCGTAAGTATTTGATCCAACGGTTGAGATGTCATGACCCACAGTCTCATCAATTTCATCCCAGCATTTCTTTCGTCTACTCGGTCTCCTGTTCGGACACACTCTCTACAACTTGGTCGATCTGGGTAACGAGAATTTCTCACATTTTCCATGTAACTGCTCGATCTTTCTTTGATTCTTACGTTGTTGTCTGATGCGTTTGAATTTAGAATCCTGTAAATCTAATTTTGTGTTAGTTTTGCTAATCTTGTTCTTTTGTTGAATTGGATTGGATTCTATAAGTTAGATGGATTGGCAAGGTCAGAAGCTAGCCGAACAGCTGATGCAGATACTGCTGTTGGTATTTGCGGTGGCGGCGTTTGCTGCTGGGTACGTTCTGGGGTCGTTTCAATTGATGATGCTGATTTATGCTGGCGGAGTGGTTCTCACTAGTTTGATTACGGTGCCCAATTGGCCTTGGTTCAATCGCCACCCTCTCCAGTGGTTGGACCCCAGCGAAGCCGAGAAGCATCCCAAGCCACAGCTGCAACCCGCGAATTCCAAGAGAAAGTCTTCTAAAAAATAGGTCATATTTTCAATTTGGCTGGTCTTTAAGCCTTAGACATGGGTTTTAAATTGATCTGCACAATGGAATGATTTCTGTTGGTGTATTGGATCTTACATAGAACTTATGTCTCGCAAAGTTTGAACCTTTAGAGAATGAAGAGAAAAGAATTTAATTTTCGGACTCCAAAATTTTCAGGTTCTTGATAAATTGTTGGTGTTGGCTTGTTCATTTGTCTGCCTTACTCTACTGTGCATTGTTTTCGTTTTCTAATTTCTGGGGAGCGATAATTAGAATCTACACGTTGCTTGGTCATTGTCATTTATGCATCAGCTATTTGTTTAGTGTGGCTGTTAAAGTATTAAGTGAAGCATTGTGATTCAAGCTATGTTTATTCTAATGGAATAGAATGATGAGGCGCTGAAAAAGAATATCAGTGATTGTGGCATTTGAAAGAGGGTTTCCTTGCATTTGAGATATGCAAATGTGCTGGTCTTATTGTGTGTCATTGCTTCATTGATTTGTGGTATTAGGCTTTGTTTGTTTTGTAGATAATTGAGCTGACTGGGAGGACCACAGCACTGAAAATAGAAAACTGTTGTGTTTTCCAATTAATTTTCAGTATTGCAGATTTTTTAATGTGTTGGGACTTGAGCTGTTTTTATGGTGGATTTCTAGTCTTTAAATCATGGGATCAGTTGCATGTTAATTTTAAGTTAATTGGTGAAAGCTTGTGTATAGGATAATTGGGGGTAGAAGCTTCTTGTTTTTGGTTTCATATACACGGATGAGAACCTGCACAACATGTTATAAGAATAAACTCTTGGAGAACAATGGTACAGTGTGATAGTTGGTTGCTTTACTTATCTCTTCCTCGACCATCAGCAATTGCAGAGTACATATTTTATTTTGAACTATCCAGCAACACAAAACTGAATGGCTGTGGCTAGTAATCTGCCGTCTGGTACTTCCAATAGTTATAACCAGTAGCAGATCAGAGCATGAGTCATCGCCTTTTATCATGGAAATTAGGTGTGATCTGTGCATTTCTGTGAAATAAATGGCTAGCTCTCGGGAAATGGTGCTAGCAACGTATATTGAAATGCATGTTCGCGGGAGGTGGCCAAATTGGTTTTGCCATTATATTGCTATAGAATAGCCATTTATCACAGGAAATGAACTGCGCATCCCAAACTTTTGAGATGCTGCTGAGCTTCCAAACTGCTTCCTTGAGTCCATCCATTATGAGAGATGGTGATTAGCTTTTGCAACATATGAAAGGGCACAAAGGTGCTATATTTTGCTCGACTCTTAGGTCCCTCCAAAGTACTGCTGAGAGTTGGAAAACCCTGATATTCGATTGCAGTCTCGCTTTCTGCCTAGGTAAACCAGAAAAGGGGTCTAATATTTGCTCCATTGAACTCATGATTTTGACTGTACGACACGATAAAATTGTGCGTAAGTCGTCTCCTTCTTGTCTTTGATGGATCATAAGGTTCCCCAGGCCATGACCACAAAGCGAAGCAAAGTCAAATCTAGTCCGCCTAAAAGGGATGCATGGCAGCGCCAGATATCTAGTTTAATCAAGTCACAAAGACATGATTTAAAATATGAAGCAAATTATTAAATTCTAGTGACTGAAACGAGCAGTTAATTTTGCAATTGCCCAGTTTACAATTTCCCTGACCTCAACCGAACCATTTTTTACGTTTCACTGGGATACCAGTGCCCATTACTTTGGATATGTTGAGCTGCAAAACGTCGTTAAAGGCGTCAGCATTGCACCATCAAGCACGCAAGATCGTTCAGGTTGGTGGGAAAGGCCGCACTGATCAACTGCTATAATGGATTAGCACATGTGTGAGACTTAATGCTCCAATCCCGATCTGTACGGTATCAGTAGATTCAGTTCAACCTCAGATGAACAAGGTGGGTTAGCAAAGTAACCATTTACAATGCTTTATGTGAGACAGTTAACTTCCTACTGAGATTCATTTCTAAGCGCCCACAAAATGGGATCATTTTCCTCATCCAGTAAGTTGTCATCATCCAGTTCATCCAACTCATCCAATATTGATTGTTTGATTCTCTTGCGAGATTGCCTCCTGTGCTTTTTGGGCTCCAGCCGAGGTTCTGCTTGCTGCACACCCATATCTCCATCCTTGTACCTGCAAAATGAATCATGCAAAATGACATTCAGTAGTTAGCATATAATTGCAAATGATAGAGCGACTACAACTTCAGCCACCATCATAATCAATATTTGCTTTTACTAACAATGAAAATCTAGGGAGACTGAAAGCTAGTTGAGTCCCCCAGGTATGATATGAAAGAAAATAATGCAGCTGCAAGATATAGAAAAGTGGAAAACTATAGATGAAGCTTAAGGTGGCTAATTCTGCTTCCTAAACACAATGGTCATTGTTTTCCTTTACTGTGGATTAATGTTAGTGACAAGTTGCCTCTATACATCACAACATTTATCTTTAACTTCACGCATATACATGTGCTAATATCCTGTCGTCACATAACAGGCTCTGGTGCTCATTACCTATGCTATAAGTGTGCAATACATTGCACATCTTACAACAAGAAGCATGTGCTGTAGTTAAAATCTCAATCACACTTTAATGCTTAATTAGAGCATACCTCACACTGCCCTCCCTTTTGGTTCCAAATGTCCTTAACTGAAATTCCTCCCTTATTTTGATCTCATCGAGAAGTTGCAAATACAAAGGATATCTTTCCCAGCTCCCTTGTACAACGCACCCAGGTTCACCAAGATGCAAACAATCATTAAATGAGCATTTAGCAGGTGCACCAGCACTAAGCATTATCCGAATCTGAAAAACCAACAGAATGAATGGAAAACTAAGTCAATCATACAAATGCAAATAATTCTAACGTCTCTATCCACAGACGGCAACTCAAACCTCAGGAAAAGCTTGAGCAAGAGATTGAATTGTCACTTTCATCAAACTAGGTTGGTTAAACCCAGGAGTATCAGCAAGATAACCCCCTCCAGCTAAGGGAAGCAAAGAAACATTTCGAGTAGTATGCTTTCCCCTGCCACTTCTTGTTGAAACCTCTCCAACACGCTGATCCTCAAACCATTTACTGCCTAGTAGCTGTCGATAGCAAATAAATAGACAATATTAAAGAAAAATAGAATATCAAATCGAGAATTAAAATAAAGATATAAAACTTGCCAAAAAAAATAAATTGAAAAAAAAAACACACACACAGAAAATACTAGATTAATAGAGCAGTAGGATGAAACGCACGGAGTCAAACCAATTATCTGCTTCAGCAAGATCATGGGGATTGTTTCTCAAAGCATTGATAAGACTAGACTTGCCAACTCCACTTGGACCTACGACCACCGTTGTTTGATTTTTCAAAATTGTTGCAAGATTATCAAGTCCAAGTTTGGATTCAACGCTACAAAAAATGGGACTATAACCCCACTTATGCAATCTATACTTCCATGAAGTCAATGCCTGCATTTCACCGCAAAAACTGATCAACGACAAAGATTTTACTCAACAAAAAAAAAAAGAGAGAGAGAGAGAGAAAGACCAATTCAGAGACGAATTAGAATGCTAACCTCGTCATCAGCAAGCTCGGCTTTGTTCAAAGCGAGGGTCAATGGAATTCCAGTGGACTCGGCCTCCACAAGAAACCTCGTGAGAATAAACGGCTCCACTTTGGGCTGCTCCATTGAGAAAAGCACAAGCAAATGATCCACATTCGCCACGGGCGGGTCCAAAATCTCGGAGCTCCGCTGAAACACATTCTCAATCATGCCCCTCCTGTCCACCCAATCGATGGAACCCACCAGCACCTTGTCCCCAACCAAAACTCTCCTCTTTATCTTCTTCAACACCGCCCTCACCACGCATAGAAGTTCGATGCCCATTTTATTAACCTCGTCGGAGCTTCCAGAAGCTTCTTCCTCCTGGCGACGGCTCTCGTGGATGATGACGCGCATGAAGTTCGCCTGCGCGGCCGCAACAGTGCCGACCGCCTGAGAGTCGGAGAGATCGGGTTTGTTGTCCGGAGAGAGGATCGGCGCGAGAGTTGAGAATTCTTTGAAGGTCTGTTTGGATCTGAGGAGATTCTTGTTCGGTTCGGTTTTTCTGTATACATTGTTAGGCTTCTGCCGTTGTCTAGATGCAGCTATCGGCGGGCAGCGGAAGGTGGTTATCTGGCGTAGGACGCGGTGGAAGGCCGGGGCTCGGTGGAGGAGACGGAGATCGAAGCGATTGGCATGGGTGATAATAATAATATTATTATGGAAGGTTTCTATTTTCGATAAACATTTTTCTTAGATCCTTATTTTCGATGATAATAATAATATTATTATTATTATTATTATTTTAACAGTCCATAAACATTATTTATTTATCTGTTCGGCTGTTTTTAAAATTTTTCCTATTCCTTCCGGCTTCATAATGAATGGGCTGATTGGGCCACTTGATTTAAGAAGTCCAACAGGCCCTCGGCCATACAAAAGGGCCGAGTCTGAAAGTAATATATCTCAATAATGATAAATTTTAATTGTCACACTAATTAATTAATATTTAAAAAAAAAATATAAAAATATTAATTCTATAAAATGACTTTTTATTCTTTAATTTTAAAAAGATATATAAAAGTGTTAATTCTATAAAATTTATTTATATTATTTATTATGATATTTTAAAAAAGACATAAAAATATTAATTTTATAAATTTTATTTATATTATTTATTATGATATATGTCTTATGTTTAAAAAAAAAAAAAAATATATATATATATATATATATATATATATTTAATGTGTGAAGTGTCTATTCAGTATTTATTCTGATTCTGACGCAAATCTATGCCCACGGTACGTCGGCACTGTATATTCAATCTTGCGCGTCAATCTTGGGGCTTAGATTCAAAGATTCTTTTTTAATTTAAATAGACATATATAAAATCTTGGATAGAATTAAAATTTTCAATATTGAAGACTTTCAATTATAAAAATTTTACACTAAATCTTATTTCTTATCGGTCATCATAACACTAAAATGGAGAATTTTGCAATGAAAATTGCAAAGAATTTGGGTGGAAAAATTATTCGTCCCGTCTTCTTATATGACCAGACAGAGAGACAAAAGGAAACAAAATGGATTTTTTTCTGGAAGTGCGGTCCTTGTAAGAGGGACGCAATTTCGGCTGTCCATTACAGGCTGGACTTCAGCCGTTATCCTTATCCATGATCTTGTCTTTTATTGCTCGTAATTTTGGATCAACGGATAAGAAAATGAAAAAATCATTATTCCGTGGGAGAGCACAAGTCTCTCTCATTCTTTCTTTGAAATTCTAGTTGCACGGAGGGTGGAGACCCATTTTGGAGCTGTCCCATTGCAAATCGTGGATCATTCCGATTCCCGTGGATTCCAATTCCACCATTGTTATTGTCAAAAAAAAAAAAAAAAAAAAAAAAAAGAAAAAGAAAACCACCAACTTTCTTTTCTTTTTTTTTTTTTTTTTTTCAATAGCAGACATCTGATTTCCATTGATAAAGTAATCATCAAGCGAATATATTGGCTTCCTAAACAAGATTGCAAATTTTTTTATTATTTTTTGGGTACATTGTAGCTAATATTTTCGAGTCTCTAAAACTTATCGTCACTTTATTCAAAGCAGGGAAAAAAGAAAAAAAGAAAAAAATTAGTCACTGATGGTGACTCTGCAGAATGAGCCTATCTCCTGGAGGGTTGGGAAGATCCAAAAGTGGACTCATTTTGCGTCAGCCTTTGTTTATTATAGCTCAATGTGAACGGCATCCCTGGGAGTTTTCAAACAACAATTAATCAATATTATCCCTGTATACCAAACCCACTAAATCTCCATGATGAAAATGTATTATTATCAGACATCTCGTCTAACATTAAATAGAATAAAATTGATACTTAATTTGATACGTAGATTCTACAATTTAATTATGTCTATTTCTTATACTAAATCTCTATTTTTTCTTTTAAAGTAAACTTGTTGTAATTTGATGGTCTAGACCACCACACAAAGCGGTTCGTGGGTTGAACTTCAAAAAAGATAGACTCACTGCTTGTGTTTATGTGTCAATGAAACGTCAATTCCGTTGAAATTTTGGTGGATACAATATATTTGTTCTTTTAAAATTATTTTTCTTTTTAAAAAGGAAAAATGTCCAATTCTGTGTTCTTTTCCTATGGACGTCCATAGGAATCAAGAGTAGTGGCAACCACGGCTTGGATACCCCATATGCAAGGCCAACATCCCATATCCTCGACCAGACACGTCGCTCGTCGCTGAAAATTACCGGACGGTTTTTGGAAGGTAAGACATTGATCATGGCATCCACAGGCCCGTCTCACTCTTAACATCGCATATATCTCAATGAAGTTGACCATCAGATCAATTAATACTACGCATCCCCTTTGTGGTTCTTGATTCAAGAGCATAACATTGCCTGCCCAAATCGACAAAAACTGGCAACTTTTCGCCGAGATTGCAGGACTTTACTTGAAAAATATGAAAAAAAAATATATAATTAATGACAATAATAATATAGTTTAAGTTAATATTTATTTCATATTAAAATTTTTTTATGTATAATAAAATTTTTATTTTAATTTAAAATATATATTAGATGTATATTTTATGAATTCTTAAACCATATAATTAAAAATATTATGTAATAATTTTTTTAAAAAAAGTTAAGACATAATTTTTTTAAAAATTAAAATAATAGTTAAATTAAACAAATATTAATTAAACACATAGTCAAATAAATATATAGGGTAATTATATTATATAAATAATATTTAATTTTAGATAATAAAATATGATGATAAATATTATTTAATATAATATAAATCATATCGTATTTATATGCTTCTATCAGACGGTATATTTGTACCGTGAGATTCAAAAAGTAATTTGGAAAACAAGGAAACGCGAAGTCAAAAACCATCTGCGGCAGCGCCCACCACAGACCGCAGACTCGCAATGGGACGGATAAATCTGAATGCGATATCGACAATTAATTACCAACAAATCTGTAATAATTCCCAAATCCCCTTGGAGAATCAAAAGGCAGGCCATACCAACATTGGTCAGAAGCCAACTCATATTATATATTAAATCCAGCGATTTCAAGACTTCAATCATTATGCAATAAAACAAATTACCTTGATCATTATCCATTTGTCAATTTGGACGGTGAGTCAGGAAAGAAAAAAAAAAACATTCAAAAAATTTTAGACCAAACTCAATTAAAAAAAAAAATTAGTGATCTGTTTGAAACATAAAATTATCTGGTGTTTGCTGTCTTTATAAAAAAAGAAAAGAGTAAATATAATAAAATATTGTAAAAAAATATTGACAAAATTCAAAACAAGAAAAAATATACTTAAATTCATGCCGACATCGTTTCCGGTCATCTCTCAAGGACTGTCCTTTCGGGGAAACACCAAAAAAAAAAAAAAAAGAAGGAGGAGGAGGAGGAATAACTTATCTGATGGGGCTTGCCTGTACTGTTTTGGAAAACGCGGAAGTGGCGCAGCAGTTGGTTTTATCTTTAAAATACATATAATTTTTTTTTTTTTACAATAAATTAAAGTAATAGTGTCTTTTTCTTAACAATAAAAAAAAATGTGTATAATAAAAAATGTTAATTTTCATGCATATCACTCAAATGATGTCTTCGTATAGTTATTTCTTATAAAAAAATTACTATTTAAATGTAAAATAACGAATTTTTTTTTTAAAAAAAGGCTGACTTTTCAACAGAAACCTACCCATACCTCCAATGGTAAATAACGGTGTGTTTGGATAGCTTTATCTAAAAATAATAAATAGTCTCATTTTTCACGCTCCCCATCATCCATTCCATTCCATTGTTAACTCTATGAATCTCTAACATGCTTTCATTTGCGCCCAGAGAAATCTCCTATTTTTCAGGTATTGTTCTCTCTCTTTCTTTGACTCAAAGAAAAAACGCACTTCTCTCTCTATCTCTCTCTCTCTCTGGGAAATTTGTATGTGCGCTTGCTGCTAAAATTATTAAGTTCGGATCTACCAGCATTTTTATTTTTTCATGGTCGGTGGGATTCAATTTGGATCATTACTTGCTCAAGAAAAAAGAATGATCATTACTTAATTTTCCTTTTTGTTATATTGATTTTTTTTTTCGGCAGTCTGCAAATGGGTTTGTTTGTTTGTTTGTTTTTTTTTTTTTATTTCGGTTTTAAGTCGGTTTAATTATGCCAGTCTTCTTGGTTTCCTCTTCGGATAAGTTGTAATATTGCAAATCTGTCTCGTGTAATGGATACCTTTTTAAGGTTGTTTTTAGCTTTGTTGTAGTGAGATGCAAGTGGAAGTGGCTTTGGTTTCATAAATTATTGTTAGGCTTTATGATTGTTGTACATGTATTCTACACCATCTTTCATGCTCGATCTTTTTGGCTATACTATTCAGATGTTTGTTGTTGAATTTGGTGTATATGTTCATTGATTGCAGATCTAGATTCTGTAGCCTCTGTTTTTTTTTTTTTTTTTTTATAAATAAAATTTTGGGATTCAGGAAGGGAATGTAGATCTGATGTTAGCTTATTTTGGCTTTTTGGGGTTGTGGGGGGTGGGAGTGTGCTCGAGAATTTCCCTTAGCTTTTTCAATTTTCCATCACGATGAGGTGATTCATCACAAGCTTTTTCGGGAAACACATCCTTTTCTTTCGGTTGGGAGGGACGTTTTGGTTAGAATTGTATTAAACAAATATATTTTACTTTCTTGTTTACTCTATATCTATGGATGGGTTAGGTGGGCAAAATATTAAGGAGCTAAGTGACTGTGTTAGTGTCCATTTCTCGTCTGAAATTCCAGTTTGTGTTACTGCTGAATAAAAATGGTACTGAACCATGTATCAAAAAGATAAAAATGGAAATGAGCTGGCTCTTTTCAAGGTCTAGTTTTTTCTGTGCATGATTCTATGGACACGTACATTGGAGGCAATCAAATCTAAGTGAACATGTGCCCCCTAAATGATGGTGAATGGGATTAATCTACTCTCTTATTGATGTCAACATTATATTTTAATTCTTTAAAGTTCATTCTCCGTAATCGTTACACAGGTGGGGATTGAGCTTATTGATAATGGAAGTCACAGGGGGCTGAGACTTGATATATTCTATGGCCTTGACTGGTATCATTTTTTTCGGCTTTTAAAACTAAAATTTTTTCTTTTTTAATAAATGAGTTTCATGTTCTCTTGTATGATAATTTGTCTGCTCTCAATTGCAGACCTTCGGGAAATGTTTGGGGGAAGAGACTACTATAGAGGTGTAAAGGGTAGTTTGGGTAAATCTACTTACTCTAAGAGCAGAGCTTCTGGTATGGGTAATGAGTCTAACCGGGCAAAACATAGAAAATCCTCAGCATTTACTGCTCAAGTGATACGAAGTGCAACAACTTATATGCCTTGGTCTTGTAAAATTCCTATAGGTGATGACTATCATGAATTTGTTTAGTAGATATTTGCTGTCTGAAGGTATTGGGCGAGTGGTACATTCTTGGGAGATATAATCAATCACATACAAATTTGTTCAAATCTCTCGACCCATAGAAAATGCCTCGATTTGTGAGTGGAAAGAAGAGATTCATGGAAACAAACATGTCTTCCTCCACCTTGGTCACACAAGATATTTCAACTTGTTCAAACGAGGACCTTCGATTAACTTCTCAGGTTTCTGATGATATTGACAGCCCCATTTTCCCTGGTCTCCCTGATGATGTGGCAAAGTATTGCCTTGCACTGGTTCCTCACTCATACTTCCCATCAATGGGTGCTGTGTGTAAGAAATGGAGATCATTTATTAAAAGCAAAGAATTCATCACAGTCAGAAAATTAGCTGGGTTGCTTGAGGAATGGCTATATGTCTTAACAATGGATTCTGAAGGGAAGGAAAGCCATTGGGAGGTTTTGGATTGTTTAGGGCATAAACATCAGATTCTTCCAAAAATGCCTGGTCCAGTGAAGGCTGGGTTCGGTGTAGTTGTTCTAAATGGAAAGCTCCTTGTCATTGCTGGTTATTCAGCGAATCATTTGGCCAGCTCAGCCTCAGCAGATGTTTATCAATATGACTCATGTCTCAACAGGTTTGTTTGCATACAAACATTGGCTTCTCCTTCTCTCTTGCTCTCTCTCTCTCTCTCCCCTTCCCTCCCCTTTGGAGTACCTTGTCAAGGTAAAACAATACTTTTTTTCTCCCTAACTTCAGATATGCTACCATCAAATTGATTTCAAGTATGCAGGTGTAAATAAAATGTTAAAATATTGGATGCATAAGGTGCAACATATGAAATATTTGGCTTTACTAGGAACTATGATTCCTCTTTGCACTGACTTTATGAAGGGGATCTTAGTATTACTTAGTAGCAAGTTATGCTTTTACTCAAACTTTAGAATTACATCCACTTGTTCTCTAACTAACTAATAAATTGCTGAATCTGAAACATTTTGTTGAATGATTAAGAATGTCAGTGCTTGAACCCAATCAGCTTACTTGTTTAAAAGTGGCTGTCCATGGGAAAATTCAGTATCATCCAGGGTTGCTTCTTTTGTAGCATGTGGTCTTTGTCATTCACATTCATTACCTTGGAGTTCAGATCCTTTGTTATTCTTAGCCCTTCAAACATGGCCTTTGTAATTGTAGTTGGAGCAAGTTGTCAAACATGAATGTTGCTCGCTATGATTTTGCTTGTGCGGAGGTCAACGGCAAAGTTTATGTTGTTGGAGGCTGTGGGATGGATGGTGATAGTCTCTCCAGTGTTGAGATGTACGATCCTGACACTGAAAGATGGATATTGATAGAGAGTCTTCGCCGACCCAGGTGGGGTTGCTTTGCCTGCAGCTTTGGGGGAAAACTTTATGTCATGGGTGGAAGGTCAAGCTTCACCATTGGAAACTCAAAGTTTGTCGATGTTTATAATTCTGAGCGGCATACCTGGTGTGAGCTAAAAAATGGTTGTGTCATGGTTACAGCTCATGCTGTACTGGAGAATAAGCTCTTCTGTATCGAGTGGAAGAACCAGCGGAAACTGACAATATTCAATCCCGAGGACAATTCTTGGAAATTGGTACCAATTCCATTGACTGGGAGCTCTAATATTGGGTTTCGGTTTGGAATACTCAATGGAAAGCTTCTGTTGTTCTCAGTGGAGGAGGACCCAAGCTATCGCACTCTGTTGTATGACCCTAATGCTCCCCTGGGCTCAGAGTGGCAGACTTCTGGGATAAAGCTGTCTGGATCGTGTTTGTGCAGTGTGACCATCAAGGCATGAAGTATTAGCGTTGTGTGAAACGTAGGAATCTTATCATAAGCCTTGATTTTATCTGTACAATTGCAAGCTGTCCTGAATCCATTGAACTTGTTTTCGAACAACATGTCCCCTTATATTTTCTTTGAAGCACTTAAATTGTGCCGTAGCAATTTTTGACGTCAATTTCTGTGATGTTTGATTTCACATTGCCGCTGTTTTACTTCTCTAGCTACTTTTTGCCATCATCCTACTTATATCCTGTACACGTAGGGATACCGAGTCTCTCTGGGAGATCTCAATGGCGGATTGGCTGCCAATCCCTCGTGTTCTTTGTTTGCTTCTAGTTCTATGTTATTGCATAATATGAATCTTTCTGGGAATCCTTAACGGTGGATTGGGTGCCAAACCCTGTTGTTCTAGTTTGTTTTTTGTTTCTAGTTCTGTTGTCTATGTCATTGCTTGTGGGGCATAGGTGGGCTTGAAGAAGGAACGTGGGCTTAAAACGTTGCCGGAGCATTGCCCGGGAACATAACAAACACGAATGTACAACTTGGTTCTGTGGGAAGTTGGATCTTAATAGTCTCCAATCAAATTGGTCTCTCGTCGAAACATCATCGTATCTTAGTTTTCCTTTCCTTCCTAAGTAGAAGTTATCCTTTGCGATGTTAAGAATGTGACGTCATTCTGGAGAATCAGCAACTAGGAATCAAGATTTGAATCTTGTACGGGGAACAAAGAATATAGCTTTAGCATTAAGTCTTACGCGTGAGAGAAAGAATTCAACATACAACTTTACCATTAGAACTGTGGCCAATGATTCACTAGTATAGTATTTCAAGGACTTAGGATTGAACATAAAAAATTTCGGAAAAAAATGTATTTTATATGCCTCATTCATTAGGGGCTTAGTTGAACACAAAAGAAACAAAAAATGAACAAAGGTGCGTTGCTAATTTAGAAACGATGATGAAATGGTGAAGCTTGTCCTTGGTTACCAACTGATGTAAACTACACTTACTCAATAAATTCATTATTTTTAATTTTATATATATATATATAGAGAGAGAGAAAGAGAGAGAGAGAAAATATTAATTTGGTCGTATTTATATTTTTTATTTTTATATATAACTTAAATTAATTTACCTAATTTTAAAATCAAATAAATTACAAATTTCAAAAAAAAAAAAGAAAAACAAAAAACACAACAAAGATGTAAGTTATTAATCATGCCATTAATTTAATTTTTTTTTTTAATTTTTTATAATAGGAACTCACCTATGAACATTGAACGCTATTAATGGTTATTATTTTAATTTAATATATATATGCTTATTTTTAAAAAATAAAAATTTATAAATTTTTAAATTTTAAATTCGATGTAGTACAATCAAGTGTGGTATAAATTTACTCGATATTATTACTATTTATATAATAAATCTTTATCAAGAAGTAATTAAATTAAGATACCAGCTGACTTAAAATCATTATTTCTTAAATGATAAATTTAATTTAATTAAAACATGAACATATAACCTCTTACTTAAACTCATCCAAATAATAACTAATATTTTACTATTAAGATTTTTTGGTAAAAAAAAAAAAAAAGAAAGAGAGAAACTACTGATGGTTTATTCTTAATTTCTTACACAAACACTTTGTCAAACACTAAGCAGAAAAATAATGAAGCACTTTGGGTAACAAAACCACAAGACATGGCGCCATAAAAACTTAAAAGCCACAAAACCCGAAAAAGGGGAAAAAACCCACCCCAGTTGATCTCTCGGTTCCCCGCTCGTCCCCAACGAATCTCACCAAACGAAGCTATGTTCGGCCAGGCTTCAAGGCCGGCCTTCGGCACGCCTTCTTCGACCCCATTGTTTGGCACTCCATCGTCCACCCCAGCGTTTGGGACTCCCTCTTCGACTCCAGCGTTTGGGACTCCCTCTTCGACCCCAGCGTTTGGGACTCCCTCTTCGACCCCAGCGTTTGGCACGCCGTCTGCGACTCCGGCGTTCGGTACTGCAGCTTTTGGGACTTCGTCAACGCCGTCTTTCGCCACTGGATTTGGCGGCTCGCTCTTCTCTTCTCCATTCTCTGCTCAAACTCAACAACAGCAGCAACAGCAACAGCAGTCGCTGTTTTCTCAGCAACCGTCTGCCGGTTTTGGGTTTCAGACTCCGTTTGTCCCGACGCAAACAACGCCGTTTCCTGCTCCTCAGTTGACTACCCAAATGGCCCCTGTCGCCCCTCTTCCTTTCTCTCTCGCGGATCGTGATATTCAGGTGTTTATTCTCCTTTTCTTTAAAGCCTTCAAAACGCCTAACCCCAGGTTTTCGATTTTTGTTTTATTTATGTATTTGCTTTTTTTTTTTTTTGTCTCTCTTCAGTTTGAAATTCATTTTATGCTTTGATTTTAGGCGATTGTTGATGCTTACAAGGAAGAGCCCGGCAACCTTAAGTACGCTTTCAAGGTTGTTTCATTGCTTTGCATTTCCCTCTTTCTTCTTCTTCTTCTTTTGCTTTTTGTTTTTTTTGTTTTCCTTTATTCGGTATTTGTTACCAAATTTTGGGTGCTTTTATTTAAATCTGTAAACTTTGGATTTGAAATCATAGTTTAGTCAATTTTCTTCGTTGCTTGAGCAAAAAGAGCAAAGAATTTTGTTTTTGTTGTGTGTTTTGCAGTACTTGTTGTTCAGTGTAACGGATCCTCAGTATAGAGTGAAGCCTGCTGGTGTTTCGGATGTGAGTTTCTCACTGATCAGTTCTTTTACCTCTCTGTTTGTCTTTCACTGTTTTCTTTTTTTTTTTTTTCACGTGAAGTATGGAGCGTTTGAATTTATGTTTGGCTAAGCTTGGAGATAGTTTGCATTGCTAGATCATGTGGGCAGAGGCTATGGCCAAACTCGAGGGTATGGATAGTGCAGACCGGGAACGTTTGTGGCCTCAGCTTGTTCAAGGTTTCAAAGATCTTTCTCAGCGGCTCAAGGTGATTCTTCTTAATTGAGGCAAGAAGTGAATGATTTCATTTTTTGGCTTCTCAATTAGTAGCAAAAAGCCTTACTATTGTTTACAAACTTCTTGGGTAGTGAGTTGTTTGTTATAAGCCTTGTTACATTTTTGAGCTCATTTTTTGGAAGAAAATGGTTGTCTTGTGTCTGGGTCTGGGTTAGTTGAATCTTTAGAGCAAGAGGATGCACAGTTGACATAAATAAAGACTTAAATTGCAGAAAAGGAGGCAATTAGGCAGAACAGCCATTTAGGTCAATTGTAGTTTAGTTCAAAAGATCTGGTGAGAGCACCAATGCGAAGCCCTTTTTCTGCTTTTTGGAGTACAATTGGCACAATCACTTTAAGCACTACTTAATGCAGTAAACATTTTGTGTCTCATGAGGATGAAGTATATACAGAGGAAGAACAAATGCAATTTGGGTTGAAGATGCCCTTTAATTTTAAAAAATTCTCAGATTGAAGCTTTTGAACTCTGTTTTTACTATGATTTGCAATTGCAAATGAAATAAGCAGCTGATGATTTACCATTTGGCCTTTGGCCCCTTGTTTTGTGTCCTGTTACATGAAGTCAAAATAGTTGCCACACTACTGTTGGTGACTGTACCTTTTGACATTAATTTTGAACTGATGCAGATCCAAGATGAAGTCATTGTTTCGGATGCTGAAAGATTGCAAATGACCCAAAGAAACGTGAAAATTGTACTCCAGATCCCCATCTCTGGATTGCATATTTGCTGGATCACATGTTGAGTGACCTTTTTAAATTGAACCTTTTTTTTTTGGCAGCTTCAAAGGCATTTCCAAGCAGAAACTCTTCCTTCGATTGAAAGAATGAGACAGAAGGAGCAAAGTCTTCAGAGGCGTCTTTTGAGGGTCAGAATAGTTTCTGCCCCTTTTACTTAGATCAGTTACAGACTAGTAGAATGAAACAATACGTTTTACTGCATGACTTAAGGATTGTATATGCAGAATGTGGAACATTAACACATGAAACATAATTGTGTAGTAATGCTTTACAATTGATATAAATCTCCTTTTAGTTTTGGCACACTATTCCCTTATATTCATATTCTCTGTTAGAAACATATTTGATTTTTCCATACAAGTGTTGTGTTGATCTTGACATGAATTTTCTGAAAGTTTATAATTGTTTTGCATGGATAGTTTGAGGAGTTTTTGATGAGATTACAATGTTGAATTTCAGTTACTTGGACAAAAATATGGGGTATGGTGTATTACTTTCTCATATCTTAATCAATCAGTTTTGCAATCCAGTGGCAAAATCTGCCTGTATTGCTTCTTGATCAATTTCTTATTTGTCATAGATGTGTGTCCTAGGCTGAAATTGTCTGTTCATCTTCATTATTGTAAATTGAATTTTATGTTTGGTGAAGTAACTCAGTCCAACTTCTGCTTTCTACTTTTGGTGCTTGAAGGTGATGAAAATAATTGAGGCATTGGAGGGTAAAGGTTGTCGATTGCCTTTAACAAAAGGGGAAGCTGAATTGGCTGAGAAGTTAGTTGCCATAACTAGACAGGTACATGTTTTTTGGACTGCAGGCTCCTTTTGTGTGGGTTCTTCATCTTGTCTGTTGTTGGTAAATGGTATTCACAAGCAGATGGAATTTTGTTCAGCTAAAAGGATCTGGAGCAGAACTTTCCAGGAGGGTTCAAAACCTACTCACGGTATCTCGCGTTCAAGCAAATGCCATTGGTGCTGGTGGTTCTGTTTACCTTCCAGGATCCGCTAAAATAGATGACCAGAGCCTTGCTGATATGCAGGAGGTAAACATGGGACAACTTTGATATTTTTATAGGCTATGATTAATTGATTTATGCTTCTTATTAACTGTGGTAGTGAATACGCTGTTAATATCACTTTATAGAATAAATTTGATATGTAACAATTGACGACTTTTGTTGGCAGGTTTTGCAACAGCAGACTGAAGCTATTGCAAGGCTGGGCAATGTCTTGAAGCGAGGTATTCGGGACATGGAAATTATAATGGCTGAGGAGACAGGAAAGACACAAGATGGGAGTTAGAGGCACGAGATGACAAGCGTACTTGCTGTGCCTGTTGACAATGCTTTGGTATGCCAAAATTTTGACTAATCCGCTTAGGAATTGAGATGCGATCAGTTCACCTGTCTCTGCGACAAGGTTCTGTAGAGGATAATAGCTCAAAATTCCATGTCCAACCCCACCTTGTCATCTTCAAGCGGGTCTCTTTATGTTTGTGGAAGATGAACTTAGCTAACAGATTGTTACACTGCTGCTTGAACATGTATTGTGGTCTAGCAGTAGATCGTACAAAATATATTTTTGTGGTCAGCTACTGCGGCGACAATTTATTTGTTTTACAGAGTTATTGACAAGTTAGCTTGTCTACCGCCATTTTCAGGGATTTGAATGTAAGAGTTTTGAGAAACTGTATTTCCTTTGAGTGGGCATGACCATCATTTACCCTGTTGCACACGAATTGCTTGCACATTTTTTAATCGTGTCATGGTGTTTTTTGTACCAAAAAACACACCCATGATAATTTCTCTTTTATCTCTAAACCATGAGTATTTATCCAAATAAAATTATCATTACAAACAAGTGTACAGAAGATGTCCTTAAGGAAGATACTGTAGTCCCACAGCCAAGAAATTTAACTTTTTTGATTCCAAATTTTCAATCCAGTAAGTGAGATGAGTGATGGTTTAGGAGATAACCAACCTTGAATCTTGATATATAACCCGCCATCCTAGAAGCCTCCAAAAGGATAAAAAACGAAGCTAACTCTTCCCAATATAACGCCTGACCTGACGAGTTTGAATGGTAGGTTTCTCTAGAAGAAAGAGAGGACCCAAAAAAACAAAAAACGCCTTGTATACCTCAATTCAGCTGTAAGCCTCCGCCATTATTAGTAGTACAAGAGATGTCCAACCAGTAAACAGGCGTGCACCCTTTCCTTTACCCTTCTTCTGATCATACTGTTCCCACAAGAATCCAGTCTGGTAATAGTTGTTAACTATGTTTCTGCAGCATGAAGGTAAACACTTGGTGTAAATCCAGAAATGTGAACCCCATTAAGGTCACTTGTTGAACCTAATAGGTTGATCACAGAAATACCTTATCAAATTGCTCCGCAAGTCATCGTAGATCATCCTGGCTCTGCCCTTGTAGGGTCCATCCTCTGCAACAAAGTAATCATAGGAAATTGAACACAAAGTTCCATCTATTCCAGTTGTGTGACACAGGGATGATGATACCTCTCGAGTAGTGGTGAAGTGCAGATAAAATCAAGTAATTCATGTTCATCCAAATTGGGCCTCTCCAATAAGGTGGGTCATGCTCCGTGTTGCGTTTCATGTACAAGGAACTGTGGCATACAAGACATTATTTTGGATGAATCTCTGTAACCCAAGTTTATCAAGCAAAACATGACCAGAGCCAGCAAGGATTGTCAAGGATAGACAAAACTGTTACCTTGTTTTGGCAAGAGAACGAAGTCCATAGTCTGTCCACAGGATGCTCCTGTTTGAAATGAGATCAAGTTGTTTGTCCAGAACCCATGAATCCTACATAAGGCAAGAAACAAGAGAAATTGATGCTGTTTGTGTGTGCCACAACTTATGAAACAGTGTTAAATGATAGATGCTATATGCAGCTTACAGATGGAATGATCTTCCCCATGAAGGGGAAGAGGCTAACATAACCAATGTGAGGAACCAGTCTCAACTCTGGCCTTTCTAATACTTCCCGCACAAGCTCTCTATTTAGATAACCGCCTTCCACAATTTTCTCTTTCCACCTTAACCAAACCTGGTATTTTTGAACCCATCTTCAGTATAAGAGAGTGAAAAGTTCCTAGGGTACTTAATTAGAACAACTATGAAATAGATATTGACTTGGGAAAATAATCAGAAAGTATTGGATCCTAAGAGCAGAAAGTAACTGACAAGAGGCTGACCTTCTCCGTATGATTTCCAAAATCAAAATAAGCACCATTTGCAGGATCAAGATGCATCTGGGAAAACATAAAAAATGCATGAGCCACAAGAACTGTAGTACAATAAAAACTGGTTCAGCTGCTTAATGCATATGTTCAGACACCCATCTAAATAGTACCTCTAAAGTCTAATGTAGGCCCCAGATGATCAACTATAAAGGAAAAAGGCATGAAAGAAACTTCATACATAATTGCAGAGGGCAACAACAAACCTGATTCAAAATTTCAAAATCTGAAAGTAACTTAGCTGTTGCAGCATAATCCTGCATCAATGCAATTTACTAAGCACTGTTGAGCAATAAATAATGTTGACATTAACTTAAAACATTTAGTCTCCTTAGTTACCTTCTCTGGCTTCTTTTCCTCTTTCAACAACTTTGTAATGAAATCCATGCAATTTGCGGCAAGAAGCATCCAGCACCTAAGATCCAAGTGACGCTCATCTTCATTTGGATGTGAAGCACGAGGGTAGTCATCAAGCCCAGAGGACAGTGTCTAGAAATAGAGGAAATTTATAAAGCCTACTTATGGAGCCCCCATTAACTGAAACACAGCTTATGAAATTTGATTGCTGCCAATAAATAAAATCTAAGCAAGGCAGCATGAAGAATCTAAAGCCTAGAATTAGACCAAAACTACGATGCATGTCAAAAAAATCCTGCCGAAATCTTTTCCTCAGGACTTTGATATCTAAATATTCCTCTAAAAAAAAAACCTTTGGATTCAGTTCACGAGTTGTTTTGTTGTCTCTCCCATGCCAAAAATAGCTGCCCATAATTTTCCCTGCATTCAGGACAATGACTATCAGAAATAAACACAAATTAAAAACTACAGAAAAAGAAGACAGTATGTAAAAAATGTCTTAGACTTCTCTAAACATCTAACAAACTAATGTCTCAAAGTTTGGGGAGAAGGGCATATTTATCTTCTCTTTCCCAAAACTGAAACTAAACAGCACTTAATAAAATATAACAATTGAAGTGATCAATGTAATGGAGATAGAACTTCTCATAAACAGCTGTCTATTCCCTCCCCCCCTTCCCCCATAAGGGGAGTGGAAAAACCACAAAAAACAAAACTTTGTATACCTGACTGCGTAGTATTGAACCACTGGAACCATGCTTCAAGACGAACAAAAGCCTGTTCTAAGAAGGAAGTGATCTCATTTCTTTCAGCAGGGGTAAACTTGTTCCTCTCTATGCCATGCAGTAAATCTGAAAGAAGATAAGGTTAATAACATATTCTGACCAAGCAGAAAAGTACATGAATAGAGGACTAGACAAAAAATTTATTAATCTCTTCCCATTTTACACCTAACTTCTTTAAAGTTTATGGCTTGCTTAAGAAAGGGGTGTTCCTATAAGACAATCATCCCCTTATCAAAGCATTTATGTGGAAAAGTAATGGAAAAACAACAATACCATGCACAACCAAGAAAAGAGTTGGGGGATTCCCATTAGTTGGATGCTGAACAACAAATTCCTCAGGAACCTTGCTGCAATTACACGAGAAAATGTTTCTTATAAGTTTTCATTCCTCAAGTAAAAAGAAATTTTTTTTTCTCTCAACAGGTTTTCAAGCTTTAGCTTTATTTTGTAATACCTTAGAGCTTCAGAACCTAGTATTTGTTCGCGTGGAATCCACCCATCAATATTCATCAAATCTAGCCAATGGCCAAGAATGTCCAAACATATGTGCATGTCCCAACGCCTGCTCATGGGTAACCCAAAGTGATAACTTAGTCTGACAAGTACCAATCAACTCTATGTTACAACAGGAATTTTCACTATCATTCACAAAGAAACCAATATAGAAAATTGCACGTTGAAGAAAATGAAAAAAAGGAGCAGGCAACCAACCAAATCAACAGCTGATGAAAACCTTCATCCCATAGAAATCCCCTTGGAAAGAAGGGTCGACTTGGAACAGCTGTGTAAAGCTCAGCTGGCCAATAAGCAATGACATTATCACGATCTTTATTCTGCGATTAGACCACCAAGTGGCTTTTTTCAGATTCATAAATTTATTGACAATTGATTGCAAATACAAAGTTTGCAGTTCTGTTCATTGAGCTGCATGAGTTCCCTAGCCTCTGACATTGAGTACTTGCACTCGTCATATGATATGTGAAAGATCCACATCAAAGACAAAGTGAGTTTCAAGCGTGGTCATTCAGTTATTTGCACTTCACATGGATGCATATATTGAACAGAATTTCATGATAAGTGTTGTTAGTATTGTACGATGGCTGATTTAGATTACTATTTTTACAAGTTGATATCCTTAAAAAGTTTTATACAGACCAAACTATTCACTTTGACTTTGAGTAGCTAATTTTACATGCAGGTGAGTACTATTTGCACTTGAGCTTTTATGAGAGAGTGAATAGTCTTTTCATGCCAAGCAATTTTCGTCCAAGAATGCAATGGTTCCAAGGCTTGTTCACAGTATTGCTGAACACAGTAAATTGTAGGATCCATATTCAAAATTGAGGACAACTGACATTATGATGGAATAATATTATTTTCTGTGATCAAAACAGCTATCTGCACAAGAAAGATCATAAACTGTGCAGAAAGCCAAAAGAAAAAGTATAAAACAATGGCACATAACTTACACTAAAATCTCTAGGGTATGAGATTTTTGATTGACCGTAAAAGTAGCCAATGCCTCCCAACATATTTGCAATAACTGCCTTACCGACGATTGTTGATTCAGGTTCAAGCTGAAAAACCATAGCACAGTCAGAATTCCTCTTTTCTCAAGTAAAATTTTAGTTTATATAATTCTCTATGAAATAGAACTACCAATCAATATAAAATTTTACCATTAATAAATGGCACTACTAGAAAGGGGATGTAGACTTGGTTTATTAGAAACACAATAAAATCTTGCATTTTAAAAACATTATGAATTTAACTAGTTGCTGGATAATTCAACTAAAATATTGTCTGCTGTCTGACATGATCACAGTGACTATAGAAAGCCAACTATCAATAATTACTTCGTCATATGTGAGCATTTCCAAGTGTTTTCTTGTTAAGTATAATTATGATTTTTTGATAGATTTGTCTATTCAACAAATCAATAGCATTTCTATCAATCAATATGTATGGTCTTGGACCATCAATAATGATTTTTCTTTAGAGTTTTGACACTTGATCGACCCACTTACATCTATCTTGTCAGTATTAATAGTTGCTAATAGACAAAGCATGATGCTATAATTTGTATCCATATGATGATTTCAAGAAGATAAAGTAAACTGAACTGTGTTTCTAAAGATTAATACCTTGTCAGCAACTTTAAAACACTGCTCAAATTTGGCATCAAATTTCATTTGTCTATCCTGTAGTTGATGTGTCAGTGCAGTACCTGACATATTAAAATTAAGGAAAGTTCGTGAAGAGAATGCTTACATTCTAGAATGCTAATATAGAAAATTTGCTTTAAAGTTGCAGAGAACCTAAAATAAATAAAATATCTTAAGAGGGCTGTTCCCACAGACAACCTAACCAGCAGTAACCAAGATATTAAAATCTGTAAATGATTTTACGTTTCAAAGAAAAACATCCAACAAATTGAACAAAATGATGGATTCATGTAGGTGTAGCAACAGATTTGACATAAAAAATATTGAGATATGAGTAGCAAAATATGGCAATAGAATCTATTCCATAATTTGAAATTGTCTGTTTATTAAGGACGCAACTCTATGATATGTTAGCAATGCTTAACTTGTTAAAAATATATGTGCAGAATACAATCAAATACAGCAAGAAAACATAAACAAGCTGGGCAGACCCATATGCACATGTGAACACAGACCAAGCCACATACATCACATAAAGTTTCCATTTCTAAACAGGATAAGCTTCTTCCACAAAGAATCCATGAACAGATTGAGTAGTGCATGCAACAATTCACCTCAATTTAATTAAGATTTACTCCCAAACTTAATTACAGTCAGCTACAAGAAAACAAATGAAACAATATTTGCAATAATCATGGCTAAGAGAAAAGAAGATTGTGATGATCAATATTATGGTAAAAGTCTAGTCTACTTTTATCAAACATTATCACAGATGTTTAAGAAACCAGCCATCATGTGTTACTAGAAACTGTAAAGAAAGAACTTTGGAAGCAACCTGTGAGGCTGCTTACACGTTCTTCTACTCTTGCCTTGTCTCCTCTAGTTCCAGATACAAAAACAATGTCTGTTTTGAATGGAATTCTTGCAGAAATCTGAATTAAAATATATGTCCAAAAGATGAGACTGACCATAAAGGAAATAAAGAAAAATAACCTTGATGCTAAACTCATGAAGAAAAACAATATAACTACCTGAAATACTAAAATGTTTGGAAAGTCTTCAATGGAATCAGAGAGCTGCAGTTGGCCAAACTTCCTTATCTAGCAAGATTCAGAAATGCACCAAAGAAGTCAGTGCTGGTAATATCATGGCATCTAAAACTAACATAGAAGATAAACATTGTCATACTTGGGCAGCAAGATCTTGCTGAACAAGTTCAGATAAATTGTGAATATGAGGTGTCCTGAAACCAGAATAGTGGACCTCCAAAGAGTCCTACAAAGTAACCAGTTCTTATATCAGCAATCATGAGAGAAGAAGAAAGAAAGAAAGAAAGTTATGAGCAAATCAGAGATGGCAACTGTTGAAAAAAATACATGAAGAGGGTTAGATTACTGTTAGGCAATAAGAAAATTTTGACTTCAATGTGGCATTTCAAGCAGTATTACCTTTGACACTAAATGTAGCTGCCAACCTCCAACATCAGCTAGTGTACCAGATGCCAAAAGAGAATTTTCACTAATGTCTAGGGTGCTACCTCCTAAACTCAAAGTACCACCATCCTCATTAGCCAAATAGAAAAACAGATGCCCGTTTCTCTGAATTTCCTCATTTTGCTCAGAACTGTAATTTATCATGAGTGATAATGAGAATACCACAATCCATGGAAACAAGCAAATGAATTCAGAGCAAAAAAAGAAACAACATTGGATCAAATTATAAAAGATATAAGGAGAATAAATGAAGTGGCAAATGATGGTTATTTACTTCTCACTCTGCACATCAATCCGGACTGCCCAATCTCCTCCATATCCACTGCCCTCACTCTTGGATTTTAAGAAACTTGTTCCCAGCTTCAAGTCATGGTCCACCAACACCTGGTGTCCAAAATCACGACCATTATGCTGCGTCCAACCGTATGTGCTAAGCTCATCAGAATCTTGGCAAACATGTCGCATATGATACCTTCCATCCTTTACACCTATCCACATTAAACCGGAGACCAAAGACCTCGGAGTCCTGCCAATTGCGTGCACTCCAACTCATAAACATGACTAACAGCAAGCAAATCAAAAAATTCAACACCAAACACACACGCACGCAAGTACACAGAGTTCTTTGAACAAATACCTAGCACGAATTCCTAGATAAACGTGAGGACGATAAGTTCCCCAGTACAAGCTTTCTTTGTGCTCTCCTTGAAACTGCAACCTCACACATATCAACTTTCAAATTTTCGCAAAAAGAAAAAAGAAAGAAAGAAAAGTGATTTCAAATCGGATAATAAAAAGAAGTGAAGTGAAGTGACCTGAGGAAGGTCCATGAGCTTTGGACCAGGGAAAGGAGTGACGACTCTAGGCCTTTGCGGTTCTTTGGCCGGCTTAACAAGGCCTTGAATCAGGAAGAAGATGATTAACAAAGCGAAAACGCTAACGCCTAGCATGATTTTGAGATCAATGTCGAAGATTCCAATCGAACCGTGACGCCGTTTACTCCTGTCGCGAAGCGATTTCAAGTTCGGCTGTCTTGTACGGCGGATGGAGTCGTCGCCACCGTCATCGTCGCCGTCTGTGGAGGATTTGATGCGGCTCCGCGCACTTCTCCTGCCACTTCCGGTCATTTTTTAACTAGGATTTGATCCCTCTCTCTATTGCTAGTGTTTGTTTGTGGCTTTTGACGAGTGTTGTTACCGCTGATTGCGACTGCAAGTAATTAATAAAACAATATTATGTTTTGGTAAAATTTGTATCTTTTTCTGTTGAATAACAAAATTAATTAATATATTTAATTTTTATAATATGTAATAAGAGTAAAATATAATTATAATTATAACTTTGCAATTATCATTTTAAAATAAAGATTTTCCTTTGATACCTCCACTAAGTAAAACAATTTTGATATAACAAATAAAAAAAAACAGGAAAAGAGAAAATTCTTAATATAATTCTATCTCTCTCCATTTTTATTTTTTATTTTTAAAATGCCTTCATCAAGAATCTAAGTTGGAAAGGATAGCATAACTCATCATTTCATTCAAATAGATGGGTTGTTGGAAGATTTCCTGATTCACTCAATTTTTAAAAATTGTTTTCAAAATTATATTTTTTAAGTTTATAATCTATAAATTTTTATTAAAAATTCTAACGAAATATTTAAATTTAATAGAAAAAATATTTTAAATCATAAAATCATAACAATAAATCATAAATTTAACCTGATAATACACATAATAGTTATTGGAATTTTGGTATAAAGTTCGTTATCGGGTTTCTCAGTCCTCCTCTTATTATAACTACAATTATTCATTTGACTCAATTATTGGTTATTTTATTTAGCTTCTTCAAGTGCATGGATTATGTTTAGTGCATGCAGACTAGCTCTGCCGTCTTCTGCGATTGGAATTTCCACTAGCCTGCTAAAACTTGACAATCGACTTGGGCGGGTTAAGGCTTGAATCTGCAGGGTGCCAAGGTTTTATTTGTGAGATCAAGACGCATCAGCACTTTGGCCACACGAATATACTCTTGGCTTCGCCAAAATGTGCAAACCAATTCACAACAATGTCACTCACAAATTTCTCAACTATATCGATCCTAAAAATACTTAAGAAGCTAAGTGGGATCCCTTTACAATTTGCATGATATATTGCCAGAAAGGAAACTCTGGCAAGGGGTGTGGAGCAGTTATGTATGCTGATGTGAAGCTTTTTAGGGAACTTGCACATGGCCTACAGTCCACCGTTGTCTGCAGAGCTCAGCTTCTGCTTCCTATCACAAAAGCTAAAGCTCTTCACCAAACTTGGAAAGCAGCACTTTACAGAATGTTTGGATCGCTCTTTTCTAGTGTTGAAACATCCAGCAGGAGCAGTAGTTTCAGTAGTTTCCCTTCTTCTACTTGTCCATTTTGAAGGGAGATAAGAGCTGATAGGCTTATTGGATTCTTTCCTGTATTTTAGATTTTGAATGGTGTCTATGGCATCCAAATCATTATCCGAGCTTTCGCGAAACAGCTCAATAAGTTGCTTTGGAGAAGGCTCAGGTGTTGCTCTGGCTGCGCTGTTGACATAAAAAGATCCCTCAGGTTGAGGTGGTTCTACAAAGCTGGCTTGGTCAAATATTGGGGTAGAGCCAAAAGATGGGGCAAAATCTGCATAGAAAATGTACAGAAACAATAACCTTGTCATCATAAACCAAAGTATTGAAACTCTTCCGTCAGCCATGTGATATGGTGGTAGAGTAGCTGGACTCTTAGTTCAACAATAGGCTCAAACCTTGCCACCACCGGACCCAAAAAAAAAATATTGGAACTCTATATAAAGAACAAAAGAGCTCCATGGAAGTACTTTAAAGGGAAAATGTATTGCAGACACAGAGTTAAGGAAAACTTACCACCATCAATGCTGTGAAAATCTTCACAGTCGGATTCTAACCACATCTGAGAATCAAAGAATGCTGCTTCTCCATTATCTACAGAAAAGAATAAAAGGATACCAAATGAACTTTCATACTCAATGGCCTAGGATGCAATTTTCAGCTGTTTCCTGAGGTTCTTGTCTACAGATCAAAGGGTGGACTAACATCCATTTGGACCAATACAAAATACAACTTTGATACCAGCCAGGGCTCTGGATCATGAGATCCATAGTTCAAGACACACAATGAAGGAAATGTACATAACAGTGTGAGCTTAGAATTTGAGATCATACTCGAGTCTCTGAAACTTGCTTCCTGAGGAATTGGAGATGAAGATTCAGGCTTAGAATCGAGTTCTGCCATCGAGTGATGTTCAGAATTTACTGTAGCACGATCCTTGATGGGTGATTTCATCTCAATACTGTTTCTATGGGAACTGATGGATACATTGACAGGGTCATACATCTGTTGAACTGGAACACAATTATCCATGTCTGCACCAAGTCCCTGCTTGTTGTCCATTGCTGAACTTGAACTTCTTACTTCATTTAATGACACAGAGAGAGAGGAAGACAGAGATAGAGAGGAACAGTTAAGAGTATAAGCTTGAGGGGTTTGAATGGTCTTGAAAGGAAAGTAATGGTTCCTGCAGGGATGGGACCCTGGAATTTACTTCACTTTGTTTTCCTGTCTAACGGTACTGCTTTTAATGGTTGCTGAAAGACATGAGAAATAAAGAAAAAGCCGTTTTTTACTAACTTTATTTTTTCCTTTGCCATTTTAAGTACTTTGCTCTGAAATGGCTATCTTCTATACTACCTTGCTACGTACTGCTGTTCTAATAATGTTGCTGGTGTACCAACACAAGATTACAAGTACTGCCTTTCTAACTGTAATTGACTTTGCTAACGGATTAACAGTCAAAGTTTGTACCATTCTAGCTGAAGATGACTTTCGTTTTATGCTCCTTGTTTTCTTAATTCTGACATGCTCCATCGATATGGCCATTACTCTTGAACTACATTTGTCACAATTTTCTTTGCGGGCAGAGTAAAAGTGCGCACATTGACTCGTTTTTTAAACTCCAATATGAGGGCTCATTCATTAGGCCGCTCCTTTTTTTATCTGTCTTGTGAACTCGGGTTTAATTCACCTACATGGAATAGAGGTAGTGACAGAAGCATGACGTTCTGCTGCAGCACTGAGTAGTGGCAAAATGCAACTATGCCCTTCAAGCTTCTGGTCTATTTTCTGGTGTTTGAATTGAACACTTGCTGGTCCACAAATGCGTAAATTTTTCTCTCTCTCTTTTTTTTTTTTTTTTAATTTAATTGGCGATCATTAAGTATGGTGTATACCATGCGCAACTGCCCAACCACTGCTTGGTGTGCATGGCACGGCAAGAGGATGTATTATTGGAAAAAGTTTTATTTCTTTCTAAGTTAGAAAGCTTTGTTCCTTTTCTCTTTGTTTTTCCCCCACTAAAAAGAGAAAACGTGGATCGAGGACCACTGACCGTGGTGGATTCATCTTTACAAAAAGGGCATTCCCAATATGAAACTCCTTAGTCGTGGGGTTGAGAGAAGATAAAATGTACACAGTTTTTTTTTTTGTTTTCTTTTTTGTAGATTTTAACCTTGACTTAATTTAGGTTCCAATTTGACAAGTCATTGATCTAATCATTTGAATTAATTAATTCAAATATTTTTTTTTCAAATTTGTTCGGTTAGATAAAAAAATTGAATTAAACTAAATTTTGGTTGTATGGGATAGCGAAGAGATGTTTTCAATCTTCTGATACTAATCCATTACAATAACCAACTTACCATTTTGATATAAATGCAGCGGCAAACGCCTCCTATCAGCACCTAATTGTTTGAATGTCATCGAGCAAATTCATGAGTTTTGTCATTTCGATGCTGTCATGTTTTCACTATCCCTGTTTCGTATCCATGTACTTGGTATGACTGCCACCATTCTACACATGGTTCTTTGATTGCATCATATAAATAGAAGCTGAAAAGGGCAAATAGGATGAAATTTCCACTCCACAGATTCCTTAGATTAAAACAAGAAATCCTCTCTTAGTTCCTGTGAGTCGAAAATGAGGAGATTAATGAAGAAATAGCTATATGCATATGAAACATTAGGATAACCTGATGTAATGAGAATTTCCTGCTTGAAGAGCGTCAGCATTGACATATAGAGAGAAACCAAAAAGAATAGTTACCATCACTTTCACCTAGAAAAGCAATTCTTCCTAGTTTTGTTCCGTTATAGGTGCGTCCTCTTGATATACCCTCTCCTCTCCTCTCCCTGTCCGATTCAACTAAACCTCCTGCTTCTCTCAAATTCCAACCACGCAAAAATAATGGATAGTGCTTTTGTAGGAGAAATTAAAGCGAGGTTAAGGAGCTTCTGCCATGAGGACTACAATAACAGAAGGGTATTCTTAAGAAGCCATCCTCTTCGTCAAATATTTTTTTTTTTTTAAAAAAATTATATTAATATTATTAATTAAAAATAATTTTATCTTTTGCTTTTTTGTCAAATTCATTATGCTACTTTCAGTCTAGATTGTGAAAGTCAAAATGCTGACTAACATGACAAATTAACATTGTTAATATGAATTTTTATTTTTATTTTTATTTCAAAAAAAACATGTTTTTAATTACTAAATTTAAATTTTCAAAAAAATTTGTACACATGTTCTTTAAGAACACATCAAGCAAGAGGCAAAAAATTAAAAGGTGATTCTTTTATTACAAAACATCCCACGGTAACGGGATAGAAATTAAATTAAGAATACGATTCCTTCCAATCAAAATCCAAACAAATTAATGTGTACTCATTGTGCTACAAAAACTTAAACGGACTTTCTGTAAAATTTTTGGGCCTGATTTTGGAGTTATTGCAAAATTAAGAACCATTTTGTGGGACAAAATGCAAGGCATATTGCTGACGTCTATGTTCCAATCCTTTCAAGGTTTTCAGAGACAGTTTTCATCCTGGGTCGAATCTCCGGATCCCCTTCTGTGCATGCAAGGGCAACGTGGAAAACAGCCAACACCTCATTTTTGGCATGCACTTCTTGGAGCAACATTGGGTCTACCATATCCGATAATGGGTTCTCTTCTTCAAATCCCTTTCTCACCCACTTGACTATGTCTGGAACTTCTATAGAAGTTGATGTGGATGGCGAAAGCTCGGGCGATTTCCCGGTAAGCAACTCGAGCAACACAACTCCAAATGAATATACATCCCATTTTTGGGCCGGTCTACTGTTGGGGACACGGGCCTCCGGGGCACGGTAGTTGTTGGTTCGCTCGGTTTGGGCCGGTTTTAAGTATGGTAGTGCCCCACCAATGAAGCCACCAGAAGAGGAGGGGTTGCTGCCTGTGATGCTTATGAGTCGGTTTAGGCCGAAATCAGAGATGCATGGCTGGAATTCGTTGTCCAGGAGAATGTTCGTAGGTTTGATGTCTCCATGGACAAATTTTCTTGGGCTGCACTCGTGGAGATAGGCTAACCCCCTGGCTGTCCCCTTGGCAATTCTCATCCTGGTTGACCATGAGAGACTCGTTGGTGCCTGGCCACTTCTCCCTATGTAAAGGATGAAAACCAAAATTCTTATGAAGCAATCCTTCAAATAAATCACGTGAGTACCACATTAAGCACAAGTGCAACCAATGAAATTAAGAAAAATTGAATGTTTTCACGAGTTTCAAAGAATAATTTCTTTTTTAAAAAAAAAAAAAAACCAAGGTCACTTTCTAGCTAGGCCGAGTAGCCCTTGTGTTAGCGATGCACATATCCTCAAGCCCACAGCGCCCGCCATTCGCGGGTTCGAGACGATAAATGGGTGAACGGACCTACATATGGTAGACCTCACACTCACTCAATATAAAAGAAAAGACAGAACAAATAAAAAATAGACAGAGAGTTCCAATATCCTTTCTCCTCTCATATGGTGGGAATAGTTTGTAATGGTCCTCGAAGTCAAAACTCCCTATCCCTGTTAGAAATGCATTCGCACAGAAACAAGCAAGTAAAGTTGGTGGGGCTACATGGACCAACTCAAAGATCATTATGGTACGTCCATTATTTGTAGCCCATTTATGGCCCATAGATTCCCTCATATAAAAGCAATATGCAAACTCCAAACCTCTCCCTCCCCCGACCCACATCCTCCGTAAAGACCGTAGGTCAGAAACAGGGTCAAAGTCAAAGAACCAAAAGCCGAAATATCCTTTAAAGCAGCAAAGAATAATCGTTATCTAGTAATAGTATTGTATTAGTCTCTAGATTCAATTCCCACGAGTTGTTTTTACGTGAATTTAAATGACGCAATCATAATTACAATTATATATTAAATTATTATAAATATATAATTAATAATTATAATGTTATATATTTTATCGTAATATTTAAAAATCTTAAAAAATGAGAAAAAAAAACAGTAAAAATGAAAAACAGGAAGTAACTAATTAATATATTAGGAAGAAAAAAAAAAAAAAGAAATCATTTTGCAAGAAAATACTGGATAAGACGATTACAAACCTCGAAGTGCATTAGCCAAGTTGCCGTTGGAGATGAAATCACTAATAAGAAGCTTCTCGTCAGGAGCCCAATAGTAAGCTCTTAGTCTCACAATATTCGGATGCTTAACTTTCCCGATTGCCTGAACCTCCGCCGCAAACTCCTTATACCTATGCTGATCACCGCCGTCTCCCAGTCGCCGCACCGCCACCGGCACACCATTACCGAGCACCACCTTGTACACTATCCCCAACCCGCTCTTCCCCAACACATAAGCAGAAGCTCTCAACAGCTCGTCAAGCTCAAAGCTGAAGTTCTTGTCAATGGCTACCAGCTCTCCTTCGCCTTTCCCTCTCTCCGATCTCTGACGATCTTCCCCTTCTGAATCTTCGTTTTTAAAGCCGCCGTTCACGAAATAACAAATTGAGCAGAGCTGTGATTTTCCGTTCCCGCCGAACTTGGTCTTGCCGGTACAGCTACATGCGTTGGAATCATCTTTCTTTTTCCAATAGATATAAACTAGTACCAGACCAATGAATGCCACGCCAACGGCGTCAGCTACTGAGATGAGGATTATCAAACCGGGACTCAAACCCCTTTTGGAGCTAGCGCCGGATTCCGGCGTCGAATTCTGAGGGTTTGGCGAGCTGTGTGCGGATTCCTTGCAGGGTTTTTGGAGAGGAAACCCACACAAAAGAGGGTTATTGAGAAACGCAGTCGGACCTTGATTTGCAAACGACCCCGTTTGAGGAATTTCTCCGGTTAAGTTATTGTTTCGGAGATCCAAGCTCACGGTGACCGGCAAATTTCCCAGTGATTTCGGAATTCTGCCGGATAAATGGTTGAAAGAGAGATTTAACGTACTGGAAAGAGAATTAAGGTCACCAATATCATTAGGAATCGAGCCGTTGAAATTGTTAGAAGAAAGGTCCAGTTGCATTAAGTTTTCCAGTTCCGGCCAAATTCCGGCCGGAATTCGACCGGAAATTTTATTCTTGGCGAGAATCAGCCTCTGCAATTGCTTGCAATTCTTCAGGTCTTCAGGCAAAGAACCCGTCAGCGAATTGTTGGAAAGATCAAGGTTTTGAAGTCTCGGGAGGCTACAGACCGAAGGAGGAAGCGTACCGGAGAGATTGTTACCGTAGAGGAAAATGCTGTGAAGCGAAGTGGCGTTGAAGAGCTGAACCGGAAGTGACCCGTAGAAGTTATTGCTGTGGAAATTGAGTCGCCGGAGGTAGATCAAAGTTCCTAACTCCGATGGAATATACCCCCGGAGATGCTTGCCGGAGAGTGTGATGCCGACGACACGCGGGTCCGGTAACCCGGTTATGTTCATGCAGGAAATACCGGACCAGCGGCAGGGAGTGGGGTCGTCCTCGTTCCAGTCGGAGAAAGCGGAGCCGCTTGATGATCTATCAACGGCGGATTTTAAAGAGAGAAGGGACAGGCCATCGGGTGTAAGAGAAAGAATTGAAGTAATGTTGTTGTTTAGGAAGTGAAAGAGGAGACAAACGAGTCTCAAGCAGAGGCTTTTCTTCATTCTTTGTCTCTTGTGTGTTTACGTTACAATTTTTAGGTTCTGTTTTATTTTTTTGGGTAGAGAAAGGAAATAGGGAGTGTGAGTGATTTATTTACAGTTAAATTGAAGAGAGAAAGAGAAGATGGAGGTGGTTGGGAGTGGAAGAGTTATTATACAGAGACTTGAGAAAGACGAGATTTTGATGGAGACGGGGCCCATCTCCCGCCGAGAGAGAGAGAGAGAGAGAGAGAGAGAGGAGGGCTTCCCTAATGGAAAGGGGAGTAGTATAGGAAAAGCAATTGCAAATTTCGGAGTGATTTCTTGTGTTGTTCTTATGCATGATGGCGATGGTTTGATGAGTTTTTTTGTTGGGTTTCTCTTTTGCTCTTTGTACCTTAGCTTGAAGACAATACTGTTTTTGGCCCTTGTATGTTGGAAACAGAATGCCTATTGTTACCAGGAGGCTTTAATCAATTTGCTCATTGGGTAATTGGGGTTGGCAAACGTAGCAAAAACTTCTAATGGCACCATCGGAAGAGTGATTATAACGATGATGACTAAATTCTTGAGTAAATTGATGGAGTTCATGGTCAAAAAGTAATGCAAGTTTCTATGCTTGTTCAGAGGCTTTAGGGTTTAGGGTTTAACTGCCAATTAAATTGATCATAGTTGAATCCAAGAGAGTCCATATACCTGATTCTGCCAAGCCCTCAATTTGATGGGATGCTCATTAACTTCGCGTCTAAAATGCGTTGAGTTGATTGAGTTTATATGAAAAAGTTTAGAGACTCGTAACGAAGACAATAATCTGCCATCCATTTCATGTCAAAAATGGTGTCTGAAATGGGACCTACGATCCACAAGCCACGTGGTAAAGCATTGGCCGTCAAGTTTAATACTTCACTCATGCCCCCACAGGGCTGCAAATGCCATGCTTGAAGAACACATTTAAGTGAATCTCCTGCTGAACCGTCGTTCTTATTCAAATACAGAAAAACAGTACCTAACATTTTGTTGACAATACCGGCTGTGATGGGAGTACGCTGCCAACATGAATTGTACATTCATCCTGACATAACTTTCGACATCAGATATATGTAAGAGAGACGTTAGCTCATTAACATCCAGCTGTTGAAGAGCCCGAGAAGAAAAAGAAGCAGTTCATTTCTCTCTCGCATAACATTCCCTGCTTTGCCTCCGGATAGATAGGGGTGAATTGTGACTCTATGATTGAAGGAGTAATTCTAATACAAATTCTTCACACTTAACTTGGAGTTTAAAATTTAGGACACACCAAAAAAAAAATAAATAAATTTATACATTAAAATTTATTCATTCATTTGTACTTACCAAGATACAAATTAAAATAAAATATTATATTAATACAAATAAATTAATCATAAAATAAATATGATTATATTTATATTATTATTATTATTATATTTTAGTATTTTAAATTTTTTATCACAATTTATTATATGCACCATAAAATTACAATTACAGTATTTGTCTCATCCTTTGCATCCTTGTAATGAAGCTCAAATTCGAATTCAGGATATGGCCCCAAAGTTACACAAGAAAGCCTGGTGATCCACTAGTTGAGTTTGAGTTTTAACCCGTAGGCAGTGGAATTAGATTTGAGGGATCTTTGGTAAATATTACCACTCATCCAAATTCAAGCAGAGGCTGAATTATTTTGATTATTACTTTACGTCTGCTTAGTCGGACAAAGCAGAATGATTATGCCTCACCCTCCATCATGAAAACATGCTTCGAAGCTAACAAAGGGTGACCGAAAAGATGAAGACAAGACCGTTTTTCCTGGTCGTTCTATTGTTTGCTTATGAACGTTTTCTTCAATCTCTGTCACGGAGCTATTGAAATTCATTTTCTGGGCAACCAATACAAAATCGGAAATGGAGGAAGACTAAGCGTTATCCTTTCCTTACCAACTGAATCTTATGATCTCTCTCATCGCATTTTGGAATTGCTGTCCTTCTTAGCACTGGAATTTTTCCCCCTTTTCTTCTGGTTGCATTATTTTTTTTTTTTTTTCTTCACACAAACTAACCACGCACCCTTCTTTCTGTATATAGTTTTTTTTTTTTTTTTTTTTGAATCCCAAATAAAACCAAAGAAACCCTTTGAGTTTTGTTCAAGGAATGTAATCGATGTATATGGTATGGTAGCTTTACCCCAATTGGGCCTCCTTGATTTTTACCTGAATATTAGCAATTATTGTAGAAAAGTAGGTCTCATTTCATACCCACCACCAAATCGCTCCACTTATCCCATGTCAATCATCACACCTCCACCCGTAGCATACGAAAGTCCTCATGACAAAGGAAGCAACCCATACAATCATTATTTCCAACGAAGGCCCGCCCCAATCGCAATCACGTGTCATTTCGGGACGTGCGTGTAGGTTCCACGAAGGAACTTATTTCCAATCCCTCCATTTCTTATTGTTCCTCATGACTTTTTAAGGCCCTCGCTACATGGCCAACAAACCCCAAATCAGAAATCTGAAGAGTAGTCTTGATAAAGTGACAAAGACGACATCTACCATTTTTTGTGCTGTTGAAAAACGATGTCAAACATTACCACAGCAAACTCTAGCTTTCCGGCTTAAACCCAATAGATTGAAAAAACAGTTGAGGATTTTTAAACTCGTTTTCCACCATTAATTCTTGGTACCTCCCCTTAACCACCGAGCCGTGTGTGTGTGTGTGTGTGGCCAGCTCCTAAGCAATAAGATCAACATAACAACCAGGCAGATAAATTTGAAAAGGCAGTTTGTTCAACACATTGGAACACTCGAAAGAGAAAACAGGGTAAAAGGAAACAGAATTACACGATGGAAAATATCGTTGCCAGGAAATTTCCCCCATAACGACTAAAAGCCACATCTATCCATTAACCCATTGTTCCTGGAATCAAACTAAAATTAGTTGTTTCCAATACAAAAGATGCTTTGCAAGCATATTGAGCGCATATTATGAATACAGGAAGCATCTCCACCAGGTCCACCATAACCAAGACTACCTTACTCCCCAACTTCACCCATTTCCTGTTCTGTACTGGGTGTCATAACCGGATAATATTTGTAATGCAGCTCTCCCACATCATCACCTGATAGCTTCTTCCATCCAGTTGGTCCCACATAATAAACTGATTGTACATGCAAGTCCAGTGAAAATTAGCTCTCACTAAAGAACCCTTTTAACACAGGAAAATAACAGAGAGAACAATGAAGAAATATATAGACTGCCACAAGCATATGATAGAGAGACTACCGCTAGCAACTCCACCACTGGCTCCATCGCGGAATGTAGCATGATAAATAGCTCTTCTGGCCAACTCCGCAGCTTCTTCAATTGACAAATCATGCCGATACCTGTCATAAGAGTAATATCATGTTAAGAGAAGCATAAACTGTCTGTTATCTATACACCAAGTGAGACAAAAGTATGTTTCGGTGATGAGGAAGATGTCATGTTTCGGTAAAGAAATGAAGAGATAGATATCATTACTTTGTTGAATAATACAGCACACATCATCCAAAATAACACATGTAAATAAAAAAATCCACATAGATGTAAATACATATGCGTATCCACATAGCCACTTCTTTTGAACCAGTGTGAATTGCCAACAAGAAGTCACTCTTGTTGCACAACCAGGGAATGTACATAACATATTAACCAACTTCTTACACTAAATATATTCTCCCAAATCATATGAAAATCTTTTCTTCCCAACACTCAAACATCTATCCCAAGTTCCTCCCTTCAGCCCTCATTTATGATAAAATTTGCCAGGAATTCTCACGGCATACCCTTGTCCATATATTTTTGGTTGTAAAATCAGAAGCCTGATACAGGAAATGCACCATCAGCTTGTTCCTTGGATAGGTGGCGAGTTTATGCCTAGTAACATGTGGTTTAACCACCAGTATTTCTGGTAAATCTAGGAAATTCATGTTCCATAAAAATAGCATGAAAGATCAATATATCAACATTGGAACAAAGTTAGAAAAGATAAAACACCTACCCACTGTCCATGACACCATAAGCATATGGGGAACCAGATCCAACAGAGAATCTTGTTCCTTTCAACCTTCCTCCTTCACTGTCCACATAGTATAATCCAGGACCCTGGAAGAAAGACATTAGGTCATGCAAACTGACTAACGGGAAAGAGGGTGGTGAGGGGAAGCATGTCCACATATTATTAATCATTACCGTCTCATCCCATCCAGCAATCATGGTCCCAACAGACAGACCCATTCCATGGTAGGAGTATAGTATGTTTGCCAGAAGCTTTGATGCTCCTGTAACTGAAATTCTGCGCTTGTTTGCCAATTCATGCAGTCGGCACTGGGTCATTCATAATACTTTCATAAGCATATTTTGGATATCAATAAATTTACCTAAGACTTGCAATCTCATATTCACAGGCAGAAGGAAATTCCTTGGCATAAACACATGCACACACAAAGACATACTACTGCCTAAGAATTGGCAATTTGTTCTGCAAATATTTCTATGCTTTTTCCCAGCAGAGTTTTTTTTTTTGAAAGGCTACTTACAGGTAGATCTACCTGAGCAAAAAATTTTCACTTTAGTTATGTCATTATGTCTTATGGCTCCATGGTTGGAGCAGACAAGAAAAGGCAAACATCAAAAACATAAATCAGGCCTTAATATCTGAGAGGCCATGGAACAATCAGGAACATTACTGATGGACATTGACAAGAAATTGGCATCACATGTAGGCAGAATTATCCACAGGTAATTGCATTAAGAGAGATAAGAAACAAGTAATGCCTTCACCATCCTGACATATAGGCTACAAGTGGCATCACATCTACCTCAAATGTTGCACCTCTATCCCAATATCATCAAATTTAACTACATTTAAATGTTCTTCTTGAGCAAGTTGCTCACATTTCAGTATAACTAGATATCTGAAAATGAATTGAAGATTGATGGCTGAATCCATGACCGAAAAGAACAAATATATTTTTAATCTATACTGCTCCAGGGTAAATCTATAGCCTCCAAAATAGATTCCCATGCTTGGCATTTTATAGGCTGCTAGCAGGACAATTTCCCAGAACATGAAACTTTGAATTTAGTTATAAACATATTTTTTCCATATCATGTCTTTTCTATCTTAGGAGCTCCATGATTCAACCAGCAAGCCAAAGCAAAGTGTCTAAAGACATAGATCATGCCTTAAAATCTGAAAGGTCATGAATAGTTTTAAAACATTGATGATGAATATTGGAGAAGAAGAAATTGGCATCAGAAGAATTTCAAATTATCCACAGGTTAACAAAGATCAAATCCCTTCCAGGTCTTCCTGACGCATGTTTCCTACCTCCAAGATTACATCTAGCCAGAATGTTATGATTGTATCTTTAGTTGACCAAATCCATTCAATAATACTTGTCACTTCTTCAGTGAGTTGTTGAATTTTAGTATAAGCACATATCTGATAATGCCTTAGAGATTTATGTCTTTAATATAAACAAAAAGAAGAAAACAACTATATTATTGTCTCTGCAGCTCAAAAATACATCTGTAGACTACTAGCAGGAATCAAATCTGGAAGCACAATTGTTTAATATTTGTCAACCTCAAACAGGAATAGAGCATATAGAACAGAACAATAATTGTCTCACATTACAATATCATCTCACCCCATTCTAGCAAAAACTAAGAGATGCAATGGCATAGGAGAAAGCATATGTATCACATATTTCCATTACCTTAATGCCGAGGTTTCTGTGCCAAAACTGGCAATCAGCAGCTCCTCCAGCCATAGTACCAAGCATGTAAGGATTGATTTCAATAATTTTTTTGACTGACTGTGATGCTGGCAAAATTGAGTTTTGAGAAATTAGTGATTGTTAGTTTGGAGTCCGAACAGTTATTTCAAAATACATAAAGTCAAAAAAGAAGAAAAAAAAGGAAAAAAAAAACTTGAAACTAAAGATGAAAAAACCAATGTCCAATTTCCAAATCAAATGTGTTTGTTGGGCCTATAAATCAATTGCCTCCAACACTAATAAAAGTCGTTCCCAGAGCACAAGGCTCCAACACACTGTATGGTTATGATTAGAGTAGATTCCGATGCATAACCTTACCCTTATTTTGCACTAAGAGACTGTTTACAACTCAAACCAATGACCTCTAGGTCAGGGTGGGGTACCCATTACTGTTACAGCAAGGCTCCCTTCTGCCTCCAACACTAAATATGCAAAATTGCAAAAATGTCTCATACATCTGAATCTCACAAAAACAATCATGGTTCAATTCACCTAAGTTTCAATGAAAAAAAAAACAAAAAAAAGAGAGAGAACCATACAGATATAGCCTCCCATGCTAGCTCGAGAATCAGCAGCAACCATGACACCCTCCTTAAAAATGAAAGCCAGCGTGGTTGTTCCCTTAGCCGGCTTCACCATTTGCACAGCTTCCTTCTGAAACCCATCAAACTGAAAACAAAACAGAAAATTTTCGAAACAAATTTCAGGCAGTAAAACAATTCCGAATTCTCTTCGCACCCTAAAAAGAAAGGAAACAAAACTAAAATACTGACATCAGTGGTAATCGGAAGCTGAAACGACGGCGCAGAGGAAAACCCGTCACCCAGCTCGCTACCGCCGGCCCCAAATACCAGTGCCGCCGATTCAAGGCCGCTCGTATTAAGCTTCATGATCTAAACCACACCCCCCCCCCCCCCCCCCAAAAAAAAAAACAATAAAATAAAATCAGCCCTCATCGCAGCAGTTATTTATGGTCGCAGGTTTCGGGTTTTCAGTCCAATCGTTATTTTAAAAAAAAAAAAAAAAACCTAATTATCAATCAAATATGGACAATCTGATTAAAATTATTTTCACTTTTTCAACTATAACAGACATCCCATTCAGATTTAGATAGAAAAAGCATACCTTTTGGGAGTAAGATCTAGAATTTAAAAGAAAAAAGCGAATCAGTGAAGAGACTGGATGATATTGGTTACAACTGTGGAGGCAATGCTTAGAGACTTTGTATGTTATGTGAGTTCATTCAAGAACAAAATCGAAATCGTTTCTTGTGCTGCGGGCAAGTTAAGTGGCGGGTCGGGTCAGATTTAACCAAGTTATTTTTTCTACTTAAGGATTTTTGGATTTAAATTTTGACTTATTTTGATTTAGGGTGTTTTAGTTCGTTGATTTCTTCAATTATTATGGATTAAGTTTGCTTTTTTTTTTTACCAATTTTTTTAGATTAAGAAAATAAAGTCCAGTTATTTAAATTTTAATTTTTTATTTATTAAAAATTTATTAAATTATAAATTAAATAATTATTTTTATTTTTATAAATTTAATTTTTAAAAATTAATTTTTTTCCTAAAAGATGAGTTATTTTAATTTTTAATCGATACACAGTATTTCTCAGTTCTTATAATTTTAGACTGGGCCTTAATTTCATTAAAAAACACGGCAAACGAAATTTCGGCTGGGCCTTTTTTCCAATTTTTTTATTGAAAAAAAAAAAAACAAACGAAAGTGTTTCTCTATCATGTCCTGGTGGTGTGTGCTTTGAATTCTGCAACTTGATTGGACCTAATTTGTATTACAAGGCCAAGGTTTTTATTGGGCCTGGTCTAAGATTCAAGGGAAAAAGTCCATGGTGGTTAAGCAAATCATAGTACAAAAGTAAAAGTGTACTCCATCAGAAAGAAAAAAAAAAAAAAAAAAAAAAAAGCTAAAAGGGGGAGGCTAAGTGTTTTACTAAGTTTTCATTTTAAAAATTAAGTGGCTGTTGCACATGATCTAACCATGCTTAGTTGTTAAGCCACAAGAACAAAGTTCCTGCTCAATTCTGACAAAATGTAGATTCTAATTCTGATCAACCAATAATAATAAAAGCAATGTGGTATCACACATGGCATAAAATCACGTTACAGTGTATATTAATATTAATCACCTTAGAGAATGAGAACTGCAAGGATTTGCAGGACCCAGTTGACGATGAACCCTTTCTTGGGCTTGGTCTAATTTGAAAGGGCTGGCCTGTCACCTTGACGGGCTTTATCACATCCCAAAAAACAATAGCTTTTCTGGATATAGTTGGTTATTTGAAATCCTCTTTCTATTTATATTATAAATAAATAAATAAAACATGAATAAGCCAAGTCATCAGGAGGAGCAGGAAGTGTAGATAGTGGATTATACAATGGCCAACAACGCGAATTTCACCTTCACGATGGTTTTGCTTATGGAGATAACCCAAGGGTCACTTTGTTTAAATTTGGTAAGCGGTCCATTTCAAGCCACCAGAAGTCACACATAGTGATAATTCCCGATAGTGGTCTTGCTTTAATTAGTACTAATGCACATGATGATACTCTAAATTGCCCCTCCAGCACTCTTAAATCTGAATTCAAATTCCATAGGAGCCAGCCGCCGTAATGGTGATCACTTGGGTCAAAGCTTACAATGGAAGGTACACGTCACAAGCCATACACATGTCGGCTGTGGGCAGCTATGATGGCATAGATCTTTATGCCAAAAAGTTGACAAACGTTGGCACCGAGAGCCAATTTTACCTTTGACCAGTAACTTGTCCCTAAGACAAGTTAGTCAAAGTTTCACCACCTTATTGTTACATCATAAAATAAATTATAGTCTTTTAGGTTAAAAAAAATAGCTAAAAAAAAAAAAATATCTTGTGATATTTCTGTTTTAGTTTAGGAATTTTTCATTGGACTAACCCGATAAGTATTTCAAGTACAGTGCGTTTGGTGAAAATACCAAAAAGGCCATGCAAAATAAAAAATAAAAAAATATATATATATATATATATATATATATATATATCTAATTGAGAATCACACAATTAGACGCTCATGCTGTAGATTTACCCATGCGACAATCATTACACCTACAAGAAAAAAAACAATGAATTGTCGGATGTCACCTCACAAATTGTGATTTACATAGCCTGCCATGACAGGGATTTTTCAACCTCCCCAATTAGCCTGTGTTACATGGACCCATATATTTGACCCGTAATGATGCGGACTTATAATTCGTTAATTACATAAAAATTGAATTATAAATATGTAAATTAAGCCATTATAATAATACTTTTTGTTGATTTGTGCCATCTAAGTGAACTATACACAATGCCGACCAAAATAAAGAATTAATTTAAGATAATGTGCCCATGCCGTCGTCAATTTAAATCTCACAATGTTCGAAAAATAAAAGCTCCTCCTAACCATATGAAAGCGATCAAACAACATGATTGCTGCGATTCAAAAGAGCTGAGTGAAATGATTTTGTTTGGGAATCTTTTCTCCGTACTTGCAAACTAGCGTGATGAACTCGAGTCAACGGTTTCGTGCCACGCCTTGCATTATGGAATTATGAAACAACATGTTAGATTCTTAGTACTAAACATGATTTTTCCTCCTTTTTTTTATTTTTAAATTGATTCAGAGGGGACGCAATTGCATGTTGTGCTCCCCGGAACGACGACCAAAATTTTTAGCTTTCGGTCACGGACATTGTCTTGGTCCTACGTTTTGAAATTGTTATGTCATTTAGGCCAACTAATTAACAATGATGTATTCTTACCATTCCTCAAAAGCACTGCCACAGAAAACATGCGATTTCGTTTAAATTAGTCAGCTTAGATCCAACATTTGCACACCTGTCCCTTACTAAAAATTCATCTTGCACTACACCTTAGTATAATTCACACAATGGCTCCGAAAAGATTACAAAGTCAAAACGGTATGCTAAAGTGAATTGCCTTTCCAATCAAATGTTATTTAATTGTTTGACGGTAGGACTCCATCCCATGTGCATTGTGACAACACCTTTGAAAATCATGCATTTATTGATTGATTTGTTTATGTTTTTTGACTTGTCTGGATCGAGTGGATGGACTGAATCATCTGTTCACGTCCTCTTTTTTTGAATGTGCATTATATATGGTGGTATGGATGCAGATATGATGCAAGTATTTCGGTGAAGTGAAAGGGAAGAGAGGAAAATGATGGCTTCAGTCACCAAAAGCAGCAACTTTAGATCATGCATCTTGCAGTGGAGTTAAAGAGGTATAAATTTCAACTGTGTCTCACAACCAGTGGCTGGTGTTGGTTATTGAGATGCCTGACTTTCCAGGCAAGGTAGCTGGCTACTTTATGACCAAAATAAATCAATGAAGATTTGATTATCCATGTGAAAGTATATATATATATATATATATATGTGTGTGTGTGTGTATAAATATAATTATTAATATTTTTAAAATACATTTTTTATAGTAAAAAAATATTTATAGATACACGAAGATGATGGTTAGAAATCGGGTGAAATATATACATATAATATTTTTAACGACAATTTTTTTTAAAGGTAAAATTTGGACTTTTGGAACGTCTCTGACGCCGCGACTTCCACTGTTTTTATGGTAGGGTAGAAGATTCAAACACGAGGCCTGCACCTAACCTACCGTGGACATTGGCCTTGGCATATAGTGGCATTTTGCGCCATTGATTTCCACTGTAATTTTAATACTAGCCGTAGAAAGTCAAAATGAATCCATCCCTTTTGTGCTCGTTTCAAGCAAACTGGTCCCTCACAAGAGAATGGTTGCCTGAAATTTTGGTAGGCAGAGATGAGGCAGAGTCAAACATGGGTAAGGCGCCTTAACCGTCCAGAACTTCACGTATCCGATTTGGAAAGGAAAATTGAACGACCCAAAGAGAAGGAAAATCAAATAAACCAAACTGACAAAATGTAATTAATGTGTTGCAACCTCACTATCGTTTTGGTTGTAGTTGCTTGCTAAGCCGACAGGACACGGAAGGGTAAGTGACACGTGTACTTTTCCCAACAGAAAATAGACAAACGATCTCCTAATTAAGTTACACGTTGACAGACCAGTTTGTGCTGAATTCGAAAACGTGTCCGACGAAGTTAATTGAATATTTTCATTAAAAACAAATTTGATATCGTTCGCATGTCTCCTTCGGTTTGACTGTATTTGGAACTGAATTTCCAACCCTGAACCACCGGTTAACCAAAATTGTGATCGGCCTGTGAAAAAAAAAAAATTAATACCAAATATCACGAAATAATCATTTCAATTCATTATAAAAATATTATTTATATTAAAGTAAATAATTTTTACTAAATAAAATGATCAAATAAGATATAAAAAAGTTTTTTATCTCAATAAAAATAATATTTTGTGATATATCAGAAAATTTTTTATAATATTTAATATTATTATTTTTTAAAATTCAACACTACCAATGAATTGTTTCTAATATTAAAAGTTTTAAATGAGAGTTGATTAATTGAAAAATGAAAAAGAAAAATCTCATCGGTCCTCCCGGCAACTACAACGAGGAATTTTCCCCCAGCGGTTCACGAAACATCCGAGTCTGCAGAGCAAAAAGTTTGGGAAAATATTTACTTGACCAAAGGGCCCTTCAAAATCAAAGATGACGTCGTAGAGAAAGGGGGTATTCTCGGTATGATAATTCAGCCGAGAGTACGGAAGCAGGAATCACCTATTACCTTCTGTTTGATTAGAATAATGTGGGCTCGCGACCAGTACACGTGGTGATAATTCTAACCATCGGTTTTGAAAGACCAATAATTATTCTCCTAGTCCCCACCACCAGATCCATGATTGACGCAAATGTGCTATAGTTTTCTCCCCAGTCAACGGTGAAAAATATTTCATCCTCAGCATCATAACATGAACCACAGATGTGTGCTTCTCGGCTCAAAAAAAGCTTGGCCGAGGCTTCTATTTCCACTCTACACGTTGGCAACGGTGCTCTAAATCTTCAGATGTAAAAAATGTCAAATGTAAGCAAGAGTCCTTTGTTTTCAGAATCTCAACAAAAATGCGGAATTTATTAAAAAGAAGAGTACTGTTCACGCCGTGTATTACGTGGCCCGGCTAGGTTTTTTTTTTTTTTATTTATTTAATTTTTTTTATCAGTTAAGAAAAGGAATTTTAAATGACAAAAAGGAGAAAGGTCGGCCAGAGTTGAAGCGACTGATAACTGAACTCCGCCTAAAGCTGTTGTTTGTCATAATGTCTAATGTCTAGTAATAAAATTATATAAAATTTAATTTTTAATTCTCACGAACTTAAAAAGGATATTAAATAAAAGGGGATGATTAAATAGTATTAGAGTTTTATTAGATAAAAGTGAACTGTTTTGATACAAAATAGAAATGAGTGTAATTGTAAGGATTTGCCACTTTTTATGTGTCCCATTCTTTGTAGGTGGCTCTGGAGAACTTTTTGGGGGAGTGACATATCACGCGCCCATTACATGAAAAGGACAATATGGTAATTCGATGACATTTATTACAGATCTACGAGCCGACAAACGAGGAGGTCGGCAACTGTCGGCCGGTGAACCGGGGAGACATCTGCGGCGAAAATTCCAAAACCACCTCCCAACATTTCAAAAAACCAAAACAAATAGTTATAACAGTTATTATTTTAATTTCCCCCTTACATAAATAACCCTCAACCCACTTAAAAAAGACAATTTCCAAATAATTTCTTAAATCTTAACCAAATTCTCCATCCGAGTCTCTCTCTCTCTCTCTCTCTCGCTCTCTCCAAATCCAAATCCGCCATGTTGAGAGATACAGTTAATTGGAACCCAAACCCCAGCCTCCAAACATCATTGGATGGTCGAAACCTTAGCAAGTTCCTGTCTGGTTTTACTCGTTTGTGAATGCTATGCTCTTTCATGCAGCCTCCTTGGCTCGCTCCGATTCCTCTGGTAAGCTCTTGAGCTTCTAACGCACAGTTATAAACTAACAGGGGGTGTGCTTTTTTAAAATTTTTTTACTTACTTTTTTCTTTTGTTTTTGCTGTTTTTGTTTCTGGGTTATTGGGTTTTAGAGCGTTTTTGTTTGTATGTAGTTAATTATTGTTGTCAAGACTGTTACTTTTGATATTCTAATTTTTGGGTTTTTTTTTCTTGAAAAGTTGTTCTCAGAGTGTATATAAATATAAAAGGTAATGGTGATATCTGGGAGTTGTTTAAAGGTAACGATGTTAGCAAAGAAGGTTGTTTTGGAGAACCCCATGATCTTCATTTTGCTTGTTTCTGTTTTGGAATCTTGAAAATCTTTTTGGCTTGTCAATGAAATGTCCATTTCGATTTTTCTATGTGCTTTTCTTGATCGGTATTCCTCTTCTCTGCGACTATCCATTTCCTTTTGTGGTTTTGAGGTAAAATCTTTTTGATGATGCGTCTTAGTCAATTGGGGTTAATCAGTACCTGAATCTTTCTGTATTTTCTTTTTCTTCCTCTTTTCGGATAGTTCTCAATACCTGAACTTGACTGTGTTATTTCCTTATTTGAATTCCATATTTTTTTTGTTTCTTTTTCTATAGGTTTGGCTTATTGTATTGTCTGGGATCTTAGAAACTGAAAGTTGCTCTGCAGTTGAGCCTTAAAATGGTGTTTCTTATGTTCTTTACTTATAATTTAATGAATATTATGTTGGAAACTTGGGAAATTGCTATTTTATTCTTTTTTTCTTTTTCATTTTGTTCCATTTCGTGGTTAAATTAAACAAGCTGGTGTTGAACATATTCGGTTGTTGCAGTTGATGGGACAAGATTCCATAAGAATTTTTTTAAGTCAATGTGTTGAGCAATTTGGACGAGGTTTTTTGTTTTAGATTTGCTAATTTTGTTTCATCATTGCCATGGTTCAGTTATATAAATTTCTGCTATAAACGACTCCTGTGAGTGTGAAACATGGATGTGGCCGAGGTTGAAGAAAATTTGTTTGCAGCAACTGATGCCAAGGTATGTGTGATATATATAATGCATGATGCATACTTGCATGGTATAAGCTGAAGAAAGTCCCAATCCATTGACTTTGGGCAGGCCTCTATTTATTTGTTATTTGTAACATCTTTCTCTACTCATGTAGTGATGTCTATGAAAAAGTGTTAATACATAAATTTGTAACTCGGATATAACATTTGAGCTCTTCAAGTGGCACTTGGTGGTCATGGCAATTGAATTGCAGCATAGAATTCGGTTGAGGTGTTGTTTCTCCATTAGATATGGCTAGGATACTTCTAGTTTTCTTTTCAAAAGAATATTAATATATCTGACATGATTGCTTGGGGCTATTTTCACCATACTTAGTATTATGAAATTTCCACTTCCTTAACTATTTCTGGTTGGTAAAGGCATAACTTTTTTAGATGGTAGAGAATGCATGAATTGTTACTCTTGTATAAAGCTCCATTTTATGAGTAGATTAACTGACAAATTTATGTATATTTATTCAGCTACATGGAGATATGTGTAAGCTTCTCTCTGCAATTTATTGCAAAATTTTGTCAATTTTTCCATCCTTGGAAGCAGCACGGCCTAGGAGTAGATCTGGCATTCAGGCATTATGTTCACTTCACATAGCACTTGAGAAAACTAAGAATGTTCTTCAGCACTGTACAGAATGCAGTAAGCTTTACTTGGTATGATGATTTTTCCCCCTTGTGGCCTTAGTAGCTTTAGTGCTACTCTCGTCCTCCTCTTCTTCTTCTTCTTCTTCATTTTTCATTTTTATTCATTAGATTGTCTTGCTAACAGAGCCACATTTTTCATACAGGCTATTACTGGGGATTCTATCCTTTTGAAATTTGAAAAGGCACAAAGTGCCCTTGTAGATAGTCTTAAGCGTGTTGATGATATTGTTCCACGATCTATTGGTTGCCAGGTAACAGTTTTCTTGAGTGTGATTATTCCATCATATGGCCCTGGTCAAATTTATGATTGAGTATGTGGATAGTCTGATCTCTGAAGTTCTAATTGTAATGCGAATAAAAATTTGTATTTTTTACCTTGCTGACCTTTTGCAAGCTGATCAGAATTTGGAAACATATTTCTTTTTGCTATATTTCTTGTAAAAGTTGTTTATTGCAATTCTATTTCCTTGCCTTATGATACCGACAGGAGTCTCCTTCTCTCCATATCATGTCTTACAATGATTCTAATTAAGCAAATGGTAATGTCTACTGATTGCCTATTAAAACAGGAAAACAATGTCATAGTTGTCTCCCAGTTTCTTGACCTACTTTTGTACTATTTATAAGTAATTGTTGATGTCATTTATGATATTCATCTTTTCAGATTTTGGAGATTGTAAGTGAACTTGAGGGTGTTGTGTTCTCTCTTAATCCATTAGAGAAGCAAGTGGGTGATGAAATAATCGCATTGCTCCAGCAGGGGAGAAAATTTGATAGCTGTAATGACAATAATGAGTTAGAATCTTTTCATCAGGCTGCCACGAAACTTGGTATTACTTCATCCAGAGCTGCTCTTACAGAAAGAAGGGCTCTTAAGAAACTTATAGAAAGAGCTCGTGCAGAGGAGGACAAGCGGAAAGAGTCAATTGTGGCTTATCTTTTACATCTAATGAGGAAATACTCAAAGCTATTTCGAAGTGAGCTTGCAGATGACAATGATTCACAGGGTTCAACACCTTGTTCACCTACTGTTCAGGGTTCTTTTGAGGATGGAATGTCTGGTGGTGATGGCCATGCCTTTGAGCGGCAGCTGTCAAAGCATAGTTCTTTCAATTTCAAGCCAAACATTAGGAAATCTGGGCAGATGGCTATTCCACCAGAAGAATTGAAGTGCCCAATATCATTGCAGCTGATGTATGATCCTGTCATCATTGCTTCTGGGCAAACATACGAAAGGATCTGCATTGAGAAATGGTTCAGTGATGGCCATGATACATGTCCAAAGACTCAACAGAGGCTCTCTCATCTTACTTTGACTCCCAATTACTGTGTTAAGGGTCTTGTTGCTAGTTGGTGTGAACAGAATGGAGTTCCCGTTCCTGATGGCCCCCCCGAGTCTCTTGATTTCAATTATTGGAGACTGGCAATGTGCCAACTAGAGGCTACAAATTCAGGATCAGTGGAATGTCTTGGCACTGACAAATTAAAAGGGGTAAAAGTTGTCCCTATGGAGGAGAGTGGTACCATTGAGGAGGCCAGAGAAAATTATATTGAAAGGGTTTCATCTCAACAGGAGGATACTCCAGACAATGAAGACCTTGACCTTAATGTTTTTCAAAGATATGAGAATTTTCTAAACATTTTGAATGAAGAGGAAGATTTGAAGAAAAAATGCAAAATAGTAGAACAAATAAGGCACCTATTGAAGGATGATGAAGAATGCAGGATTTTTTTTGGGGCCCATGGTTTTGTTGAAGCATTGCTGCAGTTTCTAAAGTCGGTTGTGCAGGCAAGGGATGCAAGGGCTCAGGAGAGTGGAGCCATGGCTCTCTTTAACCTTGCAGTCAACAATAACAGGTTAGTGAAATTTTCAAACATCAATTAGCTTTTGGGAAATTATTATTCCAAATTAAAAGACTTACAGCAGTTTAGGGGTTGCTGGAATATTAATTACTTCCCATACTTTAACCTGACTGAGCAAAACATACTTGTGAATGAAGTAAACCCATTATTCTTTTCCCTTTCCCTGTGGGATAAAAAAAAATGGAGGGAACTCAGCTAAGCGTCTTTTGTCTGGAAATTGTCTTGTACTCCATGCAGTTATGTGATTCTTGTTTATTTTACATGGATCTGTTTGGACTTGAGATGTGCCAAGGATCTGTGTTAATGATTTGTTTTCCATTTGACAATTTCAGAAACAAGGAAATGATGTTGAAGGCTGGTATCATCCCATTGTTGGAGGAGATGATCTCCACCTCTGACTCCTATGCATCAGTGACAGCCCTCTTTCTGAATCTCTCCTGCCTTGAAGAAGCAAAGTCCATCATTTGCTCAAGTCAGGCTGCATCATTCCTAGTACGTATCCTTCAGGGTGAAGCTGAGCCCCAATGCAAGCTTGATGCCCTTCATGCCCTTTATAATCTTTCGTCGCATACATCCAACATTCCCATTCTCCTTTCAGCTGGTATTGTCAATGGCCTTCAATCCCTTATTGTGGTCCACGGTGACCATCCGTGGACAGAAAAATCTGTGGCAGTATTGATAAACTTGGCTTCAAGTAAGTCAGGAAAAGAGGAGATGGCATCATCCTCTGGCCTTATTAGCGGGCTGGCAACTTTACTTGACACCGGTGAACCCATTGAACAGGAGCAATCAGTGGCATGTCTTTACATCTTGTGTAACGGGAGTGAGAAGTGCAGTCAAATGGTTCTACAAGAAGGAGTGATACCTGCATTGGTTTCAATTTCAGTGAACGGTACTACAAGGGGGAAAGAGAAGGCACAAAAGCTTCTCATGCTGTTTCGTGAGCAGCGGCAGAGAGATCAGGCATCAGCTGAGGTGCGGCTTCAGCGGGCTGAGAGTTCCGAGGCCATGCCCCCGCCGGATTCAAAGCCACTTTGTAAATCTGTCTCACGAAGAAATATGGGGAAAGCTTTGAGCTTTTTTTGGAAGAGCAAGAGCTACTCAGTTTATCAGTGTTGAAGTTGTAAATCTATTGTATCTTCTATTGTCTCGCTTTTGTCCTGTCCTCATGGGCATCCCTTCTTTTTCATCTTCGTAGAGAAAGAATGTAAAGGTTCTTTTAAGTTATGGATGTTTTTGGACTGCACCTTCCTTTTCTGGGTAGGGATGCAAGTGGTGTAACATAATACCATTTTTAGGGAACCCTTGGTAGAACGTCTCTCAAACCTGTTGGGGTCAAGACTGTTTCCGTCACGGTTGGCCCTGCTTGTGAAAATCTGTCCGATATTGCGATTATTGATAGCAAGGACCTTAAACTTGTGGTCGTGGGTTCGAGCCCGATCCCATTTTATTTTGATCATATTCTTAATCTTTTTTGAAAGTGGCCTCCAATTGATCCCCAAAATTGATTTATTAGAATAACTTGGTGGGAATCTAACCAGTCTTTTATTTGGGATCTTATCCTCTCAATGGGTAAAAGTACAACAAGGCTGGGATGAAACATTACATCCAAAAGAAGAAAGCAGTAAATGGAATATCCAAGAAAAGCATGAACATAACAGTTTCCTTCAAATTAGACGAGTGCCAGCCCCCCCAGATGGTGCTTATATTTCCAGTATAATTCTCTCCGGAGTTACTTTGTTTCTTTGCTTCCTGTTTCAACTTACATTTACTTGCATTTCTTCTCCAACTTCAGGTTCTTCTTTACCTTCCATCAGCTTCTTCTTGCCTTGTGGAAATCCAATCAACCCTTTGAGCACAAGGTCAACATCTTCACCCTTCATAAGCTCCTCTGCAACCTCTGCTGGAGTCACTTCCACTTCCTTTATCAATTGTTCAATATCTGGGAAAAGGCAATGGGTTTTAACGTTGAGGTAATTAGAAGCAAGTGTCCTGAACCCGCAAGGGGTGCAGTAGGACATGTGTATGTGCATGTCCATGCGGCCTGGCCTCAGCAATGCAGGGTCTATTCTGTCCTTGTAGTTGGTCGCGGAGACAATTATTCTATCGTCTCCACAGCTTGACCACAAACCATCAATGAAATTGAGCAGTCCTGACAGTGTTAAACTCCAAAAAGACAGATAAATACTTTATATGCTGTCTCTTTAGCGGGAAGAAGGGTGAGAGTTTGTGACGCAGAGGTCATGGGTTGACACTTCTTCAAACTCTACAAGTGTGGAAGTCTTGTGTTTGTGAAAGCCTTTTTTGGGTCTATTTAGCTGGAACTTCTGAAGAATTTTACAATGGACATGACTTATGGGAGACTTCACTCGTTCTATGAGACTATTAGTAAGAAAAAGAAGCAAAAATGATGAACTAACCTGGCTGTCACTATGGCCGTGTCCTCCATATTGCCGGTCCTGCAATTTTACGCTGCAATCAATATCCTCAATTACCAATATTGACCGATTTGCTGTTCCAGTTAGTAGTCTCCTCAGCTCTGAATTGCCGTGCAAACTTGCAAGTTCAAGGTCATAAACGTCAAACTTCAGGTAATTGGCCATGGCAGCAATCAAGCTTGACTTGCCTGTACCAGGGGGATCATACAACAAATACCCACGTTTCCATGGCTTTCCAACTCTCCGGTAGAAATCTCCTCTCTTCACAAATCTGTCCAAGTCATCCATCAGTTCCTTTTTCGTATAGCATCCATTGACAATGTATCAAAAGTTGATGGATTATCCAGATTGCCTGATCCCCATGGACCCCAATTATAATCACCAACAATATTTCCGACTGAGTATAGCTTGACCACCTTGCTCTCATTCCTGATGCGTTTTGCTCTGTCTAAGACACCTGGAATATAAGCATTCAAGCCCATCTCCTTGTATCGCTTGTGGAAACGCAGAGCCATTGATCTATGTTCTGTTTAACAACCAGGTTTTGTGTTTCTGTGCAGATGAATTCCCATTCGAGTTGGATTCCTTCGAACATGTCAATAACTTTTTGGCCTAGGTTAACAGTGACCAAGAGGCTCTTCTCTCGTGGCACTTTCGAAACCTTAAGCTGCCCTATGGAGGGTGTGATTCTCGTGCCTAATTACACACTTCAGCAGCTCCATAGACTTCATTGATTGTATAGCCATCTTTCTCATTGATGATGAGTTTCAATAGAGAAGAATCATTTTTGAAAAAGCATCCAAGAAAAGATATCATTTCTTCTTGAAGTTTTTGTGGTATTAACTGGTTGGCCATTGTCTGGGCCTCGTTGGGCATGGTACGGACAAGCATTGCCGATGCGGCAAAGGCAGTGTATGTCGATAAAACTGCAGTTGCTGAGGGCATACTTTGCAGAGAAAACATATTTGAAGTGAAAGATTGCAGGGAATAATATTGATATTCTTCTGGCAAATGCAGATGTCTCTGGGAAGACTGCTTTGGTGCAATTGAATTGTGAGCAAAGATGGCCTTTTTACAGGAGAAAACAGCTTGGAGTATAGCTTCCTCTTGAAGCCATTTTACGAGAAGTAGTCAGGATCATAAAGAAAGAGTCCGACGAAAATTCATAACCAGTCAATTATGAACTAGTCAAACGGAAGGTAGCATCAGGAGTCAAATCTTCTTGAGCAATTCTTGTAAGGAGTTGGTGAACATTCCTAGACAGGCGCTTGACTTGTTTCATGTTCTTGCATGTTGCAATTTAATTTCCCCAACGAAAGTTTCCGGGAATACTCTCGTTAGTTTCCTTTTGAACAGGCCTACTGTAAAATGATGAAAACAAGCCTTTGGTCTTCAGAAAATTAATGTGTATATTAAACAATGGTCACAAATGGCTAGAAAAGAAAAAAGAACTGTACTAATAATCGGGAGAGTAATTAGAAAATGGTGTTTGCCGAGAAGAGAAATGATAGAAAGCCCTTTAGAACTTCCATTTTGCTGCTGCTTAGTTTTAATTTTTAAAGATCGATTCAAAGAAACACATGTTCATGGCAGCAGGGGCAAAAACCAAAGTTAACGAAGAGGAAGAAAAGAAAATAGAAGAAAATGTTTTCTCTTTGTTTGAAACTCAAAGAAAATAAAGGAAAAAAGATTATTTCCATTCAAAATGAAAAGACTTTTATTTATTAACAACAGAAAACCCAAGATTAAAAAAAAAAAAAAAGTGGTCTTTCTGCAGACCTTTTCCTTTGTTGTTGATTTTTTTTCTCCTTTTTTCTTTTTTTGCACTACTTTTTTTCCAATTTTCGCACGGACATTAATTTTAAATAAAATTAAAATACCAATTTCTTTGTTCTCTAATAAGTCTTTGCCTTCTTGTCTGTCAAAATACCAATTTCTTGTTTAAAAAGAAAAATGAAAAAAAGAAAAGAAAAGGAAAAAACCCATTTACGAGATCGTGGAAAGGAAAGGCATGGAATTCAATTCGATTCTCTGATGATCCTCCTCATCAGCGACCACAATTGAAGGAGAGCAACCCCTTTTCGTTTCCTTATCGCTTGCTTGGGTTGGTCCCCACATTCAGAGCCATTCTGTTCAGAGGTAATTAATCTTCCATTTCAAATCCGAATCGAATCGCAAGCAAAGGCTCTTCAGTAGAAAGTAGTGAATAAGAAGTTATAGTGAATAGTGGATTTTGGTTGGAATGCGCTGTTTTGCAATTTCTAATCGGAAAATGCCAAGACCGGAAACAACCGCGCTTGGTAACGAACCGGCTCAGTTTCAGACCATTTGTATGTGTTTTTAACAACGTTTTCACTGTGTTTGCTGAAAAGAAACGCAACCCCAGTTTCCAGGAGATCAGTGTTTTGCGTGTGTCTGTGTCTGTGTTTTCAATTGGGGGTAAATTTGATACCTTTCTTGACGTGTTGGGCTTGAATTGGATTCTTTACTTGCCCCTTTTTGCCTCTATTCACGTGTTTTATATTGCGATTGCTCTCTTCTTTCTTGGTTGATGGAAATTTAGGTTTTTTTTTTTCCTAGTATTTTGAGCAAAGTTTGGCAATTAACATGGATTATGGCTTAGGTTAGTTTGTTCTTTCAATTGTCCTTAATTCTTCCGGAGGAAATATTTTGGGGTTTTAAGTATAATTGTCATGTCTAAAGGGATCTTTACTTTTTGAGTTTCTATGTCATGTCTGTTGTATCTGTCATAGTAGGAATGTACCCTGTTTGTATTCCATTTGAGCATATGGATCCTGCTATAGGAATCTTGGATTTATGTGAAATTTGATATTTGAGATGTTAGATCAATGAGCTTTAGCTCAATGGTACTACAGTCGTCTCATGACTAAAAGGGTCACGTTCAGGTTCCAATTAAAGCCAATCAACCGAAAAGAGATATGTGAAATGTTAGTTTTTTTGGTTCCTAATAACAATTTATGGTTGTCTTTATTATCTGCTTCTGCTGAGCATATAATTGACTATCACTTAGATGACCAAGGATCACTATTCACAACAGAATAAATATAAGAGGATCTACAACTTTGGTGTTATCTTTCTTTCTGAATGGATTGGCATCTTTTGTTTCTTGAATGGCACAGGGATACCTGGAGATGGAAGATGTTTGTTCCGCTCTGTGGTTCATGGTGCCTGTCTTAGGGAAGGAAAACCATCTCCTAGCGAAGGCCTTGAGAAATGCCTTGCGGATGAGCTTAGAGATAAAGTACAAATTATTAACAGTTGCTTTGTTTGTTCTTGGGTCCTCAACTTTCTTACTTAAATGATGTAATTTCAACAGGTTGCAGATGAATTCATAAAGAGACGGAAGGATACCGAATGGTGAGTTTGCTTTAGGATGTGTGGTTTAAAGCTGGCATTTGAATGCAGTGTTTTGTCTAAAAACAGTTTCATAGGTTATTTATCCAAAACTGTTGAAGAGGCGTGGCCACCTTTATGTGGGATTAAGTGTCGGACATCTATTTCTGATTTAGGTTTATTAATCTATCAACCGATGTCATTGACTATGTACATCGTTTTTCCACAAATGATTGAATCTTCTTTCATTGGCAGGTTTATTGAAGATGATTTTGACACTTATGTTATGCAGATGAGAAAGCCCCATGTTTGGGGAGGAGAGCCTGAGCTGCTTATGTCCTCACATGTCCTCAAGTAAATTGTCATTCCAATGCCCCATCATATACTTTTTGAAAAAATGGCAAATTCCCTTTTCGTTTTTTTCCAATTCTAGCTTATATCAATTTAAAGGGTACTTAGTTTAGATAACTGTGATGAGTTTTCTTTGAGTTTTGGACTTAAAAGGCATAACTGCCTTCAAATCAAAAGGTTATTGGCTGTTGCCCTTGTGAAACAAACTGTGTTGCTAACTATGGCAGACTACATTCTCAAAATTTAAAAGTAGGATTGAATTTTTTATGCCATAATGTTGCCTCATATCATATATTAGATTTATTTCATTTGGTTCCTTCTTAAATAGCAGATGGTTTGTTTGATTTTTTCCCTGCTTTTGTTGTGCATAGTTATAACAGATACCATCCTTCCACATAGGAACATTAACAGTCATCCATTTCCAGGATGCCAATTGCGGTATTCATGAGGGACAAAAACCTGGTAACCTCAAAGTTGTAGCTGAATATGGTCAAGAGTATGGAACAGAGAATCCTATTCGTGTCTTGTATCATGGTTATGGTCACTACGATGCCTTGGGGAGTCTGATTATTGGTGCAAAATCTAAGCCGTAAGATCTCTTTCTCATATACATTTGGCATTTGTTGTGCACCGTAAACCTTTTGCTTGCATCCATTGCATTAGAAGGATACATGGTCGATTCATCTGAATGTGGATATAAGTCTGTGAGAGATGTTATCCTGCGAGGTGGTTGGATTTGAAAAGAAAAGGTTGAACTGTCATGAGATTAAAGTTAGGTTGTTTGCAATCTTTGCCAGTCTAACTACCAGTCGAACTACCAGACTTATTTGTGTATCAGAAGTTGCAACGATAAACGTAATCCTGGGTAATCAAGGTTTTTTGTTTTTTCTTTTTGTGTATTCTAGGGCACTACTGGCCTTCCTAGATGGGTCATGTTCTTGTCTTATGCAGTAAATGATGTCACAAATCTAAGAGCGGGAAACATTAATGGGGCCATGTCAATTTTGTAGGAACTGTTTTATCTATTAGCTTTTGCATTACATTAGTTTCTGCACATTACTCGCTTGCGGGGCTTTTGGCAGGTGCAAGAAGAGATGACGAAAGTTGCATCATTGCAGCAAATCTGTGGCTTCTCTGTGTTGTAAATAATTATCTTCCATACCTTCTGATTGTGTCTGCCTCCATGGACTTAATAACAGCACAATCAACTTCAAAAAAACCTTCTCTTTGTTGTAAATACTTTACCTTCCTTATCTTCTGATTGTATCTGCCCTGATGGATTTAATAATAGCACAGGAAACGTCTGGTGATCAATTGGTAAATTACTTTAGTCCTGCATGTCGATCCTGACATTCTTTTAAAAGAACCCAGTTGCCCTCACTGGGATGGCTTCTCATCTAGTGAAGCTTCTCCTGGACGCTGTCCCAGGCCCAATGGGCCTTTGAAAATAAAAGGAAAAAATTTGACGACAAAAATTGAAAGAGAGATTAATTAAAAGAAAAAAAAAATAATAATTCTTTCTTCGAATTAAAATATTTTTTAAAAATTATTTTTTTATATTATGAATATTTTTTAGTATTAATTCCTCATATTAATATATTTAGTTAAATTTTTTTTATTAAATTTATTATTTAATTTTTAATTATATATCACAATTTTACTTATTAATATTTTATATATTATATAATATTTAATTATAACTTATATAATAAATTTAATAAAAAATAAGAGATACTTTTGAGAAAAAAAAATTAAAATTTTATAACGCAAAAGATTAATTTTTAAAAATATATGTATTTTAATTAAAAAAATATTTTAATATAAAAAATAATTTAAAATTTAATTCATTAAAAGAATTTTTTAATTATTATAAATATTATTAAATATAAAATATTTAAAAATTAGATATAAATAAATAAATATTTTTAAAAAATTAAATTATTTAGCAAAAAAAAAAAAAAAATCACACGTGCTTTCCCCCTCGTTGGTGGAATAATATTGATCAAGTGTAAAGAGTGACATATGATAAATCATTAAGTAAAACTTTTATGGTATCCGTAGGTGAAATCTGCAACAATAAATAGGAATTAAGATAGAGATCAAAATTCTAACCAAAATGGATTAAAAGGAAAATCCCATCTCGCCATTTAAAAGTTGAAAGAATTGGGCATAAAAGGGCAATCATGTCCATCTCACAGCAGCTTGCTGTTTGGTGTTAGGACTCTATTGCCTTGGCTAATCTAATTCTGACTAGGGAGTCAAGTCAATAACGTACCTTCAAAAATATTTGAAGTCGGCCCTAGCAGATGATAATCTGAATCTTATTTTTGGTACAATAAAAGCAAAAACTGAGGTAAATTGTACAAGGCGCCAGGGGGATTGTGTATGTTAGTCTTCAGATCCTGGTATAGAGTCTTTTGGCCTCGCTGGGTCTTCCAGTGCCCTTGCAATATGAGGCTAGACAAATTTAATTAGCCGGCATTGGGTCTTCCCCAATCTCCAAGAATGTGAGTATTTTTAGCATAATCCACATTGATTTATGGTTGAAGGGTGAGTTTTGGTGTAGCACTAAAGTATCAGACGCCATTGTGGGATTAATTGTTGTGGTGGACTGAAATTTAGAACCTTGTTATGTCGGTATTGATTTCAGAATTTATTCTTTGACAGGATGTTGTGAACATTCATCAAGCAGGAACGATGAGGAGAACCTTGTCTCACAGGAGGTATCTTTCCTCTGTCTTATTATTATTATTATTTTTTTTTGTCATTTTTAAGCGGAGTGAAATTTACAGAGTAGATCTTGGTTTTCCCATTGAACCTTGTTTAGTTGAAGTTACTTAATGGCGTTTCTCTAATTTCGAGATTCTCACCATCAGAGTCCCACAAGGCTGATCAGCAAATGTGAGAATCCATTACTTCTTTCCCTGTGCTTGGTCCGCCAGAAATCTGTATGTCTTCCTCTCCAGCCAGTATTGCCAAGCCCGATGAGAGTGTGCAAGATGCTTTCATGGACCAAATGGCTGCCAATTTCAACGCTCCTGAAGGGCCCACTTGGCGGATTTCACCAATGGGGGCATATAAGTGCTACACTGAAATCCAAACATGGGTTTCCACTGGACTTGTATGCCCCAATACACCACCCCAATCTCTAATCGGCAGGTTGCAATTAGCCTGGGAGCAGGATTCGCTGACGGCTCTCAAGTTAGTCTGCAATTTGAGAGGCGTCAGAGGGACTGGAAAGATGGATAATGAGGGGTTTTACAGGGCTGCTTTGTGGCTCCATGACAACCATCCCAAAACTCTGGCAACTAATTGCCAAGTCTGTGGCAGAATTCGGTTATTATAAGGACTTGCCTCAGATTCTCGAACTGTTGCTTAAAGGTCCTGAAGCTAGGGAAATCGCAAAGCAAAAAACAATGGAGTACAGATCAAAACTGCTTCATAATAGGTCATACCGGAAGATCTACTACAAAGAGAAGAAGCCAGAGAAGAAGTCGATGATGACCAAGGAGCAAAAGAGAATCGTGGATGGCAAGAAAGGTGTCGAGAGATACACGAATGACCCAGTTTATCGGTTTCTACATGATCATGTATCTGATACTTTTGCTGAGCAGCTTAAATCCGATCTTGACAATCTGAATTCGGCAAACGTGAGAAACCTAAGCTTTGCTGCAAAATGGTGCCCTTCATTATACTCTGCATTTGACCGTTCTTCATTACTATGTGAGAGCATAGCCAGGAGAATTTTCCAACGAGAGTTGTATCCAGAATATGAAGGACTGGAGGATGCTCATTATGCTTATAGGATCCGAGACAGGTTTAGAAAGGAAGTGCTTGTTCCACTTCGCAAAGCCCTGAAAAATGCCAGAGGTTTACATGAGTGCCAATCAATGGAGATTGCTTCCTTACGGCCGAGTCCCTTCAATTGCCATGAAAACATATACAGAGTCTTTCCTCAAACATGACAAGACACGGTTTGAGGAATACCTTAGTGATGTCAAGAAAGAAAGAAAAAGATAGCCGCAGGCGCTCTATATCCACATGAGATAATTGCATCATTAAGACGCAGAAAAGGTGCAGAAGTTGCAGAATTACAATGGCAGAGAATAGTAGATGATCTATCAGCAAAAGGGACTTAAAAACTGCCTGGCAATCTGCGACGTTTCCGGAAGCATGAATGGTTTGCCACTGGACGTAAGTGTGGCACTCGGCCTATTGGTCTCAGAATTGAGCGACGAACCTTGGAAAGGGAAGCTCATTACATTTAGCCGTTCTCCTAAGCTTCAGATTATTGAGGGAAATAGTCTTAAATCCAAGATAAGGTGTATAGAACGCATGGAATGGCATATAAACACCAATTTTCAAAAGGTTTTCGATAAAATCCTTGAAGTTGCCAAAAAAGGAAAGCTAACGGAGGATCAAATGATAAAAAGACTATTTGTGTTCAGCGACATGGAGTTTGACAGTGCAGCGTATGGACAAAAAAATGGGGATAGCTGGGAAACTGACTATGCGGCTATTACAAGAAAATTTCAGGAAAGTGGCTATTTTTCAGTGCCGAAAATTGTGTTCTGGAACCTCAGGGACTCGAAGGCAACTCCAGTGACAAGCCACCAGAAAGGGGTTGCACTGGTGAGTGGATTCTCCAAGAATTTGCTTACCATGTTCTTGAAGGAAGGAAGGTGGAATCTTGAATCCTGAGAATAGCATGATGAAGGCCATATCCGGGAAAGAGAATGATAATCTTGTGGTTGTAGACTAATGATTTTAGCTTCTTTCTTTCTTTTTATTTTTTATTTAAAAAAAAAAAAAATTGTGTGTTTTCTTCCTCTTTCTCTGCTCACTTTCTTGACATTAAATTGGGCTATGAACAAGAAAATTCACTTGTGATATCTTTTTTCTTTTCAAATTTAATCTCATAAGTTCCATTCTTTTATTTTCCCCTTTTGCATTTAATTGAATCATATTAAAGCAGGAGAAGCCCTGTTTGTTGTCAATCAGAAGCCAAGCCATGGGTGAATCCAAACTTTAAAAAGTATATCCTCCTTTGCGAATTTTGGGTTTGAACAGTGCATGCCACCGGTGATCCCAAACTTTAGTTAATTTCACAATTGCTAGTTTTTTTTTTTTTTTTTTTGTCTTTGCAGTTGAAGAGGAGATGAAAGCATCTAGATAGTTGCACTTGCACCCATATTAGACTTGTTCGTGAGATTCAGCGGCCGCCCAGCCAGCCAGGCTCTGGCCTGCCAATTAAAAAAAAAAAAATTGGATTCAGCTGAGGTTTTTACCTTTAAAATTAGCCCATCACATCTGACTCTCTGCTCATCCAGTGGTTAGGCTCTGTTTGTGATTTGCACCAGGCTGTTGCTTGTAGAATGAATCCATATTGATACAGGTGGCCATTTGGGCTTTACCATTTATTCCTATATCAATACGATTACCTTTGCATCTTGAGGGCGGGCAAGCCGCAGGCCCCAACAACGACCCAAAAGATCAAGAAAGAGTACTTGAAGATTAACAAGATTTCAACTTATTCAATCATAATCATAAAGCTGAATTGCATAAGACTAGGAATAAACATATAACAGGAGAACATTCAAACGCAGGCTAACCAAGTGCCAAACTAGGGAGTGAGACCAGATTGATCATCAGAGTTTTGGAGCGTATTGTTTTCAAGTCCAAAACAAGGACACTCCATGCTTCTCAATTTGAGCAACAGATGCAGCAAAATGCCACAAACAAAGCCCAATGCAGCACTAGACCCAGTCAAAGAAACAGCAGCACTAACCAGCATCACAAAGGACTCCTCTTTTGTGTTCATGTCCCTAGATGCCATAGCCAATTCAATCCCAGCAAACAGCAGCAGTACCCCAAGAATTCCAACCGGGAACTGGTTCAATATCCTAACAAAAGAGTTCCCAAATACCAACCCGACCACCAGCTTCGCTATCCCCAAGAACACCACAGATGCACCGGACCTTGCACCAAACCTGTACTGCCCTGCAAGCCCACCTGCACCATGGCACACTGGCATTGCTCCAAACCAGCAACCCACCAAGTTCATGACCCCAACACTGACAGAAACCTTAGTAGCCGACATTTGCTTGTCTGGAAACAAATCACCGGACAGTTTACACACGGCAATCACAGAGTTCAATATGGATAATGGAATTTGCGGGATTGCTCCTTTCAGGAACCCAACCTTCCAATCTTCTCGTGACATTTTCAACACTCTAAGCTTTGATGGGCCGAACTTAAAATTTTTAACGATTGAAGGGTCTCGAACAAAACACAGAACCAACCCAAACAAGAGCACTGTGAGCGCAGCAGGAAATGCTGACAAAAAGCGCAATCTTTTATCAACACGTCGCTGTTGAGATGACGGCGATGCATTGTCACGATTAGTATCGCAGCAGCGATCACCACCACCAGAGCCATTCGTGAGTGTTAGAAAGACAAAGGACGATATTGCAAGAATCAACCCATCAAATCCGAGCCAAGAGCGGGGATTTTTGGACTTGGACGAAGTAGTAAAGTCTTGATTGTATCGAATGTACTTAATGGCAGTGAAGGCGAAAGAGAGGCCTTGAGAGAGCTGAATGCCTCTAACGACAGGGAGAGGAAGGAGGCGATAAAGAAAGAACATGAGGCCGGTGACGCCAAGGATGAGGAGCGTGCCGGCAGTGGTGATGCCGGCGGTGGCGATTTGGGCGGGAGTTAGGTGGGGGAGCTCAGAGACGGCGACGGCGGCGATGGACTTCATGGGCTGAACGGGCACAGGAAGGCCGAAGAGGAGTCCGGTGGAGATGTTATACACAGCAGTGAAGATAAGTGTCGTGGACAGGTCCAAGTGGGACACTAGTGTGAGGGTCAGGACAATGGGAATAAAGGTGCCCAAGTCGCCCACTGCCCCAGAAAGTTCCGGAAGCAAAGGGGTTTTAAGGCCGAGGTGGCGGCGCCACCACCGGTGGTGGTTGAGAGGTCCATGGCAGGTGGTGGTGGTGGAAGGGTCCATTGCAGGCGGGGGGTGGCGGTGACAGTTCTGAAACTTGTTTGGGTTTGGTTTGTTTATTTTATAGGAAAATGGCCCGTTCTCTTGGATACATTACACAATCTTTTCGTATATAATAATAAATTATAATTTATCAATTAATATTTATTTTATTTTTAATTAACTTTTATATATTTTTATTATTATATTGACGAAGCAGAAAAATACAAAACAAAAAAAAAATCAATTAAAAAATCAAAATTTTATGACGCCTCGCTATATGGACTGCACCAGTCCAATACAGGACGATTCGATCTGTCTATATATATATATTTAAAAAAGTTAGTCCCTTTTAAAATGTTTAATAGAATATTTTTTATTTATAATCAATTTTCTTAAATTAACAGATAACCTTTTCTCAATTCACTTTTTTACACAAATAAAATAAAAATTTTATTTGAATAATTAATATTCACTTATTTAATGTTAAATCTTTTTAATTTACCAAAACCCTAACAGTTCCAATTAGAACGAAAACAAATGGCCGCCATGATGATCATCTGTAACTCCCATAGTCCTTTTTTTTCTTTTTAATATTAAACAGTGAAATGCGAACAAAAAAAGAAAATACGAAAAACCCAAAAATACAAAAATAAAAACCTTTTGTGATTCTAGGCAGAGTTGATAGAGAAAAGGAGTGTCTGGAGTAAAATTTTGGTTAAAAAAATAAAAAATAAAAATGGTTATCTCTTTGCCCATCTGATTGCCCGGGGAAAAACAATAATTGATAAATTTCAAAAAAATGCTTTATTTTTGCTATCTTCTTCGATTTTTTATTTTTTTGTCAAACAAAATTGTCAATGATTTGACGATGGAAACCCTTTCTCTAAAGGTCAGTAATGTTAGAAGACCACTGTCGTATGTCTTCGAAAAAATCAACTCGGACGAAGAGAATAGACGGACTCCTCGAGGACCGCTCAAGGCACTTGAAGGAAAACCGAAAGGACTGAAGCGGTTGGATGTTGCTTAATGCTGCTATACCTTGACAACCAAAAAGCTCTGAGTCGAAACTTCAGGCACCTTCGAGTTGGCCACAAGGCAACAGCCTCTTGCGCCCCACACCACTGCGAAAAGAGGGGGGCTTGCCCGTTAGCCTACCTTGCCAAGAGGCGGTGGGATCGCCAAGTCCTAGCTCAAAAATGATGTTGGAAAGATGAGTTCGATTAATAAAATTAAAAGTTATATTATAATTTATTTTAAATAATTTTTAAAATTAATAAATTAATTAATTCAATAATAAATTAATAAAATTTTCATATTTTTTAATTTAATTAAAGCTAAAAAATTATAAAAATTAAGAAAATATTTTTTTATATTTAAATTTTTAAAAAATAAAATTTATATTATTAAATTTTTTATATATTTAATATTAAATATTAATTTTATTAATTCAATTGATTAAACTTTCAATTTTTAAAACTTTTAATTTACTAATTAATTTAATTATTAAAATTCATAGTCTTAGTTCAAACTCACTTAGATAAGGTGGCAACTTAACTACCATTCAAAAGTGTAAGAAAATTAAAAAAAAAAAATAGAAGGATAATGTGATTAATAAAAAAAGATGCATAACTACGTCAAAAATGTGCATCAAGATTTGATACCGAGCATGAAGTTATTCTTTTACGGAATGATTCGATGTTTGCCAACAAAAATCGATCAAATAAAGATTAATAAAAACTTGAAATAAGCATATACCCTACAGTGTCGTGCATTAGGACGAAATTAATAGAATAAGCAAATGCCGACGAAACTTAAAGCAAGGAAATGAATGAGAATAAGAAAGAAACAAAGACATAATCAGAAAGTCAAAAGGATATCACTTTCATACCTTGTGCAATAGTTACAATTGTGAGAAAATACTAATTGAGAGTATACATCAATCTTTTTTTTTATTTTATTATTATTGTTATGAATAAGTTAAATAGAAAAAATATATATAAATAAATATATTATTATTATTATTATTATTCATACCTCCACTAGATCACATAGGCTAGTGGCATCACAGTAAGAGATGTTGATAAGAATGCTCACCGATGGAATTTTGGGTGGTGGTATTCAATGAGCCTATGGATGTAGGGAATATGATTCTCGTCTCCAAAAAACAGGAAAATATCGCAAGGCAGGGCCCTCGTTGCCTCCCGGAATTTTCCCGTGCAGTCTTTTTAAGCGGGTACGTCTGGAAGAATAACATGCGACGTTGATGCGTGTGTCATGGCTCACGCAACATGGAATTGTGGGGCTCACGTGCACGAGTGTTTTTCACCTAAGAAAGAACTTTTTTGGACCATTAAACAAGATTGTTTCGGAGTTGGAGATTTCGACACTGAAGTCTGAACCACAATTAAATTTCTGCAGTTTAACCTCTTGTTTTTTTTTATCCATGATTCAATGAATTTTTTTTTTTAAGTTTAATTTTGAAAAAAAAAAAAAAAAAAATAATAATTTTTGAATTTTTATTTTTATTTTTTAGTTTTTGGTTAAGTGGTCATTCAGACAAATTTACATAGGTTTTTTTTTTTTTTTAAATCCTTAAGAATGGAGTGCTTGTTGGGGACGGTGGTAACTCGTTCGTTATTTTGTTATAAGAGTAGACTTTGTGAGCATAATAGAATTCACATTGTTTCTCTGTGAATGAAACTTGGTGGATTATGAGGACATGGATGACCCGTTTAATTTTGATGTTTGTATTATTATATTACACAAAGTCAAAGTTTTCTTAATATACAAAGTCAAAGTTTTCTTCTTCTTCTTCTTTTTTGCTTTTTTGGAATGGATTGGCGCTTGCAGGACGCAACCGTCGCTGTCACTAGTCATGCACACTGTCTCAGTTGCGTTGTATGGCCAACCATTTCTATCGTTGGACCCACCAAATACAACGTAATAACTACAAAATCTAAAACTTTGTTGTAACCTTAAGTTTGTATCGAGACTTCACTAATAATTAAATACTCTTCCAACCAAAAATAAAAAAAAAAATCTTCCAAAAAAAAAAAAAAAGTTTGCTTGATCTAATTGCGAGCAATGGATACAGTATGATGCCCTACGTTTTTTTTGTAATATATTCAACGATCCTCATGCCCGTCGGCGCTGGCTTATGCATAGTTTTTCCCATTTGTCAAGTGGAGATTTTTTTTTTTTTACTTTAAATTAAAAGATCTAGTATATAATAAAAACAATTCTCTTATCCATTAAATCTCACGTTATCTCTTAAAATTAAAACTAAAAATTTTTAAATAAAAAGTTAAATTCTTAGCTAACGGGAGACATTGAACATGAACATTCCTTCTCCTTGTCTGGATTGCCTCGAAGAATTTAAGTTTAGTGGGCCAACGTTATTGGTTTTTGGTCCATTTTCTATCATTTCGAGGTTCAGTGGGCTTACATCAGCTTTAGCAAGGAACAAGAAGGGTCGTGAATGGGCTTACGATTGCATCCATCACCGTTAGAGAAGTTGGATTTAGATTGGGCCTCCGATAAAACAATGAAAAGAGAGAAACAATTCGGCGAAGCATCCTTTTACCTGGGCCTGAATACGACCGACAGTCATGTACTAGAAGGTTGAATGAAGCACAGATTCTGACGGAGCTTCGCTATAGACGCCGTCAATTTAACGTATTTTAGCCTATGAGTACGAGTCTTGAGAAAACCTTTCTTGTAGGCTATGGCACTTTTTTTTTTTTTTTTTGGGGTATTCTTCCATCCTTTGTTATTTTTTTGTTCATTTCCTTTTAAATATCCATTTCCTTGGTTCAATTTTTTTGTACGAGAAAAAAAAAAAAAAAAAAGCATCTCTCATGTATCCCTTTCTTTTTCAGACAGTGACTGTTCGGAATGGAGCCTTTACGCAAATGGCTTGATTTCTCTACTTCATCGAATGACTGGGTCAGTATCATTTGGCCAACCGACAAATTTTACAAATCTGAGAATGATTCCAAGAATTTATCTTTCAAAATGAATAAAATTTTTTTCCTAAGGACAGTTTTTAGAAATCTCATGAATTTATTTAACACAGTAAAATTTTATATTATATAATGTTTACCTCTCGCCAATGTCAACAGGGGTAGGCAAGCTACAATCTTTAAAGAGTGTGGTGGGTTAAGATTTTTCGCATCAGAGAGACGACGGGAGTAATTCTGAAATTGAATTGACTTCATTAATGCTCAGGCTTCAACTCGAGCTCAATGACCACGCGGATAGAAGCCTTGCCTGGTGTTTTCCAAGTCTGGCACTTCTGGCCTAATGAAAAGATACATCTAACGAGAAATTTTTCAGTTTTGAATTCGAGCTTTGGCTCTACATTTTCATTAACACGCAAAACACAACTCCCATGTCTGATCAATTATGAAACTTTAATATCAAATTTAATCATATTCGGTTATTTTTTTATTACCCCATTTTATTATACATTAAAGTGAGACGCTTTTAATTAAAAATTTTCAAGTAACGCAATTGTCACGGGTTAAGGTTAAGGAGTGCTAGCACGATTATTGACTGTAACTTCAAAGCTTCAATTGTGAGAACTCGGGGGCCCCCCCCCCCCCCCCGCCCCCCCGTTAGAATCCGTCCAAAATGTCCCTGTAAGAGGAAGACGAGACCATTAAAACGATTTGGGCATGCGCATGTTGCTTTTCTTAAAGCCGATCTAAGCAGCTGTTCCGCAATAGCTGTCTTCAAGCCTCTTGATGTTCCGTTCCGTTTTAAACGTACATGAATTTATTAAAATTTAATGTACTGTACAATAAGTAACTCTTAATTTATTTTTATTTGAGTTTACCGAGGCGATGATTAACATCTGTGTCACAGAAAAAACAGAACTTCTAAGCAGCTGCCGGGGGACATTCTCCAATGATATATCAGATCTTCGGACCACCATCCTGAACAAAGAACAGAGAGAGAGGGAGAGAGGGAGGGAGGCAGGACAGTCTTTTGCATAGGTTAGGGAAAGAGTTAACGTGTATTCTTGTAAAGTCTGATTAATAGCTAAATCAAGTTTTGATTTTGGGCTTTTTGTTTTGACTTTGCTAAATTAAGTTTCAGAATTTATTGAAAACCCAACTTTTCTCTATTAAAGTTCCTTTTTTTTTTTTAAAAATTTTTTGGGGTCTTTCATACATTAAACCTTCGATTCTTTAATAAATTAAAGATATCATTCTTGATTCTCCGACGATAGCCCTGTTATAATCCTCCAAGCCTCCAAAGCCAGGAGGGCTCTGAAGCTGAGCGGACTTCCGGAGACATTGTGAGATCTGAAGGTACGATTTTCTTTCGTTGTTTAATATCTGATTGGCTGTGTGGAAAATGTGGCTTAGAAAGTCTGAAACTTTTGGGTCCGAGGAAAAATGGGATACATGTGATAATGTTTCAATGCGCTAAAAAATTTCTGTTCCTTGTGGAGGCGGTAAGCTTAAAATCAAATTCTGGAAGAGAAGATGAATTTTTCAACAAATTTGAGGATTAGGGTTCATGGATCATTTTGGGTTATTAATATTGGTGAATTGTAGAACAGTTGTGATTGAAAATTGATTTGAGTTGGGCATTGGTTAATTTTTTTTTTTTTTATATAATTACATGAACTTTAGCTCATTTAGATGTAGAAATTGAGGGTTTGGTTGAGGAGACTTGTGGCTATATGTTTGGCACTGCACCAGGCATTTTTTGTTTTCAAATTTTTTTTTTTCTTTGTGTAGTCGTATGCACACTTGCTGTCATTGGTTAATCACCATTGTGGAATAATAACTGAATGTCTTTTCATCTAATAGACTGGTTCGCTTCAAGATGTCAGTTGATGTGGAGAATCCTAAAGCTGATCAGGACCAGAAAAGTCATGTAGCCTCTTCTCCTGCTAGTGAAATTCAGGCTATTCAGCCAAGGTGGTATAGTGGCTTACTCCACCAAACCTCCATTTTTGGTGTAGCTGCCGGATATTGTATATCAGCAGCCTTGCTCTCCATTATTAACAAGTGGGCTGTCATGAAATTCCCTTATCCTGGGGCACTAACTGCTTTACAGTATTTAACTAGTGCTGCTGGAGTCCTTGTCTGTGGTTGGTTGAAGGTTTTAGAGCATGACCCGCTTGATCTTTTGACCATGTGGCGTTTCGTACCTGCAGCCATTATGTTTTACTTGTCACTTTTTACTAACAGTGAACTTTTACTCCATGCAAATGTTGATACATTCATTGTCTTCCGTTCAGTAGTCCCCTTTTTTGTTGCATTTGGTGAAACCCTGTTCTTGCATCGACCATGGCCTTCATTGAAAACGTGGGCCTCACTTGGAACCATCTTTTGTGGAAGTGTGCTTTACGTCCTAACAGATTACCAATTTACGGTCACAGCATACACTTGGGCTGTAGCTTATTTGGTAAGCATGGCTGTGGATTTTGTGTATATTAAGCATGTCGTTATGACCATTGGGTTAAATACATGGGGTCTTGTGTTGTACAACAATCTGGAGGCCTTCCTACTCTTTCCCTTGGAATTTTTCATAATGGGAGAACTCAAGAAAATAAAGCATGATATGACTATGGAATCGCATTGGTACTCTTTTGATGTGGTTTTTCCTGTTGGGTTATCTTGCTTGTTTGGGTTGGCCATATCTTTTTTTGGGTTCTCTTGCCGGAGGGCAATATCTGCAACTGGCTATACTGTTCTTGGTGTGGTGAACAAGCTGTTGACAGTTGTAATCAATCTGGTTATTTGGGACAAGCATTCGACATTCATTGGGACAGTGGGCCTCCTCATTTGTATGTTTGGTGGAGTTATGTACCAACAGTCCACAAGCAACAAACCCAATCCTGCACCAGCAGTACCAGAACAAACTGAGGAGGAACAGTCGAGGCTACTGGAAATGCAAAACAAGGTAGAAAGCAACAACAATGAAGCAGAAAGTCACTGATCTCCATTAGGGAAAACAAAGGTGGCAGTTTCCAAAGCAAGTAATTACTCTCTCTTCTGGGATACTATCAAAAGTGAATTCTCTTTATCGAGAACCTCTTGGGAGCCTGGGCTTGAACAGAATGATTCTGGCTGGAATTTGGAGTTCAAGAATACTTAATTTTCTTAGGCTTTCTTCATAAATTTTAGTTGACCTGAAAACTCAGGTGATATTACTGTAGCACATTTCCATTTTTTGTTTTTATTTTGTTCAAAAAAAAAAAAATTATAGCAGGGGGTATTGACTTGGTCCCCAGATGTGATATCCTCCAAGTTGAAGTTCATGTAAGTCATTGCATCAAAGAACTGGGGCCAAGTTGTCAAGTTTTTTCATTGTTTCTGAAAAGCGTATTTCTGTCTGTAAATCATTTGCAAATTGCTCAAATATTGTTAAAGGCAATCGCTTCATTTAATCTCTAAGTTTTCTCCCGGGCTATTATCATTTGATTTATTTGAGCTACTATTCTCCGGTAGAAAATGCTAACCTTGGCCATTATGCTACTGGTCCTAAAATTTGGTAACCGAACTTGTGGTGGCCATTATGCCAATGTTGCCCACATAGCCAAAGAACAAACATAACTTGTGTGGCCCAGATACTTCTTTTGAAACTTAATCCATCGATTATAAAGTACTCCTGGTGATTATTATGAAACTCTTATGTAGTCTTCTTTGGAAAAGTAAGATTTTAATAACCAATGGGCAATTTGGATTTCTAGAGAGCCTCTTTAGAAGATGGAAGCCTCAAATTTAACAAGCGCTAATAGAAGAGAGGGTATAGGATTTTTTTCCTTTTTCTAAAAAAAAAAAAAAAAATATATATATATATATATATATATATATATTTATAAGTTAGTAGGAGAATTAGTCAATTAGTTATTTGATTAGCAGTCACTGGATAACTTCTACCTAAATTGTTCAATAGTAAGATTCTTTGATTACCGATGGTGCTCAATGGCTTTCCTCCCTCTAATTTTGCCTTTCTTTAAGCACCAGCCCTTTAGGCCCTCATCCAGATCATCAAGCCAGGCACACAACTTCAGCCCACTTGTTTCGACCAACATCATTATAATGCAGTCGGAGCCCTCTTGGCCCAATAACTCACAACCCCAGAAATACCCCCGCCGGCCCGGGTGCAAAACCATAGACGTTGAAGGGGCTGATTCCCTCTCATTGTCTACATCACCGTGCTTGGAAAAGCTGTGGAAACCCATATGCCAAAAATCTGTTCTTATCGGAGAGTCAAATAAAGGTGTTATTGACAATGTTTATCAAATGTATGAAAATACATATGAAAAACCACCATTAACTAATAAGAGATTGTACGTTCCCAGACGAAACTCAAAGAGTTGGTACATCTTCAAAACAAACAAAAGAGGCTAATGGGTATAGAATAATGCCATCGTCCATCAGCCCCAGCGGGATCAAACTTTGATTTCTTCTTTTATTCATGATAACATTGCAGTAACATTCCTGCACAGCAGAACAATTGTTATTGAGGGAAGGGTGTGTATATGAGGGTGTTGCTCATGGCACAGACAGCTGCAGTGAATTTGACATAATAACAGGACAGAAAATAAAAGAAATAGACCAAAAAAAAACACGAAGAAAATGTCACCATGCAAGGGCGTGCGCGTTGGAGTACTTCAAAACTGTAAAGAAATCTCTGTAATCCCACCAATAGTGGCAGTCTTTCATATTTCAGTAAGAGTTTTGAACCTACTCTCTCCAACCTCCCTAGTTCTACTTTCCAAAAAATCAATAGGCATTAATTGAGCCTGGAAATTTAATCCATCAGCTGAAAAAAACTTTCCAAGCATCTATTGCAGATGTTTTAACTACCAGATATGTGCAAGTTGGAACATGTTACATTTCACTTCCCTATTTTTCTGCTTTCCAACATTCTCTAGGCATCGAGCTTTGAAAATTCATCCATCCACCCAAAAGAAGGAGAAAAAAACATGTACATTACAAGCATCTATTGCATACAGTCATCTGTCTGATATGATATCCTGTAAGATATTCAGTCTGCTTGAAAAGTACAAGGAGATAGTAGTAACCTGTATAAAAATCTTAAGCAGCAGCTTCCAGCAACTCCCTGTCTGCACGTTCCTTGATCCTTCTTTCAAGCTCTGGCCGAAAATGCCTGATTAGACCCTGCACAGGCCAAGCAGCAGCATCACCCAATGCACAGATAGTGTGCCCTTCAATCTGCTTTGTAACCTCCTGAAGCATATCTATCTCTTCTAACTTTGCATTGCCAGCCTTCAACCTTTCCATGATCATCCAAAGCCATCCAGTTCCCTCCCTGCATGGAGTGCACTGCCCACAGCTCTCATGCTTGTAAAAGTAAGACAGCCTTGCAATTGCATCCACAACATCAGTAGATTTATCCATCACAATCACAGCTGCGGTCCCCAATCCTGAGTTGACAGCCTTGAGTGCATCATAATCCATCAGCACATCATCACATATATGCTTGGGTAGCAGTGGGACAGAGGAACCTCCTGGTATTATAGCAAGTAAATTGTCCCATCCACCTCTAACACCTCCACAGTGCCTCTCTATTAACTCCTTCAGAGGCATGCTCATCTCCTCTTCAACGGTGCAAGGCTTATTCACGTGGCCTGACACACAATATAATTTTGTCCCAGAATTGTTCTTCCTGCCAAAGCTTGCGAACCACTCTGGCCCACGCCTTAAAATGGTAGGAGACACAGCCACCGTCTCCACATTTGTAACTGTTGAGGGACAGCCATACAGTCCGGCATTAGCTGGGAAGGGAGGCTTCAATCTTGGTTTGCCCTGTTTTCCTTCAAGGCTTTCCAAGAGTGCTGTCTCTTCACCACAAATATAAGCACCAGCACCATAATGGATATGGACGTCAAAATCATAACCAGAGCCACAGGCATTCTTGCCCAAGAATCCGGCTTCATATGCTTCTTTTCGGGCTTTTTCCAGATTTTTACGTTCATTCACATATTCACCTCTAATGTATATATAAGCCGCAGAAGCTCTCATCCCTACCCCAGCAATCAAGCAACCTTCTAACAGTTTGTGTGGGTCATGCCGCATAATCTCCCTGTCTTTACAAGTTCCAGGTTCACTTTCATCCGCATTGACAACAAGATAAGAAGGGCGACCATCAGATGTTTTGGGCATGAAAGACCACTTCAGCCCAGAGGGGAAACCAGCACCACCACGTCCACGAAGGCCAGACTTCTTGACCTCATTGACAATCCAATCAGTACCTTTGAGTACCAAGTCCTTAGTTCTATACCAGTCACCCCGTTTCATGGCGCCTTTGATAAATGGATCATGCAACCCATATAAGTTAGTGAAAATCCGGTCCTCATCTTTGAGGCCCCCAAAATGGGTCTTCTCTGGAGGTGGGGGCGGGGGTGGAGGCTGGGGAGTACTGGCATTTGTAGCAGATTGTGTGCTCAACGATCTGAAGCCGACCCCCAACCTCTCGCCGCGATGACGAAGCAGGGCACAATTTTGCAGGGAAAAGATGCCCCTAATGGGTGCCTATACCAGAAAATTCAATCTTGAGATTTGCGCTTGAAAATTCAATTTAGGTATAAAATTCACAACATAATATCTATTCCCGCGAGTTTCCTTCAAAATTCAGGATACAGTTGAATTTGCACAGCTTTGGCTAATCGTTACCAATTGTGTTAAATTAAAAAATGAAGCGCAGCGCCACTAAGCATAACTGATGTAAAGATTGAGAACTCGATTGCTCAAATACAATAAATTAGAGAAATTATATGCAAAGAGAAACCCTAAATTGAAAAATCTAATTAAAACTAATAATAAGAAAAACACATTTAGCGTACCATAGCCAAGAAACGCCCGTAGATCCGCTTAGAAGAAGCCGATTCTCAGATTCCGCTAAGGATCGACACAGAAAGCGCTTGAGAGATGAGGCAGAAGAAATGTGAAGGTGGGATGGGATCTAATGTTGCGCCCCCTAGGCTCGCTAAAGTTGAACACGCAGGGTCGACGATGGTTGCAGTTCAATGACAGGGAGCGTCTATGATGATCACGAGTGACACGTGCTGATAAGTCGTGATGCGGGACTAACAATTATAACGTGACAGGAAACGAACGGTTCTGATTCGTTGGCTCTGCGATGCCTTTCGAGGTTCCTCACCGGCTCGCTTTCTCGGCTATCGCTCCCTTTTTTTTTTAATTTAATTTTTTTTTCTGCCCCTTTTTCACGTGGGCTTCTCTATTTAATTTGGAGTAATAAGCCAAGCCCAAATTAAGATTTATAGTTAATATCAAGCCCAATTGGAGAAGCCCGAGTTTCATTTCAAAGAATCAACTAATTAATTATAGGGTAACCCACGCTTAAGCCCACCTGCTTTTGTTTCAAAAATTAGATTAGCCATTTACTAAACGATCGTTAGTGGTTAATCAAAGTGGTAATAAAATAAATCATTATCAGTAATTAACTAAAGGAAAATACGGTTAGCAAAAGTTATCGGGACACATAGTAACTACATATGATGTGATAAATTTTGATATAAGAATATTGTAAGTTAAAAAATAAAGAAATTATTTTATTATTCTTTTTTACGTTTTTTTCATGTGTTTTATGTTTACCATGTGACCCCTTAAGTGTTATTATATAGTATTATTTTTAATTAAAACACAATACATTTCAAAGACAGATAATTGTTGGAACGGATTCTGATGGTAGTGTAACTAAACTCTTAGTTCCAAAGTTTCAATTTTTGATACCAATAAAAAAAAAAAAAAAAAAAAAAGATAGTTGTTGGAAAATATGACTTTAGTCCCTCACCTCTCTCTTCAAATGAAAATGGACATTCACGTGACAACCCTTGCAGAAAAAGACTACTTATACGGACCGTGTTGTCAAGCCATATTCCGCAGTAAAAAGCTTGTAGGTAAAGGGTTCCAATGAAGGTTACTTCTTTTTTCACTTTTGCCGCAGTTTCCTCTGCAAAGACCGGTGCGAAAGGGGCTTGAATGTGCAGGTGCTGGGTAAGTACATGTTCACTTGTAAGTTAGTGAAGAAGTCAACATCACACCACACATAATGCAATTGACGATTTGGCTTGGCTATGGTTCCAAAACGTGCAGTGTCGCGGGGGCATTATCAATTTGGAGCTTGTTGACGATGATTGATTGCATGCTTTGGCGTTCGGCCACATGCGTTGTCTTTGATCCCTTTCAGCCCCTTAATTCACCTTGGAAAAATGGCTTTGACATTTATATTTGAGTCACATGAACCGACTCTCGACGACAATTCAACTAATAAATACTTCTCATATTGTCGGGAATTGCCTACCAAAAAAGTCAATTATAAGTGACAGTTCGTATGGCACTCTTTCCATCCCTTCAATGAGTTCGTGTCCTTCTAACAGGACTCGTTTCCTTGTTATGTTTAGGGTAAAAAAAAAAAAAAAATGTTTTTGTTACGATCAAATTGGTGGAAGACAACGTACGAAGAATGACACTAAATTACACCTGTGTCGGGCCGTCGCTGATGGGTTTGTTAAATTCTTCTCTCATCATTCTATGGCCCCGTTTCAAAGTGTTGAATATAACGCATATACGTAGGTGCCTTGGATAAGAGAACACCAAAAAGAAAACAAAGATCGATGTATCGAAAATAAATATTTTTTTTTAAAAAAATTTTTATCTTGTATTAAAAACTAAAGTTTTATTTTATATATTTACAAGATAATATTTATTTTATAATTTATAAAAAATTTGAATGTAAATAGGCATTGGATATGGTTTTATTCTTTATATTGTTGCCTTGAGACTTATTATTATTATTATTATTAAAAATATGTTTTAGTCAATGGAAGAACATCGCGTCCATTTGCAGAGGTTTTTTTTTTTTTTTTTTTTTTTTGCCATAGATGTATTAAAATAAAATAAGAAAGAAAAAAAGTTAAATAATAATTGATTAAATAAGCGAAACCAATTCAATATCTCAATCACACGGTATGAAAGTGGAGATTGTATATCCTTTTGAATTGCCCGTGTTCAAAAATAGAAAACGACACTATTTGAAACTTTCCATAAAGGAGAATAAATGTGATTATTAATTATAATCTAGTGGTTAAAGAATTTTGTTTATAATATAAAATTTACATTTTTATAAGTTAAGTATAACGGTTCTGTATAATATAAATTTAATGTAACCCTTTCTAGTTAGATTATGGGCACCACTATTACTTTTTAAAAAAATAAAAAGAGAAGAAAAGTAGAAGAAAAAGAGAAATATGATATTTGCTTGGCAGAATATGAAAAAATTACAATATTATTTAATATTAGTATATAATTTTATATAAATTTTAAATTTTTTATACAAGTATGTCTAAATTTATTGAGAATTTGTATAGTTAAATTATAGGCATCACCCCTACCTTTCCTTTTTTTTTTTTTTTTTTAAAAAAATCAAAATTATTATTTACTTAAGTATAAAAAAAAGTATGAAAAAGGTAGAATATTATTTAATTTTGATATATAATTTTAAATAAAATTTAAATTTATTATATAATTATATATAAAATTATATTAAAAATATGTATAAAATATCTTTTAATATAATTAAGTGAATATCTCATTAATTTTTTGTAATATTTTTTTTTTTTACTATTTTGTATTTTTTTTATATAAGTTAATGTAATTTCAAATAATTCATTTTATATAAAAAAATTTTTTATATTAGATAACTAATATTTTTATAAAAATTTTCTTACAAAAATTATAATTTCTATATTACTTTTGTAAATTAAATAATTGACACTTTTAAAAAAAATTATTTATTAAGTAATTCTTTGATTTAATTTTTAAATTTAAATTAATTTTATTACAATTTAGAATTTAAAGGTTAAAATTGTATAAAATTTAATATAATATTATTTAATTTTAATATAAAATTTTATATAAAAATATGTCTAAATTATATTAAAATTTTGTATAATTTTTTTTAATATGAATTAATAAATATTTTATTAATTTTTTTTAATATTATATTTTTTTTTCATATAAATTAGTATAGTTCAATATATATAAAAATTATTTTTAAATTATTCTTATTTTTTTTAGTTCTCTCTTAATTTTATATAAAAAAATAAAAAAAAGAAAAATAGTTTATGGTACTGTTAAAAAAAAAAAAAAAAAAACGGGTAAGAACAATACATCATGATAACATCTTCTATAAATAATTAGATATGACCGCACTTTGTTAGAGCCTTTTGAGAGTGCAGGCCAAATCCGCCTTCTAATAATTATGAAGCTGTCACGAATAAGATATATTGGAATAAAAAAACCAAAACTTCATAGGATATTCATTAATTAATTTTTTTAAAAAAAATTTTAAAAATATAAAATTAAAATAAAAATATTAAAAAAATATAATATTTTTAAATATAATATATTCATTAAGTTTAATAATAAAAAATTTAATTATAATATATTTATATATAATTAATTTATATTTAAAAATATATATTTATATTTAATAATATATTAAACATTATTAAATTTTATTCAAAGTTTTAGATATTTTGGTTGAAGCAATCAGGTCTCTTTTCTATAGTTTAAGATAATTTAATTTAATAAAAAATTATATAGATATTAATTATAAATAAATATAAATTAATTTTATATAATATATAAAATATTTTATATTATATTAAAAAAAATTTATATGATATATAAAATATTTTTATGATGTAATTCGTTTATGCATATAAGATTGCGTTAGTGAAGAAATTTCCTGTAATTCATGTGACTAATAATGTTTTTAGGCAATAATTAATGATTTGAGATACATGAAATTCAGGAATAAAGAAATTAATAAAATTTTCAAGGCTTTTTGTTCCTATATATGGCCAATCCTTCTCTTTTCAGACATTTCCCTGAAACGCCGGACGTCCCGCTCTCGAAAAGCGCTCACAAAACAAGTACACCAAACACCGAAAGCGTTTCAAGCGAGGCGCGCTGAGAGCCTAGAACGAAAGGCATGAAGGCATTTGGCAACTCCACTGCCGCCGGAGGAGTCCCCGTCGGCGGCCAACTGCTGGTGGTCCCTGTCGATTACCAGGCGACGGTTTCGCAGCGGCTCGTCGACGCCGCACATGTTAACGACTTTACACTGGCGCTTGAATGTCTGGACGATCGTTTCGTGGACGTGAACTTTGTCGGAACAGTGAGCTTGAAGTCAAAGAAGACAGAAGTCGTGTTGCACGGCGAGTCGGCTCACGAGATTCGCTTCCAGTACGAAGAGTTCAAGACCGACGTTACCGCTTTGTTCCTCGCTGCTCATGCCGGAAATTTGGAGCTTGTCAGAAAGTTAGTGGTAATGTAACTTCACTTTTTTTAAGATTTTTTTTTAATTATTTTTTTGAAAATCCAGCTTAATATATTGACTTTTAGTCAATAATAGCAGTAATAATTGTGTAATTTGAGGAATTAATTTGTGAAGTGATTGCAACTATTGGCGTGTGAACATGGTGATCTTTTGTTCAGATTTTGTACTTTAACGTGAGAGACACCCTAATGAATTCTGACAGATAACCTACGAGATTACGTGACGCCTGCTGATGTTTTGTCTTTTTGTTGATTTGGGTAACCGAATCTTGCGCGCCTTCAACTGTTATATGCATTATGATCACACTGTAGGCGATCAGGAATCTGGCAAGTAGCGAATTTATCCAAGGAAAAAAAAAAAAAAGAAGGTAAGTCTAGTGTAATTACCATGGTCATGGATTCAGCCCACGAAATTATGCTATACTTGGTAAAAAAAAAAAAGAAAAACATAGAGAGAGAGAGAGAGATAATTGACTTAAGAAAAGTTTTATGGAATTTACAGTAAATTTGTTAGAATTTGTTTATTTCTAACCTTTTAGGTAAAGGTACAGTTATTTTATTTTAACTTCAATGTCACAATACGAGTTATAGACCTGGGGATTGATTCAAATTTTTGTCAAAACAATGTTAATGCTGTAAATAATATTTAATGGAAAGCATCTAGCTTTTAAATGTCTGATGTGGATTGATTTGAATGTCCGATTGATTTCACTTTTGGTTCAGTATAAGTGTTCATCTGAGTTGCAAGCAGACTTGGACCTCTTGGCCTCAGCTAGAGTTGTTATTATTATTTTTTTTTGACAATTATTTCAAATTCATTTATTAGAAGACATTGTTGCACGTGTTCTTCCTTCCCATCAAGAGTAAACGAGTTTAAGAGCAAAAATCATTGAGAAAACGAGATTATATTTGAATATGCTCCTTTCATAAAACTCAGGTTCTGCATGTTTGAATGGTAGAGCATTGGAGCTGATGTGAACCAGAAACTGTTTCGAGGCTATGCCACAACAGCGGCAGTGAGGGAGGGGCATGTGGCTATATTGGAGACACTAATGAAAGCTGGGGCATCTCAAGAGGCATGCAAGGAGGCTTTCTTGGAGGCGAGCTACCTGGGTCTGGCCAGGCCTGCAGAGCTTCTCATGGGGTCTGCGTTTATACGCCCACAAGTTACCGTGCATGCTCTTGTCTGTGCTTGCTACAGAGGATTTGATGAAGTTGTTGACACACTCCTTAAGGTAATCACTAATGTCACAACTCGTAACAACTGCTATGCAGAATAGCAGCACCAAATTTGCTGAAACAGAATGTCTTTAGTCTCTAAGTAGTTTGAACTGTCAACTCTAAATGATAGAAAAAAGAAGTGGCTTCAAAATAACTGTCCTTTTCACAACCTTCTTATTATAGGGTTACTTCTCAAATCTTGGTGTTTTGTCATATTAGACTAAAAGGCAATTCTGCCATTGTCATAGCTGCATTGCCCAAATTTAAGTTCAATTAAATATCCTTATGTTTCACCAATTGCTTTGTCGGTTGGTGCTCTGAATTGATGGCAGTGTGGAGTAGATGTCAATGCAATTGATAGGGTGCTGCTTCAATCTTCCAAGCCATCACTGCACACCAATGTTGACTGTAATGCACTTGCTGCTGCAATTGTTGGTAGACAAGTCTCTGTTGTTCGATTGCTGTTGCAGGTAAACATATTGGTGTATAATAATAAAAGAGATCATCATAAATGGTGAATCTCCTGTGGCATTTACCTTTTGGAACTGGAAGCAGGTTGGTGTGAAGACTGATATTAAGGTAAGGCTGGGAGCCTGGTCCTGGGACCTGGATACTGGAGAAGAACTCCGTGCTGGTGTGGGGCTAGCAGATGCTTATGGTGTTGCCTGGTGTGCTGTGGAGTATTTTGAAGCCAGTGGTGCTATTCTGAGCATGCTACTCCAATATGTCTCCCCTGATAGCCCACACCTTGGTAGGACTCTTATCCACCATGCTATCCTGTGTAACAACCCCAAAGCGGCAGAAGTGCTGCTAAATTATGGCGCTGATAGAGAGTTTCCAGTGCAAACAACATCGAAATGCGAGTGGTGCCCTGTCCATTTAGCTGCACGCCTTGGATCAACTAAAAATCTTGAACAACTTATAATTGCTGGCTGCAATATCAACTCTAGAGCAGGTTCTGGGGACACTGCTTTAATGATATGCGCTAGATATAAGCAAGAGGAATGCCTAAAACTTCTGGCCTCGGCTGGTGCTGATTTTGGTTTGGTCAATTCAATTGGTCAATCTGCAAGTTCAATTGCAACGTCAGCAAAATGGGATCTGGGTTTCCGGCGAGCTGTGGCAGATTTGGTTCAAGATGGGAAGGTTATTAATTCAAGCAATGCCTCTGTATTTTCTCCTTTGATGTTTGTAGTTCAAACCAATGATGTTGAGGCCTTGAAAAAGCTCATTGAGCAGGCAGATATTAATCTTGATGAACAGGACGATGATGGATACTCTGCTGCCATGAGTGCTGCGGCAGGAGGTCATCTGGAGGCTTTCAGGTTGCTTGTTTACGCTGGGGCTAACATCAAGCTGCAAAACAAATTTGGTCACACGGCAATGAGCTTAGCAGAGATGAACAAGCGTGGTGATGTATTCGAAAGGGTGATGCTTGGATATGCTCTTAAAGAGGGGTACAACTATTCTGCTGGCATTCATGCTTTACATCGTGCAGCACGCTGGGGAGACATAGATTTGGTTTGCATGTTAACTAAACGGGGCTACGATGTCAATGCCTTTGATGGTGACGGATACACGCCATTAATGTTGGCTGCAAGAGGCGGCCATGGCAGAATTTGTAAACTTCTAATCTCATGTGGGGCAAGATGTGATATTGAAAATGAGAGACATGAAACTGCGCTTTCGCTTACTAGAAAACATGGCTATAGAAAAAATGTAGAGAAAGTTATATTGGATGAGCTTGCTCGGCAACTTGTTTTGAGTGGGAACCGTGTCAAGAAGCACACAAAATGTGGCAAAGGAGCTCCTCATTATATAGTACTGAAAATGGTTGGTGCTGTTGGGATTCTGCGGTGGGGAAGGTCAAACAGGAGGAATGTGATTTGTAGAGAGGCAAAGGTTGGGCCAAGTACAAAGTTCCGCTGGAACCGGCGCAAAAAGCTTGATGTTGAGGAACCTGGAATCTTCCATGTCAAAACGACAAAGAACAAAGAATTACATTTTGTATGTGAAGGCGGGGTTGAAATGGCTGAGTTGTGGGTGAAGGGAATCAAGATTGTGACAATGGAAGCCATTTTTGGCAGTGAAGAGGGTGATTGTGACAGGGAAGAGGGTGATTGTGACAGTGAGTGAATTAAGAGGTAGGCAATGGGACTCTGCGGACAGAACATGATTGTAAGTCACAACAGTGCACAACAGTTGCCTAGCAGTTTATAAGTGTCTCCTGAATTCTCGTTTCTCTGCCAGGCGATATGGGACGTGAAACGCTAATTCACTCGCGCTAACGCCCCACGCATTAGCTGATTTCTTGGTACTTCTTTCTTTCTAATAAAGAACAATAATATTATTGGTTGGATACGGTAAAAAGAAACAGAGAAGAACAAGATCAGAAAATATCGTGTCATTTTTTTCTTTAAAAAAAACCATTGTAAAATGTTAGTTATCATTTTTACAAATCCAAATTATAAGTTATTCGTTCACCTCTTGTCCAACCCTTTTTTTTTTTTTTTTTGTTTTAAACAAAAAATTTATTACTCGAGCAAACGAGAACTCGTGAAGCTCTTTGACATTCAACTACAGCAATTTTCAAATTCAAGACTCTACGGCATACTTCAATTCACATCCTATGCTTTTTTGAGGAGGAAAATGGACTGAGATAATTCAAACTTAAGTTAAGCACACGGACAAAATTTCCCTTGGATTGTAAACGAACATTTTAATCCAAACGAATTGGCAAATCACGTTTTTCTTTTAACAAGAAAATCTTTTAATAGATTCTCTTCTTTACGGGAATTGATTCTTGAAATCCTATAATTGATTTAAAAAAAAAAAAAAAAAAAAAAAAAGAAGAGTAGGCCTGTTATAATGCTTGCCTTGATAAATAAAAGCCAAGATATGGTCTAATAGACTTTGTTTTGGGATTAACAATTGATCCATGAAAATTTGTGAACAAAAGCTTGAGGTTGGGCTTCGACATGGGCCTCAAAAGACTTCTCAGGACCGTGCTTTCCATTGCATCTCTCTCCCAAGCATAATGATCTGAGTGACTCCAATGGGAGGGATTAATCATTAGTGTTTACGAAAACCCCTGTGGTCTGACTTGGACTTGCACAAAACCTCAAAAAAACAATATTACAGAGATGGGGGTCCTGTTGATGCACATAAGCGTTTCCTTGGGTTTTGGCCCGTGTCATTGCTATACTAAAATTTGCTTTCAGGGTTGCAATTCCCACGCAAGGTCAATGATTAAAAAAAAGAAAAAAAAATTAAAGGGTATTGGGCTGACGCTGGGTTCCAACGCCCCCAAATGGAAGACAGAGAGCACTGCAAACAAAGTATAGCAATTGATGCGAGCCCACAGAGCTTAAATAACTAAAGTGAAAAGATATTGTTTTTAAGAAATATTTTTATAATTTATATTTTTATATCTAATATTATAAATTTTAATTTTTAAAAATAAAAATAAAATTTATGAAATTAAAAATTTATTTTTATTATATAATTTATAATTTAATAATTTTTTATTTAAAAAAAAGAGATAAATGTATAGATTAGTCAATTAAAGAAATGAGTAATGAAAATATACTGTGCATCCTACAAAGTAGAACTCAATGTATAATAAGATTTGTCAAACCACATTAAATACTATTGTCAGCATAAAAAATAATTTTGGTTTTTTTTGGTTTTTATTTCTAAATATATTACATTGAAGTTGGTGGAATGAGACGAAACAAATAAAGATGGGTATATATTATATTATTATTAATTATATATTTGTAATTATTGTCACTAAATTATTTACTAAAAAATAAAAAATATAAAAAATTAAAATAATATAACAATATAAATATGTATTTATCTCGCATCAATTTTTTTTAATGATTTTAAGCAATGAAATGTAATTAATTTTTCTGTAACACGATTTGGGGTGATGAATGGTCTTGATCAAACCAAAGGGACGCATCTCCCGTCATCAAATTGTTGAACAGTAATAGCGAATGGGAACGATGCTCGTGTGCACTTGGGCACCCGGCAGAACAGAGGGACAGGAGACCCAAAAAAAAAAAAAAGAAGTTCAATGTGATACGAGTGGAATCTTTCTGTACAGAAAAAGAGCAGCATTTGACTCGATCAATCGCTTCGTATCATTGCCTTCTCGATATTTCATTGATTGTTCTGCTTAGGAAAGGGAGAGAGAATGAAGCTGATGCCGAGAGAAAAGGAGAAACTGGGACTGCACCAGGCTGGATATCTAGCGCAGAAGCGGCTTGCTCGTGGCCGCCGCCTCAATCACTCTGAAGCCGTCGCTCTCATTGCTACTCAGGTTACCATATATATATATATATATATATATATATATAATCCATATGGGGTTTTTCTTTACATACATAAGAAAAAAACAACATTTAAATTCTCTAATGTTTTCCTGAAAATTTTGCTTCGTGTTCTTGTTTAATTGAGGTTTTATTGTAAGTGATAATCCTGAAATGGAGCACCTCTCTGTTAAATGGGTAATGTCCTCCCTTCTTGGATATGACTTATTTTATTTTACTTTTTGTTTTTTTCCTTTTATTTTTAAAGATTTTAGAGTTTGTTCGTGATGGTGACAAAACTGTTGCAGAGTTGATGGACATTGGGAAACAAATACTGGGAAGGTATAATCTAAGAATTGGTTGTCAAAGATGCTTCTTTTTTAGTGTGTTCATTTGGCCTGGTCACTCAGTCGATTTCTGCTGTTGGCTTTAACATTGATAAGCTATGAACTTTGAACATTTCAGTTGCCAATGTGCTATATAATGTGACTGGTAGTTTGTGTAAGGCCCTTTGAGATTTTGAGTGGAAGGTTTGATTTACCATAGTTTTGAAATATGAGTGGTTTGCTTTGCATTCTGGCTTCTCTTCGGAATCTGATGATGGTGGCGGTGTGACTTTGATTGCTGATTTTTTGGGAAAGTTTCTTGTTGTCTAGTTATTTCTGCTTCAGCATTATTGCTGAAATGTTGTATTTCTGTAGAATGTTCATTGGCTACTGATATTTCTGTTATGGGTCTAATGCTGTCTGCCTGTGATAACAGGAGACAAGTTCTTCCAGCTGTTCCACATCTTCTGGATGCTGTGCAGGTATAAGCTCCTTCAATCATAGCCTACTTGGAAGATTTCAGAATTGAGCCCAAGTTTTATGAAGATAGTTTCTGATCTCCTGGTGAATCATGCACAAAAGGATATGTAATGTTGGATGAGTGTGGCAATCCCAATAACAAGAATGATAAGAAAAAGAAATTCGGAAGGAAGGGTCACTAGCACATATGGTTCTTAGAAATACATTCTGAAATGCTACAGACCTAGCAAATATTGCTGGACTCTTTCCAAACTCGTTTACTTCATATCCTTAATGCTTTTTGGCCCCCAAATCTTGATTTTTAAACCTTCATGCATTCTTCTGGTTGTAGGTTGAAGGGACATTCCCTGATGGAACCAAGTTAATAACTGTTCATGATGCAATTGCAAGTGAAAATGGAAATCTGGAGCTAGCCTTACATGGTTCTTTTCTTCCAAGTAAGGCTTTACCCTTGGTTGCATTGTCTAGCATTACTTTTCCATGGTACCCAATACTCAAATTTTAGTTTCTGGCTCTACTCTTGGGTGGCCTTATAAGAATATTGATTTGAATTACACACTTTATTAAAGCTGGAAGTCTTTGTTCGAACAGGTACTTCTTTTGCTTATATAAGCCAATAGCTGCTTGGATGATCCGTAGTGTTTCTGTTCCTCATATGTGAGAGAAATGGAAGGTTATCCTTAATCATAATGCTAGAATGTGTGCTCAGAAAGGAATTATGCATGTTTGAAGAATGGCCTACAAAATTTATGGAAATGAGAGATTTCAATGACATGTGGACTAGAATTATTAGAATCAATTATGTTTGATGTGAAAATATGAGATAACTTTCCACCCTTGTGTGCTGCTATCAGAATGACTTTCTCTTTTTGGTCCTTTTGCAGATTCACTCTCTTAGATTTAGCAATTTTGTTGCATGATCTTTAACTATTTGTTGTACACTTGGTAATATTATATTCTTGTACTCCACTAGCACTAATCGCATGATAGCTGAAAAAATTTTCTCAACACATCTCGTCTGATGGATACAATGGAAGAAAATTGATTCTGCAGTTCCTTCACTTGAGAAGTTTTCTGGAATCGAAAATAATGAAATACCTGGGGCGATCGTCTTTGGAGTCGGGGATATTAGGCTTAATTCTGGAAGGAAAGCAGTAATTCTCAAAATTATTAATACTGGAGACAGGCCAATTCAGGTGTTCTTTTATAACTGGCTATCCTGTCTTCCCTTCCCATGGCACTGACATCTGGCTTGTGTGCATAACTAGATGATGGTCTTAATGGCCTTTCTGTTTTTATTTTTGTTTTTTAGTCTTCTAATTGTTGTTTCAGGTAGGCAGCCACTATCATTTCATAGAGACAAATCCTTATTTAGTTTTCGATCGAATGAAAGCATATGGCATGCGCCTGAATATACCAGCAGGGACAGCTATACGATTTGAGGTTGGACTTTATAACTTTTACAAACTTTAACTTCTTTTACTTTTTCATTTATGAATTGGTCTAAAGCAATCACAAGGGCTTGATTTTGATAGGCTCTGTAAGTGTCATTTTAGATATATCCTTAGTGTATAAAGAGAAAATATTATATGCACTTTTTCCCTTTTTTCCTCACATCTTCTCTTCCCCCACCCCCCTCCTCTCTCTTCATGTATGTCGTCATCAAAAGGGGTCCTTGAAATGTCCTGGGTTAGGACATTGTCTGCTCTTAGATTAATTTTATGCAGTTTATGTCCTGTGCCAAGACTTGTTTTACATTGCTAGCCAGGGGAATGCAAAAGTGTTGTACTTGTGAGCATTCAAGGTGAAATGGTGCTTAGAGGTGGAAATGGAATCATTGATGGCCCAGTCAATCATGTCAACTGTGCAGCAATATTGGAAGCTATAAACTCAAGAGGATTCGGGAATCAGGAAGAACCGAATGCCAGGTACAGAATTTCTGACCTGGCTGTTTCTGGATACCAGCTTCAGTTTTACATCTTGCTGTTAAGATGATATGACATTTATGCTCATTGCAGCATAATAATTCAAAGTTTGTGAGAGGATCCATACCTCAGTACTAACTTCTTTGCAGTGAAGGTGTATCTGGGGAAGATTCTGCTTTCACCACCACAATCTCTCATGAACAATATGCTAATATGTATGGCCCAACTACCGGTGACAAAATTCGGCTTGGTGATACCAATCTGTATGCCGAAATTGAAAGTGATTTTGCTGTGTATGGTGATGAATGCGTCTTTGGAGGCGGAAAAGTTATTAGGGATGGAATGGGCCAGTCATCAGGGCATGAACCAGCTTCCTCTCTTGATACTGTTGTAACAAATGCTGTGATCATAGACTACACTGGAATTTACAAGGCAGATATTGGTATTAAATGTGGTTGTATTATTGCCATTGGTAAAGCTGGAAATCCACACATCATGAATGATGTCAATATGATCATTGGAGTAAGTTCTACCTCTCATTGTTAATGATGGATTCGGACATGTCTACATTGTTAATTTAACATATATGCACTGCCTTTTCTTCTTTTCTTTTGTAACTAGGTTAACCATGTGTTGTATTTACGATCAGGCCAACACCGAGGTTATTGCGGGAGAAGGAATGATTGTAACTGCAGGTGCCATAGACTGTCATGTGCATTTCATATGCCCTCAACTAGTGTATGAGGCAATATCAAGTGGTGAGTCACAGCGCTAAGCATAGTTTAGCAGGAAACTGCATCTGCAATTCCTCATTCTCAAATATGTGCTAAAATTGGTGCCTTGAGATAGCTTAAGAGATATCAACATATTTAACAATTAATCCCATGTGCCTTTCCCTATGAATGTATGCTCTTATTGTGTGTTATGATTGAGAATACTATGCTTGATTTCTCAAAAAACTTTAGTGCTCTCAATCTTCAGCCAGCAACATCCCTGCAGGAATGCGTTTCTTCCGAGTGCCCTAGCATTATTAGTCTACATCTTTTGCTGGACACACCTGCTCTAATTTGTCATTACTGTTAGTTTTGTTTGTCACCTTTTCCTTTTGGACTTGATCACACTTTGGATTCAATTGTTGAAGTGAAAACCAAATTGAAACAATTTTCCTGCTTTATCGAATTGTACTCTGAAAAATACACGATCTTGTAGGAATTACAACTCTTGTGGGAGGTGGAACAGGACCTGCTGATGGCACACGAGCAACTACCTGTACTCCTGCCCCATCACAAATGAAATTAATGCTGCAATCTACTGATGACCTGCCTCTAAATTTTGGCTTCACTGGAAAAGTATGCTTAAATGTCTTTGTGCTTTTCTGTTCTAACTTTCATGTTGTTGTTACTTGCAAGCAGGTTCATGGATGGACCTCTTGGTAGTTCTTGTGCAATTCTGCTTTATGCAATGACATTTTTTCAGGGTAATGCTGCCAAACCTGATGAGTTGCTTGAAGTAATCAAGGCTGGGGCAATGGGACTCAAGCTGCATGAGGACTGGGGAACTACTCCTGCTGCTATAGACAATTGTTTGACTGTAGCAGAAGAATATGACATCCAGGCCGGTTTCTTAAAATGGAAAAGAAATAAAAAATAAAAAAGAAACTTGATGAGTTGCACGTGTAAATCAGCTTGTCTATTTCTGTTTGATTTTGGCAGGTCAACATCCATACTGACACCTTGAATGAATCTGGATTTGTTGAACATACAATTGATGCATTCAAAGGAAGAACTATTCATACTTATCACAGGTAGGGATCACAGGTTAGGAACATTAACAGTTTGTTAGTTCTGAATAATTTTGAAAATCATTGCTAGTTTTGAGAATAATTTTCACTTGCACTTTCTCTGTTTGTTAAGTAGTCAATTGCCAGAGCTTTAAATGTTTCTGTTGGTGGTTGCAGTGAAGGTGCAGGTGGTGGTCATGCTCCTGATATTATTAAAGTTTGTGGTGTAAAAAATGTGCTTCCCTCATCAACAAACCCCACACGACCTTTTACTTCCAACACAATAGATGAGCATATTGATATGTTGGTATGGCCAGATATTAAAGCTGCTTCCTACACTTCAAGGATGTTCTCTCAATTTGTCTTTGACACATGTAGATGGTCTGCCATCACCTGGATAAAGACATTCCAGAAGATGTAGCTTTTGCTGAATCAAGGATAAGGGCTGAAACAATAGCAGCAGAAGACATATTGCATGATTTGGGGGCAATTAGCATTATATCTTCTGATTCTCAAGCTATGGGCCGCATTGGAGAGGTTATCCAATTCTCTTTATCTTATTTCTTATTTTCAAATTTAGTTTCTGTTTTTGTTTGGTTGTTTGACGGGTGTTTTATATTACCATATCATAGTTGTTTTGCCTTGTTATTTGTAGCTTGCTTTCAAATGCTAATTTAGAGCTGCCCAAAGGATGTTACACCTCATCAATGAAAATGGCACTTGCATCACTGGCACGAGGATATAACTTATTTGCTTAGAATGTCTGATGGAAACACAACACAACTTTATGTTTGATTTATAAAGGAGGAGTGCTGGGGAAGCATTTTAGGATTTCTTTTCAAGATCAGAGTAGGCAAATAGATCGCTAGATAATGTTAAATTTTTCTTAGCAGAACATGCAGAGAAAGTGATAGAGATAGAGGGAGGGATTAAAGTTCAAAAATTAAGCACGTTGTTAACAACAAATTCTACCAGTCACAACAAGCTATCGTGAATGTTAAATCCTGATAGAAAGGAGATAAGAGGGAGAAAGTTACGTTGCAAACTGACTATTAGAAGGACATTATGCGGTAGCATGAAAGATGGATGATAATTATACATACAAAAGTGCTGCTTGGGCAAAATATACCTAATGCTTCCTAACATAATATCATATTTGAATTGCTTTAAATCTCTTCTGCAAGTAACTGTAATGTTCTGAAGAAAATTAATTTGTCATTATATAAAACAATGTCAACAACTTGCTAGATTTGCATCATATACAGTGAAATTTTCCAAAGTATTATTATTCTTATTTATATTACTGTCAATAGTGTCATTACTGTTGTCACTTTTCATCTTGCTTCTTCCTTTGTTGTTGTTTTTGTTGGTGGTAGTGTCTCACTTTTCGACCTTGTTGTGGGTTGAGAGCATTCCAATGCATGAAGCTCCAACCTGAGGTATCTGAGGAAAGGTTAATTATATGCAATCTTATCTTTTCTCACAAAGAGGTTGTTTCTGTGACTAAACCTGTGATGGTGCTATGGGTTATGCTTGCAAAAATATTTAGCAATTAGAACACAAATTCTGGAGATTCTTCAACATTTTGTTTTTCCTTTTAACCTCCACTTGATCCTATGTTGTAATTTCCAAAATGAAAACCTCCGTAGGTCTACGAGCTGAGATCCAAATAAGATGAAATATTTCCTTTCCAGGTCATCAGCAGAACTTGGCAAACAGCCCATAAGATGAAATCACAAAGAGGACCAGTTAGTCCCAAAGGATCAGATAACGACAATTTTCGTATCAAACGGTACATTGCAAAATACACTATAAACCCAGCAATAGCAAATGGGTTTGCTGAATTTGTTGGTTCAGTTGAGGTAAACAAGTCATCATCCAAACTTTTTTCCTTAGGCAACTACTTTTTTTTGGGTACATAGAAAATCTTAACGCAATTTCTTTAAGGAGCATTTTTGCAATACATTGCATGAAATGACTTTACATGTCATGTTGTAATCAATTTTTGTACTCTCTGCTTAATTTAATTCAGGTAGGAAAATGGGCTGATCTTGTTCTATGGAAGCCATCTTTCTTTGGGGCAAAACCAGAAATGGTGATTAAAGGTGGTGCAATTGCATGGGCCAACATGGGTGACGCAAATGCAAGCATTCCCACACCTGAACCAGTAAGATTTGAAACTATAAAAGGAAAAATGATTATTTGTGTGTGTGTGTGTGTGTGCATTTAAAAATGAGGACCTATCTTTATTATCAACCCTTGAATCATAATTCCTATCTTTTCCTAGCTAATCCATGTTCCCTTCACCCCTTGTTGGCTGAAGTCTGGATCTTGCTTTAACCTTCCTTTATGCTAAACTAGTTTGGTGAAAAAACAAAGCAATGTGGAGGATGTCATCCCGGCATCCAGTTTGATGTTTCAAATAATATAGGAAGTCCAGGGTGGTCATGTTAAATACAAAGTTTACAGAAGAAAAGAAAAACTGAATGGTGTTCTGAGTTCCATTTTGGTAAAAGACAATGTTTGCTGCAGGTGATTTCAAGGCCTATGTTCGGAGCATTTGGCAAGGCAGGAAGTGCTAACTCCATTGCTTTTGTCAGCAAGGCATGAACAAATTCTCTCCATACTTTTTTTCCCTTACCTTTTCAAAATCCATGTTGTGTTTCATGCTTTTTGATGTGCACAAGTAATTCTTTCTTTGTCTCTTTTATTTCTCTTCCCTTGTGAATAGGTAGCTGCAGATAATGGAATAAAAGCCTCGTATGGACTCACCAAGAGAGTGGAACCAGTAGGCAATGTTAGAAGACTCACCAAACTTGACATGAAGTTCAATGATGTCCTCCCAGACATCAAAGTAGATCCAGAAACTTACAGAGTGACAGCAGATGGCAAGGATCTCATCTGCAGTGCAGCAACCTTGGTTCCCCTCTCAAGGAATTACTTTCTCTTTTAGCTGTCCATGCGAATATCAACTGAACTGGAGCCAATGTAATCCATCCAAATTGACAGAACATGGTGGTCAGACAACTGCAGTCTTTCTGTTGCATGTGCGGATGTGCTATGCTCATAAGATTATTTATAATTGCAGCCATTGCATGTGTGATGTGGGTAGGTACTGCAATTGGTGGTTGTTCTTTCATGTCTATTGTCCGTGGTTGTTTTAGGCAAATGTCCAGGAACATTGTTGCCAGACTAAGTACTTTCAAGGAGAAAAATGGCACTTGGGCATGAGTCTCTGGTAATAATTTAATTTTTTGAATAATTTCTTAATACTTTCAAACAATCGTGGGGACATACATCCGCACATGCAAATGCATGCATTCAATAATTCCTGCATTTTTATTTTTTTGTTGGGTTCTATCAATATTTCTGCATACATTTTTTTAAAGTGGGGACTAGGACTATGTGCGAGGTTCATTGGCACATAGACTAGTTGGCATTGAATATTTGGTATCTCTTGGTTGCTTCCTTGTGCTTGTGCTGTGTCCCCACCTGTCTGATATACTTTGCAATGCTGACCCATGCGTTTGTCGGGGAGATTGACGGCTTCTGCTTTCCAATGTGGGTCACCGTGTGATGTTTATTCGATTATTGAACAGGAATCCATTTGTTCCTTTCTTAAATGGGTCGAAGAAAGGGAATAAATCATTCCGTATTTTGTTATTATTTACGTCCGAACCACAAAGAGCGCGCTGCTTGTAAGTTCTCATTTATTTAGTGTGGTACCTATATTTAGTTGGGTTGTATTGCATTTACTCAGGTTTATCATAACACTGACCAGTGATTATGCATTTCTAATCTTTTATTATTAGTTAGAATTATACATTAAACCATTAGAAATATTAATATAATTAATAGTTACGATATAATATTTTTCATCAATTTATTTTGTGTCACTTCCCTATAGTTAATTGGGTAACATTTGCATACCTAATTATAATCAATTTCCGTGTAGAACTTAGTTAAACAATAAATTATGCAGAGTATCAATTTGATTATTTGCATGATCCGTTCCCATTTCCAAGCTGCTCCTTTGAGACCTTAATAAACAAGGGCAATGGGTGCATTAAAAAAAAAATAAAAAATTGAGTGTTTTGAAATATCAAGCCCAACAGGTAATATCAATTCTGAATCGTTACGTTCTGAAAGAGGCAATTTAAAAAAAAAAACAAAAAGGATTCCTGCGTGGTTGATCCATCTATTCAATAAATTATTTAGTGTTCCCTTAGAATCTGTACAAGGTGTACCCTTGATGGCATGCCCACTGTGTGGGGCAATCCCGTAAAAAAAAAAATTATATTAAACTTAAAATAAATTAGTATATAAATCATTAAATAAATCACATGTGTTACCTGCACTTTAGACTTTTTAGATATTATAAACAAGACGTCACCGGAAAGAGAATCTTTCCCGAGATGGGGCATGAGACGAAGAAAGGTATTTTTATTTTGCTCTCTTTTTTTTATAAAAAAAAATTATATTGCCTCTCAAAAGCCCTGCTTTGATCTCGTTTTTACCTTAAATAATTGAATTATTAGAGAATTAAAACCCAAAAACTCGCTTTTATTGAGTTAAAATCACTAATGCAGACAGTCGTTAAGTATCTAAGATTCTCACAATATAAATTAAAATTTGGAGAAAATCACATATATTTAGCTTATAATTAGTTTCACAAATAAACTGTTATTTATATTTTTTAAATAGCAATAAAGTAAATTTACTCTGCCTCAAGATATACTAATTAATAATTATACTCTTTTTTTTTTTTTTTGAAAAGAAAAATGTTAACAAAGCAATGCCATGACGGGACAGGATCTACGAAAGCCCGTCTTGGCGCGGGCTTCTAAACAAACAAAAACAAAAAAATAAAAAAGACTTTGAAGAGTTGACCGGTCGAAACGAGTCGCCGTCGGCCACCAACCATCCCGTCCTCCAAAGATCACATCGGTCCCCCCCCCCCCTCCCTCTTCCCCCCCTCTCTCTCTCTCTATTTAAGCGTTTTCTTTGACCATTGACGTCTCCCCCTTATCACTTTCTCCTCACCGTAGAAACCATTTCTATCGTCATTTATCAGATAATAATAATAATAATAATAATCATAATTATAATAATAATAAGTGTGCTGATCTACGAGATTTACGCATTTGTGGGTTTTAAAAAGAAATCATGTACACACCCTTTTGTTACTCTTATTTAAAATAAAAAATAAAAAGTTGTGTCCGTCGTTCGCTTTCAAGGCGAGGTGCCCATCAACATTTCCTACAATCAACACGTTCCCCATCTTTCACTGGTCCATGTTGCTCACGCTTCACAAGTGGGAATCCAGGTGCCAGTTTTCCAAGCAGGGATGTTGCTTGTAAACTGGGGATAGCGAATATCGAGGATGTTACATTGACTCTCACCAACCCACCAAAAACGATGTGCACATGAGAATGCATTCTACATCCCCTGGGTCAATTAATAACGCTGCTGCACATGTGAATGCACACGTTGGATTGTATACACTTCATCACACGGTGAAAACCACTGTTGAGTTACTAATTAGTGATTAGTCGAGGAGGGAAGACTCGCTGAACTTTTATACACTACAGAAATAACCTTGAGCATGTGTTTCCCAAGTTGACCGTATGGTTTCAAACCCAACCCAACTAACACCCCCCCAATGTCCCAATGTAAAATCGGGTGGCCAACCCTGTTTAAGAGGATTGGTTAAAAAGTACCTCAATTTTGTCCTCATTTTTATTTTTATTTTTTACAAAAAAATCTCCTCGCACATAATAATAATATTATTATTATTATTATCATCGCAAAAAAAGTCTTAAACTTTAGTAGAAAATACAATTAAATTTGCTATAATAATGACACGAGTTTAGTGTGATGTTGTAGAAAATTATTATACCTAAAAGAATATTAAGCCCACACAGTATGTTCTCATCCTCAGTGAGTCTAACCCTCCTTCAAGAAAGGGAAAAAGGAAAAGAAAAGAAAAGAAAAGAAAAGAAAAACTGTCCTGGTTCACTTTCTTTTTCTGTGATTATCATCTCCATTTTGTTTGCCTCTCATTTGCAGCGAGTTCCGTTACCTGTCAAGCTCTTTAACATCACTTCACTTGCAAACTAAGAGAGAGAGACAGAGAGAGGTATACGAGAGAGAAGTATACAGATGTATGCAGCAAAACAAGTATCTCCTTTGAAGTCAAACTTCTCTTTCCAGCGATCTCTGGCCGCAAGCTCCGGGAAGTATGCATTTTTCCGGCTAACCGAGTACCCGGATCCCGGGTGAATCCATCTGGGTCGATCAAGGCAGCGATAAGTAGGGAGGACAAGGCTGTGAAGTCGGCCAAGTCTTTAGAGGAAGTCAATGGATCTTTGTCAACTTCTCTTAAGAATAGAGGAGTGATTGATCTGAAAGCAGTGATCACTATAAGGAAGAAGATGAAAGAGAATATCAGTGAGAAGATTGAGGATCAATGGGAGTTTTTCATTAATGGGATTGGTCAAGGGATTGTGATTCAGCTTATAAGTGAGGAGATTGACCCTGGTTAGTATTCATATCTCAATTAGATTTATGGCCACATGCATGCAAAAAGAGATGAATTTTTTGTGTGTTCTTGAACAGTTATAAATATGGGGTATTGTTGATTTTTGGATTTTTCTTTTTTTTTTTGGCTTTATTGCTTTTTGTTGACTCAGAGACTTCGTGCTTTAATGGTTTGCTTTTTCAGTGACTAACTCAGGAAAGAGTGTGCAGTCTTCTGTAAGGGGCTGGTTGCCAGAGCCATCAAGTCATACTCATATTGTTCAATATGCAGCAGATTTCACTGTCCCAAGTGACTTTGGCAATCCTGGAGCTATTCTCATTACCAATCTTCATGGCAAGGAGTTCTACTTGTTGGAGATTGTTGTTCATGGTTTTCAAGTAGGTCCCATCTTTTTCCCTGCCAATACATGGATCCATTCCCGGAAAGACAATCCTGAAAGCAGAATTATCTTCACCAACCGAGTGAGAAAAGTTTAATACTATTGTTTGGTGCCCTTTGCTAATTTTTCCTACTCCTGTTTTCCTGCTTAATAAATAATTGCTCATGTTTCTTTTGACAGGTTTACTTACCAGCACAAACACCACCAGGTATTAAAGATCTCCGGCGTGAAGACTTGCTTAGCATTCGCGGTAATGGAAAAGGCGAGAGAAAGCTACATGAGAGAGTCTATGATTATGCTCCTTACAATGATTTGGGCAACCCTGACAAGGATAAAGCTCTTGCTAGGCCAGTCCTTGGCGGTAGTGAGGAGTGGCCTTATCCTAGACGATGCAGAACTGGCCAACCTCCAACCAGAACAGGTATACAATTCTCCAGAGAATTTCATTTCAGTTATCTGCATAACTTTCTGTTCATTCTATTCCTAATTAGCTGTGCATTCTATGGAATGATTTCATATAGATCATCTTACTGAGAGTAGAATAGAAAAGCCACATCCAGTTTATGTACCTCGAGATGAAACATTTGAGGAGATCAAGCAGAACTCTTTCTCTGCTGGAAGGATGAAAGCTTTGCTTCACAATCTTATTCCATCTATTGCCGCTGCATTGTCAAATTCGGACATTCCTTTCACGTGTTTCTCTGATATTGATAAGCTATATAATGAAGGAGTTCTCTTAAGAAGTGATCAGCAAAAGCAAGTAGCTCACAATCCCGTTCTGGGAAATATCTTGGACAAGGTTCTGAGAATTGGAGAAAGATTACTGAAATATGAAATACCAGCCATCATAAAACGTGTGTAGCCTCATTTTCCATCTCTCTCAAACTTCCATAAGTTGGAACTTAATTGTCTGTTCTAAGATTGTGTGATATGCTTGTTCAGGGGATAGATTTGCATGGTTGAGAGATAATGAGTTTGCACGCCAAACGTTAGCCGGGGTTAATCCAGTGAACATTGAGATTTTGAAGGTTACATTTGAAAGCATATCTTTCTGTTGCTGCTCAAAGAGAGCTTTTGATGGCAATTCTATTGTTTCAAATCCTTTAAATTGTGATATATTTTACAGGAATTTCCAATTCTCAGCAAATTAGACCCTGCTATTTATGGCCCTCCTGAATCAGCTCTCACAAAAGATTTAATTGAGCAAGAACTTCATGGAATGACTGTTGAAAAGGTAACTGTCTCTAGCATTGTGTGCATTGGACCTGCCTCAAAAATTAGAAAATCAACTAGAATTTGTTCTCTGGAACAATTGATTCTCTTCACTAATGGATGGTTGATGATAACAGGCAATCGAAGAGAGACGGTTATTCATACTTGATTATCATGACATGCTTTTGCCATTTATCAAGAAGATTAACTCCTTACCTGGGAGAAAATCTTACGCCACAAGGACAATTTTCTTCTACAGTCCGGCGGGTATGCTGAGGCCAATAGCTATTGAGCTTTCACTTCCACCAACTACATCTTCACCACACAATAAGCATGCTCAGACACATGGGCGTGATGCTACAACTCATTGGATTTGGAAACTAGCCAAAGCTCATGTCTGCTCAAATGATGCTGGTGTCCATCAACTAGTAAATCACTGGTAAATGATTTCAACTCTGATGAATACAGAGCTAAGATGTACAGGAGGCATCCATAGCCATTTTGGATAACACATATTCCAAAACTCTTGTGTGGGATCTAAAGTGAATAATTCTTATTCTCAGGTTGAGGACACACGCTTGCATGGAGCCTTATATAATTGCAACTCACAGGCAACTTAGCCAAATGCATCCCATTTACAAGCTGCTACATCCTCACATGCGGTATACACTAGAAATTAATGCACTTGCACGGCAAAGTTTAATAAATGGAGGAGGAATAATTGAGGCTTGCTTCGGCCCCGGAAAGTATTGCATGGAGATAAGCTCGGCAGCCTACAAGAGTTTGTGGCGGTTTGACATGGAGGCATTGCCTGCAGATCTTATTCGGAGGTAAAGTAAAAATTTTATATTGATTTCCTGGACCTTTCTTTCTTCATTGTTTTTAGATTCCTTTCATGTCTTTCTTATTTTTTGTGTGTTGAAATCTTCAGAGGCATGGCAGTAGAGGATCCTTCGATGCCTTCTGGCGTGAGACTTGTGATCGACGATTACCCTTATGCTTCAGATGGGCTCCTAATATGGTCGGCGATCAAAGAATGGGTTGAGTCTTATGTCAGCCACTTCTACCCAGAGACTAACTCTGTCACATCTGATGTAGAGATCCAAGAATGGTGGAATGAGATAAAGAACAAAGGTCACCATGACAAACGAAATGAGCCATGGTGGCCTGAGCTCAATACAAAAGAGGATTTATCTGGTATACTTACTACAATGATATGGATAGCTTCAGGTCAGCATGCAGCTATCAATTTTGGGCAATACCCCTTTGGAGGATATGTGCCCAATCGTCCAACCCTCATGAGAAAGCTAATCCCTCAAGCAAATGAGCGAGACTACGAAAATTTTATTCAAAATCCCCAGCATACATTTCTATCATCTTTGCCAACTCAACTTCAAGCCGCCAAAGTGATGGCTGTTCAAGATTCCCTGTCAACTCACTCCCCAGATGAAGAGTACTTGGGTGAGATGAACCTTCTAAACAGGCACTGGATCGATGATCATAAAATACTGCAATTGTTCAAAAGGTTTTCTGCCCGTCTAGAGGAGATAGAAGAGATAATAAATTTGAGAAATAAGGATATCCACCTGAAAAATAGAAGTGGTGCTGGTATCCCCCCATATGAACTACTGCTTCCCACCTCAGGTCCTGGAGTAACGGGTCGTGGAATCCCCAATAGCATTTCTATCTAATGTGTAAAACCACTTAAAAGTCACTGTTAACTCCATGCCATTACTGTTAATTAGTTAGCGATGGTTAGTATATAAGTTCACCTAAAAAGGGTATGCTAAAAAATGATGTTAATTTTCAGCAGCGCAGCATTTTCTGTAGGGGGTAACTGTCAGCATTAGGCGACTCTTCTGAATAATGTGGAAGATGATGTAGGATGAAGATGTGAGACAATGTAGAATGCACAGATAGCCCAATTTGAAAGGAAATGAGGAAAGGGCACTATCTTGACTGTTGCAGGTAGTTGTATGTATATGCCAACCTTGAACTGAAAATAATTGCCTGTTCTAAGCATGTGTTCACAGATACACAACGTATGTATTGCCCCCAAAACATATGCAGAGCAATGCAGAATGAGTACGGCAGAGACAAAGTTAAAATTTAGAGATGGCACTTGGCACTTGGTATTGCGAGTTTGACTAGCTCCTTCCTCAGCACTTTACCCTGGGCATTCTTTGGCAACGCATCGATGAATAATACCCGTCGTATTCTTTTATAAGAAGCAACCTGCGATGACATGAAAAATCAAAATTTGAAATTAATGTTACTTTCCATTGAGCATTATTGCCCACGGCAATTACATGTACCTGTTCAGCTATACATTCACTAATCTGAGATTCATCAATGAGGCTTCCGACTTGTCTTACTACAAAAGCAACGGGTACTTGACCTGCTTTCTCATCTGGATACCTGAGCAATTAAGAGTGGTGACATTATAATTGATTCATTAAGCGAGAAATCGAGCACTATGAACAGTTTCCAACTCACAAGGCATTGATAAATCACAAGGGTAATCGATAAAATCATTGAGAAATGAACGACATACGGAATAACAGCTGCCTCAACAATTTCTGGATGGGACAGAAGCAGATGCTCAATTTCTGCTGGGGCTACCTGGTATTGCAGAAAAACATAAATGAGGACATATTTAGCATTTGACAATGCGGAGGAAACACTTTAAATTCTGTGAACGAGATTTATAAACCTCTGGCAAATATAGTTACGTGACCTGATATCCTTTGCATTTAATTAGTTCCTTTATGCGATCTACGAAAAATAGGTATCCTTCCCTGTCAATATAACAGAGGTCACCTGTTCTCAGCCAACCTTCAGAATCTAGAGTTGCTGCAGTTGCCTCCTCATCGCCAACATAACCTACCGTAAAAGTGACACCAGTTCATGGAAACCAGGTCAATGAAATTCAAACTTGGACTTATCATCACTTAGTAATCAAGATCTTTAACAGCATGTTAAGAAATTATTTTAAATAATAATATTTAAGATATAAAGTATATATTATATTCGAATAATGTGCACGAGAAACTTAAGATTACCCTTCATAACGGAAGCTCCTCTAAGCCAAAGCTCACCGGCCGAGCAAGGGGAGAGAGGAATGCCAGTGTCAGGATCAACGATCTTGGCCTGGCAATTCGGTACAAGCTTTCCTGTAGCTCCAGCCACTTGGCTTTCTTCTGGACCTATTGTTCCGAAGACCCTTGCTGTTGTTTCGGTGAGGCCATATGCCTTCACGAACATACAACATTATTTTTATGAGCGTTCCCTAACAATGTAAAATTAATTGGGTGCACTAAAATACTTTCCTGTCATTTGACTCTCTTCAGTATATCATAAGATATTCTAACAAAGTAATATGAGAATAAAAATTTTAAAAATGAATTAAATTTTTAATCAAAAACTATTTTATTTATAATACTTTATAATAAATATTTATATTTCACACTATCATGATCAACTTATCATAAAAATAAATATAAATATAAAATATAAAATATGTGACTATTAAATGTTTATATAAAATAATTTTAATTTTATTTTTATAATTATTAAAAAAAATTATGTCTCACCAAACATGAAGCATTTTTGACTAATATTATCTCTCTCATTAGTAAAGAATTCTCAATAAAAAACTTGAATAGCAATTTTTTTTTTTAAGTAGACTACGTAATACCAAAAAAAATCATAATTTTTCGATGCACCAAAAAAGGGAAGTGGGAAATAAAGTATTATAGTAAATAAATTACCAAACTTGATATAAAGTTCTGACCTGGGCCAGCTGGACCCCGGGAAATCGTTTTCTGAACCGACCAATCAGACTCTTACTGGCGGGAGCTCCTCCACAAGAGACAACTTCAAGCGAGCTCAAATCATAGCCGTTCATCGCCTCGTATTTATTCACCATCGCCACCACCACTGGAGGAGCCAGAGCCACGTGGCTGACCTTGAACTCCTCGATCGTTCTCAGCATCGTCTTCATGTCAAACTTCTCCGTTGACACAACGGTCTCTCCCATCGCCAACGACCTCACACAGTATGCGAAACCGTACACGTGGAAGTAAGGCACCGTACAGAGGCTAACCGCTGGCGTCTCTCTCGCCGGCCGGGTTGCTAGGCTGCTGGCCACAGTGGAAGTGAAATTTTGATGAGTCAACAACACTCCTTTGACCATCCCCGTCGTGCCAGAGGAGTAAAGAATCGCCGCTGGATCCGACTGGTAAACCCTGACGGACTCGGTCTCTCCAATTTGATGCGTCATAAAGGACTCGAACTCCGGCGAGTCTAGAACAAATGTTTTAATTAATGAGGCTATCTTATGAGCGGTGCTCGACGTGGCAAAGGCCACTGCAGGCTTCGAAAGCCGAATCTGGTGTAGAATCTCGGGAACCGTTCCGGCTGGGTTCGACGGCGAAATGACGACACCAAGAGAGAAGAGAGCGAAGTAGAGGACGGGAACGTGGAGGGAGTTCGGGGAGAGAATGAAAGCAATGTCGCCTTTTTGGAGTCCAAGACGGTGGCGGAGAGAGGAGGCTAGAGTCTTTGTGCGGGGGACGAGGTCGAAGAAGGAAATGCTGTGGCCAGTGACGGCGTCGAGGAGAGCGGCGGATGTAGGTGGCGGAGGGGAGGAGTGGAGGAGGGAAAAGGCGAACTCGACGACTGAGATGGGAGTTGTTAGCGAAGGAAGTGGGACGTGGGGCCTGAGGCTATGGTAGATTTTGGTTTCCGAGCAAAAGCCGCTTTTGGTATCGATTGATGATGATGGCGGTGGGTTTGTTTTGCTGTTTGGCATCGCCATTTTTGCATTACAGTCACAGTCAGTTAGGTATGCGTAGAATATAAATGGGCGCACCCGGGTGTGTATCTTTGACAAGGGAACTGCTAAATAATCCAGACTCCGAGAGCGTATCAAGCTAACGTCAAAAAATTGAATTCATGTCAGCAAAAATTGGGCTGGACAATGCTAAATAATCAGGAGTCTGCTTGGGCCCAAACTCTACCAGCCTAATATTCTTAAAAAAAAAAAAAAGAAACCAGAGAAAAGACCCGTATAGACGAGGAAACTGCAATAAGAAGGTGCCAAGTTACTGGAATCTAAACACTGGTAATGGAGAGAATTCGGGAGTTATTACCAAATGGTACATCGCTGCAAATTGCTTCAATCGGAACGAGAACAATAAGCCAAACCAATGAAACAGCCTAGTCTGGCGGCTCTCGCAAAAAGTGTAGCCCCTCATCGCTGAGCCTACATATCTCAACTTAAGGAGTACCGGGTCGACAACAATTGTCCTTTATGGTACTGCCCCCCAAAATCTTGGGCGAGAATCAACGCATTAGAGAGGTCCCATGGCATGTAAATAGTGAAAAAATGCTAGCAAAGAGACGGGTGTTCTTGCTGTGGGCACTATTAGTGAGGAATCATTTTATCAGGTGGAAGCCAAACAGCGAGACATTCAGCCTAATAACGGGTGTAGATATAGATATGTTAACCAAGGCTTCTAAAACCATTCATTAATATTAGCATATAGCCTAATCGAGCATTGAGCATTCGTTATTAAGTGGAATTATAAGGTTTAATTTTATTGGCTACAGACAACGTAGGATCAGTACGGCAGAGAAATTTTGTAACCTACACGAGAACGGGAAAGAGCCGGCATCATTTGTCCTTTCACTTCTGAACCCGTCTCCCTCCTAACACTGGTAAATGACAAGCTTGGGCACGAAATTCATGCCAAATGGAACAAATAGGCAATTATGCCCAATTCCACCACACCGGTTTTCCAGAAATTTATACACAATCCGGGCAGCACAACACATTTATTTTGGCGACTCCTTCAAGTTGCTTCTTATTGTCAGCCTCCGCTCAATATCCTGGATTTGGGCGTCATCTGGAATGGTGATTTTATATATTCGGATCACCACAGTGAATTAGCCTCCCACTTCATCACAATCCTGCAGCAATGCTTCAAACTCCTCCCACAACCTTGAAGAACATGTGGCTAGACGTCGCATTATCTCATGCACCAGATCCCCATTAACCGGAACAAGCCATGATTGTCTTGGATCGAATCATAGCATATGCCTGCGACAATCTTCGACCAGGAGTGTAACTCACATGAAATGTCAAATTCCTACAACACTAACCAATATCCCCAGAAATCGCTTTAAAAAAAGGAAAAAAAGGCTCCAACGAAAGCCTCTGGTCAGTGGGTACTGGATTTGTCAGAATTTTCCATCTCCGAGCAACCCATTCTGCCAGCCGTGCCTATGCTATAGCTATGGTTTATGGCAATTAACTTGATCGTAGCCAGCTGCTTTCAACCACCCCCCAGAAAGAAAGAAAAATTAAAAAAACTGCGGCAGTGCGACATACAAGACCCTGAATCATGCCAGGAAAAAAGTTCTAATGAAATCAAGCCCCATAACAAATTGTTACCAGCAGAAAACAAACCTTGAAGACCCCAACCATGCCCCATATTACATTATTAATAATATCAAAGCACAAGTACATGAGCTCAACATCCAAAACTGTATTGAGACACATAAGAACAAACCAAAGTTTGTGCTGTACCTCTAAAGAGCCCGTGGATAACTAATTGAATGTTCTATAAAGTCCACAGCATGCAGGTAACCTCCTCAACCTGCTTGCTCTGATACTGCAGTGACATCCACAGACAATGTTATGAAAAGATTCTGATTGATTCAATCTTCTCACACCATCTATACACAGATAGGAATGAAGAAGAGGAAGAAGGTAGAAGGGCCCATGGCAAATATTTGATTGTTTGTCAGGATTGTAAGTGCTTTTACTACAGTTGTCAAGGAACCAAAAACTAAATCATGAGAAATGAAATCCATCAAATAATCACTTCTGCAACTAATCAGATGCTTAAAGAATATTGCAAACTTAATTTTGAACAAGGCAGTAATTGATTTCTACATCACATGATAGCATGGCCCAAATTCATCACACCATCTAAGACTAAACTAATTGGGACATGGTGTTTGTCCCAAATCTCGAACTACAAAATTCAGAAGACAAAAGATAATTGTTTACTAGTTCAAAGCAACTAAAAAACAAAATTCTGGCAATCTTCACTACACAAGAGGTTAAGTCCATTTGAACCTGCCAAATGAAATTAAGCTAAACTAGGTCTACAGTAAGCAAATCATAAAACAACCAAGCATTGCAAGCGCAACATCTACCATGCTTTGAAATATTAACACTCAACCAATGCTCAACTTGCAGTCCCAACAGATATTATCTTTAATTTTCAACTCCAGCAATGTGTCAACTTAGATTCAATTGTATAACGACGAGGAAGCCTGTCCAGAATTTTTTTTTTTTTCAGAAGCTGTGGTTGATTCAGATGAACAAGAGGAATAGCAAAATGCACATTGAGCTCAGGAACCCAATTCCATTAGGGACAATGAATCAAAAGAAACCACAAGCCCTTAATACACACCATGACAAGTGACTGTACAGTTTTGGCAAAATCTTGGATTTTTTTACCCTCACTATTAATCAATTTCTCTGAGTTGGAAGTTAATTATCACAATAAGAAACATCATTGAATGATACTAACAATTCAAGGACTCTGTCAGCATTTCGCCTTGGAGAGTTTTGGTCCTGTGTTCATTAGATTGGAACATAGGCTTCCAAAAATTTTGCAAAATCATGAGAAGGCATCAAAACAAAAGATTGACATAGACTGCAAAACCATACATCAATGTGTTTCAAAGTTAAGATGTTATAATTGATGGCATGACCGCTATGGATGCAAAGCAAAATCCTGATCCTGGATAGCGTTCCACAAATATCAAATTGACAAATTACCTTTGGACGCAACAATGGTTACTGTCAATGATTACTGTTTATTCTTCGTCAATGAAAAGCTAAGAATGGCTCCTCCACTTCACACCAACGGTCTCTTGCAAACACAATGTTAATATTAAAAGAAGATGAAACTTATAATGGCAAGTAAATCCATGTTCTTATCTTCAAAATGAAAATTTAATAGAAATTTTACAATGTACCAATGTAGATTTGTTACATACACAAGTTTCAGATAAAACTAATCTTTTTAAGAAGGGCCATCTTGTCACACCTTGCAATGCAAGCAGTGTCACAGAAGTATTATATCTCGATATTGAAGCTGGAGAACAAAGTCAACCTGCAACATAACTGGCTGATGGGAGGATGCAAATAATTTACCAACCCAAATCACCATACATGCCCTGCTAAAAAACAGTGCCAATGAACATCTGACAAACAATGTTCTCAACTTCCTTTCAATGGACATCTCTCACCTCCACCTTCTCTGATGTTAGTAGCATAAAACAGAAAGCTTGGAGATCACAGGACCAAGGTTGACCAATAAATATTCAGCCAAATATTCCACCAGTCCCTAATTCCCCTTGCTGTAGTTCTTTTCGGCGCTGCTCTTCCAAAGGATCTGGACTCTTCAATATTCTCCGCAGACGCCTGCACATAAAATGAACAGAACATAAAAATTAACAAAAAATCAAACATGGGAATAACAATAAAACAGTCACTTTGAGACATTCATTGTAACAATACCTATCTTGAGCATGCTGAGCAGGAAAAGTTGGCATAAAGTCTTTAGACTTTGGAAGTGGAACTTCACGAAACCACTCATGCTTAATAGCATCTTCTGCAGTTATTCTCTACAAAGAAATGAGAAGTAACATCACCTTATTGCATCTACAATACCACTCCACTAAATTAGAGAACCTACAAGCAATTGCATATCTACCTTTTCAGGGTCATATGTCAGAAGTTTGTTCAACAAATCAAACCCAGAATCAGAGAGGACCGGTGACCCAGTGAATGATGTAGCTGGGAATTTCTTACGCAGTAAGTTATACCTGAAAAAACATGCCACATGGTTAATACCCAAAAGAAATGAATGCTGTTTAACTCAAAGTGTCACCAATGGAGGCCAGATAGCCAGACCAGAGTCACTCAGCTGGAGGCCTGGGAAAACAGTGACAAGCATAAGAACCCCTGGATGTTACTATAAATATGATATTGAATCAAAGAAAATTTGGTACTTACTGATGCTTGACGAAATTAACCTTCACACCAGGCAACTTGGAAAACCCAGGCCAGATTGTCTCATTTGGTGTACCAAGAGTGCGAAAGATCTACAATAAATGTCAAGGGATAAACACACACAAGGAGTATTAGTCCACTGACCAACTAGATAAGATAGCACTACCATGTCTAGAGTAACAGCAATTGAGAACAAGCGGAAACTAACAAAAGAAAGAAGTCAACCTGTTCTTATTTTTCTTTCTGGGAACTTAATTTACCTTGTCAAGTTGATCAAATTCTGTCTTTCCATTGAACAAAGGTTCCTTTGATAACAGTTCAGCCATAATGCAGCCCAGTGACCACATGTCAATTGCCGTTGAATATTGTTTGGCTCCCAAAAGAAGTTCAGGTGCCCTGTACACATACATTATACCCTCAAAACTCGACTCTAAGCAAAAGATACATATAGATAATGACAACAAAGCTCAATAGGCCATACAAATTATTGGGCAGAAAAAAAAAAAAAAATCAGATCTTATTGGGAAATGACTGGTTCCACGCATTGTTTTGTTTAGTCTTATAAGCTTAGATTTCATCAAACATCATGGTTAAGATTAGCAATCACAAAAGGCAACATCCAGAGACTGAAAAAAGGCCAAACAAGCATACATCAGTGCAGCAGTAAGGGAAACAAGATGCAACAGTTACCTACTAATTGTTTTCATACAGATGAACATAGATAAAAACCACACCAAGACAGGAGAAAAACAACTTAACAGCACATTTGAAATCTGCAGAGTACACAGTAGAAATCATCCAAAGGCTGCATAAAAGGACACAATGATGAATTAAGATGTTAAAATAAAAAATAGAACAAGAAAACCAGGGATATATATCAGCAACAACAAAAACAGCCAAAAGCACCCATAAATGCTAACCATGCATAGAAGACGAAAGTTCAATTTGTAGCACAGCTTACCTGTACCAAAGAGTAACCACCAAATGAGTATAAGGTTTCAATGGACTCCCGTATTGACGAGCCAATCCAAAATCACAGATCTTCAACTCACCCCGGTTATTCAAAAGTAGATTTGATGTCTTTAGATCTCTATGAAGCACCCAATTATCATGAAGATATTTGATACCCTCTAATAACTGAAGCATTAAGCATTTCACTTCACTTTGACTAAATGGCTGCTTCATTGACTCCATGAGTCCTTTCAGATCATGCTCCATGTACTCCATCACCATGAAAATGCTGTCAAGGTTACTCCCTACAACAACTTCCTTAACATCAACAATTGAAGGATGATGAAAAGAAAGAAGAATGTTTATCTCCCTTAAAGAAGTCAGCGGAAAACCTTCTCGTTCTTTCTCCATCTTAACTTTCTTCAATGCCACAATTTCACCTGTCCTCTTATCTTTGGCCCTGTATACAACACCATAAGTACCTTCATCTATTTTGTTTAGTCTCTCAAACTCATCAACACTTCTACAACCCAACAGCATGTTTATACTTCTTTGAGGAGGCCCTGCAGGTTCTTGTGATCCACAAGAATTATTTTCGTCCCCAGATTCTGTATCAGAACGGCCACCAATACTGATATCACCATCATGTTCCTCATCAACATCCATGTAGTCAGCATTTTCAGAGTCATGGCCATGATAATCACCCCCTGTTGAAGACCTAGCAAGGGTGCCTCGCTCATCAGATTCAGATGACCTCACTCTGGTGTCAGAACCATCTCTCCTAATCTCCCCAAACTCAGGAGTCACTGACCGTGAGTAAACTCTGGTATCTAGAGACTCCACGTGAGGCATCTTCTTCCTCCATTTAGGCTTCTCCTGATCCTCTACAATTTCACCTTCATCAAATGGAGAATTGTTTCCAGCTGCCCATCTTGAAGATGAAATATTTCGTGTTGATACATAATCTTCGTCATCTATCGGCTTTGCATCTTGAATATTACCCCACTGTCGCTCCTCCACCAGAGGAGCAAAAACCAACTCTTCTGGAGTCTCAGACACCGTACATCCATCTGCCCATCTTTCCCCTGCAACTTTGCCCAGAGAAGAAGACAGAGATTTCTGGCTTTTACTGTTTTTGATAGGAGATATTTCTACAGCATCATCTGGAATACTACTAGTTGACTGTTGATGAGCCTCTTCAGCACTAACATTAGGTGACTGGTGATAGGCCTTGGACAGGGGTGGTGGAGGAGGGAGAGCACTAGCTACTGGAGAATTCCTAACTTTTGATGCCTTACTCACTTCCTTATCATCCCTGTCCCAAACTATAGGGGAGAACTTTCTCTTTTTCTCCATGGGAGCTACCTTCCCATTTTCTACTATTATTGGAATCTCACTATTCTTATTAGCCATTGATTCAGACTCAATGGCATCATCAGACCCACTCTCACTAGACAATTCACCAGGCTCCCTATCCAAGGTCCTAACAGAAAGCCCATGTCTCTGAGACCCAAGGGCTCTACCATTGCCACTACTGTCCGAATCACTCCTACTAGAAGAGGAACGGTAGCCACCATCGTTGTTTACCTCTCTCTCCTTAATATCCTTCTGTCTAACCCTAATTCTATCATTCCGACCCCAATCGCGGATGTGACCCCTCTCATTTTCCCTGATACCATTCCCGTAATCCTCCTTGCAATAAGCAAACTCCCTCCTTGACAATTCAAAGTTAGACTCCCGCTCCCTAATTTCAGCATCACGGTAGCCCCCATGTCTCCCAGCCGCCATAAATTCAGAATCCAACCTACAGATAGCAGAAGTAATCACAATCAATTGACCACAATTCCTCGGCTATAAAACCCAAAAAAAAGGGCCAGATTCAAATTTTACAAACCGCCAAAAAAAAAAAATAAAGACAAGTTCAACTCGAAAACCTCAGTCTAAATAACTTCAGATCTAAAAGCAACATTAAAGAATAACAACGAAAAAGAACCCTACTTCAGGGCTTTGATTATTGCTCTTTCTTGAAATTTCCTCGAAAAATCATAAGAGCAAGAACAAAATGGAGAGAATGAAACCCTAGAAATCCAAATTGACCACAAAAGAAAAAACCCTAAAAATCTATAAAGAAGATTGACAAAGCCTCAATATCCGATTCGAACAGGCGATATTGGAAATACAATTTGAAAAAGAGATGGATTAGAGCTTACCCGATCGGAAAAGAGCTAGAGAGAAAAGGCGGCGTCTATCGTCGCTTCTAGAGAGAGAAACTTCAAATGAGAGACCGCTATCGAAGTGAGAGAAAGAGATCGGCCCTCGACGTAACCTCGTGGAAACATGTGCTTTTTAAGTGCGCCCGCAGCAGTCAATATTGGTCTTTGATATTAATAATAATTTTTTAAAATCATCAAAGTTAAACAAATAATAATATGATTGAAATTTATTAGTCGGAATATCAGAAGGATGGGATGACGACAAAAAAAATAAAAATATATATATATATATATTAACTATTCCTAGTTAGCTTAATGATAGAGGAAAATTAGACATTCAACAGGTTAAAAATATGATCTCAAATTTAAATTTTTAAATATATATTATGTTTTCAGCAAAAAAAATTATAAAATTAAATATTATGTTAATAATATTAAAATTTATATTTTTCATCATAAGAAAATTATGAATATTTTGTATAACATTGAAATAGTGATAATGTACGTTGGTTGGTTTTAAGCACAGAAATGGTCTTCAAGGATATTTAACAGTTTAAGTATTTGATTTTTTATTAAAAATTTTATGTTTAAATTTTGTGAATGGAATATTGAATTATGAAAATTGAAAAAGTTGCAGTACAATAAATCTCCTAAAATAGATTTAAAAAAATAAATTAAAAAAAAAACACACACACACACGGAGATTGGCATTTATTTTCTCAGATTTAATTACTCCTTGTGATTTCGAGACTCAACATGTAACTTTATTAATTGATATCAACCTCTAAACTGTAATATTCATAGTTATTAGATTCCATCTGCTCTTTAATCCAACTAAATGTCTAGTCATCATGTTATTAACTCAAAAGCTGAATCATCAATTTATTCTCTGATTTTTAAAATAATATAATTTCGTTTATAATCAATAATTTTAAATTTATTAAAATTAAAATTATAAATAAAAAATTATTTAAGTTATAAAATGTTCTAATAATAAAATTTTTTATAAACAATTAAATAAAAATATTAATAAATGATTTCTAATTTTAATTAATAATTAATATTCCAAATATATATTTTTTTTGTTCAAAAAAAAAAAAATGTGGCACACCCACAATCAAACAAGAAATTCTTATGGATCATGTGATCCTCCTCTCACAAGTCCACCAGAAACCGAGATGATTTTTACCTCAGGCTGTTCTACAATAAGTTTTTTTTTCTTACCTAATTCAACTTTATTGAGATTCAATTATTTAAACACAAGATCCTCTAATTTGAAAAAAAAAAAATCACATTTTGTACTTCTTGGAATAGCTTCCTAGTTAAGAATTTAAATATTCATTTCAAAAATTTTAAATTTCAAATTAAAACTTAAAGAGTGAGATTCATAAAAAAAAAAAAAAAAAAAAAAAAAAAGGAAGGATAGTGACCATGTATTATGCAATTGAGGTATAAGACACATGAGAGAAGACAACAAAATATGTTTTTCACTTTTTAGTTTTATTTTATTTTATATTTTTACAACATTATTCTACCAAATTTTGTCACATTGCATGTGTTTGTTATAATATCTGATATTCCACGTAAGTTGGGAAGATGGGGAAACAAAAAAAAAAGGAGGAGAAAAACACAAAATGACCACAAAAAGTAACAATTGAAGTTTCCTGCTTTTTTATCCAATTACACAAAGTGGAAACAAAAAAAAAAAAAAAGGTTAACCATAAACAATGGGAAGTCCAAAATTTATTAGAGGGGCCAGCCCCCCATGAATTCATTTCAAAAACTCGGTACATAAATGATGCTGCAGGTTCACAGTCACATTTAACCATGATTCAGTTCTGCAACTACCAGCAAATGGAAGGCAACTTAAGGGAGAACGAAGAGGGCAAGTGACCATTCCTCCGTATGTAATCTGCTCTTTCAGATGTCTTAACAGCATTCTCATTCAGTTTGGCCTCTGCATTTGCGCGCTTCTCTTCAGCTATTCTCTTAGTTTTGGCCAGCTTGTTAGCTAACTTTTCCTGGGCCCGAGCTTTCATTCTCTCAGCCTTCACCTGTGATTCATACACAAATCCTCTTTTGGGATCGATCATCATTCATCACACCAATGCCTTTTGGTTAATAATTTAAATTGATGCAATAAATTGTGAGGGCGAGATGGATTCAAGTTAGCAAAAATATTTTCTTTATAAAAAGAGAAAAAAGGGGTAAGATTGAGTATATCCAACACTTTCCCCATACCTCATAGTGTAAGTGCCTTGTGTACCTGGGAACCCCCTTTAAATCGATGCCTTCTGGATAATAAAGCTATTGCATACAAGTGTTCACAGAAACTGTTGGATACGGTGACATTTACAATGTGCAAATATAAGGCCCTGAGATCCAATTAATCTAATTCAGGATTCTCTAGATTGACTAATAGCAAACTACTGTTTATAAGGGGATCACTGTCCCATCTAATTAAGGCGTTTATGCGGGCCTCATGGTGCTAATTGAATAAATTGCATTTGGAATGCAGTTTGTTACATTGGAGAAGCGACAATAAGATTTGAACTAACTTCTTGCATTTTGGAGGTAGATAAGGCTATAGATGTTCATATAAAACTTGCAGAAAGATTCTAGGAGGACTATGCACGGAACATCTACAAGAAGCTCCTGATGCAAAAACAGAATTGGCCAGCCATCATGCTAAAATCAACTTAAAATCCAAGTTGGGATTACCTCCATTTTCCTCATTTCCATTTCAGCTTTCCTCTTCTCATGATTTTCCCATGCTTGTATCTTCACCTCTTCGCGCTTATACCTGCAGAAAACAACACAACTCAAATACAATGCAATGGAAAAATCACCGTGACAATCAATAGCAAATCACCTTGCCATATATTTGGCACGCTCTGCCTCATCCCAAGCAATGGCTCTTTTTTCCAGGGGATTCAGCTGCCCTGATAGATCTAAATCGCCGTTCTCATTTACCTTGGAACCATTAGATTCTTCTACATAGCGCCTTGTTGAACCATTGCCTCTGGCAGCAGAACTAGCCTCGTTATTCAATGGCACACCAGCTTGATAACCCTGATCAGTGCCACCCTGCAACCCATGCTGGCATCTAGCTGGAGTGGAAGATCCCGAAGATATGGGGCTTCTTGCTGCAGGTGTTCTAACCCTTATAGGTGTTGCTGTTCTCGAAGGCTCCTGGCTTGTAATTGGGGTCATCTCAGTCCCCATGTCCCTAACGCATATGGATCTAACAGCAGATGCTGCTGAGTTCTGCATAGGTTTATTGATTCTCCAAACCGACTCATCACAGTCCACCTTCTTTGTTTCCACTTCGTAGTGATTTTCCATTGATGGATGGTACCCGTTTGACATTTCCACAACCCCATCTTCTCCTCCACTTGAGTACTCTTCTTCTTGCTGTGGAACTGGAGCTATCAATCTCCTGTCATCTGCATTTGAGTTTCTTTGCTTGTTTTGACACCTCTCTCCTCCTCCTCCTCCTCCTCCTCCTCCTCCTCCTCTTGACAACCCCACGAGCCATTTTTGTGCATCATCCCATTTGGATGGTGTTGGCTTGCCTAGGGCCATACGGTGATGAGGAGTGCGGTTAGATCCATTACTGGATTTATGAAACTCGAAAGTAATTGCATTGCCACTTGAAATCTCTCCTTGATTGTAGCTCCCTTTATCCTCTAAAGACCTCATCCTCTCAACAAACACAACAGCAGAAACGTATGTGACCACTAAAACCAATATCCCACTTTTAACTCAATTTCACTTAGAATTATGACAATAAAAGTAATTCAGAGCTTTCTTGAATGTAACCAAGGACTGCAAGGTAGATTTTCTCTAGGATATACAAGATCAAACGTAAAGGACACATTAAATTTCTAGACCTACTTTATAAGGGAACCGTCTATTTTGCTTTTGAAAGTAATTTAAAACGCAGATGCCAAAAGAGCTATATATCTAACAAGAAACCAACAATGCCTTAATCTCTCAGCTAGCTTTTACTTCAACCATAGGACCCCCCATCTGCAGTAACATTAACACCAGATAGATAACTAATTTCCCAACCTAAGACCTGGCCAACCAATGTTAGAGCACAGAGAAAAAAGAGAGAGTGAAAAGGAAAAATAGAAATGGAAATTCAAGAATGCCCCCCACCCCACAAAGACAAAAGCTGCAAACCTGCAAGAGAGACCGAGGTAAGTACGTTATGTCTATTATTGAGCCTTAAAATCAGAACCCGTCAAGTCCTCATAACTGTTTAGATCCCACTAAAAAGGATTGAGCAGGTAACTCATTTTGGTTCTGCATAAACGGCAAAGGTTAAGAGAGAGGTGGGTTTTGCAGGAAAAGCTCATCTGCAGAGAAACAAATGGCTCAAAACAATGGATTTTTTGAGACAGACAGGGGAGTTCTCAGGACCCCGATGGGAAGTTTCAGATCCATTGCTACATTAAAATACTAGCAGCAACCCCTGCATGCACAGTTGAAACTTGAGCCGGCCAAGTCAGTCACGTATGGCATCAATGCTAACAAAATACGATGGCAATAAACTAACATTTGGCATTGAAACTCGAGCACCCTTCAAAAAATCTTTTATCTTTTTTAATATTTCCAAAATTAAAAATTAGTGTTTCGTGAAAATTTTGACAAGTTTGAGTTTGAATTCCACGACAACAACTTCATTAAATAAATCGCAACTTTTAATTTTTATATTACTCATAAATTAAAAATTAGAAGCTACTTGTTTGCTTATTCATAAAAAAACAAAAATTGTAGTAAAACTCTCAACTTTAATGACCCTTTTCCTTTTCTTTTTCAATTATCATAATTCTTTTTGAATACATTTCATGTAACTTAGAATTGCAAGATAGAAAACATAGTTAATTACTTAAAATTTATTAAAAGATAATTATAGTCACAAAAAGTTGCGGACGATGAGATTTTCATGGTTCGGTTGCCCTTTTTTAACGGTGACCAGCAGAGGTATCCGATGGAAGGTCAAGATTTCGTTGGAGTCTGGTCGCCTCTGAGTCCTGAGTCTACTGTCCCTGTTGTGCCGGCCTATCCTTTCGGATGAACGTGGGTTCTGAGCTTTTTCACGTGGCTGCGAGAGGAGACTTCTGTTTGGTGGGGCCGCAGCTTCATGTTTAATGAAGGGTGATTAATATATTGAATGTATAATTTATATATAATTGTATATTATATAAATTTATTTATTATTTTTATGTTAAGTAAATTTTATTTATTATGTAATATTTTAAAAAATAAAAAACTTCTCAATTAAGTTATAAAAATGACATTTTAAAAAAATTAAATCTAATTGTCAGTCAAACTAAATTATAAATAAAATAATAATAATTTTGGTCTAATTTAGTTAAAAAAAATCAGATTGACATTAAATCGGAAAAAAAACCATTCCATTTGAATTAATGGCCCATCTGACCCATTGCTCTGATTGGTCAACATGATATGTCTTTGTTAACGAAATTCTTTTTTTTTTTCTTTCAAAAAAAATTTTATTATAATTATATTATTTTATTAAAATTATTTGTATATATATATATATATATATATATATATATATATACTTAAATTTTATTTTAACAAAAATTTATGTTTTATATAATATAAAAATATTAAATAATCTTTTTAAAAATTAACTTATCAGTTTAATTAAACTAATGATTAGATTGATAACCTCAAAAATATATTTTTTTTTCAAGTCAAAATCTAATTCATTTTTAAAAATCACGTTGAAAAAGTTTCAATAAATGCAATTTTTGTGTTTTTTTACATGAATCGATTCAAATCCACAAAAATTATTAGGTATATTATTACGATGGAATGGATGAATATAATTAACGATAAAAATTAAACAAATCTCACCCGAAGCCCTTTCATTTTATATTATATTTTCAGTGAAATTTGGTGGTAGTGTTTGCTATTTGACGAGGTCCGGCGAACTGCTTAGATCCTCCAAGTGACGAGTTGGTAACTTTGAGGAATACATGAAGTATCATTTGGTGTGGGGACCATTCTACTCTACTTTTAACGGATCAGATGCCCCCCCCCCGGGTCCCACAATGCATCAGCCCATCATCTAGATTTATACGGTAAAAACAATATAGTGGCTTACTATAAGGTAATAATCTCTTGCTGTGTTTTTGAGAACTTAATTTATTTTATTTAGATACCAATTTAATGAGTGTTGAAAGGCTAAAAAATAATAAAAAAAAGCTGCACCCTAATATTTCATCTATTTCCAATTAGAATCTTTGATTTTTTTTTTTCCAATTAACCCCTTAATGTTTACTCTCTCTCTCTCTCTCTCTCTCTCTCTCTCTCTCTCTCTCTCTCTCTCTTTTTTTTCCATTGAGTTGGCATAATTGGGTTCCACAAATTTGCTGAGGTAGCCGTGAATGACCAATGGAAAAAAATAAGAAAATTTTAAAATAAATGTAAAATCGAGAAAGGGAAAATAAATGAAAACCAAAAATTGATGAAAAAAGGAATCATAAAAAGAAAATAAATTCGGAAAAAGGAAAAATAAAAATAAAAATCAGAGATAGAAAAATAAATAAAAGCAAAAAAAGAAAAAAAAATGATAAAGGAAGTTAGAAAAAGAAAATAAATGCAAAAAGGAGGAAGAGAAAAAAAAAATAGAGAAAGGAAAAATAAATAAAAACACAACAAAGGGAAAAGAAAATAATAAAACGGAAATCAGAAAAGGGAAAGAGAGAAATCAAAATTAGAGAAAAAAAAATAAGGAAAAACAGATAAAAGACCAAAAAAAATAAATAAATAAAAAAGAAGCAGAAAAGCTAGGGGTTAAAAAAATAAAAAAACAAAGACAAGATGGAAAATAGAAAGTGTAAATGGGGTTGGGAGCATCGTAACCCAAGTCTTTGAAGGAACACTCTCTTCTCATTGTGATTGTCTAGTGGGTACTTAGGAGCTACAAACTGGTCTTTTTTCATGACTTGAGCTTGTGACAATGGATTCATACCTTTACTTTTATATCAGGACTTGTCTTTTTGACTATGGGACTATGTTCCTTCTATTGATTCAAGATCAGACCTTCAACGACCGGTAATCAGTTCCACACGTTGCAATACTGTTTTGTTGTGTGATCTGAATTTTCCAGTTTACTCGACTGGCTGCAACATATCGCTGATGTCGTTAAGCATCAGCTTCGATCCATTGCTGCTTTTACCAGCTGACCAGTAACTGCTGTGATGATCCCCAGCAAGCCACCAGCAATAACCTATCATAAAGAAAGGATTTGTCAATGAGGAAAGTTTATTGACAAAGACCGACTTTGAGTGTGTGCTCCTTGAAATACCAACCACAAGCTACATTAATGAACTTTCTCATTTGTGGGGTTTTCCAAGTTCTTGACAACACCATGTTTCCCATGATTTATCACAAGTCCAATGTCTACACTGGGTTCAAATGCTTATAATTGTGAAATTTTAACTCTACAAGGATAAAACACAATCAGAGTGCTTCTAAGCATGCCAATAAACTTTTCCTTCTCAAGAGCAATAGTAAGAATGAATGCCATCAACTCTATATAGTAAAATTAGGAGGAAAGCATTATCTTACTTGTGCCATAAGTGTGCACAACAAAATTTGATTAGCAGGCAATTCAATCAGTGGTCAGAGTTGCATGTTGGGGCTCCTTTATTCAATGACAAAAAAAAAAAAAAAAAAAAAAGAGAAAAGCATCTATTGCCGTGTACCAAACCTGAGATGGGGTATGACCAAGAAGTTCACGTAGTGGTCTGCTCTCAGCCAGAGGATGCTCAGCAGGAAGTTCATATACAATTTGATTCAGGACCTGAAGAAATGAGGAGACAAAACCCCAACTCGCATCTCAATGACTTAGAGCATGGAATGCAATGAACACAAGAAAAGAAACTACTAATCCCAATTGCAAGACATTGAAAGGAAGACAGGGACAGGAGAAAAAGACTGGGAATAAATAGTGAGGAGGAAGCAGCAAATGAGAAAAAAAATGCAAGTTGAGCATCAACCTCTGCTTGGCGTCCAGCTTGAAGCCTTACTCCAGTTGCATCATACATCACCTGGCACCAAAATTTTCAGCATAAAAAATCTGCCTATGTTGCTGTCGATATTCAAACTACGACAAAAACCATGAGAGAGAGTGGAATCATGAAAATAGAAGGATCATACGACACATGCTAAGATCAATGCAATTGCGAAAAGCGATCGGCCAAAGCCTTCTTGAAACCCGATGGCCATGGCAAGAGCAGTAACAGTGGCAGAATGGGAAGATGGCATTCCACCAGAACCAACAAGTTGTTTGAGATCCCATCGTCTTTCCCTATACCTGCAAATCTAATAAAGCTTATGACTCTTGAGTAAATTAATCTATTAACATAAAAGTCTAACGAGCATCTTCCTTCAACTTAGAATCATAGCACACACAGATGAACAAAAAGATTTTCACAATTCAAAACGGAATCTGAGGTGCTCAAATATAATGATTCACTCAATCCCAAAATCTTTTCTGAAAAACCCTAGTAAATATTGAAAACGCCCACTTAGCATTATATCTCATTCTATCGCGGTCAAGACAACCCAACTCAAGGAATGTTAAGTTTACACCTTTGACCAACTGCATCACATTAAAATCCAATTCATAAACGATCCAGATCACGTCTTCCAATTTCCTAAGCAGATTAACTGCATTTAACGATATGGGGTCACCAACTTAACACATTGGCTGATAAATATGTCAAAAGATTTGCCTAATTTTCTCAGGTATTTGACAACTGAAACCCTTTATTGAAATGACAGTCCGATTGTTACCTAAGCTAATTCACAGTCCGATTGTCACCCAAGTTAATTCACATTCATCTCACGATCAAGCTAAGCTACGGGACTAGAAACAAGTAATTAAAGCACATTATATTTGTTGCAGGCCTTATCCAACATCTTTAAATTTTTTAGTTGAACCTTTTTCGATCATAAAAACTCTCAGATATCAACCTTTCAATCGAAAAGTTTAAGCCGTTTGATGAGATCAAAAAATGAAACCGATCAAAATTCCCCTCGAGTGATTACGCGTTAAAGATACAGACACATAAAGAATGGAAATTCGTCAATATGGAAAAGGAAATAATAAAATAATAACACAGAAAGTTAGAATCTCGGAATTAAAAGAAGGAAAATGAATGAAAGAGAGATTGAGAATAAAGAAACGGAAGGTAGATCCAAGGAAAAGAGAACGCACCAGGAGGTGAAGAACTTGATGGATTGGGCAATAGCAAAGGAAACGAAGGCAGATATTAGAGGATAATTTGTGAATGTAGAAGACGATGAAGAAACTGCGTTTTGGGTCGAAGTAGCAGCCCCCATCTCATCCATCTCTTCTCTCTCTCTGCCTTTACAGCCAAAGCCAATCCAAATTTCACTGAAGTAGGCTCCTTGGGTAGGCTCTCTCTTTTTCCTTTCTTTTTCCTTCTATTTGTTTTGGTTTTGATGTCTGTATTTTAATGTATAGTATATAGGTGGATAATGTAGAGATTATAAGAAACCAAAGATTTTTATGAATAATTCTTTGATTATTTATGTTTCTGATGTTCAAGGGAACAAAAAAGAAAGGTTATTTGATTTTTTGATTGTTAGCTGGATCGGGTTTATGAGAGTTATAGAGAAAACAAGAGTTTGGTTACTTGGGAGAAGAGAAGATTGGAGAGAGAGAGAGAGAGAGAGAGAGAGAGAGAGAGAGAGAGAGATGGGTTATGGTGGGAGAATTTCCCAAGGCTGTCTGGGGTTGGCCACTTCTGTTCTGTTTGGTTTGTTTGACATCTTCTTCGTACTTCTTGGACCAACCAACTAACGGTCTTTGTTTCCCTCTCACATCTCTCTTTTTTCAAAGAAATATTAATTGTTTTAAGATAATATATGGTCTTAGAATTTTACATTTAAAGAGAAAAAAAAGAGAGAGAGAGAGAGAGAAGAAGAAAAGAAAAGTGCAAAAAGTGAAAGGATTTTCGGGCACGAGAAAAAAAGTTTTAATTCTCATTTTCCAACTACTCTTGGTTTTGTTTTGGGTCAAAGCTTTCAAAACTCATTTCCCATTCAATCTGTCAACAGCGGGAAAGTTGGCTCCTCTCCTATGTTGTTTCCTCTTACTTCTCATCTTCTTGCTGCTTGTGCTTTTATTTAATTGACAAAAATTCAATCCATTTCCTCTCCCAACACCTACAGGCGGCGTCCCCTTGTGTGCAGAGTGCTCAAACATGATCCAGGTTATCTTAATCTCGTGTATTCATGCTCAAACATCATTACATGCACTGCCAAGTGCCAACTGCCAACTGGAGGGTTCACGACCACCTGATTGACAAATACACGTGGGTTTCCCCTTATTTATTGATTTTTATTTTTTTGAGAGGTGCTAAATAAATAAAAATAAGAATATGTTGCGTAAGGGATGTGAATTGATGTAAGGCAAACAATCTTGTGCTATTATTACGTATAATTGTACATTTTGAATTTTTTTTTATAAATGATCATAAATTTAGATAAAAAAAAAAACACAAATTTGAAACTAGCATGGACCTAAATATAATCGAACGGTCACCACCAAGGCCTTTGCTTATTCCCGGAGCCAAAGTCCGGTGATTGGCTGCCTAAAAATCTGAAAATATAAGTCCGAAGTTTAATGAATGAAATGAAATAGAGCAAAACTATAATAACGAATATGGATGGTTGGGTTTAAATTCACACCTACCCCAAATTGGAATAACTAGCAAGAATGTGGCAACTGGGGTAGAGCAAACATAAACCTCCAATGCCTTGCTAACATCAGCCTAATGACAATAAAAAAAATTTACAATTATGTAACCAGCATGTTGTGGCATTTCTTACCGATAAATTAGAACCAAGAGACCCCGCCAATCGCCATTCGTCCAAATAGCCCTTTGAAACGAAAAAAAAGAAAAAGAAAAAAACCCATAAACATACAAGAACTCTGCAATATCTCCATATGGCTTGAGGCAGTTGTCTGGTGGACACGGTGAGCAGCATAAATTAAAGAACTTTCACATTATTGTGCAATTACACTTTGATTCCAGCTTTGGAGGCTTAAGACTTTCCGTCTTATTGGGAGCCACAACATTGCGTACCATAGATTTGTTTGAGTTTTCACCATTCTCTATCTTGCTAGAAGGGGGCTTTGCATTTACTTCCACATGCTTTTGCCTCACTTTGGGGGATTTTGATGTACGTTTCCCAGCAGTTCTGCCACGTGGATCCTTTCTGTCGGCAGTGGATTTTCCCAGAACTGTTACCGTCGGCCAGGAACCTTCCAATGGGATCAAAGTTTCCTTTTCATTCTCTTTTTCAATGGCTAATGTTGCAGCCTTGTATGCTAGGTCGTGGACAATGGAGCTACAGAAAAGTATGGTATCCGTTGCTTCTTCAAGGGTTAGGCTTCTTGCCTTACTTTCTCCCTGAGGCTCTACCAATATAGTTGACTCCTCTGTCAAAGGAAAACAGTCAGAGATTGCTGAAAACTGTTACCAACATCTCAAAAGCATGGATTAACAGCCTACATGTAAGCATTTGAAAACTGAAGAGCATCATTTCATGGACCAAGTAAAGAGACAAAAAATCACGACTGCTTTATTTAGCTAGCGGGAGAAATGTGTCTCTATGTTGTCAATGGAACTCCAAAGAATATGTTAGATTAAGTACTCTATGTACATCATAATGTTCTTTTATCATTAAGAACATGCACGTGAAACCAGTAAAGAAGCAGATATCGGAACAAATTCATAATGCATGATAGAGCATACCTAATATATTTGAGGGGTTCTGCTTCAAAACAGAAGCAGCGACTTCCTTCTGTAAAGGTGTAGGGACCGAGGGATCCTGCAATTCGTTCATGGCATCATTTGAATTTGCAGGGAGACTGTCACTATCAGAACCAGAGATACTCTGACAATAATTTACAATTTCTATTTCTGATATTGAGGCCAAAAACCTATGAGTAGGAACCTCCACAACATCTAGCACATCTTGATCAGTGTTCTGCACAGTGTGCTGTTGTTCAACAGATGGCTGTCTGGGTATACTTGATGTTTCTACATCAACGAGACTCCCTGCATTGTTACATAACTCTTCCTCTTTTCCCAGCAGAGTGGAGTTTTCATTATTTGAAAGTGACAAAACTGAATTCTCCTCTAATTGAATGCCCAATGTATGACATGCTAAATCTGGCCTAGAAGCACCCGCCACTCTACAACTTGCATCTTGCTCTGGAAAATCTTCCTCAGGAGCTCCTCCACCAGCAAAGGATTGACCAGAAACATCCATTTCTGAATTTTCTGAAGATGAAACTTTTCTATGAAAAGTTACCTGTGCTTCCTCAGAACCATCTCTATCATTTTTCATGCCAGCATGGATGCCAATATGTACTTCATGGGTGCTTGCTTCAAGACCTGAAGCTTGATGAGAATCAGATAAAGTTTCAGACACAGATGACCCAGTGCTCTGAGGTCTCATGTTTATGTCGTATTTGTGATTCTCTGTGGCAGATTTTCTGCCTCTTGACTGCCATTTTATACAAGTCTCTGATTGTCTACTTGAGCCAGTATCAACAGAGGATGAAGCAGATACACTACCATTCCCAATGGAGCTTCTCAAACTGTTTGCACTCTCTCTTGTGTAAGACAAATCATCATAGCTAATGGTGGATGCAGTAAAGCTCCTGCCCTGAAATACAGACCCTTTGCTGCTGCTTGACCTTCTAAGCAGTAAAGAAATGCCTGCCCCTTCTGATACATCAACCTTGAAATTTGGATAGTCATTAAAATGAGGCAGTTGCTGACCCGCAGCACCACTATCTGATAGGCTATAACCAATAGATGCTTCTCCTGTTCCTTGTTGGCTAGCTATCCACTGTTCACCTCCCTCTCCCGCAGAATTACAATGAGAACTTTCTTGGGAGCAAATATGGCTTTCTTCAATGCATAAAGTCGTTCCTTGACGAGCACAATCTTTGTGCCAGGGAGTGATCTCCTCAACCAAATTCATGGCCAGCAACTCAGATTCACAAATGGACATAGGAGGCTGTGGCTCATCAGATTTTAAGCATTGCCCAGGAATTTTTACAGGAGGCACTTGAGAGGTAACAGCAACTACTGCTGTTGTCTCTGGATTTGAAGCAACCACGAGATTGTCTTGTGTACTGTAGTTGGGACAGAGATTCATGTCCTTTTCCTCTGTTTCTCTGTCAAGATAATGGCAACTGCATTTAGAACAAATTTTTACATTTTCAAGACCATCAACCTCAGAAAATTCAGCCCTGACACATGCAGAGTCTGAAGCAGAACTAATCTCCATATCAAAATCTTGGTAGTTGAAATCTTCAGAGTCGACAGGCTGGCATTCAATAGATTGGTCTCTGCCGGAGTCATCGAGCTGAAGGTGAAGTGAACCATCATCTGCAACTAGCTCAATATTCTTGTTCAAAGTCTCCACCTTATCAAAGGCAAATCCTTCTTCCTGAGCATCAGAATATGGTATATTTTGACTTTCAATAGCCAAATCTTCCTGGTGATTGTCACTTCCTTCAGTATCAGGTGCAACACTGATACCTTGATCAGTACTCACATTGCTGTTGGTTGTAACTGAAGAATTTCTAGATATCAAAGAATGATGTGAAGGTCTTGCATTTCCACCATAAAAGGTTGTACTGGGAACACTAGATACTAGTGGTCGGAACATATTCTGACTTTTCCGGTGATCCTGCAGAAAGTATTATGCAAGATAAGGGATCTGTGCACTAGAGGCTTCTAATTTATAAGAGTATGGACACATGCGTGAGGAAGTAAATGTCTCAAATTGCTTTTTTGTTCTTCATTTCCAAAGATAGACTTTTTACCTATGAAGGTTTCGAAGAATGCAAGTGTTCTGGGATTCAATAAATACATGAAACTTTTATCACATCGCACACATCTCAGCATGCTAAGTGGAAGATTAGTACTAGAAATCTATTGGTGTATAAAGAATTTGAGTTTCAAAGAAAAAATATCAACACTTTGATTATGAAACTAAATTATAGTTGGTCTGAGGATAATGGAACACAGTTCTGCCACACTACGAAGAAAGAAACAACAGATACTAGCCAGGATGAATTTTTTGTGTTGATTCTTTTATTAATAAAGTAAGCTAACTTTAAGTAATACCTTAAACATCATAAATCCAGTTTTGCTTAAAAAGAGAGATAAGCTATTGGTTTTTTAGTTTTATTTGATTTTGGTGCGAAGGGTTTGTTGATTATGGTTAGTATGGTTTTTAGTTGGGGGAAGGGGAACTCCTTGATACATGAAGCTTCTCCCTTTGTAAGGGCAGGGAGAGCATTGTGGGTAGAGATCAATTAAAGCAACTGTCATTTGAGTGAAGCTTTATGGCAGAAAAAAAGAATACTGATCAGAAACTTCAGATTATAGACATCTCTTTGAAGAATGATGGTGGCAATACAAGTTGCTGAAACTGTACACTGTAAACTCTGGTTATTGGAGCTCAAGGTAATTTCTAAAGACAAGTGAGATCTATATGTGGTCATTTGCTACTGGAGGAAAACATAATTATCCCTAAAAACACATAATTACGATCTTGTTATGGTCATGCAAAGCAACAAGAGGAAAGCACATGTCAATTACCAATATATCAATCATATTGACCAACTACTATTTTGGTGTTGCACCAAGTAGATAAGTGATGATTTGAAGTAATGAAGCAGACAGTAAGATACCGTTTTTCGAAGAATGGGGTCAAAGGATCTTTTAGGAGCAGAACTAGGGGACAATATTCTAGTTGACTTCTTAGCAAACCCCAGAGCTCTATTATTTGGAGTTACACCAATTCTCTTTCGAGCTAAGCAGTCTATGGACTGCAGAGAGTCTACATCATCATCACCAGAAGAAGCCATGGAACCTTTGCTGTGTGAGCTGATTCTGTCTCGATCTTGACTGTGAGATGAACTGGCACTTCTAGAAGCAGTTGGAGACATTGATTGCCTGCCAAACTTTGAGCAAGGGTCCCCACCATTTCTGGATGCAGGAGAAGAACCCCTAAAAAATGATGCTGGTTGATCAGCCAAAGAAGTGCAAAGATTAGGCGGAACTTCAGAGGGGAAACCAGGGATGCTTGACTGCCATGCCCTGACTTTAGGTGAGACAGAGTTCCCCTGGCTTGTCCTTATGGGGGAAGTTCTCCTTGCCCTCGACTCTGTGCTCATCCTCCTTGGAGTTGGAGTGGAAGACCTTGGAGCAGATGTTGTCTTATTTGGGGAAGGAGAAGGCCTACGTGATGTAGTGACAGGTCGATGACCTGGCATTGGGCTAGAGTGATGTGCTGATGAAGGCCTTCCCCTTGATTTTAAAGTACCACTAACAGGTCGAGGTGATGGACTAAGTCGATTAGGACTCAGGCTGCTTCTACTGCTTCTGCAACTCTTCTCCATCTGTATATTGATGCCCGCATCTCACTTGAAGGGAACAAATGCAGAAAAACAAGGTATTTTTTTATGGTAAGAGTGACTGATTACATACCGTGGATGACCTTGATATAGATTTGGGTTGATTCCAAGGTCTGCCTCTGGATGCAACATTAGCCGGTGGTGGCTCATCATCCAAAGAAGGAAAAAAGTGGGGTGCCGGGAGGAGTTAATAACCTTCAAAATTAAGAGAACAGGCAAAATATCTTAACCAAGATCATTGAAATGAAACGAAATCAACTAAACGAAATAAATCAAGGGGAAAAAAGTAGCACTTAAATCTCCACAGAATCATGATAATTGAACTTGTCTTTTATGAATTAGATGACAGGACTATGAAAGCAGAATTATCATATGTAGATATCAATGTTAACTATTGAAACTTAATCAGCAACTACTTCATAAGTGTTTATTAGAAGACCAAAAGACCTGGTGACTAACAAAACTAGCAGATTGGAAAAAGGAAAAGATGAAACAAATAGAGACATGGGGTGACAACCCACCAGTCATAGTCATTCTTCTCCGCATCTCCACTAAGCAGTTCACTACTCTCTCTGTGAACAGGAACCGATACTGCAAGCTTGAAATCTGAAAAGATTTTCGTCTTCGTAGCTGTATGCAACAATTTCGAGTCAACACCGTCAGCCAGGAGAAACAGACAAATACCAATGTTTAACAAATGCATAACATCTATGCCCAACCAAAAGAATAGAATTCATAGAAAATTACAAAACGTGTCTTCAAAGTCGTTGGATGACTGAAGCAAGAAATTCTCTCTTTCTCTGAACTGCATTTCATTGAACAATGCAAGATCATCATCTTGCTCTTTGAAGAGCAATCCACCTTCAAGACTTTGCACTTGCTTGTCGCTATCTCCTCTTTGGTCTCTCCCAGGAGAAAACCTTGGCATTGGAGCCGGAGGCATCTCTTGCATAAACTGAACTAACCTCCGAAGTCAATCACCTCAACATGTCGCTCCAACCAAAACCAAAAGTCCCATTTTTCATATCCAATTAGCGCCAACTGGCATCCAACTCAAACACAAAAATGCTGGCAACTGTTCTAAATTCTAGCAAATTAACTTGAAGAAATACCTGAATCAAATGCAGCAAAGTTTAGCACAAAATGTTCACAAATGAACAGAGTCTGGCAACAACCACCACATTGACTCACTCATTAGAAGCATTCGCAACGCAGATGCTCGATAACACCATAAAAATTAATCACCAAATCCGGTTGTCCATCGTAAAATACATCCTTGAAACCCTAAATTTCCCATCCTGACAACGACATTACCAACCAACAAGTGGCTCTCCAATTCCCACTCACACTCAACGTCAATCAATCACCAAATCTCCATTGAAGCACAGATTCCAAAGGAAGAACCCGCGACTCACCATTTCGAGTCAGTCTCAGCACCTTTGACTTCCGCAGAATGCGAAGTCAAAGTTTCCTCCACAAAAGCCACAGTTGATTGAAAAGCTGCTTGAACTTAAAATGCCAGTCAGCAATGCAAAGAAAATACTGCTTAACACGCTCGGATCTAAAGCATTTTAATGCTCTGTTTGGCGACGAGGCTGAGCAGATCGGGGGGACCCGCCAAAACGGAGCTGCAATCTTCCGCCATTTCTCTCTCCCCTCCGAGAAAGTACGAGAAAATAAATTCGACAATTGCTTCTCGTTTGGTTGCTTGCTGCTGTCTGATTCAGATTTGCTTGTTTCTTCCAAATGCAAGCTTCCGTTTTTTTCTTTTTCATCTGTTTTGGTTTATCATTAAATGCATTTTCATCTAATTATTAGGCCCTTTTTAATTGAAATAATTGCAATTTGTTTTCAGCTGGTAACTTCATGCAATTTAATAAGAACCTAACTCTCTTGTTAAATTTTTTTTTTTTTAAAAAAAAGAGCATATACTTATCAAAAATTTACCACGATAAAAATATTTTACCCTTTTTTTTTTGTATTTTATTTATCGGCTTAGTTTCAATAAAGAATCATTGCAATCAAAACGACCAGAAGACTTGACCTACACTTATTCATCCTATGAAGTGTCTAATCATAGACACGTGTCGGAACCCAGATCATTACGAATCATTACAGTCCCACGTTTTTGTCTGTTCTCGAGGATTTTACTATTTTCACTTGGCGGGCGGGGTGGTTGACCAGTCCGAGTTCCGTTATAGCGAAAGTCAAAGCAAATGACATGGCATGACCACATTTGACAATTAGCATTTTCATGATTTTTTTTTTTGTTATATACTAAATTTATTGTAAATTTTAATTATTTTAAATACTTGCCACACAATTAATTACAAATTTTTATTATAAAAAATATATATTTAGTACACTAAACTTTATGCTTTAGTTTTATAAAAATGCCAGTTATAAGCTTTTTATTATATAATAATCATACATAGAATTTTTCTCATGAATTATATAATTATCATTCTTGGAGTATTTGGTCGTATTTGTGCGTATCTAACATTTTTTTTTTTTTTATGGAACTATGCGAACTAACTCTATTTTTTTTATTTTATATAAAATCTTATATCATAATTGTATAAAACTGTCATCATGCATTTTTTTTTTTTTTTTAAAATAAAAAGGTAAAAAAAATGCTGCTTCTTCGTTAATTACTCACTAAAATGGGGAAAAGCCTCAAGAAGGCAAGAAAGTACTTTGTAGTTGTAGGAGAACACCGAGCAAAAGAGCCAAACGACGCCGCTGCAACACTATTGTGCTTCGTTTTGCGTTTGCCGTTTGGTGCACTGTAATGTTGGGCGCTCTGCGATCTCGAAGTATTCACCCCTCGTCGCCGTCGTCTTCTCTCCTCTACCAATTATGTAAGCTCGGCTTTCCAGGTTCGGATCGCACTCTTGCTTCACTGACCGCCGAATCCCCCGCCTCCGCGGCCGCAGCAAACAACCAACGCCAAGGGTTTCTGGACCTAGAGGAGGTCGAGAATGTACTTGGCGACGTGAGAGCAGACGACGTCAAAGTGATTCCCGTTAAACAACACTGCGATTGGGCCGATTATATGGTCATCGCCACTGGTAGGTCCACCTGGCACGTTAAGAACATCGCTCAAGCCCTTGTTTACAAGGTAGCCTACTTCTTTCTCTTCTTTAAAATCCCTAACTATCTCGTTGATTTGCCAGAACTGTTGCCGTATGATCGAATTTCAATGGCTTTGGTTTTACTGTTATTTTTGGTTTGATTGCCGAGAATTTTGAATTTAAAGATGAAAGATAGCATTTTGATTGCATTTTCTCGAATTTTTTTTTTGGTAAGAAGCATGTTGAGAGTTTAATGTATGATAATTCACGTGAGCCGGCCTATCAGAGTTTAATATATGATTCATTCTTCGGCCTCATCCAACAACTCGAGCTTACAGTTCCTTCGCAAAGCACGGTGCTGGAGTGGCCAAATCGTTTTAATTCTTTTATTTGCATGAATACGCAGGCTAAGCAAAAGCAAAAAGGTGCTAGAAGGATGATTCTCCCAAGTGTGGAAGGACAAGAAGGAGGAAAATGGGTTGTCATTGACTCGGGTTTGTCCTTCACTTCATAATGTATTCATAATATATGACCTGGTGGTGGTTGTTTAATGGAGTGACCAGTATACTTATTATTAGAAATTTTATCAATTAACGTGTTAGAATTGATTTTCAGTGCCCCATAAGCTAAAATTTGTTGAAATTTCTTGTATACTGCAAGTGGGGAATGAGACGTGTGAATGTACATTGCTCAGTATGGGTGAATGTTTGTGCTGCTTGAGACCTGACAAGGGAGTTTGAAACTTCAAACTAGATAGAATTTTCAAGAATAAGATTATGGTGTCTGCATTTGGCTGTGGAATTTTGATGGTTATATCCGCCTTATTGATTCTTAGTAGTAACTCATTTTGGTGGTTTTCCTTTTAGGTAAGGTGATTATTCATGCCCTTGATGAAAAGGCCAGAGCTTATTATAACTTGGAAAATTTTTGGACCTCGGAGGAGTCAGAGAAGGAACCTGTTCAGGTATATGATTAAATTGAGATATATATTTGTAACATGAATTCAAAAGTCTATCTCTTTTGTGGATGATGTTTTTACCTTGCTAGTTTGCCCCCTAACTCTTCCTATCTTTGGGTGTGCATGATTGAGCCCATACACAATACAACCTTAGCTGGGTTCTTAAGGAATGCAAATTTATGTGCACACACAACCTAACCTAGTTAGCTTCTTTATCTGTAAGATTATAGGAATCAAGAGGACAAACATTTAATATAGGTTGGTGCTGCAAATTCCCAGAAGAATACGACCTTAACTGGGTTCTTGAGGAATGCAAATTTATGCACACAAACAACCTGGCTGGTTTTGCTTCTTTATCTTATACAGTAATCAGGAGAAGAAAATACATACTAGGGTTGGTGGATGCCAATTCCCATTAGCCTTATAGGGACTTTGAATAGATGGACTGCTGAAGGTTAAGTCGATTATGCCTCAATCTAGTCAGAGGTTCTCACTATTTTCAAAGTCTGTAGGAGATGATAATGTGAGTCAATGCACCTTTGATCCTTCAACTATCACTACTGTTGTTTCAGTTGCAATTCCTTGTGTTGATAAAGCTCTCTTGTTAATAAAGGGTCAGGCAATCTAGGATTTGAAGATACACTCTTCTTTGAATGGCTTGTTTTTCCTTCCCATCTTCGTCCTCCTTACAGGGAATGGGTAGATAGTACTTTTTCTCATATCAAATTTATTCTGCAACATCATCACCTGTGCTACACTGTTATCTAGCCCGAATTCCCTTGGATTGAGGTAAATAGCAGATCTAACACTTTTCCTTTTCTAACCGTTCAGGATTTAGGAAGTGCATTTCGGAAGATTCGTCCCAAGAATAATTCTAAGAAACCAAGGCAGAGAAGTGGTTGAGCTTGAGCCTCAATATTGATAGAAGAGCAGCTGCTTCAAATTGGCACTTCTTGTCTCAACCCCCTTTACATCCCTCTTTTCTGTGTTCAAGGAGACTACCCGGTGCATTCTGACATTGAATTAATACATTGTGTTTCCTCATGAGGATTATTTTTTATTCTATACACAGGTTGTTTGCTAGGAAACAAAGTCAGCAGTGCAAGACCGTCTGTTCATTATATATCGGACCTTAGTTCTTGCTAGCAGGTCAGCAGAAGCGACGAAAATTAACAATCTCAGTTGTGATACTAGTGCATGGTTTTGGTTTCATAATAGGGAAAACGCTTCTTCAACTCTCTTATAAATGACGATCGTGTTCCTCCAATCTCTTAATCCAAACATGATATATATATATATATATATAAATATATATACACACCTTGAAATTTCCTATTACAAGAAATCAGTACAAATGGAAATGGAAAAAGAAGTAAGGTTGAGATGTTATCTTCTTATGACCCGAAAACCCAGAAAATTGAATCAAAGGTAGCGTTAGTGTTAAAATAAGTTGTATTATTTAAAGAGAGGAGCTAATTAACACGGTACGTTTATGAAACACGGAGAATAAGGTTGAAAGCTATTGTCATCTTTGGAGAATTCTAAGCCAAAGCCATTGGTAATTTTAGAATGTCAAAAAAAAAATAACATTGGTCATCGATGGTTTTTGGGATGGATCATAGAAAGAATAAAAAAGAAAATAAAAAAAATAATTCTAAATTGTAAAGGATTCAAGAAGTAACGTTCCTCCAACGACGTCGTTTAGATTGGTCATTACCTCAAGAAAAATGGGTAGGAGGGGCGGTTGAACCAAAATTTAGCCATAACCTCCCTCATCACCACCACCCGCGGCAAGTCCTTTAATTACTAGTTTGCCATCCGAGCCAGCAGCAAATTCCCAAAAAGCCGAAACGGAAATTCAAGTCTAATGGTCAGATGGTAAATAATCCAAAAGGTAGACCTGTTAATTTAATCGCTGTCTCTTCTCTCTCTCTCTCTCTCACACCCACACACACACAAATGACATCGTTTCCATCGCCACTCTCTCTAACAGACTCCGGAGCTTCCAAAGCAACCAACAAAGAAATAAAATCAATAAATAACACTTTTTTTTTTTTTTTTTTAGCTCTATAAAGAGAGCAAGTTTAAGATTTCCTGGCTATCTTCAGTTCTTCGCATTTCTCTACGATCCTCGGGAGGCGTTTCGGAGGAGCTCTCATGGCTGCCGCCGTTGCCGGATCCAACCTCGTCGCCTTCAAATCCGCCGGAATTTCCGTCAACTCCGGTGGCCGGAAGACTAGCCAGTTTCGGCAATGGTCTCCGATTGCCAGCGGATTCAGACACGTTCATTCTCAAGTTTGCCTCTCCTGCCGTCCGATGAGCTCATTTGCTACTTCTGGTATGTAGATTGACTGTTGATGTTTTTTTTTATTATGGAGAATTGGATATCTCTTTTTTTTTTTTTGAGAAATTGGCGATTAATTTCTGATTTCGGAATTTTCGTAGAAGAATCAAAGAGACGGGGCAATTTTGAGAAAAATTTAATAAGGCTTTCTCTGTTTGGGAATAATGAAAAGTATCGTTTTTAATTTAGCAATTCAAAATGGCATCCGTTCGCCGAAGCAATGTGTTTGAAGTAGGGGAAACTTGATCATCAGGTTATTATCAGGATCATTCTAGTCCCCATGATTTCTTAGAAAGTCCTTAAAGATTTCAGATAATGGGGCATATAAATTTTGCCTCTTCCGTTGTTCTTAACGGGACTCGGTTTTGATGGTGCAAACAGGTATAAGAGCTCAAGTCTCCACTGTTGAGCAAGCAAGCACTGAGGCAGCTCAAAAGGCAGAATCACCTGTAGTTGTGGTTACCGGAGCTTCTAGAGGTATTGGTAAAGCAATTGCTTTATCCTTGGGAAAGGCAGGTTGCAAGGTTAGTGTAGATTCTTTACTCAGCTTGCTGAGTCCCCACTGTCCGGAGCTCCCAATGTGGTCTTTTTCATTCATTTTCAAAATGCAATCTGTAAATATCTTTCTGCCATTTTCAGGTTCTAGTTAACTATGCTAGGTCATCAATGGAAGCTGAGGAAGTTTCTAAAGAGGTAAATTGCATTTCTTAAGTTTATGTAAATACACTCTTGTTGTTCTCTCTCTCTCTCTCCCTGTCTCTCTCTTTTTTAATTTTTTAATGCCTTTCTGTCTTCTTTATGTTAGAGAAGCACCTTTATATCCAAATTTGTCCTGCACAGTTTTCATGTTATCTGTGATCTAATGTCTCTTCACTATTGTGTCTTAAAATTCCTAAAAATACTAAATATGTATGATTTTGGTAATTTCTGAATTCAAGGATTCCTTGACACTATTATGCCATGTTAGTAATATGGCCCCTCTTTTTTTGGTTTGTAGGGACTAGGGTTTGAACCTTTTTTTTTTTCTGAAGTCTTATCAGTAGCACTGTAACATTGTGTATGTTTATGTATTATGGACAAGAAATTAAGACTTTTGGTTCTGTCTCATTATTTAATTGGTTGACAATAGTTGCTAGTTACACTAAGTGCTGGTACATGCAATCCAAAGAACCTTAGATACTACTTTCCTGTATATGCTGTTTCCATCTTAGGTTGATTAGCAAATGAAGGTGTTGCTCATTTTGTGTGGTGTGGTTGCATTGTCCATTGAGCTTTGTGATTGTATGTTGCAGATTGAGGCTTATGGTGGTCAGGCTCTTACTTTTGGCGGTGATGTTTCAAAAGAGGCTGATGTGGAAGCAATGATAAAAAGAGTGAGTTTTTTTTTTGTTTTTTTTGGTTTAATTTGATAGCAATTTGTTGTGATGGTAGGCAATATGGTATGCTTCATGATTTGCCACATATGCAGGCTGCTGACACATGGGGAACCATTGATGTATTGATAAATAATGCAGGTTGGGAAAACTCCTTTTATGCAACATAACAAATTGATTTCTTCTTGTTCTAAGTTTTCTTTTCAATGGCTTCAGGAATCACAAGGGATACATTACTTATGAGAATGAAGAAATCACAGTGGCAGGATGTCATTGATCTGAATCTCACTGGTGTATTTCTTTGTACACAGGTATCCACAATAAGATCTAACAGAAATTCATTGTTTTAGGATGCTTCTGTCTTTCCTCATACTAAGGCATCTGTTGTCTTGCAGGCAGCAGCCAAAATCATGATGAAGAAGAAGAAGGTAAGATTTCATGCCATCTTAGGGCTAACTTTTTTGTGATCAAATAATTAGTCTGGAAGGAATTTTGGTCTTAAGATCCAGATTCACATATGGAAGCAATCTTGATTCTATGTCCTTCCACGTCTGTTTTGGTCTCATTTTGGGTGCAAGTCTTCTTACAGGCAATTTTTCTTAATTAGCGATGGCAGATACTATCAGCTCCATCATTTTAATGATTTGCAGAACAACAATTAATATAATGATATGTTACTGACATACTATTGACGGAGAAAATTTGCCTTTTGGTTCTTGGAATTGCAGGGTAGAATTATTAACATAGCATCAGTTGTTGGTTTGGTTGGCAATATTGGCCAAGCCAACTACAGTGCGGCAAAGGCAGGAGTTATTGGATTTACAAAGAGTGTTGCAAAGGAATATGCTGCTAGAAATATTAATGTGAGTTTCAGCAGTTATATATATTTTTTTATACTTGTTTAACATATTTCAAAATCCATGGTGCTGATGCTCATTGACCTCTGATGGGGATAAATTTACCAGGTCAATGCTGTTGCCCCAGGATTTATTGCATCTGACATGACTGCCAAGCTTGGGGAAGACATTGAAAAAAAGATCTTGGAAACAATTCCTTTAAGTGAGAGAAGTTGTCTTAATTTTGAAACTCCTTTTTATTCTCTTCCAAATGCCATCTAACATTGGCCTTTATTATGTATTTGCTGCAGTTTACCTTGGGAATGTGTCATGTTGATTTATAGCTGTGTTAACATGAAATCACTGTACCTTGCCAATATTGCTACTCACTAGACAAACTACTTCCCCAGTTGTTGTTAATCAGTTGTGAATCACTATTATCGTTTGACTGATTCATGGATTCCGATCTTAAAAACTTGAGAAAATTCAAACAAATTCCTCCATAAAATTTTGGTCACCTGGTCCTGATTGGATTTTGTTGTATTCAGGACGGTATGGTCAACCAGAAGAGGTTGCAGGGTTGGTGGAATTTCTGGCCTTTAATCCTGCTGCCAGTTACATCACAGGACAGGTATAGAAGGATACAATTTCTTTCTTTTATCATCAAAAGTCACATTTATGGTCCAAAGCTGTTTTTGGACTGAATTATTTGCATTGGATGGCCTTTTTCTGCGACTGATATTGCCTGGGATTCACTCGATGTCAACTTGCAGGTGTTCACCATTGATGGAGGAATGGTTATGTGATGAGCTGCTTGTCCGTTTGAGCCCATAAACAGGGGTATGGCTAACCTGTGTTGTTACGTATATTTCTGTTTTTGGCTTAATATAGCTGTTGTAATAATTGAATGCGGAAATGAATTTTGATAGAGCCTGAGGTAAATTATTTTGTGAAAACTGAACGGCTGAGATGTGCAACAGATTTTTGTAGGCTTTGGTTGGCATAAAAAATTTTATGTTCCTCTTTGTCTGCAATGGATTAATTGACTCTAAGCATCATCTTCAGTTGATCGTATGCTTCTTTGTTCGGATGTTTTGCTTGTTTATAAATTAGTCAAACAAATATGACAATTCTTTTCAAAGAATTCTTTAGTGGTAGGAATTTAGGCAATTTGAGAAGTTGAACGTAAACTACTATTTACCCACATGTTTTAGTTTTATATTCGCCAATAAAACCATTGTGGCTTGATCAGTTAAAACAACGGTTTTTCGTGTATGCCGTCCCTAAATTGCAATTCCCAATCTGGATTAATCCTCCCTCTTCCTTAATTGGAACAAATTTTAGCCCCAAGCTTAGGGGCATGTAGGCTGATTTTATACATCTTCGGATCTTCAATGCTGGGAAGAAAGATTTGTATTAGGAAGGGAAGTTATTAGTTAATAATTTTTTAAGATTTATTCTAAGCCATTATTGATTGTAGATGAATATATTTATTAATTTTTGGCATAAGCAACGCCTTGCTTCGTTAATCCCTGCACGTGACGTGATGCCATTCAATTGGTCAGATTCGCAATCAAAACGTAGTTCTTTAAAAAACCTTATATGACTTTTATTTCTTTCGCAAGACACCGAGAGGACAGGAAATGTTGGTAAGCTCTATAATTTGAACATGAAATATAAGAAATTTAAATGAACATGTTTCTACCAGAAGACTTCCCTCGTGATTTCTTGCATCCGCGTGTCAAACCTTTATCCGAAAACAGGGCTCCAGAGGTCAATCATTCATTCATTGTCGTAGCCCATACGATTAAAATAAGGGAATTCTGTAATTTAAGATATTAATTAATCGAAGCAAGTCCTAGTAATATCCGAATACCCCCGAAGAGCGTAAGGCATCTGATAGCGTGACTCTGTTTGACTCCAATCTGGCGTTGAGCAGCTGAGCATGTGGCGTCAAGCAAAGCAGTAACGGTTTCGTATCCTCCTAAAATTTGTACTTTGGATTAGACCCCACCATGGTTTCCTTATACCGTTCAAATATATCCAGAAAATTTTGTTTTAAGTTTCGTGTCTTTTGCCGTAAACCAATCGCTGATGATTCTAATGAGACAGAATTGAAAGACCCCTTTTACCAATAAACTCGCATCTCTGAGTTGCTTCTCTCATCCAATACTTAGCTTTGAGTTGTAAATTGAAGTTTTCCATGAATTCTGCGTGCTAAGGTAACATGGGTTCCATAGTTCTTGATAGCCCACCTCTGGCCATATTCTTCTTAATGTTTGTTTTTGTGCATCTCTTTGCATACCTGGTAGTTTTCCGAAATTGGGGTCCAAAATCTCGGGCAGAAGCTTCAAGTAGCTTCATGTCTCTGGCTCATGGCACCCCTGCTGTTGCCATGGCCATCTATGCAATCTTACACACACAGCCCTCACCTACTTTTTCTTCCCCAAACTCCACTTTCCACAACATGGTTCTTGAATACAGCATGGGTTTTTTCTTGGTGGACCTGTTGCACTACGTCCTGTTTTTCCCCAGTGACATCCTCTTCATACTTCACCACCTGGCAACGTTGTATGTGATTGCTACTTGTCGTTATGTTGTTCGACATGGAGCACATGGAATACTGGTGCTTCTTTTTCTTGCTGAAGTTACCAGTGCCTGCCAGAATGTGTGGAGCATTGCCAGATTCAGGAAAGCTGATGCTCCTGCTGCTGCAAGATTGTACAAGTCCTTGTCTGCCCCTTTCTATACCTTTTACTCTGTAGTTAGAGGTATTCTTGGTCCGGCTCTTGTTTGCAAGATGGTAATGTTTTACCTAAGTGGGGAAGCTAACGGTTTAATTCCAATGTGGGCTTGGAGTTCTTGGATTGTTGTCATTGCAACTGCAATTTTAGTTAGCATATTGTGGGTTTCAAATCACTGGAAAGTTTGGCTTGGAGAAAGAAATTGTAAACTGCAGGAGAAAATAATGTAGAAATAGTCATTCCACCACCCCCCCCCCCGGCGCGCAGGGTGGGGGGTGGAGGTTTGTTCTAGCTTCAGCATCCTGTGAATTGGCATTGTTCAAACCCTGTAAATTGTGGAAGACAGAACAGTTCTTGATTGAACTAGGTATAATTGCAGCAAAAGAATATTATTAGCATTAATTTCCACCAAGCACAATGATTGCTTGACTTGCCATGTTCACCATTGGCTCCTCAGTTGTACCAGTAAATTAGGAAAACTAATGAAATCAGCAACCTGAAAATTGTAAAGTTCACCGAACCTGAATCTTGTTTCCTCCCATTTTGTGGGGCAAGATCTACTGGACAGTCTCGCCGTACGTGCAACTTCCTAAGATGCCTTGGAGAATTTCCACACCCACGATTTTATATGCCTATAATTGAAGCATTTATCTTGTTGAAGCTCCTATGATACTTAAGCTCTGCAAAGGTGCCGCCTCCTTCTCCCTTGGCGAGTCTTCCAGGGTTTACACAAATGCACTTCATGTGCTCTTCCTCATCAGTTCTTCCACCCAGAGACAAGTCCTGTGCCGGAGAGGGTACACATCATAAGAGTTGTAGAAAGTTAAAACCTACAATCGATCAGAATTATGCTTGCATTTTTTATCTTTTGCATATTTACCTGTAGCATTGAAATAGAGAATAGAAGCAAAAGAATAAAGTCGTGTCATATCTGTTTACCTTTATGTAGTGCTTCATATCTGAAGGGAGGATGAGAATATTTGGAATTTGAGCAATATGAAGCGCTTCTGGAGCAAGTGAAAAATCCAATGGAACATCTTCTGCTGGTGGATAAAGAGGATAAAAGCTGCACAACATCAAAAGCAAAATTTAATAAGTGCTCCTATACCTGTGATTCCTTTGAACAACTGAAATGAAAACACTGGAGCAATTTTTGGCAAGGAACTGGAACATGCCTACGCTGATTTAGAATATGGTTTGCAAGTCTACTTATTCGATCATTGGTTGTTCCATCTGCTGGGTTTCTTGACAGCTCCTCCCCACTAAGTTGTTTTACAATATCCACTGTGGAGCAACCTATTTTGACCTGAGATAATAATTATTAGCACTGAATATGCGTCTTTTATCCCCTTGAAAGCAAGCATTCTTCTAGTGTTTCAAACTTTCGAGCATGGTAAATCACATCTTAAAGTGTAGAGGTTGCTACTGTTTCTACCTGATTTACTTCAAAAATGCCTGGATTTGTGTGACTGAGTATCTGGTAAAAGACAAATTATAGATCCAATTGTTTAGCCTGTGCTAGATATAAATCCTTACAGTGGAAAAAGATGAAATACTTAAATCAAATAGCAAGTACCTGATGTTTGAGATTGGGTAGATCAATATCAAAAGCTGGCTGCAAAACCAAACCTATGGCAGTCAACTCTCAAATACAAATAAGTATGTCAACATTCATCTTTGCATACATATATCCAAACAGAGATATAAATGCAGGTGTGCTTGGTTTAATTGATGAAAAAGTCACTCTATGGACATGCTGCTCAAAATAGGTTGGGAGCATTGGGCACATCACGCCTTTCCAATATAGGCAAGTTTTAACTGCTTGGATGAGTTATTTTTGTGTTTGGGGGGATAGGACCATGTACTAATTTCCATTCTAAAAGCCCCACAAGTGTCAAGAAAAGTGTGTTGGGGTAAAGTAGTGTAAAGTTAGAATGAAAATATTGAATATGCAACAAAGAAAAAAGATATGGCTATCCCAAATACAATTTATCACTCACTTCAACAACAGTATCACCTGTGGGAAAACAAAGTCATGGCTGGCATCCCGTATGGATGGCACAAGCACAACTCGTGCATCAGAACCCATGTATTCCATGTAGTCTTGCAACTGAAGCAATGTAAGAAAAGAATTATCTCTAATATAAAGTTGCTTTTCTATACCAAAGATACAAGTTTTGTGTAGATACCCTTTGAAGTATTTCCAGACGAAAGATCTCATCATAGCTTCTCTCAATAGTTCCTTTTTTTATCTCTGGATGTTCAGAGTCAACGAATGGACCCAGCTGAGAAAGAAGTCTGTAAGTCAATATGACACTTTTCAAGCTAGAGAGCAATCCACATGACTCTTTGGATAAACAGGTAACTAATTCCTACCAGTATAAGCAATTGTGGCAACTTTCTCTTTCCATAAGCTAAAAGCTCTGTCAGAGGCTCAAACAGTAAGTTGTCTGTTGTACTGAAAGGGCCTGAAGCAATAAGCTGTTTATTTCATGGAGTTATGGGTTAATAAGCTGTTGAAGCATGAAGAACTTAACAAAGGAATTATCCTCAGACTCTCAGGTTGAGAGTAATGAGTTGCTATCCTATGTGCATGACAGATATTGCTGCAAGAGTAAATGGGTGTCAGAATGACACTCTACCCTTCAAGTATAAACATATGCATGTTTCCATCTACTTTGAGAACAAACTCAAATGTTTCTGCCCATTTTTACTTTTGAAAGAGAAAGTCTCCAGTAAGCAAAGAGCAATTATATGGTCCTCATAACTGTTACTGCAATCTTGTTAACCCAATTCCTTATGAAAGACTTTAGTTCATTAATGCTAGGAGACAGTACTAAACTTTTCAATTCCTACATTCATCACTTGAATAGTTCTAGTAGTAGATTCTTCAATGATTGCTGGTTTAGACTTTTTATTCCAATTAGATCTGTGGCTTTTGTGAAATATGGTTCACATTTTGTGCAGTTGTGCAGAAAAGCTATAGTATATTAGCATGTTTCTAGTGATACAGAGCACAAGCTTACATACAACAGATATCTCATCTTGCATATTGGACAAATAATTTGACTGAATCTCCTGATCAAAAGCTTGTTTCTTTGCAGGACGCAAATTTACAGCAGCAGGAGCAGATAATGGAATAGAATCTATGAGCTTTGATGTAATGAAACAGTGTCCACTGGGATTGTGACCTTCAACACCTACAATCTGCAGATGTTCAATTTGTTAATCTTGAGGCAGGTGTAAGTGAAAATCATAAATCATACAGGTTTTTATGTTTTTACCTGCCCAGGAAATGGAGAACTGGCTTAATTGATGCAAATCTAGATGAACTTGCTGCCCTCCAGAGTGCTCAACACTGTTAAGATTTTGAAAGAATGAAGCCCACATTAAAATGCAAGAGTAAAGATGTCAAAAAGATAGCCAAGACCTGCATATAGCAGCCCCCACCATTTGTATATTTTATCTCACACATGGCTTCTTCCAAGAGAGACCAAGTTTTAAAGACATCCAAAGATGGGTATCGTAAATTAAAGAACTATTGGAGTTAATGCAATGGGTCTATGAAGTTCTGGTATATTAGGAATACCACTTCTTTTACTTGCTAGGTGATTGATGCATATGAATAATGCTCCAACTAATTTTTACCTGCTTTGTAACATGACTGACTTCTCATTCAAACGACCTTCACCATCACAACAGATCATGCCAACGGAAAATACTTTCCTCTGAAAATATAGCTTCCATCAGATGCAATAGATATGTAACTTTGTTACAAGATCTTAACATACAGCATAAAATACAGATCATATAAAGTAGATATAAAAGGCACAGTGTGCCATGGCAAGAATGCTAGCATTTCATAAAATTCACAAGAAGTAAAAATTTAAAACATGAATAAAGTAGAGCAGCCAGTCACCTGCGAAGCCACTGTAGGGTCCGTTGGTTCCTCATGCAGTCCACAAGCAACAAGAGCAGCTGCATGATTCCTAATTCGGTTGTCAAGTGCATTAAACTATATGAGCAAAGACCAAAGTTAGTGCAGCACATATAATGGAGGTCAAAAAGAACCACTTTATTGCACAAGTAACAGATACCCTATCTTCAATCCTGTCATACATGAACCTGCAGCCTGGCTCTGGCCCAGATACATGGAATGTCAAGGTACATCTGTTGCATGGTTGAACCCTCTTAATAAAATCATCTTCAGAATTCTCACGGACACACTCATAATTGTCATTATCCACATCGGGAAGATCATTGATGCTGAATTTGACAACAAATTTATTTGTTCGACGCCCGAATGGCGTCACAAGTTTTGTTGGTTTGCCAGAAGAATAACCATCTTTATTTGATTTGAGTGTCGAATCATATGTCTCCGAATGGTGCTTTAGAGGTTTATCAGGTGGAGTGCCAGGTATACTTTCTTTTGAGTCATCTTCCTCATAGTTTAATATCCTACAACATAAGAAGATTCTTTTAATTGGCAGAAATGCTAAAACATTCAAATAAAATCTGATTGATAACCACAAAGATGATGTCCAAAAAGCAAATATGAAGCTACTTCTGTTTCATCAGAGACACAAAATCTTACATATCTATGTCTTTGCTCGAGTAAACGTGCAAGTTCGGTTCCTCTTTGAGCACAGCTTCTCTCTGCTCATTTTGAAGGTGCAGCAGAAACCCTTCCATTTCACCATTTTGAACCACCGATTCACCAAGCAGCCTGCGCCCCCCCTCCCACCAACCAACCCACCCCAAAAAAGAACGAAACACGGTTCAGACTCAATACCGGTCACCGATAAAACATCATTTCACTAATTAAAAGAAACAAAATTTAAACAAACATCCCAAAATTGAAAAGAAGAAAAAAAAAAGAAAACAAACCTAAACACTGAATCAAGAAATTTCTTTCAATTACCTGTTAAGATAGTAAACCTCCCAGCTTGAGACGAGATCAGATGGCTTGAGTTTGTAATTAATGCAGAAAGTAAGGCCTAATATAGAGAAGCGGATAGAAAGAAGAGGAGGAGTGGTCAGCACTGGAAAATACGAGTAAAATGCAGGGGCAAAATGGGGAAACAAAATTGCTGCTTACATTTCTTCAGAATTTCTTCATCGTCTTCTATAGCGAACCCGCTTCTATTGAACTCCGCTTTGATCTCTTGCTCCATTCCTTCCCCCACCCTCTCTCTCTCTCTCTCTAGGGTTTAAGTTGCAGAGAATTGGGACGAAGCACAGAAAAAAAAAAATGGCGGGAAAATCTCTGTTTTGGAGGGTAAAAAAATCAGAGGAATGAGATTCGTTGGAGTTGTACTCCTTAGTCCCTAACCTTTTACGTTTATAACAAAATGCCATCAATGTGAGTGTGCAGGCCGAGGCCCAAGTTGAGCCCAATGGTCCTTTATCATAAGGCATACCGATCTAGCGTTCAAAGTTATGAATGATTGTGTCAACCGTTGGATTGGCGTCTGAACAATTGATCCGATGGACTGAATTATTTCCCAACGAAAAAGCGATTGTACGGAAAAATAAACTTTTGAAAAACCCAATTAAATAGAATTTCAAAAAATAAAATAAAGTAGAATGGATTTTTCAATCCATTTACAAATTTTAAACAAAATTACTTGGAAATAAGGTGAGTGAGATCGCAAACTTTAGAACCGTGATATTAAAGTAATTTTCAATACTAAAAATATTTGAATCTCAATTAAAATTAAAAGGTAATAATGCATTACATTTTTTTCAAGAAATAATAATAAAAAAAAAAAAATACATCTTAATCTAGCAAAGAATAAACTATCTCTGCTTCAGAACAAGCAAAACAATAATCCTACGTAATGAAATTTTTTAAGCTTTCAAGACAAGAAACAGCATCCTCTATCCTTCCGGTGTGGGCTTGGGCAGGTGCTTAGGAGAAGAACGCGTAGTTGCGGGCCGAAAGAATGAGCTGCCTCAGGCCGCCGATGGGTGCCAGGACAGTCAACATCACACCAGCAATAATGCAGAGCTACAGTTTATGGGGTCAAATGCAAATTAGCTTAACCACCAAAAGAAATGTTTCTTATTATCTCTAATTTTGAAATTTAATTTCTTGGTTACTTGAATATTCTTTAAAAAAAAATCGCAAAATATTAATTTTTTCTTATTTTTTTTATAAATTTTACAAGCTCTTAGACTTTAAATTTGAGATGAGATGGTTGAAATTATATGTGTTTATAAAGGGAAGTTAGCCTACCCAATTTACGGTCCAAGACAGGCCGTATCGCTTGGGCTTGTAAATAATTAGCCATATGATGCAAGGAATCTGAGAGCAGTGCAGCAGGTAAATGGATGAGCATTAAACTTGTCAAGGAGAAATTTCAAAAAAGATACCATGGAATACTCACGAAATATGAAGATGGAGCAAAAGCAAATCCTCCAAAGAATCCAAGCAATGCACCAAAGAAAGGAAAGCATATACCAATAAACATTGTAAATGCTGTGCAACCAATGAACAGGGGATTAGGAGAACAACAAACATTTTGATAACATTAACGTTGGCAGAGTATAATTGAGTGAATTGGTCTATTGTTTTTTTTTTTTTTTATTGCAATTTTGTCATCACACCTTGAGTTGCAGAACCGTAACTGGAATGAATTTGAAGGAATTAGAAATTTAAGACATACATACCGACATATGTCGTGCGAGTGATGAAGCGAAGCTTGAAACAAGGCACGAATTTCATTTTCTTCACAAGAAAAGTTTCAGCCATGTCAAACACGGGCATGGCAAATACCTGTAAAACGAAGACAGGGTCAAACGATCGTGTTACATTGATTATTTAAACACCTTACAAGTAAGTGCTTCTATTCCTTTTGTTCCGCAAAATGATCTGACGTTAAATAAATAAATAAATAAAATCCGTTTCAATTCACTGAACTTTCATATTGTGGGATGGGAAGAATCATCACATACAAAACAGGCAAAACCTAAACATGGGTACTTTGAAATTCACCTGGTAGCTTCCAATGACGTGAACAACAACGAACATGTTGGCAGCTGCAATAAGCCAGATGGGTTTCTCCAGGGAAATGAGAACATTATCGTCCACGCTGTTGCCAAAGCACCAGTATCCGACAGCAGCAACTGGTAAATAGCAGAAGGCAACGACAAGGTATGCTACGACCACTCCTCTCCACATGGCTATCTTGGAAGGCTTCTCAGGACTGGAAGGGACTGTGGCCTGGATCTCCAAAACCACATTATGAGCAGCATATGCAAATGACACCTCGCCCAAGGCACTGAGGAAGTTAAAGATAGCTCCAGCTCGAGTGCTTGCCTTGTAACTGTAGTCCACATCTTGTTGAACCCCCTTTGTGATGGTAGCCATCCAAGCAATGGTGGAATAACTGTAACAAGAGTAATACCCAAAAAAGGTGGGTGACAAATTATATCAACTTACAACAGTTACAGGAAAGCATAACGTCAGGGATGTGTTTGATGATCTAATGTTAGAGATATGTGTTTATCTTGGTATGACTTTGCCTGCCCTTGCAAAGTATCCGACACTTCCGCCGAGAGCTCATCCAAGCCTAGTTTCAGAACTCGTTTAATAAATATATGAAGATTGAACATGTCAAGCTCGGCTTGGTTTGTTTGCTATCTCATTTGAGGGAAAATGTCAACAACCGAAGTTGACCACTTACGTGAAAGACATGATGGCTGCAACAAGGGAGACAACACTGATCGAGTTGAAGTTGGGCAGGTGAGAAAGCACGAAGTGTACAGATGCGAAGATCATGATGAAGAACGAGGTCTTGATGTTCTTGCAATTGGGGCAAACCAAGTCATGAAATTTCTTCAATGACTTTCCTCCGGTAACCATATAGACAATGCACGAGCTAACGTCCACGATTAATTGCTGAGGTACAACAATCCAGAGCCCAAGTTTCTCTCCAAATGCATGCCGGCCAAGCTCGTGGTACCTGTCAAACCTCTTGCCAGGCACCATCTCATGCATTTCGACCATTTGCCACAAAGTGTACAATGTGATGATCCATGACAGGGATAAAACAGCTAAACCAGGACCCCTGTGTTCAAGGAACATTATTTATTAAACCAATAAAACAAAAAACAATTTAATCAAATCTCCAAAAAAAAAACTCGGTGTTTCTAACTCTCCCCTAGACCTCACCATCTCGTGCACAGGAAACGCCCTTTCTACACATGGCAGAACAAAATGATCTATGTTAAGATATTGTGTTGAACAAATATCATTTTGCTATTATGACACGCGAATTGTGCTTTGTGAGACCAGATGTAAAGTTTCTTTGAAGTTTATCAGAAGCTGACGTTCTGTTATGCCACTACTATCATGCTACGTGTGAAACCATGTTTTTTGAATCAGAACGTGCAGTTTCCTTGGTTAAAAAGAATTAACATACCATCCAAGTTGGGACATAGCATAGGGAAGGCTAAGGACACCGGCACCGACCATGGCAGTGACATTGTGGAAAGCAGAATACCACCATTTGGCATCCCTAGAGGCAGTGATTGGAAGCCAATCGTCAATGGCCTTCTGCTTCGGGTTGGCAGCATTCTCCCGTGGATTCTCGTTCGCCATGGTTGTCTGTGCCGGAAAGAACAATTCCACTGTGAATAAGCTTGTAAAACAAGTGACACACAACCGAAGTCCTTGTCACGAAGGCCTCCGGAATTTCTGTCATAAAGAGAGCTTTGAAGGAATCATGGTCGCCACGATCAGCTTTGCTTCCGAATTTAGCTGAGAATGGATAAGTGAGTGTTGGCTTATTGGCCAGCAATTTTCTTAACGAAAAATTGAATCTTGCGAGGGCGTCCATTTAGGGGGCGGTTCAAGATGCCCCAATGAATTTACCCACTTGCCCTGGTCTGCTTGGTATCTGAGGCCTCAGGTTGGAGTTTGTTGGTAAATTTTCATAGGCAGTCTACTGATTACCAACTGTTATCTTCGATTCTGAAACCTATTCTTGCGCTACTCTTGCATCGCCACTGCATGTAATTAAACTCGTGTGAGTTTTAGTGCAAGCAACACGTATTAAGTGCAAAACATGCCATGTGGTTGAAGAAAAATTACTAAAATTTAGCATCCATGCTACACATTTAAATGTATGGTTATGAGATCTTAGATTTTAGATTATCTTTTCCTTCATTAGCGGAGGTTTTTGTACGAAGATTGTCAGTCTAACACATGTAAAGCATTCTTCATTTTGATTCACATGACCCCACAAATGCGTCAAAGTTGAAACCTTTGCTAGCCCATTTGAGTCCAGAGTCTCTTTGGCATACATCAATCAAAGTGGAACTGTGCCATCTCACTTGGCCTCACAATTAACGGCATAATTCATGACTACACATCTTAAATGTCTCAGTATCGAAATCTAAATCTGCTCTCATGACTACATATCTTTTATCATATAGCGTAACATTATTCATGAATTAAGGCTTTGTTGTAGCTAAATTCATGAATTCCCTTTTATCTTGTAGGTTACCTCTCCTCTACGCATGCATCATAACCGTTTTTGCTTCCAAAATCTATTAGTTTTCAGATATTACTGCCATTACTAATATCCTGCAACAAATAATTCATATTTTATTTGTATCCATGTTTCTTAGACACGTGGGATGGAGAATATAAGAAAATGCTCTACAAGAAGGAGCATCAACAACAATTTGTATGGCATCGTTAAACTCTACTCTTCCTGGGATTTGCCAAAGCTGCCAAACATAGCCCACCGAGTTCGAATCCAAGTTATGGTCAATAAACCAAAAAAAGATGTAGGTTACCGAGTCTCCATACTGGTCCACCAGTTTCTTATTGAAGGGCGCCTGTTTATGGTTCAATCACATGTTTGAACAGTACAACTGCAAATGAATGTACTTGATCTGCCCTATAATAGTATTAGACATTCTACAGGGCACAATTAGGAGCTCAAAAGAAGAGAATATGAGAAGGGTATAAAAAATAGCAAAAGTTGCTCGTCTGGGAATGGTTGGTATTCACTATTGCAACATCTTGACGAAGACTTCAATCTTCTCAGAAGCATTATACATATTCTTCTGTTTGGTTTCCTCCAGAAGCAAGAGACACGTACGATATCTAGGTGTTATACCTTTACCAATCATTTCTTCAAATAGGCTGAAAGCCCACTCGCATCTGTTTGCCCTACAGAGCCGATGAATCAGAAGCGTGTATGCCGAATCATCAAGACTAAGATTATGCTTCTTAACCATGTCATCCAATAATTGAACCAACAAATCCATCTTTCCAGTCCTAAAGCACGCTTTAAGCAATGGGTAGTAAGTCTGAACATCAGGCTTGCAAATCATCGAAGCTTGCATGTGTCTGAGGAGATTCAGAGCCTCTTGCTCTCGATTTTGATGGCAAAACATGGAAATCATCGTATTATATGTAGATGTGTTTGGAGGGACACTGCCATTTAGCATATCCACCTCAAAAACTTTAACAGCCTCCTTTTGTCGTCCAGCTCTTCCCAATGAATGGAGCAATGAATTGTAAAAACATGTATCAGGTTTACATCCATTTGATCTCATCCTCTGGGCTACTTGTAAAGCTTCCTCAAACTGCTCTGACTTTGCTAGTGAACTCATGACAATAGTATACGTGACAACATTTGGTGGGCACCCCTCGGTTTCCATTTCATGGAGGAGCTCATAGACCTTGTCAAAATCATTTCGGCGGCAATGGAACTGGATGATGGTAGAGTAGCTGATGACACAAGGGCTACAGCCATGCCCTTTCATTTCTTGGATTGTCCAATGCGCCTCATCAACTCGATTGGCTTTGCACCAGCCATGAACAAAAATGTTAAATGTGCTAGCATTGGGCCGAATGTGTGATTTGAGCTCCAAGAAGATTGCGCGAGCCTTCTCAACCATTCCCTCTTTGCAAAGAGTGTCAAGCAACAAGTTCATCGTCTCCGTGTTTTTCTCCAACCCATAACACCCTAACTCATCAAATATCCTCACAGCGCCATCCCATTGTCCTGCCCCAGCAAACCTTCTCATGACCTTACCGACCGTATGAATCGTAACGAGTCCAGCGCCACGCATTTCCTCTAACAATGCCCTCATTTGATCCATTTGTTTCATTTTTCCCAGTATGTCCACCATTGTATCAAATGCCTCGGATGTGTGCTTATACCCCGAGCACGATTCGGCCCATCTAAAGAAACCCAAAGCAGATATCCAATCGTTCTTAAAACGGAAAAGCAGCTTATTAACAATGGCATGAGAAAGCTGTATCTTATCGCACAATCCATCACGTGAAAGAGATTGAAAAACCTCGCCGTGGCTGCTTCCGACAAGAATTCTGGATACCAGCACGTCAAAGTCAGACTGCCCAATTGAGCTGAGACATTGCTTGTCCGGACATTCAACTGGAGTTCTCGTACCACAAGGTACAGAAACAGAAGAAACAGCCTGAGAAGAATAATCAAGCGAGGCACGGTAAAGGGCATAAAGAGAAGATAAATCAAGGAGGTGGGTGTTTCTCCGACAGTGACAGAGAAGCGAAAACATGAAGAAATCCAATCAAATGGAAGCGAAATGCCTCAAAAAGCTTCGCTTGGACAAACGGACAAACAACTTAAGTGCACCAGTGTTTGTACGAAGAAAGAAAACTTAGGCAATCTTGCGTGACCACAAGATGCATAGGAATCGATTACAAAACAAGCAGGGTCTGAACTTGGCTTTGGTGTACCTGAGACTTGGGAGAGATTGGAGCTATGCTTAAGGAGCAGCTTCGAGAAGTATTGAATTTTTTTTATTAAGGTTTCTTTGTAGTTTATTTTCTAACTTCTACTTTTTTCTCTTTACTTAAAATACAATTATAAAATTATAATTTGACGGTGATCCATTATTTTTCTCACGAATTAATATTAGTGTTAGCCTGAATTCAAGTATTTTATTATTACCTGTTTTCGAGGTGAGGAGTGGAGAAATCATTCATGTAAAAACACTTTTTTCCTTGTTTTTAATAAAAAAAATTTTTTTTTTTTATAATTTAAATTAATCAATTTGATATTAATGACATGTTCCTCCAGTTATTTTGGTTACCTTGTTAAAATATATTAACAAAAAAAAAAAAAAAAAACATATTTACTCACCACACCGTATAAGGAATTATGCATTGAATTAAATTAACCGATTTTATATAATTGGTGTTATGTTGCGGGGACGCAAGTGAATATTGGATGTGTATTTACATGTTGGAAAAGAATTACTTTGTAATTCTGCAATGACTTTGGTAATGTCTTTACTTCTTTATTCATTTCTTTTACCTGTCCAATTTATAAGGTTAACCGTTGATTTTAAATTAATATAAAATATATTTATGCTTTATAAAATTTTTAACTCATTGATGATTTGATTTGATTTATAAATTTATAATCATATAAATACAATATTACGAAAATTTAGTTAAATTCTAATAAATAAATTTGTAAGAAAAGAACTAATTTGATGAGTGAGCCTTTTGACAATGGGAAACCCCAAAAAGTCTCCATCTACAATAGAATTCGCGGTGGGTACTTGAACTTTCCCAAAGCCTGAGTCCTGTGGGACCATGATAGATGACAACTACTAACATATTTCAAGACTAATGTGTCATGATAGTTTAGCTTTTACAACTCCTCCCCCACCCACCTTACCAATTTGTTGATTGGTTTAATTTTGATAGAGTCATCCGACCAAATCAACATGATTTTGGGCTGTCATTATCTTGCACCGAACCGAAGACCCACATATCACGGAGACAAAGAACATGGGCAATTTCTCCACCACTGACTTTCTCCATTCCAACTGATAAAAGAATAAATCTGGTTTGCTGGGTCTCGGAGTTTAGTGCCCTTGGGGTTTCCTTTACTCACCGCAAATAAAGACCGACCCTCATCCCCCCTCTCTCACCCTCTCGCTCTTCTAGTCACTGCCCTTCTAACACGACCAGGATCATATTCATTTTTGGGCAATTTTGGAAAGCATTACAGCGACAGCCAAAAAGCTTAAACTCTATATTGTCCCACGAGATCTAACCCAATAGAACGGAGACCTCACAAATTCATGTACATTATTTGCTCTATATAACCAGTTTCATTCCTCAGCAATATAACCCCATTATCCGTTCTTTCTCATCTCACTAATGATGGAAATCAACGAAAACTAAATTTGCTTCAGATAAAAAATCAAAAGTATACTAAAACATAAGAGAGCAAGCAAAGAGATGAGTGAATAATTGTCAAAATACCATTTAAATAGCGAAACATGTTGAACGGAAAATTTTGTTCTGAGTATGGGTTTTATACTCCAACCCTTTAATCATGCAACATCCAAAACCCAAACGAGATCCACGGACTCATTTATTTGCAAACATCACAGGCCTAGCCAAATTGCCTAGTGGCTCAGATACAGTAGTTCACATAAAAAGGGCCTCAAAACACCGTCAATTCTTGATTAAGGGGGAAGACTCTACGCTTTAGTGACCGACGCTATGTGGACAATCAAGTCCAGCACACGGGTACTGCAGAAATCCCAAAAATAAAAGGAAAAAGAGAAGACATATAAATGATTTCCGCTCCAGGAACAAAAAAGGACAAATTTTATAGATGCGTATCAAAATGATCAAACCAAAAAGAGTGAAATGAGACGCACCTGTAGCCTACTTCGTTGTCATACCAAGCCACGAGTTTGGCAAACTTTTTGTTCAAAGCAATTCCAGCCTTTGCATCAAAGATACTTGACCTGCACAAAGCACAAAAGATTTAATAATACAACATAATTCAAATTTGATCCCCTGCAAGATGACAATCAAATATAATGTCCCAGCATCAAACTATAAGAAATTACTTAAAGGTACTACATGCATATCAAGAACAAACCAGGCCAAATTTACCTGTTATCGCCAATGAAGTCTGTAGACACTACATCTTCATCTGTGTAGCCCAAAATTCCCTTTAGATTGCCATTAGCCTCCTCCCTATAAATTAAGAGGGTACACAAATAAACTTAGAACAAACAAATAAAGCTACAGGTTTTGGTAATAATACAAATAGAAAAGCAGACTATTAATCAGAATAACTTTCATTATTCAAAAGTGAGTAGAACACTTAAATACTCACTTGATAGCACACTTAATGTCATCATATGATGCTTCTTTCTCAAGCCTGACTGTGAGATCAACAACAGAAACATCCACAGTAGGAACCCGGAAAGCCATTCCAGTCAATTTACCACTAAGAGCAGGCAGAACCTTTCCAACAGCCTAACAGAATACAAAATTCAGCAAACAGAAATTAGCTAAGCTTTAGCTCTTTTAATTTTTTTCAGGTGGTAAACTGAATGGAAAATGAGCACACCTAGAGTTAGGCAAGTGTTCATCACCATCAAGTGAACAAAGGGGCCTAAACAAGCCCATTAGCATACCTTAGCAGCTCCAGTGCTGCTGGGAATGATGTTAAAGGAAGCAGCTCTCCCACCTCTCCAGTCCTTACTTGATGGACCATCAACAGTCTTCTGAGTAGCTAAACCACCAAAAGAAAATCGCACAAGTATTTTCTTCAAATTCCAATTGGAAAATTACATTAAGATGGACCATATCTTACCAGTAATGGAGTGAACAGTAGTCATTAGACCCTCAACAATTCCAAATCTGTCATTAATAACCTGCCAAAAGATGGAAGATCAAATTAACCAAAACCCTGACTACTCAATTCTAGTTCAACCAACTTAACCACAGAATTACAATAGCTGAAAGTACCTTGGCCAAGGGAGCGAGACAGTTCGTAGTGCAGCTAGCATTAGAAACAATGTCAAGATCAGGTGTGTACTCCTTCTCATTGACACCCACAACAAACATTGGTGCATCTTTGCTTGGGGCTGAGATAACAACTTTCTTAGCACCACCCTAACCAACAAACAATCAAGGTCAACCCCCTTCAAAAGAAATGATTAGCCTCAAATCCAAAATCAACCATAACCAACAGCCCAGCCCAGTCATTAAATTAAACTAAGCAACATTCAGATAATGAATCTGATAAATCCATGAAGTATCATAAAAACTCATTCCCGTAACAACCAAAAGTCCAAATCTTTGAGGATTTAAGCCTCAAATCAGTGTCATCACCTATTCACAAGAAATGACCTGGACTCAAAACCCGATTCCACTCCTACTAATAAAAACATACATAAACCCACCTTCAAGTGAGCGGCAGCTTTGCCCTTCTCAGTGAAAACTAGTAATAAATACAACTACTGATAAAGAAATCTCAAATCTTAGAAACAGATCCGACCAGAAACACACCTTCAAGTGAGCGGCAGCCTTGTCCTTGTCAGTGAAAACTCCTGTAGACTCCACAATGTACTCGGCTCCGGTCGAGGCCCATGGAATCTCCTCAGGATTCCTATCCAAATAAAATTTAAACAAAATAAAACAAGACCACGATAAAATGAAAAATCTTTCCTATCTAGTTCCAAAAATAAAAATAATTAAAAAAAAAAGAAAACACGAGAAGAAAAAACAATTAAACTCACCTGCAGGAGAAAACAGTGACTGGTTTCTCTCCAAACAGAAGTGTCTTCTCGTCCTTGACCTTCAACTCGTGGTGCTTCCACTGGCCGTGGACTGTATCGTACTTGAACATGTACGTCTGCAAGCATCACTCGAAATTTTACTCAGTCAGATCCAACAACAGTAGCCATTTCAAATTTACTAGCAAACCAAAAAACTAAAAAAAAAACAAAAAAAAAAAATTGAGAATCAAGTACAAACAGATCGGAAAATCAGAATACCATGTAAGCGACACTGATAAAAGGATCATTGATGGCGACGATCTCAACATCTTCTCTCACAAGAGCAACCCTAGCCACCAGCCTACCGATCCTTCCGAACCCTAACACATTTCAACGTCTTTCACAACTTAATTCCAAAAAAAACAAACTAATAATAATAATAATAATAAATTTTAAAAGAAAAGTAAGATCGGAAAAAATTACCGTTAATACCGATCTTGATTGGCGCTGTAAAAATTCATAGCAACAAAAACAACGAAGAAAAATTAGGCAGGTTTAGAGATCAAGACTGAAAAATATAATTAAATTTTTTTAAAAAAATAAAAAAAAAAAAAACAGAAAAAAAGAAAATAAATGTAATTAATTATTTACCCATTCGTGTAAAAAACAGAGAAAGTGCAGCAACGAAGAGACTAGAAGAGCAGCAGTTATTAAAAGGCTTTGAGTGATGCGAAGAAACGTGAAGGGAGAGTATGTTATATTTATATAAGGAGAGGGGTCAGGTTAAGAAGCCGCCGCTTGATTGAATTTAAATCAAATATACTGTCTGCGGTGCCCCCTGGTTTATCAGTCGGTTTTTGACAATAGTCCTTCACGCGCTCGCCTGCGGACGGGTGATTCGATGGAAGAGCTTGAGTTGGCACTGGGTCGTTGCTGTACACGCGGCTTTCGTGAGCGTGAGATTCCCAAATGATTCGACTTTTCCCGGTCTGGACCGGACCTACGCTCCCGGTCCCGGAACAGGCCCCGACGAGTTTGGCTTGACTTGTGCTTCCTTTTATTCGTCTTTCTGGAATCTTCTTTGCTTGCGGAAAGGTTAAGAATAAATAATGTTGCGTATTACCATGCGGGGTTTTTACTTTAATTTGTTTTGAATATACCTTCATTTTAAAATTTATTTAAAATTAAAAATAATAAATAAATTAATATAATATAACATAATAAATATCTATATATGTATAACATTAAAATATAATTTTTTTAATTATAAATCTTATGATAAAAGTCACTTTTTTAATATCATAAAATAAATATTTTTTTTAGCTATTTTGCTGCCTGACGCTTCTGAGAAGAGTCTAACGCTTGCCAGGAAGGAGAGAGAGAATTTCAAGAATTTTATATTTCTAAAGATGAGTTCAATATTCCTTAACCATCAACAAACCTTTAAAAATTAATTATCGTGACAAAAAAGTTATGGATGGTGAATAATGATTAAATGATCTGCCTAAGATATATTATATAAATAAATTTTTATTATTTTATAAATTATATTATAATTTTTATTTTATAATATATATATTTATTTTATAATATTTTATTTAATAATTTTTTAAAAATTATTTAAGTAATGAGCAAATTATTTATAATTTTTTACTTTAAGTATTTTTTATTTTCTGCTAAAATTTTTGAAAAATTTTTATTGCCTCCCTAACTTAGACTTAATGGTGTTGTTTAAATTTTTTTTTTTTTTTTAATGTAAAACACAAAGGCAGTGTCTATCAAGATTCCATTAATCAGCCTTATTCATGAAATTCATGTTTGGTCAAAAAAAATCTGAGAAATTTATGAAGAGGATTTCTTTCATAATTACGTATTTAATGTGTTACCAGAAGAGAAAACGCGTTCCATAATAGGATGTTCTTGGTCTGCGCGCAGTTTGTTTCTGCTAAATAGCCAAAGCGTTGAAAGGTCACAGAACATTCTAAGCGGAATAGAAGTTCAAGATTTGATTTTGAACGGTGAACACGGCGGCTGTTCATTGCTGACCTTTGCTATTTCCCTTCACACTTCTGTTGAATCCTAGGACTTTGGTCTTAATAAAAAAAAATCAATCAAATCCCATAAAAAATAAAGCTTTCCCTTTTGAAGTGTCGGCTTCTTCCTTCTTCTCTTCTCATATTTTGTTCATCTCCGTTCTCTGATTCTGTTTGGCAATTGTTGCAGTTAGCATGGCTGGTTCTAAGTGGGTGAGGCCCGAGGTACGATAAATTGTGTCTGATTTCTCTGTCTCATTCTATGGTGGACTGCTCATTGAGAAAGTAATTATTATTGGCTTATTATGTTAAATTAAGTTGGTTTAAATGGATTTGGAATGTGAGCATCTGCTTAATTTCTGGAAATACAAAAATTGTTTTGATTTGTAGACCTTGGATTTGGAGAAAATTGATCCCTGTGGATTGGGCTCGAGTGATAGAAGGATGAAATTCACCATTTATGTTCTTGTTCACCATTTTTGCTTATTGTAACAGCGAAATTGGTCTATTTTTGATGTAGTTGTTACAGGTTTTCTTGTGAAAATGAAGGTAAAAGAATATTAGTGTGATTCTTCCCTGGATCTCGCGTCACGAGATTTTGTGATCTTAGACATCGTTGTTTAAAGTTCATGTTTGGGGTATTGCATATCGCAGTAACTCTAAGATCGTCCTGGATTCAAGCTTTGAGGATTTCTTGAATTGATCAAAACAAAGCGATCATTTTTAGTTCTTGTTGCGTATAGGTTTTTCCACTCTTTGCAGCGGTTGGTGTAGCTGTTGGCATCTGTGGCATGCAACTTGTAAGGAATATCAGCACCAATCCTGAAGTGAGGTGAAGTCAGTTACTTGGAAATGTTTCTGTGATAATCAATTACGCTGGAATTGACCATCTTCTGTTTGTTCTGTTGCATCTAACGAGAGAGATCGGAAGATGCAAGTGCCATGATGGTTTGAACTAAAAAACGTTCTCGTTATTTTGAATATGGTGTAGGGTAATTAAAGAAAAGAGAGCTGCAGGGGTGCTGGACAACTTTGCTGAGGGAGAGAAATATGCAGAGCATGGCCTGAGGAAGTATGTCAGGAAAAGAGCACCTCAGATCATGCCATCCATTAATGGCTTTTTCTCCGACCCAGATCTGCCCGGCTCCAACTGATTCTACCCCTAATTGTTGAAACTGAGGTTTTAAAAATGAGGTTTTGCTAGTTTGGCCTTTAATTCTGAAATGGAGGCTTTTGTCTGGAAACAACAGCATATTGCTAGTAGCGTCCGAGTGCTTTTGATATGCTATTCCAACTTAGATCAAATAATGAATTTCATGACTTCTGGTTTTCTTGAAAACAAGTCTTGATGTAATAATAAATTCATTTTATGGCGATTTAAAGGTTAAAAGAGTTCTATAGCTCTGATTTCATTCAATATGTTTATCAATCTTTATTATTTTGTGGACTTTATTAGGTAAATATATAAAAAAAAAAAAAATTATTAGAGAACTACACTCTTTGTTTTAGAGAATTCTCTCAAATTTTGTGTTTTTGTTTTCCATTTTTCCTTTAAAAGTTAAGCATTTATGACTCGCTCGTGACTATCTCTGGGGGGTTACTCTAATCTTTATTTTTCGCTTCAATAGAGAAAGCCCACCACCATCAAAATGTCACAGGTTGACCTCCCAATCCTTGTCTAACACGTTCCCAGAAGCGCTTGCCACAAAGGGTGGCCTGTATATTTCGGTACTGATGTGAGCAGATTTTAGAAGGCTACACACGAGTCAATCCCACTAAAAAATTATTGTTTCTGTCCTGCCTCTTAAGTTATGTACAGTCCCTTTCGCGGGGGGGCAGAGAGTTGGGGCTGACAGAAGAACCAATTCACACACCCCACAAAGAGCTATCGGCCCAAATTTCTCCACTGACCTTTCTGGGATGGGCAACATTACATGGCCTCAGTTTTTCTACAGGAGATTCGGGGCATTTTCATGTAAACACATGCTTTTGGCCCCAAAAAAACCTCAATTTGCTCTTTAAACTCCGATCGGTTTCTTTGAGGTTCCTGATGAATTGAGAAATCGAACAAAAGCACTACCACCCTCCCTGAAGTTCCGAGGGTTACTCATTATGACTTGTAGATCATGGACTGAACATAAAACAGTAAACAATAATCTCTAAAAATTTAAACAATGTATACTTCTCAAAATATCATAAAAAATTCTATCAAAAAAAAAAAAAAAGGACCGAAATTTAAACCAAATTGTGCATATAGAATTGTGGCCTTTTCCAGCTTGCTTGGTTCTTAGTATTGGTTTGCATGTGAGCATCTTTGTCCTTATCACTTTACATGTTAGCATCTTACATCATGGGATAGCGCACCAAGAAATGAGTTGGACTAAGCACAACGTGTTCATTTTATCATACGCAAAATGTCTCTATGTACCTCAAGAGACACTTTAATTTATCAGATTTTAAATTTTTATTTTCAAAATTTTAGATTTTGATGTTGAATTTTTTTTTTTTTTAAAAAGCGAGAGATATAAAATTTATGAGAATAAAAAAAAAAATTCCCTATTATATAGTTTATGATGTAATAAATTTAAAAAGAAAAACACACTAACCAATTGTTGAATTGTCATCACATCAATATTAACTCTTAGATAGTTTCTAATTAATTAGGAAGTATATGACACAATTAATGTACTTACGTTACTTTCACCCGAATTCTTACGTGATTTTTATTTTTTAAAAAATTCTAAGGTTTCATTAGGTGGATTTAAAAAATAATAAATTTAATATAATATAAAATTTTTTGTATATAATATAAAAATTAATTATATTCAATCAAATTTACCGCTTTAAATCTACGTAAAATTTCCTTAAAATCTATTAACAAATTGAAGATTTATATTGTGGCAAAATATGAGATGACGTCTCCTCTAATATGCGCCACTTATTTATTTCCTTACCGTTCAACGCGCAATTCAAATTGTTACCGTTGGCTCTGGAGACCAAACGAGAGAAGAAAACTAGCCGTTACTGGTTCTCCTCGAATTCATCAACCCAATTCATTTCAAAACTCATTCGACGCTACGCTCCCGACTCTATCAAACCCTGAAATCTTGCGATTGAACCACTCGAGTGAAAAAAAAAAAAGAAAAGAAACCACAGGAACTGAAATTTTGTGTATTTTCTTAATCCCTTCGAAAAACCTATTTGGTTTATTTTCTTCGATCCAACAAAAATCAAGATCCATTTGAAAATTTTTCGTCTTTTGTTGGAACGAACCCAAATATTCTTTCTTTGTTTCTGTATAATTCACAATTTAGAGGTTGGTTAATGGCTTCAAAAACGGTGGCTAAAGACATTATCACTCTCCGTGGTTCTGCAGCAATTGTCAGCGAGTTTTTTGGTATGAACTCGAAGTCTCGTCACTTTTCCATCTTCATCCCTTTCTTTGATATATATATTCTTTACTGGGTTAATGGAGGATTTAGAATCTTTTGGCTAATGTTTGTTGGGTTTTCTGGTTTACTCCTTTTCAGGTTATGCAGCGAACAGGTAAGGTTCACTGCTTTTTGGATTTGGGGCCTCTTTTCTATCATTGATTACGAAAAAAAGAAAAAAACAATCAGTCTTCCGGGTACTTTAGAGAATTATTGATTAATCTAATTGTTGTTTTAGTATACTCTACAATCGTGGGGTATACCCAGAAGAGAGTTTTGTCAGAGTAAAGAAGTATGGTCTTCCAATGTTGCTTACTCAAGATGAGGGCGTTAAATCCTTTATTGCCAATTTAACTGCTCAGTTATCTGGTAAGATTTATTACTTTGTTGGGGCTTTCTGCTGCTGGAAAAATGTAGGACAAGAAAAGATAAAAAGATCTATGCTTCCTAGATATTGATGCACGATAGAGATGGCAGTTTTGGGTTGCTTTTTGTTTTTTGTTTTGATGATTGATACTGACTGTTGATGAGTCTAATGTATGATTTTTGAAATTTTGTAAAGAATGGCTAGTAGCTGGGAAGTTGCAGAGGATTGTCCTTGTGATAATGAGCAAGGCTAGCAATGAAGTTCTAGAGAGGTGGAATTTCAGCATTGAGACTGATAGTGAGGTCGTTGAGAAAGGGTAACCCCAGATTTCTGAGATCAATTTTGCTATGCCCTTCGTACTTTCCGGGGGATTTTAGATTGTGTTGTGTGGTATGGTTGCAGGGTGTCAAGGGAAAAGAGTGACAAAGAGATTATGAGAGAGATACAAGCAATCATGCGCCAGATTGCTTCAAGCATCACTTACTTGCCATGCCTTGATGAACCTTGTAAGATTCATTGAGGCACCTTAGCATTGTTGATCAATTTCTAGTTATCGTGTCTGCTATGGATTGGTATCCCGCATATCTTGGGTGAATTCTTTTATCTGCTTGGTTTTGCTACTTTTAGGTGTTTTTGATGTGTTGGCATACACTGATAAAGACGTGGCAGTCCCATTCACTTGGATTGAGAGCGACCCCAAACTGATTGCCAATCCACAAATGGTGAAATTGCATTCTTTTGACACCAAGGTAACTTTGTAAGGCCAAGCGATGAGTCGATGAGATTTGGGTGAGAAATACAGTGAACATGTGTTGTGTTAACTTATCTGGTATTTTCTGGCTGCTGCAGGTACACAAGGTTGATACCCTTGTTTCATACAAGAATGATGAATGGGATGAGCGGTAGAGATGAAAGCATACGATGAAAAAGCAAATTTCTGTGAATCTTCTATTCACCTGTTGCAGAAAATCAGAAATATGATGTATTGACTTGTTTCAATTGTTGTCTTCTGTGTGTTTCACGAAATGGGTACGAGAACCCTTACGGGTGTGTTTTCATTGAATTCATTCGAACTTTTTGATACAAAAACTTTGTTTCCACCATTCCTTTTCCTTTCTCTCTATTTTTGTGTTTAGTCAGGAGTTATCCACCCTGGACCCATTGACGTCAACGGTGGAAACGTCAGCCAACACTTCAGTTCTCGTTTCCGAGACAATAGTTTCATATCCATTTGAACACTTCTATTAATTTTTGAACATTCTAAGATAATGACATTAATAAACTAAGTGGTTCACAAGCTGCGGTTACACTTCAATGTGCTCCTAAATATTATTTTAGTCTAGTGCTTTCCTAATCTCTATCAAGACTAGATTAATCTCAACCTGAAGCTGAAGCACGAAGTTTGCAACCGGAAATCAGCCCAAGGAAGTCAAAAGGCATGAGCAAAGCTGAAAGAAACTCAAAGATTTGAAATAAGTGAAGTTCAGAACCACTCCTCAGGTCCCTGCTGCTAATTACAGCATGAAATACACAATTCATTCACATTACAAATTAATATTGATGCTATATAATTCACCAAATGTCTAAACTCAATAGCAGTGAGATCCAAAATCAACGATTGAATTTCCATACATGGTTGGGTGGTTATACACAATTGCGTGATTTAGCTCCCTGATGGCGCCACATTTCTGAAAACAGAAGCAGTTAACAACTTGAACTAGAGTTTTATCAGCAATCATAATCAAAGAAGGAAACTCCATGCCCCTGCTCTCAATTCATGCCTCGATATGTAGCATCAGGTTGAAGATCATCCATGCTGTAAATGTCTCTATATCCATCAAACTCCCTTAGACATGTCCAGCCCCGACGAGACAGAAAATCATGGAAGTCATCCTCAGTATAGAAGATTTTCTCCTCGGTATGCACTGGTATGTGGTTAGACTCACCGTAGAGGTAAACTTTGATAGCTAATCCTGAAATTTTGGAACAAAAGTAAATTTGCCTAGCAATTCAATAATTGCCTTTCATAATCTAGATCCAAAGAATTGCATCAAAATAACAGTCCACAGTGTGCTGCACAAAATGGGTGTTTCATTCCAATGGCCAGGCACTCTGACCATACAATAGATGGACATGCTTGTAAATGAATATTAGTACAAAAGAGAAGCCAATCAGGAAACTGCAGTATGGTTTATGAGCAAATAAATAGCCTATGACCATCTGATAGAATGTCATAACAAAGAAAATTTTGTTCAAGTGTAGATATGGAAGAAAATCTGCTACTTTGATATAAGTGCATTACTTACCCTCATCAAGGCAAAGAATGTAATTCCCCAAAGGCATATTCCTATCAAGACTTCGAATAATTTGATCCTCATCTTCCAACCAAAATGCACGTTTAGTTCTCAGTCTAAAAGCACACTTGATTGCCTCCTTGATGGCATCTGAAGTGCCATCAATACCAATCCTTCTGGTGTAATCCCTATACTTGACTGATATTACCCTCCCATTGTATGACTGACTGTCAGGACCTGCCAAATAAAAGGATTGAAACAAGAATAAATAAATTAAAGGGATATTTCACCCAATCAAACAAATTGTGTTGTTCAGAATCAGAGGGCTGGCTTAATATGCAAACATATTCACTGAAGTTTAGCGATACCAATTACAGGGGTCTCCCGCCAATTCCAAGGAGGAACTCCACTAGCTGCAACTGCATCAACTGCAGTAATCGCAAGAGGATGTCCATCATGATCCAGACGTCTTTCAAGATTGAGAGTTGGCCTCTCAGTAGCTGCATAAAAAAGAAATCAACTGAGGGCAATGTACATCTGGTTGAGCCAAAATTCACAAGGAAAGCAAATGATGAATAATAATAAGAACCTTGTACATGACCACATAATTCTGAAGTTGCACAAGACATTTCACTGAACCATCTTCACTTGGAAACTCAGAGATGGGATGATGAGATTCAGAATGCAACTAAACAAATATAACTAAATATTCCCAAGGAAACCAGGTTATACAGCAATGCAAAGTTATACATGCACTCTAGATACTAATTTATCTGGTGAGTGTTGAATTTTTTTTATTCTGATATGTAAATATATATATATATATATATATATATATATATGGACTTTGGTGACCATATACAAATGGCATGGCAAAATGAGTAAAGGAACCTTGGCATGGTGCAGGCTTCTTCTCCTTATACCCCAACTTCATCCAATCCCAAAAAGAACCCCAAAATTCCCAAGCCACCACAAGAAAATAGATAGGTGGCAAAGAAACAGTGCATTAAAGTGCCTTGAAACTGGTAAAGCCAACATACCTTCCACAGGCCCAAAAGACATACTTGTATCTTCAAAGCCTGTGAATGACAAACAGGTGTTTTATTATTCCAAGATTTCATGCATCATAACAATATGATTTAGACACATTAAAAGCAGCTGAAACCAGAAATGCTCATGAAACTGAAATTATCAGAATAAGATAGACAGATTGAAAATAAAATTTGGGAGAGAAAACCGATAAGAAAATGATGCTGAGAGTATTTTCACCATATTTTCAAATAGAATAACACATAAAATGTTGTTAAGTTTAAACAATTATGGAAACCCATAAAAACAAGACGTATAGTTGTGCTCACAAATCCCAACAGTAGCAGTATTCCTGATGGTAAGTAGTTAAGAATATTGCCCTTTACTTTTTTTATTTTCTCAAGTGATCATAATTCAATGCAGAAAAATTATTAGTGACAGTATTGCATTTCCTTCTAAATAGTTGTAGATCCGTTAAAGCATTATGACAAACTCTGTCAGACCATCAACAGTCTCAGAGTTATGTAGATACATTGGCAGTCCAGGCTGCTCGCACAATGACAACTGAATTTTTTTTTTCCTATTAGACCAAATCCATATCCAGTATCTTAGCAATACGAATCTGGTGGCATAAACAACAATGGATATCCCCAGGGCCGTAAACTTTGGTCAAAACTTGAGTAACTTGAACAATCAGAGTTACCCCTCTTATACTTATCATAACCCTCAGAATAACCCTCAGAATGGGAAAGTCATTTTCATTTTCCATGTTATATTGACATAATGTGGGTGCATTTGCCATGAAATAATAAACCCCATATTCCCAGGATTACCAGTGACTGAGTATCAGCAGCAGTATGTTTTGCACATTTGCCAGGGCTATTCAGGATGTTAAGCCATTTATCCGCCCTAAATGCTCCACAACAGAAAATCCATACAACATCTTGACTAAAACCCACTGCTTGGGTAAAATAAAGGCAACAATTTCCCCATTTCTTTTCTAAATTGCTGCAATGATTACATCAAGCATAGCTTCCAAGAAAATAAAGCCTCTCCACCACCTCCACCAACAACAACAAAGTCTTTAATTCTAAACTGAATTTGATTGGCTACATGAATTTTTTTTTTGTCGTTCTATACTGTCATGGGCTGAATTTGTTGTGAGATGTAATTGCTCCAAATCCTGTTTCCATTTTGGCAATTATAAAACACAAGAAGCAACCAGAAATATCAGTTTTGATATCAATATTTAAAAGAATCCAAAGAACAACAATTAAGTCCATATCCATAAGAACTAAAATAGTTTAAACATTTCTTTCTTTGTTTTATTTATTTATTTTGGCAAAATACCAAAAAAGCACTCAGTCTAAGCAATCTAAATCTCATTCCACTAAAACCAACAATTAGAAAAAAGAAAAAAAATCCCATTTACCTTTATCAGCAAATTGCATAAATGAATCAACTTTAGAAGTTGGGTTAGAACTTTTATACTGTGCACTTTTGCTCCTCTCCCTCAAAATCTCTTCAATCTCCTTATAACAAGACATTTTGGCCGACCCACTTCCTCTATCCTGATGCTTAGCCTTTTTGAACTCCTTGAGCAAGTTCCTCCACTTGTCGGTACACATAGTCGGCGATCGATCAAACCCCTTTCCCCTCATTTTCTCGGATATTTGCTCCCAAAGGTGCTTGTTTGATTTGGAAGTGTTGAAAAGCCCGTCCATATCACGCCGGAGAGCAATCAAACTCCGCGTTTCGTCTTGAACCCATGTCTCCGCTCTCTTCTTCGGCGCCTTCACTTCGTGGGTATCGTCGCCGCTGCTGTCCCCAAGAATTATCTGATGCTGCTGTTGCTGGTGGTTGTTGGGGTTGTGGATATGGTGCTGATGAGGTGGCAAATTGCCATTGGACGACAATACCTCGACAATCATGTTATCTCTGTTAATGGGTGCTTCTTCTTCTTTGTAAAAATCGATGGGTTGGGGCTTTTCTGATAAGTACATGGCTTCAAACCTTCAAAGTTTCAATCTTTTCAATTTTTCTTCTTTTTTTTTTTGGTTCTATAAAATCCAAAGGGTTGTAGGTATTTGCTGGGGTTTTGCTTGAGGAAACGATGGGATTGAAGAGAGGGAGACACTTGAAGACTAGGAGAAGAGAAACCCCATTAATTGTCCCCGTGTGTGGATTTTTTTTTGGGTGTGGCCGCGCGTGCCATTGAAAATGGAATGAAATGGGATTCCTTGTTTTTAAGGCTTTGAATGTTAGGCAGTATTAATTTAGATTTTAAGTGTTCGCATGGATATTTTTCAATATTGCAGTGGAAAAGTTAAAGCTGCGAAATTGACAATTATCTCACGAAATTATTATACATTTTAAATATTTTAGTATATAATTATAATTAATAATTAAAATTATAAATATATATTTAATAATTATAATGATATAATATAAATTAAGATCCATCGTCAAGTTGATTGCATCGGTATCAACAAAATTGTCACGAGAAAGAAGGAAATTTTGACCACATTAATGGACCATAGTCCATGTCTCCGGGACTCTACAGAAGCAAATATCTCTGATTTTGAAATAGGCCCAAGAGGGCTCTGAAACCACTAGTCCTTGAGACCCACCAGGCCACCATTTCTTTCAGAAATTAGATCAACTCTTCTTCAGACCGTGGGCCCAATGTAGCATGACCCATCAACATAGATGAATGAAGCGCCCTTTCTCTCCTACCATTTACTTTGTTGTGGTCTGTGGTTTTTGGGGACAAGTCAGCAGGCATTCATTGGTGTTCCAATCCATCGTAGTTAAAAAAAGCCGAAAGGGGAAGGCGTTTTCCATCAAAAGCAGCTATCTTTAGCAACATAAGACGATGAAACTCATTCAGGCATCCTCTCCACAACCAAGAGCCTCTTATTCTTTGGCCTATCTCAAATTCTTTTCTACTTCTTCAGTTTCAGCCACCAAAATCAGCATTAGCAGTCAAAGGCCTTGCTCAGGTACTTTATGCAACGCCTAGCCATGTGGGCTTTTTGAGAGGTTTTAGGGAATTGGGTTTCTTTCATTTAAGTCAGAAAGCCCCCTTATATACCAAGAATTTGATTGTGTGCTAAGATGGAAAATCCTTTACATTTACCCGATTGTTTGAATATGCTGCACTTTCTGAGATGGAAGATAATAAACTTGTCTGTATCTCTTGCATTTATGGCTTCCTTCTGTCAAACTTTGTATTTAGTTCGGCAGAAGTATGTAAGGCCATTTTTTTGGCTGTGTAGAGACGAGGGTTCGTACTGATTTTGTCAGCTTTTTGGTCTTATGATGAATGCAACTTTTATTGAGAATGAATGTTTTCGTTTTGCTCTAATATTCAAGCAGTGTCTGGCTTTTGTAGGACCGTTCAACCAAGTAAATTTGCTAGCAACCATATGGTTTTCTTGGCAATGAACAATGCATGCCTAAGTAGATGTCACGGTGGTTATAATCCCAAAAGAGCAACGTTACTACCATCGAGTAAGACATGTGGTGGTGGATATTGTAGACCCTTTTCCACCTGTTCAGCTCTACTAATCTCTCCAACTACTCCTCTGGTTATCCACTCCCCTTCATCACTAGTGTTGGCCGCGTGTGTTACACAATCTGATACGCCTCAACGTTCAGATGAATGGTTTGCTCTTAGGAGGGATAAGCTGACAACAAGCACCTTCAGTACTGCCTTGGGTTTTTGGAAGGGTACTCGTCGCTTTGAGCTTTGGCATGAGAAAGTGTTTGACTCAGAGACAAAGATTGTTGAAGCCACTAAAAGAAGTGCCATGGAATGGGGTTTGCTCAATGAAGCAGCAGCGATAGATCAATATAGGAGCATCACAGGTCGTGAGGTGAGCACATTGGGATTTGCAATCCATTCACAAGAGCAATTTGATTGGCTTGGTGCATCCCCAGATGGTCTTCTTGGTTGCTCTCATGGAGGTGGCATCCTGGAAGTTAAGTGTCCTTATAACAAGGGGAAGCCTGAGACTGCACTACCTTGGTCAACTATGCCCTTCTATTATGTGCCCCAAGTGCAGGGACAATTAGAGATAATGGACAGAGAATGGGCTGACTTGTATTGCTGGACACCAAATGGAAGCACAATATTTCATGTGCACAGGGACCGCAGTTATTGGGACCTAATACACAGAATATTGCAGGAATTTTGGTGGGAAAATGTCATTCCTGCCAGAGAAGCCCTGTTAGCAGGAAATGAACAAGAGGTCCAATCTTATATGCCAGCATCGACTCACAAACAGACTGGATTTGCCATTGGTAGAAGCATTAGGTTGGCCAGTGAGTGCAAGTTGTTGTGTAGGGAAATTGCAGGCCATGTTGAATTTTATCACTATTAGAAGCAAAGCTGCTCAACCATGCTCTCATTCTTATCACTATTTTCTCTTTAATTTTGCCTTCTGTTCCTTTCATTTCTCTCTAAACTTCTTAATTGAGCTCCATTCCCCCACCCCTTTCCCCCTAAAGAAATGATTATGTTGTATGATTTCCATTCTTTGTTGTATACATTTTTTTCAAATGGTGTCCGACTCTGCTGAGGTTGTTTTGAGCATGCAACACCCTTGGAATGGAATTGGTAGCAGCTAGAATCCTTCTTCAAGCTAGAGATTCCAGACTAGGAGGACCAGTGAGGGATTAAACAGTACAAGTGAGAAGATTCACGGCATCATGGAACACAAAATATGATTGAGGCCTATGATCTGTCGTCTGATTGATGGTGTTCCTGTTTGTGGTAAATCCATTTCTGATTTTGTTCCATCTGTGACCCATTCAATTGTTGATCAGTCCATCAATCTAACTCATATGCTTATCTTCCCAATTGGTTTTGGGATGTATTTCAGATGTTAATCACTTTTCTTTTGATGATAATCATGGGTTCATGTTTCTGCACAATGGTTTAACCTAAACCTTGGAGGTAAGAATGAGGTTATGCTTGCAGTGCATTTTCAAGAACCATGTTCGGCGGAGTATCATTGCTTTCCAAAGCAGAAAACATCCAATTGTAATGGAGCAATAACACCTGTCATTCACATTGAGTAGCTCTCAAACTAATGCGACAAGATTAAATCAAGAAAGTTGGCAGATTTGGCATGAAACCCAGAGATAGCAGCTTCGAGTTGGAGAAAAAGCCTCTGTGAAAAACAGTGCAAGTCTACGTACATTTGACTTTTTCACAATACAAGAGCGGAGTCTTGCGCATTGGGAACATTTTTGAGTGCTTACCCCTCAAAGATAGCCAACTTAGGATGATTGCTTCCAGACAAATGCAAGAAGATCAATTATAGAAACATCCTGACGCGCCCTGAAGCAACACAAGTCTAACACGGGCAAATGGGCGTTGAGCAACCCTCCAAAATTGTAGCCCAAATGACTAACTTTCAAAGTTGTTCCTCAATCAAAGGAGAGCAAATGGTCAATGAAACGTTGAATCTAATATAGAAAATGGGCACTGACCCAAATTTGCATTGCTGCACAACAACAACAACAACAACAACAACAACAACGGAATTTTCACCAAATTTAATTCTCTCTGTCAAATCAACACAGCCAAAATTCATCCAATTTAAGTAAATGGCAGTTAACACAAGTTTCTAAATATACTCATCTAAAGACTCAAAAGGGACTCAAAAGGCAAAATAGGAATGCAGGAGAGAGGAAAACAAAGGGGCCAGAGAGAGAGTGTGTGTGTGTGTGAGAAAGGGACATGGATTCTGGTTTGTCCTGGGCTGATCAATGGGACAGTGAAGATCTCCCACCGCAGCCGGCAACACATAATGACGATAAGAAGGGGAAAGAAGGCAACAAGAACAGCCTTGGGAAGAAATTGTTGAGCTTGAAATGGATGAAAGATCTCCCTCCGCAAGAAACCCTACAGATAACATAGGTTGCCTTGGACATGAAGCAACCTTTTTTCCTCGAAGATCGTTCTTAAAACAATTACATCTTTTTCATTCTCTGTCCCTACATGTATTACTCAATAATAAAGCACACCTTCAACAAGCATGGAACACTGTTATTCCATGTACAAATTCTCATCTCTCAGAGAATGTGATCATTCTTGTTCAATTCATCTTTTTTGTCTTCATTTTATTTGTACTTAACTCTCGGGCCAATTGAATAGCGCAACATCATTTGAACTAACATCTCTGGGTTTACATTTCCGTTCTCCCTTTTTTCCTTTTTTTTTTTTTTTTTTTTTTTTTTTTTTCTGGTCTGCAAGGACCACAACTCGCCATAAAAAATGACCAGAATGATCGATGAAAGAAGACGGGGTATAATTTAAAATATGATTCAGATATTGCTTCTAGGGAGTTCAATGGACGTGATGAGAATCCAAAAAAAATCTTCCAAATTATTGAAATATATATCAGTAACGATAATATGCGAACCTGACTTTATGCTTAAAATTCCATTTGGTACTCTTAAGAACTTGGGTTGACCAGTGAATGTAGCATTCTCTCGGAATCAAGTAGTTGATACGCTTCTCCAAAACAGAAAAATAAATTTTATATATATATATATATATATACACACTGTTGAAACATTTTCAGATCGTTGGTAATCAATATTTGGCTTTTGATATGTTACGCGGTTCAGTTGCCTGAAAGGTGATTCCTGCAGACTGAACCTTGTACGTTCAGTATAAATTTTCTCGTTATTTTATTTCATTGCATTTTGTTGCCTACCCTCCACTGGCAATGGTTTACACAAGGACCACATTCAATTCCCGGCAATCTTGCCACCTGGAGGAACAGTACCCAGCAATTTGAGCACTGCCCTCGTTTCTGTTAACAAGATCAGGGTTTTGCAGGTTAACAGCTAAGCTTACAGGGCAAAACTGCAAGCACCTAATTCTGCATAATTGTGTAATTACAAAATCTGATAATGGTCCTTTGCAACCACACAACCCCAAACAGGGCTAGACAATTCGAAATCATATGAGATAAAACGGGCAATATAATGCAGCCATTATTGATGATAAAGAGGAATCTGGGCAACTTCTGAGAAAATCTAAAATTACAGCTTGATCTAACACCATAGAAATGTTTTTTTATTTACTTATTAATCCACTTATTCAGTAGTACAGTTTGGCACTCACATCAGAGGCCCATAAAAACTTCCTACAAAGAAACAAGCTACAAGAATCGTGCTATTAACAGAATACAGATCAACATGGTGGGTAAAATACAGAATGCTCGTTTTGCAGTAGGCAACCCAGGAGCCAGAAATGAGCACACCAGTGGGACTGGAATATATCAGCACCAGAAGCTCATGGATTTTGAACTCCTTTCCAAAGCAGAAAGCTCCAAGGAAACAACAGACTACATCCAAGATTGTTCCAAGGAAAACATAATGGTTGTACTGCAGGCCATGTCACATATAAGTACCATGTAACCCGGTGTAAAAACTAACTCTATTCCACAGTAGCAGTAGAGATAATATACAGTGTGCTTCAGAGAAAATAAGTCAGGACTTGCTTTGACAGAACAACAATCCAGTTGATTGGCACAGAGGCTCATCTCTCGTGGTACAACAGGCAAGTTGTTCTCCATTGTTTACAACATAGAACTTTCCTCAGCAACGAGGTCCAACAGGTAGCACTCAACTTCTGTGCAGATTCACAAGCTCATCCCCACCATCACAGACCTCCAATGCTACCCTCATTGGACTTTACTAGACTGAGTGACAGATAAAAAGAAAGACCAGGACATGAGATCTTTGACAGTGAAAAAGGTTTTCTAAGCAGGCAGAAGGATTCAAGGCCCTCCCTTGCTTTACATTGTTCCTTTTTAATATTTTTCCTTTTTTTCCCTTCTGCCTCTTTTTCTAGTTATCATTACTCTTTTCTTTTTCAGTTCCTTTTTCCAACTTTTCTGCTCCATAAAACAATATTTTGGGTGCAGTACATCTAGACCTCAAACTTAAGTCTACCCATAACTCAAACTGAGCCTAAGCACAGATGGAACCCAAACCAAAATAGACATAACCTATATGGTTGCCCCCCATATTCTCTAAATAGGCAATTTATGCACTTCCTCAGCGGTGACATGAAAGCAAAAGACATATGCAGGCACCTGCCTCTAGCCATTAAAATGGAGGCCACGAGCAGACTCATGAAATGCAGGAGACTTGGGTGGACCAGGCTTCCTCTATGGCTTCTCTTGGAATTTCAAAAGGTGATTCCAACATTCTGAACAGAGCAACTCCAAACAAAATGTTTCCTCATACTCACTTTCATTTATACACCGACCACACTGAACACACCTTGCTATGCAAAGTGTGCATGCCCTGCAATCCTGAGTTGGATGCTCCTTTCCCTGGCAAATCTCTGCAGGACAATCATAAACCAGCCTCAAGTTCTGGCAACTAGGGCAAATCTCAATGTCAATAGCACGATCATCCTCACAAGACAGGTAAAAGTTTCCCCTGTGATAAAAGTGTGGCTTGCGAGCATTCTGCTGAACCACACTATCTGTGCCCAACAGAATCTTCAACTCCTCAAAATGCTTGTGTCACACCATATAGGCCCCCAATCCTTAGATGCTTCACCCCTTGAGCATGCATGGTCTTAAATGCCTTTAAGCTAGTCATAATGCCCTCAATGCTGAGTCTCGTACATCCAGGCACACACGACTGCATGCAGGAAGAAACATTGGTACCTTATCAAATAAAAAAAGCAACACAAAGTAATGCATAAGCTTGAACCAGGAGGTCAAATTCATTATATGATACATAGCACAACTACCCAACAATTGACACAGAAAAAATAAAATAAAACAGGGCTTCAGTGGACATCATTGCTTGATCACTGTGGTTCCAAGGCTGAAACTGTAAATATAGTAAGGACAGCATGAAGGTCATAATTACTTCAATGTACCGCATTTTTTTTGATATTGTACTGCATCTTATTTATCAAAAGTGCAAGGGGAGACTGAGGTTCATGTTTCTGCAGCAGTCAATAAAACAATAAGCTACAGATTGAAATGTCCCAGCTGTTGTAATATCTTCAAAATTTGTCTTGGATTATATTTTTTTCTATCTGCCCAAATATTATTTAGTGACATAAATAACTTGCATTTCCAGAAGACTGAAAAACTATAACAGCTTTCATAAACATTACTCTAAAACAGATTTTACAACGAAATGAAGGGGAAAACCATAAAAATTGCACGCAATCCTTTAAATAAGTAAAAAGTTAACCACTGAAACTTAACAATCACCTATCAAAATGCCGAACCATACACCATGATTGCAAACAATTCACACAAGTTCCCCAATGTAGTGCAGATGAGATGTAGGAACCAACAAACAATTTAGGTGACACAAACTCACCTTGGTCAGCCTCGGATTGTGTTCAAGCACATGTTTCAACCCATCATCAGTGACCCTTGGACACTCCACGAGGCTTAAGCATTGCAAGTTACCTTGGGCCCTACCAGCCAGTTGCAAAAGAACATCATCGGTGATCTTCTCATTCAGTGGTTGATCTATGTGAATACTCCTCCATAAAAGTGGATCACTTCGAACTGTCAAACACAAGGATTTACAAACACTTTGGACAGCAAGAAGATCTCGTACACCAAGATAACTAAGGGCAAATGTGAAAGCTGCGTGAGGAGCACCCTCATCTTCATCGGAACAAGCTGTGTTAGCTCCATCAGAACAAATCCCAACATCTTCTTTAATTTTTTCACTTCTCTTATCATCTACACCCACATTTTCACAGCTCATAGTTTCATTGCCCAAACTCAAAACATCCTCCATCTCACAGGCACCACAGCCAAATCCATTTCTTACTTCCTTTTCTTCATGGCAGCCATTGCCAAATCCACTCACAGAACTTGATTTATTCTTGAACCCCACGTTCCCAGGGAATGCCTGGAACGTCATTCCATTATTCCAAATGAAATTCAACCCAGCAAACCACTGATAATTCCTGTCACTCGGGCCAATTTCATCCCTACCAAGCCCACCATAGTCCACCACCTCCAAATCCTTGAGCCAACCTGAAATTGCAGTAAACGTTGTACTAATATCCATGTCAAATGGATCAGATGTCAAAAGATCAAGAATACCCTTATGCACTGACTCTTGTGAGCCACACCTATCCCTCCCATAATCAAAGCAATCCTCAACCTTATCCGCTATACCATCAACAATATACCTATTTGCAATCCTCATTGGAGAAACCAAATTGGGTAAATTTAACGCCATTCTACCTTTCCAAAAAATGTGTAAATTTATATCCGAAAACCTAAAAAAAAAATTCTCAGAGTTTCCCGTTCCAAGAACCCTGAAAAAAAAAAAAAAAAACAATTTCTCTCTAAGAATTAGGGTGGTGCAATTAAGCGAAAAAAAAAAGAAAAAGAAAAAGCAAGAAAGGGATGAAAAGAGCCTGAATTAGCAAGTAGCAAGAAAGCCTCGTCCCTAACTTAAAACGAACAAAACCAACAAAAGCATCGAGTCCTCCATATACATAACAAAAGCAAGAAAAAACCAATATATATATATATATATATATATATTTTTTTTTTTATTTTCAAGAACCGGAATTGTGGAACTAAAATAAGGGAAAAAAGTCAGCGATAGAAATTTGAAATTTTTTAATTTCTTCTTTTTTCTGTGGGTTATGGGACGGGAGAATCCGATCCGGGAAGAGACGGACTCTGTCAAGCGAGAGAAAAAGAGCAAGAAAATGCGAGAAATAGAAATACGAAGATTTTTTTTTTTTTTTTTTTTGCAAATTTGATTCTGGTCATTATTCATATAACATTTTAATTTAAAATTTGAATAAATACATTCTTCATTATATAATATAAATTATTAAAATTTTTAATAAAAATTATATATATATATATATATATATATATATATATTATTATATTTATAAATTAAAATTAATATCACTTATTGTCATTTTCATTCAATACATTTCTCCCAATTATATTCATAATATGCATCTTCTTCCCTAAGCTTAATAATTTTTTTAGGTTTATCAAAATTATCTATTAAACCTTTCAAAGTGGCAATATTATTAAATTTAATTAAAAACAAAATCTCTTTACCTTTCATTGATTTAATCATACTTTGTTGGTTCAAAATAGAGGATCATTGCTATTGAGAAGAAAAAGAAAAGGAAAAAAGAAAAAGAGGGAGGTGTGCAAAAATATCATCAACTTCTTGTTGTGCCACAAAGGGGCCAAGAAACTTGCATCTCAGAAAGAAAAAGGAAAAAGGTGCACGGCAATTGATCCACATAATTAACTTCTAACGTCAGAGAAAGCTGCCAATTCCTTGATTAATGCATGAGATAAATTAAGAGAAGCAATTAAACAAAGGAAACGAGTTTAGATTTTGCAATCTTTAGATCATATACCATCCAATTACCTAAAAGAAACATTTTTCTTTTTTTCTTGTTTTCTTTCCATCTCTCTCTCTCTTTCTGTTTGTAATAAATTATCATAAACTAATAATCAAAGGAGATTTATTCAATGTAAATTATATAGTAGAAGTAGTTAATTTTATTTTTATAAAGTCTATACTTATTTTTAATATTAGAATCTAAATTTTTAAAATTAAAATTTTAATTTTTTAATCATTAACAAAAACATTGTTTTTTCATTGAGTAAGATCGTGTGCCCACCTTCGGGCTGTTAGCAGGTGTTGTGCTGCAACCTCTGACAGCCAGAACGAGCCAACTTATTGGGCCCAAGACCAAGCCCGTGAACTGGACATTTATAAATTATCAAGCGTCAATCAAGGGGGCCCGCCCGCCCTGACTGATTAGGCAGATCGTTCGTATCGTAACGCTCTACGCTGCCAGCTGTCCAATTTTTAAATTCGAAAGGCTAAAATTTCAACTTGTCTTTCTCCGCCGCTGCCCCAACGAATAGTGAAGAAATATTTCCCTCCCACTCTGTCGTTTTGGTGCCATTCCCAGCCAGGAAAAGGACGGAAAGTCAAGGGAACGGCGAGAAAATGACGAAACGCAACCGAGAACGGAACCTACTCGCCTTCACCGGAGCCGCCGCTCTCCTCGCTCTCGCCGTTAACCTCGCCATCTCCGCCTTCAATTCCCACCGGAAGAAGCTCAAGAAGAAAGGTCTCCGTCTCATTCTCCTCACTCCTTCCCCTTCCTTCACTCCTCTACATTTCTGCGGAGCTAAATACGCTTAACTTGTCTTTTAATCTCTGTTCATTCTCTGTAATTTAGTGAGATTTCTATGCTTTCTAAGTTTTGCTTAATTTTGTTTAAGTTTTTTCACGTTGTCATTTCGTTTCTTTTGATTAAATAGATCTTGAAGGCTCTAATGTTCGCATTAATCTATCGGCGTCTGAGATTCTCAAATTAGCTGACCGAGTCATTGCTAAGTCAAAAGAAGTACACGACGCTGTCGCTTCGGTTCCTCTTGACAAGGTAACTTAGACATTTTCGAAACACCGGAGGCCTCAGCTTCAAATAATTCATGTAAAATTTTCTTGTAATTTTGAAATACTTTATAATTATTTTATCTGCACGGTGTGCTTTTTTCTTTTTTTAATTTTTTAACCGAGATTTACTCCTAGCCTTTAGCCTTAAATTTTTATACGTTTCATGTATATTTTGATCGTAATCAATCACAAGATTGTGACGTATGTTCTAGAACATAGGGCTGTATAAAGATATCCATCTCGGTTCAATGCAGGTGACCTATGCGAATGTTATTGCGCCCTTAGCGGATTTACGAGCAATACAATTTCCTTTGGTTCAGTCTTGTGTGCTTCCTAAGTTGGTATCTGCCTCGGAAGATGTAGTTAAAGCAAGTGCTGAAGCAGAGCGAAGAATAGATGCTCATATGCTGACGTGCGGGTATCATTTTCTGTTCTATTATTGTTATTATAAGCTGGTTGCATTTGGTTGATTTAAGTCCTTCTCTTTTTGATGTGATTTTCAAGGTCATTTTAAGGTTCAACTATTTATGCTAATTGCATTGGGATTTCATTGTTGTATATAATTTAGCTAGAAATATACTATTTGAGAATGTTAAAAAGGAAATGTTAATCTCTATTTATGGGATTGAAATTTGTTGATTTCGTGCAAGCTGACCAGTAAAAGAGAAGATGTGTACCGTGTGATAAAGGCATTTGCCACTAAGGAAGAGTCACCTAATTTTGAAGCAAGGCACTATGTGAGATGTTTGGTAAGTTAATTAGTTTATTGAATCTGTTTTATTCCTGGAACATGGCTTACCATGGCTGATTCAAGAAAAATGGCACACACTGACTCTGTTTTGAAGTTTAAAAATTAAATTCTCAATTCAAGGGTTGAGGTTTTCTTGATTAGTGACAGGTGAGGGACTTTGAGCGGAATGGTTTGAATCTCACTCTTACTAAGAAAGAAGAAGCACAACGCTTGAAAACAAAGATTGATGAGCTAAGCTTGCAGTACATCCGAAATTTGAGTGATGATAACACTTATCTTCTTTTTGGAGAGACAGAGCTGGCTGGCTTACCACCAGAGTACTTTAAGGTGCTGATATTTTCCACTCCTACTTATTTGTCAACCACCTGGCCTTGTGCTATCTTCTTGCAAGCTTACATAAAGATGCTCATGAATGTTTTCCCCTCCCACATATGTTGAAAATAGTGCTTATGTTTCTGCTTTCATGTCTTTTATTGAAGTTTTGCCGCATCACTGCAAATGGTCTTCTTTGGGCAAAGTAATCCAAAATCTGTCTCTCATTCCCTTCTTGAGGCTATCAATTTTTCCACCTCCTTTAACATATTGTATTTGTCCAAGGTGGAATAAGCAAGTGGGCACAGAATTACAAAATTACTCATTAAAGTATTGTGGTCAGGTGGCCTTTGAATTTTGACTGCATAATTGTAATAACTTGTATGAGAGAAGTAGGTGCATGCTTCCATACCGTACATGCTTGCAACATTTAAAAGCTGAGGCTTTCTTCGTCAAGCAAACTGAAACAGATTCACAGTTGAAATGTCACGGTTTGGTCTTGGGGATTCTCTTAACAGAATCTGACAAACCTGCATTGAATTATTTTAAAGAAAGGTTATATCTGTACCGTATCTGTGACACTTAACTGGTTCTTCACTTTTTATAGCCTTCTTCCATGGGAATTCATTATTTGCAGGGCTTGGACAAGGTTGAAAATGGCAAATATAAAGTCAGGATGAAAAGTCATCATGTTGTAGCCTTGCTGGAGCACTGTAAGGTATGATCCTCTGGATTTGTTGTTCTTTGCTGCGCACCCTCAGCTGTTGATAGCATGTTAGTTTTTTGGTCTGCTGCATTGTCTATACAATGTTTGACTTCTGGGTCTGATAGAAGAGCTATTGATTCAAATTTCTGAAGCTTTGACCAGATATCTGCTCCATAATGATCACAGGCAGTGATCAGTTGGATTTTTCCTTTTGGAAGTTTTTCTGGGATGCAACTTCTGCATGGCTTCCTTGGAAAATGAATTTACTATTATAATTTTTATTTGAGTGTGTGAAGGTAGGAACAACAAGGAAGATGGTTGCAACAGCATATGGGAAGAGGCGTGGAGATACTAGTCTCTCTGCCTTGGAAAGTTTGGTATATATATATTTTTTTATTTAGAAATTGTGAATTATGTGTAAGAAAACAAGTGCAAAATAAAGAAAATTGAGCCTTGTTCTTTATCTCCATGCCAAAGTTTTCTGTTTTTTCTGTTTCTGTGAAGTCACCAAATCTAGAAAATCCTAAAGCATATGCACTTGTTGTGGATTTTAAACCTTAAACCTAAAACATATGCACCCTGCTTCACTTAAAAAGGAAAAAATATTGAGGAGAAGAGTTCGGTGGCAAGAAAAAATAAAACAAATCAGAAAGGGAGCTACAGACATTTTTCAGATCCAAACAAGGCATAAATTTTTCTTTTGACCTTGAGTTTTCTGCCTCCAATCAAATTACTTTATTGTAAGATTTTGAGTGCAAGAATATGATATAAATTATCCTTCTGGTGCTTTAGGTAGAATTACGTCACAAATATGCTAGGTTACTTGGCTATTCAAACTATGCAGATTATGCTGTTGATCTTAGAATGGGAAAGACATCCTCAAAGGTATGTATTATGCTGTTTAATTCTGTCTCTTTGGATTTCAATCGAGATTTACTAATAAAAATCAGAAAATCCTAATAATGATTCATTAATCAAAATATCAAAGTAAGCAAACTTAGATTTGTTTTTTGCCAGAATTGTAGCAACTAGCTAGGCCTCTTGTCAATTGCTTGTGTGTGCCTTGTATTATATTTGTAATTTGTTGCCTAGTGGATTTGCTATAACTGATAACTACGGGGCACATGGAGATGATGTTTTCTCATCTTGTCATGATCTTTCTCTAGGTTTGACAAATACTGTGCAGCAAGTTAGATCAGAACCTGTTATATGTTCTTTTTAATCAAGTCAAATGTAAATTGTTGCAAGTTGAATCCCACACTTTCTTAGGAATCCTCTTTAGAATATGTTGGTTGGGCCAGGATCCTTGTTGATATGTTTTGTTAATTTCTGTTCACTTATTGGGGGAAACCTTAACATCAAGATATTCAACATCTTACTGAGATGTTATTTTTGACACCTTATTCTGGAAACTGATGTGCCTATTTATTGTCAGGTATTTGAGTTCTTAGAGGATGTCTCTGCCAGTTTAACTGACTTGGCAAATAGGGAGCTCACGACATTGAAAGAATTGAAGGTTAGAATAAATTTAGGCTTCAATTATCCATGCATCTTTTCTTTCTGGTTTGTTGTTTCTTATTGGCTCTGGTTTAATGAGGCAACAGAAGCAAGAAGAAGGAGAGCATCCATTTGGAATTGAGGATTTATTATACTATGCAAAAAGGGTTGAGGAGAAGCAGTTTGATCTTGATTTTAGAGCCATTAGAGAACACTTTCCTGTTGATTTGGTTCTGTCTGGGATTTTCAAAATACTACAAGACCTCTTTGGTAATAACTTCTTACTTTATGGTAGAATTTGTGATATCTTCCTTATTTTCATATCATATTATGATCTTATTTATAATGGTGACTGTTGTCTCTTGTAACAGGATTGAGGTTTCAAGAAATTGTAGATGCTGAGCTTTGGCATGGTGATGTTTGTGCCTTTTCAGTTCTTGACTTAAGCTCTGGTGACCTATTGGGTTATTTCTATCTCGATTTATTTGCAAGGTTCATGTAGTACTTATAATTTTGAATTTGTAGTTGGGTTATACTTTGTTTCATTTAAATGACATGGGTTTGTCTTGTAGAGAAGGAAAATATGGTCACACCTGCATGGTGGCTCTTCAAAATAGTGCATTATTACATACTGGTGCACGACAGGTGAATTGTTTTGTAATCCCTGCAAACTCAATATTGCAACCTCCAAAAGTAAAACCTACTTTTCTGTGGTTGTCGTGGTCAGTTGGACTCTGATGTCTCCTAAGCTTCTTATTGTGGAGACAATGCCACCATAGGAGTCTTTTTTTTGACATTCCCATTGTTTTCTCTCATCATTTTTGTTGAAATAAAACTCTCCTGTTTGATACATGAATTGATTTTGGAGGAATCCAATTTTTGGATTTCATGAACACTTGTTTTTAGAGGCATCCATCATGTAGAAATTTGAAGTCTTCTGCTTTGAAAGTGGAAAATTTACAAGCTCTGTCATCTCCCTCCTTGTGTCTTTGGGAAGTGACAAGCTCCAATACCGTCTTGTTCTTGTTTTATCTGCAATTGAAGAACAAACTTGCAGAAAATGTCAAAATACTATCCTCTTTGAGTTACAATGGCCCATGTTCTTCTCCATTGAGACAACTGGATCTTGGTCTTGATAGCAAGCACGCAAGGCAGTCTCCTGCTTTTAGAAAACTATAGTTTGGGTCATGGCAGAGATTTATAATGACCATAGCTTAAAAGTTCAGTACTGTTTTACAGGCTCATAATATTGTGACAGCTGGCTGTTATGCTCACAAAATTTATTGACACTAATTTCCTGTGACTAGCTACCGGTGGCACTGCTTGTATCTCAATTGCAAAAGGACAGTGATAGGAATCCTTGTTTATTGAGATTCTCTGAAGTGGTTAATCTTTTCCATGAGTTTGGCCATGTGGTATGATTCGTTCACTTGATGTGGTTTGCTTTATTTCTAATGCTGCTGAGTGATAGCAGTTGGTCCAGCAGTCATCTTGGCCTGATATTCATGTGGCCTGGTTTTGTATCTAAGTAACCTTACTTTTATAACTCTGAGCTAGGTCCAACATGTATGCAATCGTGCATCATTTGCCAGATTCTCTGTGTTGCTTGTTGATCCTGACTTTGTGGAGATCCCTGCTCAGGTTTTAGAGAACTGGTAAGTAGTTTTATTGTGCTTCACCTTTGCTAATCAGTCAGGACTGTTACACTGATTGTGAACTTGTGGGATGCTTTAGGTGTTATGAAAGCTTGTCACTAAAGTTGATATCTGGTTTTTATAAGGTTAGATCTCTTTTGATGCAATTTTTGTTGATTCTTGGATGTTGCATTACTTGTTTTTCTAAAAAGGACAGAGAAGGAGAGAGACAAAACTCTCTCTCACTCTCACTCTCACTCACACGCATAGGGTTTGTACATTCATACATGCATGCACATGTTTACTTGCACATAGTTTGTGGGTACTCTACCATTGTTTTTCAAGACCCAAGCCAAATTACTCATCATTGTGGGCAGTGTTTTTAGCATCTTTAAATAATCTAGGTAGTCTCGTTCATCCTTATCCATGACTTTTGCCTCTCAGTAAAACTAATTTTTTTTGTTTTATTATTTTATAATTTTAATTGTTATATTTAGGACATCACAAAGCCCATCAATGAGGAAATATGTAAATCACTTAAAAGGTGGCGATATTCCTTTTCTGCGCTTAAAATGAAGCAGGAAATTCTTTATTGTAAGTCCTTGGTGTATATTTTTGTCTACAATCTTTTTTATTTTGATCTAATTTTATGATGGGTTATTTTCTTTACTTTCTTGGGGTAATATTCTATGCTTGTAACCCTATCGTCAAATTTTTGTTGCATCTCCTTTTATTTTGTGCCATAGAAAATAGAAATTATTTTAGATGTTTTGTGATGCAAATAAAGACTAGACATTGATTTCAATATCATCTATGAATGTGTTAGGATCAAATTTGGGGATTTCACTAAATTTATTTTCACCTCTAGGAAATATTTACAGAAGACATGTCATCCTCATCTAGCTCAAGCTGGCTACACTTTCTGTTTTTCTTTTTATGCCAAATTTTGCATTTTGCATTTAAAAATTCTGAACATTGAATTTCCAATAGACTTCTCTTCAAGCTGAAGTTGGCTAATTTCTCTCTCATATATTTGTCCATGTTAGAATTTGAAGGAATTGCATTATTTTTCTCTATGTGCTTTTTTCTTTTGTGAATTATGAAGGTAGTTTTCCTTTCATTTTTAGATTTATGGATGTAGCTCATGTTATTGTCACTGAAACTATCGTTCAAGTGATACCTATCAACTTCAATATTTGTATCTTGAGTAATCTCGATTGTTTGTGTATGGTGCTATGGAAATTTTCTCTATTTTCCCGTCTTTTTCTTTTTGTCGTGGTTAATATTACATGCGACTTTAAAAGAATTTCCATTGCTCCAGATGCAAACTTTGAAGTTGAGTTACTTGAAAGAGATATGGAAGAAACTGAATAGGTAATGATCCCACAGATAGCAAAATTAGGCATCACTTAAGTGATAGTTTTGGTGTGATAATGTGACATCTGTCCATCATTCATTAAAAAACGAAGCACCCACCAAGATTTTGTAATTTAATCAATCTCTGACACAAACAAAGATATGGGAGGAAAATTTCCAAACTTCAGCTTGAAAAATGTAGTCAGGTTGAGCTAATAGAGGAAGAGTGTTCTGCAATATTTTTAAGTGTGGGAAGAAAGTTGGTGGCAAGTAACATTATAACATTAGATTTAAGAATTGATCAATGAAAGCAAATTAAGGGCTGTTTGGAGGTTGCAGTGAGCATATAGGAAGGTTGGCTGATGCACAAAATTATTAGACTGACCCACCATAGAAGATTCTACATTTCATAATGAGGGGATGTGGATTCCAAATCAGTTCTCAGTTCTTTGGAGGCTAACAAAAATGGAATGGGTTACAAATATCTCATCTGTAAGTAAGTGGAAAAATTAAAGAATATTGTAGATTTAATCTGCTTGATACGTAAAATCCCAATGTGATTTTCAATAATCCAAAAGGAATTCTTACTTGATTCTACATCATTACTCACTTCTGCATGTTTACCAAGGAAATGTGAAAAGCACAATAGTAACCTTTTCAAGTTCTACATGAAGCTATCTGGTGGATGACGTGGATGGCTTATGTTGGTTGAATATTATTGTTATTTGTCTAGACAAGTTAATGTAATACATCAGGAGGAGTTGACATTCCAAACAGACATAAACTGGGATTTTGTTATCTTGCGAGGAGTATCCTTATATTTCCACAACAGTTTTGATGGCTGTTCTTGTGGCAAACACTTGTAAGTGAGATTATCTGGGTTGGATCTAGTGTGATGTAGTAGCTTGTCATATTATTAGGAATAAATGTCAGGTAAGCAAAGTTGCTGTGGGTGTCAATTTTTATTAGGAGATGTAGATAGATTTGATATGAAAATATTTGTCAGATTGATAACTACTGCTTGAAGTTGCATTTATTTTTTCAGGTCTTTTTGATCAAATTATATATTCTGCTGACAATGTTGACATTATTGAGTTATTCAAGCATCTTCATCCTAAGGTAAAAGACCTTCCTGCACAGCACCATGCATAAATATGGTTTAATGCATAATTCTAAGGTGCATGCGTTCTTATCAGGTCATGCTAGGTCTGCCAATGTTGGAAGGAACCAGTCCAGCTTCATGTTTCCCACGTAGTGCTATTGGTTATGAAGCTGTATGCTACAGTCGTATTTGGAGTGAGGTTTGAGACCCTGCCATCATATAAATTTGATACCAATAGTTCATTGAGCATTATTTGATTTCAAATTGTTTATTGAATTACTGTCACTTTCAGTTTCTTGCAACAATGTTGATCTAGTTTGTGACTGCCTATTTCGGAGTGATTGGCTCCCATCAGCTCATTCATCTGATTTCTTGTTTGCTTTTCAGGTCTTTGCAACTGACATATTTGCCTCAAAATTTCATGATGCTCTTTTGGACCACCGTGTTGGGATGCTGTTCAGAAACAAGGTAAATAAGTTACTCCCTAATTTTGTTTGTTTGTACCTATAACAAATGGCTATGCGTGTGTGTTGGAGGTCATGTTCGGTGAATGCTAATTGCAATTGTTGTGGACTGCTATAAGCTTTGATAATACAATAAGAAAAATCATGACAGGTATTGGCTCCAGGGGGATCGAAGGAACCCATTGAAACTCTATCCGATTTTCTTGGAAGAGAGCCATCTATTCAAGCTTTTATTGACATCAAAGCTGAATATAGTTTATGATCAGAAATCTTTGTTGCCAAATTAGGGCTAGAGCAGGGGTGCTTCTGTCTCAAGAGATCTCCCATTTTTGGTTGCTGCAGATGATCTTGTTTTCGTTTCTATTGTATATAAATATACTGAGAAGTTGAAATTTAACAAGCGTTTGAAGTTGTTCAATGGGTGATGGTTAATGTCGTGCTAGAGAGGTCACTTGATAATCTGCCAAAACCTTTTGCATGTCAAATGTTACCCTATTTTTTTTTCATATTTATTCAACTCAATTTGTTGAACAAGAAAAATTGGGGATCAATTCATGATTTGGTCTGGTCAAAACTTCTTGTGAAAGTTTACCGTGTTTGGTGGTTTGATTGCCGGCCTATTAAACTTGCTAAAAACGTACTTGAGCGAAGGGTCTTGGAAGTCTAGTGCTCTTCGATGCTCATTAGTTTTGTGTAATTAGGCCTATACAATAATTAGGGGTGTCTTTGAAATGAAGTCTTCATGAAATATTTGTGTAATTAGACAATGATTATATGGCATCCATATTTGTTTGAGCCATTTGCGTCCCATACCATTATGTTTCTTGTTCTTTTAGCACAGTGAAAGAAAAGATAGTGCTCACTTTTGAAACGGTGCTGTGGAATATAACATTTTCATTCTGTGGGAGAAAGGGAAAGCAAATCATAATCGGGAGCGTATGGCCGTGGATCGCCATGAATGTGTCTTCCACTAATGTGCACTTGTGCTTCACAATTAGTGCCCCTACACTCCATTTGAAAACCCCTTCACTTACTTGAGTCAAAACGCTGTCGGTTTTGTTCTTTTAATATCCTTTGTTTTTCTTTTAAGCACAAATATTAGAGGGCCATGGTCAATGGCTGTTTAGGAGTGAGTGTTTTTTTTGTCAAAAAAATAATAATTAGTCATGCATCAATGTACTTGATTTGTTTTTGTGAAAAAAAAAAATGGTATATGAATTTAGTGAGACATGAATTCAATTAAAAAAGTGGTATAATAAAATATTATTGTAATAGTTAATTGTACATAAAATTATTAAAAATCAGTAAATAATCATAATTAATAATAAAAATATAAATATATAATAAATAATTATAATAAAAACACTTAATTTACGTATATTTAAGTTAATAATTTACACTTATATAATAATTTTTTTTAAAGAAAGCGAAGGCTAAGAATTATTTATAATCATTTAAATCCTATCGAATTAGTTTTAGAACGCGTACGAGAAGGTGTGCCCAAGTATTCCAGCCGTCATCATCCTAATTCCTAAGGCTGTCGTACCGAACGGGTTGGGTGGGGTGGCCTATCAACGACCATTTGTGGCCCTGCTCAGTGCTAAGGAAATTTTTTTTTATTATTTTTTGTCTTTTTTTTATTTTTTTGGATCGGTCTAACGAAGAATTTCCTTCCCCACTTATCTAGATCACAACTGAAAAAGGACAAAATTATTAGGTCTTTCTATATTTATAAGCTAACCATTCCTAAAATAAAAGAACTTTTTAATAATAAGCCCGTGCTTTCTTTTCTCATTGGGTTGTTGGCTTCCAATTAAAAAAGAAAAAAGAAAAAAGAACAGATTGGTTTATTATCAAAATTCCTTCTTGACACGTTAAAACGCTGTCGGTTTAGTATCCTTTTTGCATTTGACCAAACTTCAAAGATAAGCAAAGCCCATAAAATTTGAAGGAAATAGAGTATCTATCAGTGACATTCAAGCTAACGACTAGTCGTCCACAGAGAAGAGAATCAAAAATTTTTCCCAGTCAACAAACAACAGCGAGAAAAACAAATAAAAATTATTCAAGTACTCGTTATCAAATTATCATGAAAATGCAAAGTTGTTTACTTTTCAACTCCCTCTTGTTGGGTTCCTTCCCTTCCCTGTCCTCTTTTGCTCCTTACTTTCACGTGCCTCTTTTTCTTTTTCTTTTTCTTTTTCTTTTTTTCATTGGCAGTTTCTTGATTGTTCTCTGAAATTCTATTGGAAGTTATATGGTGAAAAGTGGCAATTAACTCACAGAATATAGCGGAGCATCTCAATGTCGCCTTCCCTCTTGCAAGTGAAAAAACAGAGAAGAAAGGTTACTTCTTTTCTTCCTTTTTAGTGAACATGATGGCAGTAACTTGTTGCTAATATTTGTTTAGAGGGACTTTTGGGCTTTTGGGTTTCTTAATTCTAGTGAAAACCTTGGATTTTTTATATTGGGTTGCCAGTGGATAGAGAAGAAGGGCTAAAAGTTGATAGATTTTCTGGAAAGACATAGAGTTGAACAAGGGTTGAACATTTTTGCTTGATTGAAATTGGAATAATAACTCCAATCAGGAGTTGTGTATGATTTCACACTTCTAGGATTGGAGGTGGGTTGTGGCCCTTTTTGTTGTTTTGTTATCCATTTTTGTAGTCATAGTTGCAGAATGAGGCTTTTGGACGTGTTCATTACTCCTTTGTTGCTGCTTCTTTTGATTCCAGTCTATTGATTCCGGGGAATAGGCCATTTGGTTCTACTTTGTGGATTCTGATTACTATTGGACAGGGCAGGAATAAAAATTGGGATTCTTTTAGTGAGTGGCATTTTGCTGTATTTGTAAATTATGCTCAAACAGATTCTTGGGAAGCTTCCACGAAAGTCGTCAAAATCGACTGAAAATCGTGGTCATGGTGGGAAATATAACGCCGAGTTAAATTCTTCTACTGGCTCCAGAAGCAGTAAATTAGGGGCTGGGAAGTTTGACAATTCAATTGTCACAGCTGCAACAACAAATAATTCTACGTTGTTTGGGAGACAAAACCATGGTATCAAAACTCAGCAAGGCTTGGACTCGAAGATGGATGGGAATCTAGCATTTTTTTATGAAGGATTGCCTGCATTCAGGGATGTTCCTAACTCAGAGAAGCAGAACTTATTTATTAAAAAACTGAACTTGTGCTGCTTTGTATTTGATTTCACTGACCCCACAAAGAGCCTCAAAGAAAAGGAGATCAAGCGGCAGACATTAGTAGAGCTGGTGGATTATCTAACTTCTCTCAATGGGAAGTTCACAGACACTGTAGTGCAAGAGGCTATAAAAATGGTGTCTGTAAACTTGTTTAGGACACTTACTTATCAACCACTTGAGAATAAACTTGTAGATGGTGTTGAATTGGAGGAAGAGGAGCCTTCTATGGACCCTGCTTGGCCTCACCTGCAACTTGTGTATGAATTCTTTTCAAGGTTTGTGGCATCATCTGAGCTGGATGCTAAATCTGCTAGAAGATTCATTGATCAATCTTTTGTCCTCAAGTTGCTTGATTTTTTTGACTCTGAGGATCCCAGAGAAAGGGAATACTTGAAGACAATACTTCACCGTATCTATGGCAAGTTTATGGTGCACCGTCCATTCATCAGGAAAGCTATCAACAATATTTTCTATCAATTTATTTTTGAGACTGAAAAGCACAATGGCATTGCTGAGTTTTTAGAAATTTTAGGCAGCATCATTAATGGATTTGCTCTGCCACTGAAAGAAGAACATAAAGCATTCCTTGTTCGAGCTCTGATTCCTCTGCACAAGCCAAAATGCTTGGTGATGTATCACCAGCCATTATCTTACTGCATTATACAGTTTGTGGAGAAAGATTGGAAGCTTGCTGATACTGTAATCATTGGTTTGTTAAAATACTGGCCCATCACTAATAGTTCAAAGGAAGTCATGTTTCTGAATGAGCTGGAGGAAGTTTTAGACTCAACGCGGCAACCAGAGTTCCGGCGCTGCATGGTGCCCCTGTTTCAGCAAATTGCAAGCTGCTTAAGTAGTCTCCACTTTCAGGTAGCGCTTCCTAACCTTCACTTTGCTTGCGCCAATTTGCATAATGTGCTGCTTTATTGTTTCCTACTTCACTTTATTTGTTTGTTTGCATAACAAATTTCTTTTGTGTAATATGCTTCAAGGGTGCAACATTAACACTGTTCTTCATTGCTTCAGCCATTTTGCTGCATGTGGATCTTTCTGGTAGGCTTTTTTTTGGGGGGGGGGGGGGAGGTGCATGGGAAAAATTGTTTCCGGTGACTTTGATTTCATGTATTGTTGCCTGTTCCTCTGATTATGTTTTAGTAGGTTTAGAGTTTTGGATTATGGGTTAGTGTTAACCAATAGTGCTCTTCTTTTATATCATTTCATTTATTGTAAAAGTGTACATTCCTATTTACTTCCCATGTACTTCTGCTTTGCAGCTGTATGTATGGTAACGAGTCCTTACACTTGTTCTCATTTGTGTGTGCTAAAGCAATCTATATTTCATCCGTAATTTTTTGGCTGACTTGTGTATTTCTGATAAACGATGAACAGGCTCTTACCAACTTCACCTCCATGTTAGGTGATTCTGCAATTTAAGAGCAGATGGTTAGCATGGTGTCCTATTTGATCTTGTGTCTTTATATTTGACGTATTCCTACTAATGATAAATGAGTGCTAATTATGATTCCCTTAAAGCTTGTGAAACCTTTGGCAATGTGAATTCTATTGACTGTAGTGTATCCCGGGCAAGAAATGTTAGAAGAAACTCTGACCAATACTTTGAAAAAGTGCAAATTATTGATCTCAGTCTAAAGCATTAAGTTCCTTCTAAGTAGATCTTCCTTAGAATTGAATGGCCCATCCACGATGCATGGTTCATTCTTTTCCTCAGTAAAATGGTAACTTTTCCCTTTGCTTTCAGGTGGCTGAGAGAGCATTGTTCTTGTGGAACAATGAAGCAGTTGAAAACCTGATTATGGAAAACTGCAAGGTCATACTGCCCATTGTCTTGCCTGCACTTGAGAGAAATTTTAGAAGCCACTGGAATCAAGCTGTTCGTAGTTTGACCTTAAATGTTCGGAAGATTTTTGAGGATCATGATCCAGAGCTGTTCAATGAATGCTTACTTAAGTTTCAAGAAGATGAAAGGAAGGAAGATGAGATTAAAGATAAACGTGATGCCAATTGGAGACGTTTAGAAGAGCTTGCGACAATAAAGCTGCAGGTAACAAAGCAATGATGTACCATTGCAGGGGACCATCTCGTCCCTCTTCATAAAAGCAGTAAAGCATAGATGTAGCTGCATGGTTGTTCGTCTCTTTCACTGTAGGGTTTGGAAAATGACTAGATGTATGCAATTTTACTCTTGGTTTTTACAAAGTTATTGTTTACCTGATTTGAATTCATAACCTCTAAGTTATAAAAAGAGTAATATTTATCATTATAGCAAGACTCGCTCTTCTTGTACTAGCATGCGCTATCTTTTTTTTTTTTTTTTCGCTTTTTTGGATTGAGGTGTGAATCATTATCTAATTTTCTTGGCATCTATATTTATGTGCTTGAATGTTTTTGCACTGTCAAAACTCTCTCACTACCAAGTTCATTTGGTCCTGTTTTAGCATAATAAGAAGTTCAATTGTTTACTGTCCTTCTGTCAGAGAGATGAAAAGCAAATAACACACAGAAAACAAATTTTCTGCGAGCAAATCAAAGGGTCAAAGACGGGAAGTTCATGAATCCAGATCCTTAATTTTTTTCTTTTCCCTCCTTGTCCGTCACGACTCTCTGCAGGGAATGGAACTACAAAGAACTATACAAATAAAAGGTTGGGAATTTAGTGGGGTCTTCAATGCCCGTCATCACGAATGCAAATAATCCCTTGCCTGCTTGACTGAGGCGTACCTAAACCAGAGTCAGACCAGTTGTTCCCTGCCTTTTGCCAGAGTTAGCAGTCCAATGGAATTCTCCCTCGTTTTTCCTTTTTATCAAAGAAACAGAAAACAAGAGTTCCCATTTGTTTTATCTGGTGAAATTGTTCTTGGGGGTGCTGAGTCTCCACAATTTCGTTTACCGGATGTAAACTTACAAGCAGTGTAAAGTTGTGGCTTGAAATGCTCGTCAGAAAGATTTTCTTCATATCAGTGCTATCTATTTCCCACGTGTAGATATGGCGTTGGAGATGTGTTCCGGCCTAACGAGACAGGGGACCTGAGATCCCGCTTCCATCTCCCAATTTTGAAGTGGGGATGAGGACACGATGAAATTTAATATCTTGTCCTGTTTCACTCTGATTAGAAATTTATTATTTTATTTTTTATGTAATAATTATATAATATTTTTAAAGGAGTAATATAAACAATTTCCATTATTAAATTTATCTTCTCCCACCTCAATTGGCATTTTACTATTTTATTTTATTTTATATAATGATTGCATAACAATTTTTCCACGGACAATTTGAACTATTGAGATCATAATATAGCAATGAACGCAATATTTTATGGGGATTCGTTGCATTGGACCGTAGAGTAAGTTCCACCAAAGACAACGGGAAATGCCTCAGCTCACAGCCAGAGAAATTTTTAGGACACACGATGCTAGGCCGACATAAATAAAAATTAAGACACCAGAGATCGTTTCATCATTAATGAGGATGGTGGATGAGCAACTCCCTCTGGACCTTAAAAAGGGACTTAAACCTGCCAACAATAAAGTCGAATCAATCGATGTTTTCAGCCATTTAAATTTTGAAAATGCTGTATCAAAATGATGCCTATGATCAAAAGAAAATAGGGGTGATGTGCCCCATAGGCTCACCAGGGAAACTTGCGCGGGATTCACAGGGTTACTACTCTTGATTTTTAACTATCAAGCTGCAAGGTCTCTCAGCCTTTTACTTTCTTAATTGGTCTGTTCTGAACGTAAACTGCTGTATTAACTCTTGACATGAGAGAAACCAGTAGAGCATCATACCATATTTCATGGTCCATTTCTTAAAGCAAGGGAAGGGAGCTGAGGGACAATCACGGGTAATCGCTCTGGAGTCAAAGACTGTTGCTTCCAAGAGCCTCCTTGTTTACAGGGTCATCGTGAATTTTCCTTCCTGCATCTTCCCGGGCTCCAGGATCATCTACTTCGTTCAACACCTCCAATTTTTTATCTCCAGAAAGACTCCACACAAATTTAGCTCGAAACACTTTCAAATTCCGGAATAACTTAAAACTATTCTTCACACAGGTCCAAATTCCAGGAATATTAGCTTTGATTCGTTTCTAGAACCGAACAAGTCCGGGACGTAGAAATCTCTTAATAAAGACTTTACCTAATATCAACTAGCTGCCAACCGCTAGACCGCAAGAATTGGTGGCGGGTATGTTTCAATCCACGTCTACATCACATTATACGAACATCTCGGTCAACCTGGAAGAAAGAATTAAGCACAAAGAACACGGAGCGAAAAAGTAGCACATAAGATGAAGCAACTCCATGACTACCACCTCTGTTCACATTGTGAACCATGGGATTTGAATCGTAATTGTACGCAAACTAGAATATTGTAAATATGAATTTCTATAAAATTTACTAGCTAAATGTAAGACTTCATTACATTTAAAGCATATATATATATATATATATATATATATATATATATACATTTTTCTTGTTAGATTGTTTTCACTAATCGGTCTCAACAAATACAATTATGAACCGCCAGGATACTAGCGGGAATGGATCCAGAATTTTTTACCAGAGAAAAATGAAATTTATAAAAGTGAAAAAAAAAAAACTATTTTGAATATATAATTTATGATTTAATAAATTTTTTAATAAAAAATAACAAAGTTAAAAATAAAAATAAGAAATATAATTATTAACATTTTGAAGATACTTTTTATTTTTTATTTTTTTAATATTTTTTTGGAAGACGTCTTCTTAGAAAAACTACACTATCTTTCAGTTTAGGTAAACACAATTATGCAAGACCAGCACAAGCGTGCTAAGCAGTAATCATCGATCAGGAAGTGCTGGAGCGTTGGCCTGGCAAAGTCCAGCTAATGAGGCAACGTTGAAGTCAAGGACACAATTTTTTATTGGCTGCTATCTCCTGCGACGACTTGCAATATAATTATTAAATATTTACACGCCCAACTAATTTCATTATATTAAATATTAAATCAAAACAAATAATTTAATGCACCTTTCAAATTTGAGAACAAGTAATCAACCTAATAATTCTTAAGAGTTAAGGTTTTAATATGAGTTAATATTGTGTTATTATAAATATTGGTTGCATATTTATATTTTTTATTATTAATTATAATTAAAAATAAAAAAATTAAAGATATATTATTATCAATTATAATAATATAATACCTAGATATTTGAGTTGCCACTAATTTACCACATCCATCTAACTCTTCCGTTTGACTAAATCCAACCCAAGATGCTGTGCCATGTGATATGCCCAATGCAAGAAAAACCCAAAAAGAAGGAAACAAATAAAATGACAATTCATGAAGTTGAAAAAGCAAATAATTAATGGCGTAGATGCTCGTCCGCCTTTATATCATGCCGTCTCTGTCTCCCGTCAGCCAAAATAGCAAAGCGATATAGATCATATCAATGGCAGCGACAATGGAGATCATCCGCAGAGAAAGCATCAAACCATCCTCTGCCACGTCCCATGGTTGCAGAAGTCTCGAGCCCCGTGCCAGGAGTTTTTTTTTATACCTTGTTGCAATTAATGTTTCTTTACTTTTACTTGCATTATTTATTTTCAGAATATCAATAGGCAGGATCTTGGGGCTAGGACAAGGTGTACTTCTTTTTGGGGCTTATCAGGCGACCTACAGGCAGGATCTTTAGAGCTACATTTCGGAGTCTTTGCACGTTTTGGAAAAAAAATTAAACAGGCGACTTACAAAGTCTTCGACAAGTTTCAGGGTTCAAGTCCCCTCAGCGCCGCCCACCAACCATGTGGAGGAGTCGCAATAAAATATGGATTGGGATGTCTTATATTTCTTGCGGTGTTTTAGACCCACGTTCTCGTTCTCTCTTTCTTTTAATTTTTATCAGATTAATTACTTCCTATTTTAAGGTAAAAAAAAAAAAAAGAAAAACTCAATGATTGGCCAAAGCTGACCAAAAATTAAACAGCTGAAAAGTCTTCGGCAACCCCAAAAAATAAAAGTTGAGAAGCCTTTAATTAGTGCAGCCCACAGTCAATCTCCACAATCAATCTCAGTTTCTTTCAATTTGTGAGATGGTCCTTGTGTTGTATTCACATCAAAATTTCCATGAAGATCACAGTACAAATTGTGGCAAAACAAACCGTAAAACCATCGTCTCCAACCCCAGATCACCTCAGGAATTTCAAGCTCTGTCTTCTTGATCAGCTGTCCCCTGCAGCTCATGGATCGGTAATTCTCTTCTACCTCACAATTGGCAACCGATCCACATCTGATTATAAATTCCAGCAGCTGAAGGGATCGCTAGCTGATACTTTGACAAGATTCTATCCACTAGCAGGCAGAATTAGAGAGGATTCTTCCATTGAATGCAACGATCATGGGGTCGTTTTTGCTCAGGCCAAAGTCAACTGCTTTCTCTCAGACTGCCTTGAAAGTCCTGATGCCAAGTTGTTAAGCAAATTGATTCCGGGTGAGTTTGATAATGGATCAGTATTGGCTGTTCAGTCAACTTGTTTTGATTGTGGTGGATTGGCTATCGGTGTGTGCATTTCATACAAAATTGGCGATGGAAGCACCTTGAGCACGTTCATCCAGAGCTGGGCTGCCGCGGCTCTTGTGGGGTCTGCCGAGCCTGCAGTCCCACTGCTCAACGCAGCTTCTATCTTTCCACCACAAAATCTCCCATTACCAGCGCCACCTCCTGCCGAGTCAAGGACGGACATGTCCGTGACGCGGAGATTTGTCTTTGATGCGTCAAAGATTGCTGCCCTGAAGGCTAAATCAGCAAGTGAAACGGTGACAAATCCGACACGAGTTGAGGCAGTCACGGCCCTCATTTGGAAGTGTGCAATGAACGCGTCGAGATCAAATTCGGATCATATAAGCCTGTCAATTCTATCTCAATCTGGGGACATGCGGAAAAAGATGGTGCCCCCTTTGCCTGAACACACAATCGGGCACCTTGTTGGATACTTTGCTTCACTGGCAACAGAAAGTGAGATGGAATTGCAAAGCTTGGTGGCTCAGCTGAGAAAAGGGGAGCAAGATTTTGGTGAGAATTATGTCGAGAAACTTCAAGGGGACCAAGAAACTTTCTTGGCTATTAGTAAATCTATTCAAGAAGCTGGCCTTTTGCTTCAAAGAGGTGCGACAGATTTCTATGTCAGCATCAGCTTGTGCAGGTTCCCATTTTATGGGGTTGACTTTGGGTGGGGAAGGCCTGCCTGGGTCACTGTTCCCAGCGGCGCTTACACGAATGTGTTTGCAATGATTGAAACCAGAAATGGTGATGGAATTGAGGCTTGGGTGACTTTGACCGAAGACGACATGGCGTTTTTTGAGCGTGACCAAGACTTGTTGGCTGTTGCTTCCTCGAATCCCAGTGCCTGCAACTGCCCAATTATGCCCCAATCTTCGCTTTAAAATATGCAGGTGTTTGCTGAATGAATATTACTGTTTTTCTTTTCTTTCTCTCTTGGTTTCACCACGTTTAACTTCATCAATTGGAAACTTTTAGAGGTTTCTCGGATAGATGCCATCAATCTGAAGCATTCTATGTTATACATGTTCTACTATCACGATTGCTATTCACATGTTTTTAATTTCTCGATACACAATCACAATTAGCGATGAAATACAGATGTAACACGTCAAGCTGACGCCTTCGAAAACCATGAATTGGACAATTTGGCTTACCCAAAAAAAAAAAAAAAAAAAAAAAAAAAGAAAGAACTCATTATCGCAACAACTATTGGAACAGAACGTAAGAGATATAAACGCAGAGGACGGCAATCGCCAAGAGCTTGCCTAGCTGCATCCAAGCCAGTCTCTTCTTTCGCATTCCGCCAAAAGTGGGGGACTCAGATCATAGCTGAGCAGTCAGTCAAATTATACCGTTTGAGGAGAGGTTGCTATTCAAAAGCTTCGGCAGCAGAACTGGCTGCTCTTCTGATGCTGCTGCTCGATAAGTATAGCGGTTTCCAAAAATGCTGAAGTTCATCTTAGCACTTCAAAACTGAAGCATTCATTTTGGAAGTATGAATTAGAGTTTCAAATGTATGAAACATGGTTGTTATTCTGTATTGTGATGACATTGAATTGAAAAAAAAAAAAAAGTTAAGAAAAAGACAGAAAATGAATAAGAGATTAAATATCTATACATTATTATAATTTTTAATTATAATTTAATTATTGTATATAAAATAATGTATTAATTAAATTTACTAATTATAATAAATTTATATTTAATTTACGCCTATTTTTTAATCATCTTTGGAATACAACTCACTGGTCGATTGATGGGGGTCGCTACGCCTACCAAGTCAAAACTGCCATCATCCCAAAAGGTCATTCACGATAATAAAATCAAAGGATTACGTTGTGCCACGTGTCTTCCACCACGTGGGCCCAGGTTATGGAGACGACTTCTTTTTGGGGTTGACGCAGAAAATGTACCTCCACAAACTGAGGTCTACCGCAAGTCGATCGGAAAGGGAAAGCAAGGGAGTTTCCTCTTTTCGGCTCACCCAACCTCTCACCCATCAAATGGCCTAACGCCCAAGTCTCCCAATCTCGTTTCTGAATAAATTAATGAATTTATACAGTAACTTTTGTTGTCTTCTAACAACTTGTAATAAAATATTACTCATTTTATTGTCTCTGTATTAAAAAAAAAAAAAAAAAAATCAATGCACCTTGCTCAATAAAATGCATTGCTTTTTCTTTTTTGCTTTTAAATATATATGTTTGAGCGTGTGAATTGCATTGTCTTCAAATAACGATAACAAAGACTTTTGTCTATTACAACTTAATAATTCCATTTTTTTTCATTAATATTATTACAATTCATTACAATGTGATAATACATATTTAATAATTTGTCTATTTAATTGATAAGTATAGACTTTTCATTTTTCAAACATCATTCGAGCAATGAAAACATTTTTTTTTTTTTTTTTTTTGTGATTGGTAGAAATTAGAGTTTAAATAAACTAAAAATTTTAGGTAATTTTACCGCTAAACTTTATGGTAGTGGCATGCACACGTTGACAAATTAAAACATGCTCATAGTGGACGCAAAGGACAGCCTCGGTAGGATTTCTAGGGAGCTGCAAATTGAAGCAACTCCTTGTCCTCTTGGAATCTGGCCATGTCCTCCTCCTTCAAGTGTATCAATGCCTCGATTCCGTCGCGGGAAGCAGTGTCCATGAAGACAACCAGATTGCAAAAAGTTAAGCTTGGACTACCTACCCAAATGGGCTTGCCCCATCCAAAATCAGCTTCATACAGAGGAAACCTGCATAAACTAGTGAAGTTCAGATACTCCACCTCACCTTTCGTGAATTTTTCAGCTTCTTCATTGAGGAAATTTATATAATCCTCGCCGTCTTGCAGTTGTTGCACATATTCTTCGTCAATACTGCTCAATGATTCTCGCATCTTGCTAATGATTAGGCTGCCATCCTCACCAGGAAATGGAACTGTTATTGCAACCCGATAGTAATTCCCAAAAGAGTAATCTGGTAGAGGTGGATCCATTCTTGCACGCAAGTTCACTGCGTGAAGAATGAGATTGAGCTTTCTTGCTGGTGCTGATTCTGCACTAGTTGCAGCCATGAAGCGGCTCCAGATGAAAACAGTTAAGGCTTCAATTCGGGATGGCGGTCGCTGATTATCCAGGCCTGCACCTTTTCCATTCTTTGCTCTTATGGCTTCAATGGCAGAGGTACTAAAAACTAGCCTCTTTGTCGCAACATTTTCTTTGGTAATTCCGATTCTGGGATTATACCCAGATAAATTCTTAGGCGGGAAGAGCGTGGCAGAGATGAATTGTGGGGGAACCAAGCCTGATTCTCCGCGAGAAACCGCAGCCCAGAAATTGATGAAAGTGAAAGTCGCCAATGCATCTCCAAGCTTGTGAGAAATGCACACCCCAACAGCAAATCCGCCGCAGGCAAAGATGTTGAATTGGACTCCAGCAGCCAATTCCTTGGCTTGGTCTAGCTCAAAAGGAAGCAACTTTCTAAGTTCATCGGGCTCCGGATGCTCGATGACTTGCGAGAGTTTGCAGTTGATGACTTCTGCCTCCACAAAAGGTATGCCCTCATCGTTGCAGTCTACGAAACTGTTGTCTCTGATGCGCCCGGCCAAAGGATAATAATCGGTTAAGGCCTGAGACAAGGATTGCTTCAACTGCTTGGACAGTTTGAGGTTGTCGGATAACTTTGTTTCCCTTTCATTTGTTGGATAGAAAAGGATCAAAGGATTATAGACTGGTGGTGAGATTTGATCAAGAAAGGAGAGTTGATAACAGGAAAGGTGGCTTGGCGTTGGCGAAGATGGTTTGACAATTTCCTTGGAGATGATTTGTGGCTTCATTTTCTTAATGCTTCTCTACATTGAAGTTGGGTGGGGAGTGTTCCTAGTGACTGTTTATATCGTGTCCCCTACTGACTCCGTGACAATCGATGTATCGGCACTCAGGGGTCCATGGGAAGATAAGAAGAAAATTAAAGAGTTAGGTTTCAAGGAGTTGGTTGCTCGGCAAATCATTAAAATTGCTGAATTTTTCCAGCTGTAGTAACCGTGCATGACTTGAGCAGCTTGAGTTAGTCGCAACTTGCCAGGTTGGTGATGGCATGGCATTAATCTCAGGACAAAACCTCGAGCTGGACAACTACTCGACGATTCTATCTTCTTAGCACCCCTTGATTGCAATCATCTAACCGAAATTTCATCCATTAAATGACAAAAACTAATTGAAACTTTGTTTGTTGTGTCCTTGTAAGTTGATCGCCTTTATTCGGCATTAGATTTTGATGGATGCGCACAACCTCCTGTCCTATCCTGTCTGCACATGCGCCTAGCATCGACCCACTCTCCCTATTTGGCTCATCTTGAAACACGAACCAAGAAACAAAGTTGACATGTGTAACGGTTAACGAGTGACTAAACCTATGTGGCACAACTGGTGGATCCGCTCGACGGTTACACCACGAACTGACCTTGAACTTCTAAGAAGGGTTATAGTAAGGGCATGCCTGTTGGATTTACGGTGTAGGTATTCACCGAAGAGTATTTCCGAAGAACGTAGTCTTTTCAATAGTGTAACCTTGGGCCATTTAAAGTGCAACGAGGCCCAATTTCTCAAGAGAAAGCTTGGAGTAAAATAACTTGAGTAATCGATTCCAGGCGTACAGCACTTGTTTTGCTGAATTCTGGGTGTGTTCCGGAATCAATAGTACACCTCTTTATTTTTGCTACACACTCAAAGTTTCAAACAATTTGTTCACTTCAAAAGAGGATAAAACATCGAGAAAACAGAAAAGCTGGCTAAAAAATCCCTTTTTGCTGTGGTATTTGACAGGCATGTCTCCAAGAAAGATTCAATTATACTGTAGATCATTTGTCAGAAGCAAACTATGAATAATATTCTTACAGCAATTGAAAAAGAAAAAAGGAATTGTACACCATTTGACGTACCCAACATAAATGGCAGTTGGTAGTGTAGTGTGGGACAGGATGAAAGTTTTAAGTCGAGAACCATGCGACCATCAATCTTTGCTATGTATCTTTTTGACTTGGTCGTTGTTAGAGTATTAACGTTAGCAACAACTCTCAGACCCATTAGTTGACAATTTGTTGCAGGCCTCGAGATACAACTCTGCAGCCCAAATCCTGTTCAATCCAGGACTCATCTATAACGAATGTTCAAACATCGTAGCATTAATTGCGTAGATCACTTGTTGGATTTTGGCTTAAATTATAGATTCTTGTTTGTTTCAAGTTGGAATTCTACCTTGGAAAGGCTAACCTTGCCAATAGGTTAACCTATTGAAATCAAAATTTTACCTATCAGTCACAATATTAAGGTGTGTTTTTTGCTTTTTCCTGTACATGCAGTGAGCTATAAAACAAGGGGAATCCTCTCCTCCCCACAAAAAAATAAAATAAAATAATAATAATTAATATATATATATATATATATATATCTCTCTCTCTCTCTCTAAGAATTTGAACGAATATATTCAAAATTGATGCGTTTTAAAGAATGCAAATGTATATTTTCTCCTGTGTACCGAAAAGCCCAATGGAAATGCAAGTGTAGTTATTACAAGAAAGTGGATAAATATGAATTATTAATTAATTATTTATTTTATCTACTAAGAGTTTGATTAAATCTCTTTTATATAAGAATTAATAAAATTTTAATTATTTAATAATCATATAACGAAAGCAAGTTTTCACCTAAACTTTTAAATAAAAATTTAAAATTTAAATTATTAAAGTATTTGTTTAAAAAAATTAATTATTTAACAATTTAAAAGACTCTCACGTTATAATTACAACTGACTAGTACAGGCTGAGGCTTGTCCAATGACAGGCCCAATTGAGACACACCCAATTGAGAAACATGAGAAAACATAAAAAACCAAAATGGATAGATAATTTTTGTAGCAATTAGGCCCTAGACATATGTAGAATTATTGTTAGAACTTACCTGAAGGTTGGAATATTGGAAGCTGTCTGGAGAATTCCAGAAGGCAGGATATCAGGCGCCAGGCAGGATTCTTCGACCTTGCCACACGCATTACCACAAAGAATCCTCTATCCAGAAGTGTCCATGCTTCCCTTTAAGTATCACCGAGCCCCCCATACTCAGCGACAATCGTTGTTCTCAAAGTTTCCATATTTCTCAACCCAATAACTCAGTGTCAATCAAACAAAGTTTCCATCTTTCTTGACAGAAACAAGATGTCACTAGCTCCATCAAATTTGAGCCTTTCTTTCCCCACAGGACCAAGAACCAGTTGCTTATGGAAACCGAAAGGTGTTGGTCTCAGTTTCACTGGCAAGAACAAGGGTATCGTGACCATAAGAGCAGAGGGCAAGGACAATCTTGACTACTTGCAGAAAGCAACCAAGTTCAACCTACAACCTCAGGCTAAGAAAAGGGCAGCCCCTGGGGCACCCATAGGTACATTTGGTTAAATGACTGCTAGTCAAATTCTATGCCAACTTACATAAAGTTTGAGTCTTCAAAATTTTTGCGAGTATTTATATTGATTGCCGTGAATTTGCAGGGTTGTGGGACAGGTTCCCAACAGCAAGAACAGTTCAGCAGATGATGGAGACAATGGAGAGGATGATGGAGGACCCATTTGCCTACTCAGGCGGCGGGTGGCCTTCTCCATCAGCTGTGGAAGGAAGCGGGTACAGCAGAGGAAGGACACCATGGGAGATTAAAGAAGGAGAGACTGAATACAAGATGAGGTTTGACATGCCTGGAATGACTAAAGAAGATGTGAAGGTTTGGGTAGAGGAGAAGATGCTGGTTGTCAAGGCTGAGAAATTGACCAAGGAGAAAGTCAATGGTGGAGAGAATGGTGTGGAAGAAGAGGATGAAGGTTGGTCTGCTAGGAGCTATGGAAGGTATAGCAGTAGAATTGCTTTGCCTGAAAACATCCAGTTTGAGAATATTAAGGCTGAGGTTAAAGATGGGGTCTTGTATATAACTATTCCTAAAGCCAGTTCCATCACCGATGTCCTCGACATTAAAGTTCAGTGACCATTTTGATATATTGCTGAATACATAGGTGTCTAGTTTTGTCCAATCTTCTCTCTGTCTCTTATTATTATTATTATTACTAATATTTTGGCTTTTTCTTTTTCTCGGTTGATAATATTTGAGTTTCTCATGCAAAGAGAAGCAGACTTTTTTCTTTCTTCTCTGTTTCTTTTTTTTTTTTTTTTTTCTGTTCTTCGTCTTGTCTCGGTTATGGGTTTCTGGTGTTGAAATTGCTAGTCTTTCCTGGCCAATAGGATTGTGGTCTATGTCGGATTGTGGTCTATGTCTTTTGTGTTGATAGTTTGCTTAGTTTACAGTTTTGTACATGAAATTTATGTTTTCTTCTGCGAGAACCAAAGGCAGTTAGTCCCCTTTTTCTTTTTTTTGAAGTAAAAAGGAAAAGCCGTTTGCTTTGCCATAAAGATCTAAGGAAGTGGATGGTTCAATCCATTCCTGCCAAATTTAATAGTAAGCCATTGTCATGTGGATCATCTCAGTATCTTAACTAGAGAAAAAGCCACTGAATTTTCAGCTTCCAAATAAAAAGTTGAAACAACGGCCGTCTACCCTCTTGTGTGTGCCCCTAAAAAAACAATTTACCCTGTCTAATACCTTAGTCTCTCTCGCACACCAAGGGAGTTTTCTTGCTGAATGTCCAAAGAATCTGTTTTGAGTGGAAAGTGAGATGTTTAAACAGTAGGATTCACAGAAAAGTTTCCCACAAACACATCTTTTCCAAATGCCTCAAGCAATTGAGGGATATTTTGGGTCTTTTCATTGTTCTAGCAATTGAGCAATTGAGGCCACTTTCATCCAATTCTATTTCTATGAAAGAGGGCCAATGACAGAAGACCGGTTGAGATGGTATGAGTTTTATACTTCTTGTATCAACTGATATTAAATTAGTCTAATCGTGTTCTGAAAATCATAAGGACTTCTGTTTTTTTGAACAAGTCACATGAGGATTGAAACCCACTATTCAAATCCTTCAAACATTAAAGTGATGACTTTTGTGAGTTCTTTCTCCTCCTCAAGTCCCTATTATCTTTTTTTTTTTTTCCCCTTTTTTTCAATCTGAATAATAACCAAAAAAAGAAACAACGAACGTCATAACGAGGACACATAATGCCCCTTATTCTCCTTTTTTTTGTGTTCACCTGAACTCATTCTGATATCATCAATTATTGCAGACAGGAGCCGTTTCTAAATCGCTATTATATGACTGCTTTTGTCTGCCTAAGCCACTCTTTTATTGTTTTCAAATTCAAAAAATAGTGGGGCCAACCCAATTAAGCTAATTTAATAAAACTTTTAATCCACGAATCAAAATCAAAGAAAGGAAAACAGAAACTAGACGTTACTGGCCCTACCCTAAACTGGGGACTCCATTTCCCAAAAACGCAGGTCCACAAAAACTGAAACAAGAACAATCAGTGAGGAAAAAAAAAAGAATGAAAATCTGAACTTTTTGGGCAAGAAAGACACCCACACACAAAAGCTTCTTCCTTTGCCAACAAATTGCAGTCTTTCTTCTCCCTCTGCTAGATTTGGATTGGACCCATTTGAGCCAGGAGCCTGAGATTCAAGCTTGGAAGTGACAAAAGTGGTTCTTCTTCATAGGAGAGACCAGGGAGATTGATAATTTGGAACTGAGAGAAGTTGTTACAAGTGGTATCTACAGAAAGAACAGAAACAGAAGAGAAAAGGGGTTTCCAAAAACAGAACTGATATGGGCGAAAAGCTTGTCTTAGGAGATCTTTTTCTCATCCATCAAGTGCTTCCCGTGAAACCAAAGAGGTCTGTAAAGACCCTTTCTTTTTGTTTTTCTGATGCATTTGAATTTCATCAATTAAGATAATGGGTGTTTCATGTTCTTTACAATTCTCTTGGGTTGGGTTACAGTGCTTTTGCCTTTGTAGCCTCTTTGTCTATTAGGAGAATTTTGAAGAATGGAAACTTGGATATCCTGTATGGTTGAAGACTTAATGGCAAATGGCTGTTTGAGCGATCGTTTATAATATCATATGGTTACGGAATGACCAAGCAGAGCATAAAGCTATTCTGAGATGATTCATTATGCTTGATTGATTGTAAAGCATAAAAAAGATATTGCTTTTCAGTAGATTCTTTAGTTACTTTCTATCTTTTTACAAGAATCATTTTGTTTGCCAGTAATGGGTATCAAGTTTTATTGTCATATGGATGGCTGAATCGATATTCTAATGGAAGATAAAGCAGGCTTTTGAAGTTAGTTTTCAGTTCTGTTTTAATGTTTTCTAATTATAAGGAAGAAATAGATCATTATATGACTTAAAAAGATTTTATAAGTCACTGATTCAACCTGGAAAATTTTTTTCAATCGCAGGGCAATCCCATTCGAGCCTTAACAGAGTCAATCTCGTTTGGTAGATTTATGTCAGAACCTCTGGCTTGGGAGAAGTGGTCAACCTTTTCTCACAACCGCTACTTAGAAGAAGCTGAGAAGTTTTCCAAGCCAGGTTCTGTTGCCCAGATGAAAGCCTATTTTGAAGCTCATTACAAGAATAGGGTGGCCAAGAAAACAGTGGCCTTGCCTGGACAACAAAATTCTTCAACTGTGAATATACATGAAACAGAAAATGCAGGCAAAGCTGACTCTGGTCCTTCTGCAGATTCCCAGTCTACAGTGGCAACAAGTGACAATAAACAGCAAAATAAAGGTGTTTTTGATAGTAAGCCAACTCATGTTGCTCATGCAAATACATTTTGTTTGAATGGTCAAAGGGACCTTTCTGAAAATGCAAACCAAAGTGACACTTCTTCTCCCATGGATTCCAAGTCTGTAACGTCACGAGGTGACAATAAGCAGCAAGTTAAGGGTGTCCTTGATGCTAGACCAGCATATTTTGCTCCTGCAAATGGATTTGATCTGAATGGTCATACAGATCTTTCAGCAAATGCACAGATGGAAGGATGTGACAATGTAAAAGGAGAAAGTTTTGAATTTGAGAGCCCTCCTAAAGTGGAGACTCCAAGGCAGCTAGAAAATTCAGAAAACAATAACAAATGGACTGCTGCAATAGGAGATAAAACGCCTCAAAAGGTAATTTCTTGAGTTATGCTTTCCTGCCTGGAATATCCTGTTGACTATATTTTCTTACCATTCCAATTAGGAAGCTGCTGAAAAGGGGAATGTGGCTTTACCAGCTAATAAAAGAAGAATGAATTCCTCATCAAAGTTGTCAAGTCAGACTAAAGCATCTAAGCTCCCAAAGTCTTCTGCCAATCAGGTGAATTCCACACAGCCAAAATCCGGAGCAAGTGTAGCTGTCAACGGTAAGAAGTCTGCAGGAAGCCTGGTTGAAAAAAAGAGATTAACGCCAAAATCTGTCCACATGTCTATTAATTTTGGCTCTCAATCAAGGGAAACCGGTAAAAGTTCTGTCAGAATGTCAAAAGGAAGTTCAACTACTCCAAAAAATTCAGTAAGGGTAATTGCATTACCTATTTAGTCTTAATGATCTCAGTGAACATATAAGTGATGCATGCAGAGCTCAGGCGCATGCTTCTGCACCCCTCTCCCCCCCAAAAAAACCTAAAAAGGCCCCACCACTTTTTGTTCTATTTTAACCCATCAAGATGTAATGTGTTCCAATGCAGGCATCTGTTTACGGGGAATCAAAGTCTCCTTCTTCAATACATCCTTCATTGGAAGAGAGAAGGTATTGTGAGCCTACAAACACTATGTGGCCCTTTCAAATTGTTGTCTAATTGACAGAACCATGTCATGCAGTTACTGCAGCCCCTTGACCTGAACTTCCTTGATGGTTCACAGTTGTGTAGTACTTGATATGACATAGGCATATAGTTTTGTAGTAGAAACTAGTTGCTATACACATACCATGCACTTGAAAATATATGATTTTTGTTGAAGAAAATTTTACTCCTATCTAACAGATTCGCATTCCTTTTCCTAATTTCACCATTCTATTGGGGCTTGAATGGTTAGACACTAGAGTAGTGAAGGATGATATTTTCATGTTTTCTATAAAAAAATGAAAAAAAAGGGAGAAAATTTTGATTAATTACATGGCAGCTGCTCAAATTCTTCAAATCCAAGTGGAAGCAGAGCACAATGTCCAATTACATCTTCTCCTTTTAGCTTGAAATGTGAAGAAAGAGCTGTGAGACGAAAGGAGGCAAGATTAGACTCAGCAGTTCATTTTACTTATTCCTTGCACATTATCATGCCATGACACCGATTTTTTTCTTTTGGTAGTTTTTCAAAAAGCTGGAAGAGAAGAACAAGGAAGCAGAGAAAATGCATCTCCAAGTAAGATATTAGCTTGTTTTCTGTAACCTATTGGAGTTGTGTATCATCATGGGGCATCATGGGGGAGTTACCTCTTAGTGGGGAATATTATGGTAGATTTCAGGTTCTCTTGATCACATGAAATGAAATCAAGTTGAATGCAGTGCAAAGCTGATTGGAGTTATTTGTATTGGGGCAATTTTTTCCTCTGATTTACTTGCTGATTATCTTGGCAAATAATTTTTCTTTAGCTAAAGGAACAACTTGTGTTTGCTTCTCTTGATGTTACAATTGTCAGAAAAAACATATCTTCCCCCTTGCTATTGCGCAGGAGAAAGCAGTGCCTGATCCTAAAAGATCACAACAGAGAATATGCTTGAGAGGAAAATCGTGTTATGATTTGCACCGGTTGTCACAATCTCCTGGCAATCAGATGAAGAAGGTCCCTGCACATATTTCATGGCTTGTTTGGACATATTATTGACATTGCAATAAATCATGCATCAAGCTAGAAATATTATTCAGGTCTTAAAGATTCTGATATTATGTCAAGAAAATGTTCAACTCAAAATCTTAATTGTGAATTTCTAAAGTAAGTCAGTCTTGTACTTTGTTCACACATTTAACTCAATGAGCTTGAGCACAAGGGGCCATGTTAAAGTTTAATATATCATTCATTCCTAAGCCTTATCTAACAGCTTAATTTTTTGGGCAGATTGCTTTCTTGACATCCTCGAAAATGAATGCTAAGAATTTGGAGCTTGCCCTTCTTTATTCCAGTCTTCTCCTTAAATGCACAAGTTATACATTGCATTTCATTTTTCTTATGTTACTATTGTCTTGCAGATGCCATCAACACGACCCCAATCACCAAAACTTGGAAGGAAGCCAACTCCCAGTACAGTCCAAGAGTCAAGTTTTCAGAGGTCTGCGGTCAATGCCAAAAATCCAGAACTTGCCATGCTGAAAACTAGCCAAAGTCTAACCCGTTCGGTCATTTCACTACCAAAGAGGAAGGTACATGAGTCTTCTTCTTCTCCAAATATCTGGCGTTGAGCTCCTGAAGAGTGTTCGTGCAAACCATCCCTATGAAGAATCACTAAACCAGTAAGGTGCTTGTGCTGGTTGACTTTTGTAATTACACACTACAGAGAAGCAAAAGCTATGATGGAAGTATTCAGACTTGAGGGGTTTACACGGGGTGATAGTAGTATTTGTTGAGGGCTTGATGGTAGAATTTGTTGGGCTTCTTTCCAGAAATCAAGAGTCCTTTTCTCGTGTAAATGCAACGTTATAAGTTAAAGAAAGTTTTGAATAATAAGCATTGCATTGCAATCAGAGGATTGTATAAGCATGTTACTGCTCAGGCGTTTCCGTGAGATCTATGCTCGTAATTGCCAAGTTTCACTCTAATATCTCCCCCAGCAGTTCAAGTCAACCCAACTCACGCAATTGTCTTAGCATCATGATTGGCAAAACTTTATTTGATTTGAATAACTTCATTTAATTTTAATTTTAATGTACTTAAAATCAAAATTTACAAAATCAAAATAATTTAAATTTTAAATAATTTAACTTGGTAGATTTGTTACATACGAATCTCCATAAAAATCTTGAACTTCTGCCATAAACTTTAAGCATCTCTACCATTATTCAATTCAAAAAAGAAAATCCTTCTTATTATGAATTTCTTACTTACTTATAAATTATTTTATATTATAAAAATAATATTTAATAGAATTTCAAAATTTTTAATATTATATTTTATGTTATATAAAATAGTATCAATGTAGCAAGAGATATTTTGCATTGAATTCATTAGCTAAGGAATCGAAGCAAATAATAGCATAATTTGAAAAGAATTATTGAAGATGCAGTAGGAGTAAAGGACAATAAAAACAGAAGTAGAGAACAAAGATTAGCATACAAGCGCAATCCTACGCTTCTTTTGCTTTGCTGTCAAGAGGATGACAACGCATTACTGCAACATAGGCAACAACATGAACATAAAGGGCAATTTGATGATAGCAATTCATGAGGAATTAGTGTTGTCAGCATTAGATTAATCCGAAAGTAACATTGGTTACACAACATATATGTACACACATCATGTAAGCAGAAACGAAGTACACAAGCAAATTTCCAAACATTCCATCACTCAGGGTTCCAAAAGCTGAGTTGAATGCCTTGTATTCCCTCACCCAAACCTTTTTTTTTTTTCTTAAATTTACATATATAGCACTTGCCATATGCCTGCCGGTGCTTGATCACAGCTTTCACCATCCCAGATGAAAATAAAATTAAGGATCTCATGAATTGTGACAGCCACCTGCTGATCAGTAACTATGCAGCAGCTCGGCGAACTATATATACAGCTACCTCTCATTTCTTCAACCAGCCACTGGGGAGGGAGATCAAGCCTTGCCTTACTATATCCTATATGTACAATGAGTGGCTGGCAGTAAGAATGATTTGCTTTATTCTTGCTTGATGTTAGATCATGTAATCAAACAGCAATGCTTGAGTCTCAGGCAATGCAAGAGGCAAATTTTCAATGAAAAGATAGAAATGCCTCAGGTTCTCATTTGCCAGAGTTACCACATCAACTGTATCACCCTTGCTAAGCAGAACCCATAAATCTCCAGAGCTCACTCTCCTTAGGCTACCACGGCAAAAGGGGCAGGACTGAGATCTCACATTCCTGTTCAAATGACAACAGAAATAAATGCCACAATCAATAACAATTGAAATACTCAACTATTCAAAGTAAACAGCAGAAACAGGAAATAAAAGAACCAGTCATGGTAGCAGCCGATGCACAAGGAGTGCCCACAATTGGGCAGCACCATTTTTGCATTATTTTCCATGCATATCCCACATTCCTCTTCTCTTTCGATGTCATTGTCTGAGAACTTCCTCCTGTCCTCAGCCCTCTTTCTGCTCGAAACTTTGGTGCCTTCATCTCTCCCACAAGTGTTTTCCAATTTAATAGCCTCATCTTCAAGCTGTCTAAGCGCAGGGTATATAACAGCTGCATGAATATATTGGAATGAGATTTGGATATCTGAAAAAAGAAGTTTGGGAACCAAGGCCCTAAAAGCAAGTCCTCGAGCAGAACATACCATAAAATTCCCTTAGAGTTGCCTTCCTTTCTTTAGAGGACAACGTTGGCATTCCATCAACATAAACCTGGAAAAACACAATGAGCTTGTTCGACAAAAATTACAGAAAGGTCCTGTTTTTGTTGGGATCTTTCTAGAGATAACTAATAGATAACACCAACTCACCTTATACACAAGTATGTGGAGAAGGCCTAAATAGCTAGGAAGAGCATCAGTACAACTGTAGTCCATCCATTTCACCAAGAACAGGATGAAAGGGGCAATGGGGCTGTAAGACAATCTCATTTGCACACAATAGCCACAATAATCTCCTGGAAGAGCAGCTGCCCTGCAACCCCCCATCCCCACAGCCCCCAAACCACCGAAAAAAAAAAAAGGCAAACCACCCATCAAGAATCAATTGTGTCCTTACAGCATGACATCCAGCACAAAACATGCATCATGTGTGCATATCAAAAATAATGAAAGAGAGAAACTTTTGTGACTAGACTCATTTCAAAACAAAATTAAGAAGATAGTATTGATAAAGACAATTAACAATTACAACCTCTCTAGAACACCCATCTGATGACTTCCAAAAACCTAAAAAAAAAAAAAAAAAACTGCATTCATTCAAATTTGCTAAGTTCGTATTTGATAACAAGAAATTCCATACAATTACCACAATGGCCTGCAAACAAAAAAAAGGGGGGTAGGGAAGAAAAAAAAAAAAAAAAATCTTGCTTTTTTTGGGAGGTACATGGAAATTTTCCCCCTACCTAACACATGAATGGAACCAAACAGGCCAACCCAGAAGAGAAACCACAAAAGAACAAAACCACCTCTTTGATCAATCAATCAAATAGCAAAATGAATATATGTTCCACAGAAATTGAGCTCAGAGGAGCTACTATGCAAAATGGGAAAGCAGAATAGGTAAAAAAAAAAATTATAAATAAACAACTCACAAGCTATTGGCATGTTGAACATCAGCTTCAAGAGCTTTGAGAGATTCCCTAAAAGAAGAAGCTTTATCGGGCTGTTTTTGCCACATTTGTTCTCTTTGCCCCTCTTCAGTCCTGATCAAAAAACCTTAAGACAAAGACAAAAGAAAAACTATATATAGAGAGAGAGAGCTTGATGAACAAAAAAAAAAAGTTAGCTTTTTGGGGAGTGGGTTTTGTGCTGTTGATGGAATGTTGGAAGAGAAAGATCAGATGGGGACATTTTAATGAGTGAGAGAGAGAGCTGCAGCGTTGCTTAGTGATCAAACCTTTTCACACTTTAGCTTAAGAAAAGGAAGGGATGCCTTGTCTGTCCAATTCCTCTCTCTCTCCAACCTTTGCCTTCATAACTTCTTTTTAAGCATCTACTTGGGCCAAAGCATTGTTTCCAAACTCTGACTTCCTTCAGCTAATTATTATTCTTTATCCCCTATTTATCCCATCATTTTTTTTTAATGAAAGTGCATATTCTTTTTTATCTCCTTCTCTTTTTCAAGAATAAGAAAGAGACGCAAATATTGAAGTATATAATACAATTATTTGACAACTCTAGTAATATAAAATAGTAAAAAAAACATATCTTTGCATAAAATCACTTGCTTTAACTTCAAAAGTCGATTAATTAATGAATACACTTTTTTTTTCCTTTAATTTTACTGGATGATTATGTAATTTATTATAAATTCTTTAGTAATTCATAGTTTAAAGAGAACATTGATATATTAGAAATTTTTATTTGTATATTCAAGTTATATTATTAGTAGACTAAGATATAACTTGCGCATAGTTGGAAAACACATCAAATACGATGAAAACACAAAAAAAAAAACATATAGTTAAATAAAATAAAGTACTGATTTTATTTGTTAAGAAATGGAATTTGGGTTTCTCCAAAACACACATACAACATTAGGAAATTTCCTTTTAATATATTCTATCGAAAGAAAAAATGCCCTTTCATTAGAATAACCCCATTTTAATTCTAAATTCCCATTACTCGATGTTCAGTTGTAGAAAAATACTTATTTTCTCAGAATTATTTTTCAAAAAAAAAAAAAAGGAAAATTAGTGTCTTGTGTTCAAATCTGTCTTTTTTTCTTAAAAAAAAAAAAAGGAATTCTATTTCTTCATATTTAAAATGATCCATGTTGTTCCACAAAAAGTTTAAATATACAAGATATAATTTAATAATTACTAAATATAAAATTTGATGGTGAGATTTTGAATAAGAATTTTCCTTCCCAATCCTTTTTTTTTCTAAAAAAGAAGAAAAAGTTCAAAATATCACTGTTGCACCAACAAATGAGGTTTCATTTTGGATACTTTGGTGAGTTGGCCATTAGTTTGCTCTGATTGTAAATGCCCCCCCACTTTTTATTACCCAACCAATAAGAAAAAAAAAAAAAAAAAAAAAAAAAGCCCCCCTGAAGACTTATTCATAAATGCTTTGCAAGCCAGGCTATACTAACGATTTGACTAAAGTTTATGCTTTATGGCTAGTCCAAATAATTGGATGGGTTGCTTGGAACTATTTGGAAACATCAATTGAGGCATTAATTGATGGATCTACCGATTTTTGACCAATCAACGGCTGCAAATCCAGTCCGGGAGGAATGAAAATTGTGTTATATATTGGTTTTCCTAAATATATATTGTTCTAATTGCTTCTCAAATATAATTTTATATCTTATTATTATTATTATTATTATTATTATTATTATATATCATTTATTTTTTTATTTTTTAACGTAATTAATTATAATAATATAATATAAAATTACGTCTAGAGTGCGTTACTGTATATGTGTAGTCCAGCCAAGCCATGGATTGCAAGTCAGGAAGTTTCCCCACGCCCAATGTGGACTGGTGGGTCTACTTGGTGGCTTTTCTTTTCTTTTCTTTTTAGCAATTATTTGGGGGGGGGGGGTTTGCAACTTGGGCATATATCAACTGTCATATTTGCAAAATTCAATTCTATTTGTACGACCAAATTAAATGTATGTTCTGTATGTTGGGGTTGGTTGCCATGTTTAATGTATTGACTGTTACCTTTCTGGCATGGAGGTCACAAGAAGCAGGTCATTGTCCGGTTCTTGCAAATTTATGGTTTAAGACATCATGAATTTTAATTGCAAAAACAACTTTTTTATTATAGATAAAAATATAATTATATATTGAATTTTTAAAAAAAATTTAAAATATAAAATTTTATGCAGTAGAATACTCTTTTAAAAGTTTAGACAAGCATTGAAAATTGGAGTTTTGAGTTTGAGATTTTCAAGAATTTTATCAGAAAACAACTACATCTACTAAATATTAAGTGTTTTCTTTTTCTCGTCCAGTTACATAAAAAATGGTCATTCATATTGGGATTATTTTCTATACAATGGAGGTCAATATTTGCAAAATAAAATTACTATAACTTAAATTTAGAACAAAAAAAAAAATTCTCTACCAATGTACCACGAGACATTCAAGTTAAGACTTTTGAGAAATTGCGATAAAAGAAAAAGAAAAAAAGAAGACTTTTATGACAAATTGACCCAAAAAATCAAAATCTTTGTCAATAAAATAATGAGCACCACCCACTTTGAAGCTTAAGCTCATTTAATATGGTAAAAGAGATGGGGCTGGACTTAGAGGTATTATTATTACGTGGACTGTTGATTATCTCATTTGGGTGTGGTTGTGGGGTCAAGTACCTAATGCCAATGCCAAAACCCTGCAAGGAGAACTGGGTGATGGATTCTGATCGATGGTGAAGGTTACCTAAAAGATGGAGTAGGAGGAGTTATGGGAGACTGGGACCAAATGGGAAACCGCAATTTTGTGTTGCGAGATTGGCCTGCGTCTCCATGTCTCCACCAGCTAAGTTACAGCACAAAAGTTCTTTCTTTTCAACGATGTTGCTTTCAGGCTCTCAGCCTATGTAAGGTAGCCTGGACGCGTCTCATTGATTTGGAGAAGTAAATGTTTATGCATTAATCTAGTAAAGATGATATTCCACCCGAGTTTAGAGTACACAATTGACACTTCCTTCTGCAGCGATTGAATCCTCTTTTAGTTAGCCAGAGGAGTTATTTTATTTTTTCTCATGGATATATATATATCTATATCATTAGAAAAAATATATATATAAAATAAAATTTAATATATCATTTATTATATAATTTCGTTTTTTTTTATTTGAATAATTTTTTAATACGATGATATTAAAAATTTTATAATTAAAAAAATAATAATTTCAAAGTGTATTATATATAATATACTAAGATTCAAATTCAAAACTTAAATTTCTATATAATTATTTTAGTATTATTGAGTTAAAATTTACTAATGATAATATTAGAGTTTAAACTCTAATTGTTAGAACAAAGAGTTCAACAACCTTTTAAAAACCAATCACTTGTGTTGGCTAAAACAATGGGAAATTTCATAGATCCTTTATATCCTTTTGTTTTTTTGACCCACTTTATATCTATCTTTAATTCAAAGACAAAGTCGCTTGTGCTTGGTGTGGATCCCTTTTCCTTGTTCTGCTGTTGTAGCTGGCTTGTAGTTTTGAGATTAAAGATGGAAATTTGGTGGGTGGGCTGGGGGGGTGGGGGAGGGGGGGGGGGACCATTATTGAAATATCCATTTGCTGTCCAGATTGGGATGCCCATCACCTACATATACTTGTTCAAACCTGATGTGGGCAAAAAGCTGCAGACAACTTGGTCTAAAAGTTACCAACAAGAAGATTTTGTGATTCTCAGGAAGCAAAATAGCATACTCAAGCCCCTAAATTTCACAAAATTTATTGTTTAGTCCCTCTGTTATTTAATTCATCCAATTGAATCTCCAAACTTTGCTCAACCCTTCAATTTGGTTATACATGTGAAGCATTAAAAGCTTTTTTTTTTTTTTTTTTTTTTTTTTACAGGAGGCAAGTTAAAAGGTGGGTGTTATTGTATTGATATACCGTGAGAATCAGAAGTCATTGTATTTGTTTCCAGTTATCCAGTGTAATGGCTATAATAGAAAATTACTAATTTGTATAATAAAGTCAATTCCTTGATACTGTGTTAACTATTGAAGCGAGATAAATAAACAGTGTATACACATTAATTTATTGTATAGAATTAGACTATATATATATTATTTAGAGGTCAATTAATAATTCAAATGGATTTGTCTAAAATTGAATTTGACACAACTTATATAATTGAAAAGTTAATGTCTTATGAATTGAAATATACAAACAATTCCCCACGGCAAAGGCACACATTTTCCTTAAAAAATGCAGCAATTTTCTGCTTTTGGCCAAGACGATAAAAACAAATGTTTAATTAATGTTTTTATTAGTTGTTTGCTTTAGCTTGGGTCACAATCTTTTTTCAAAGGAACAAAAGTGAAACTGAAGTCTTTTTTTCTTGGAAAAGAAGATTCCAAAGTGGAGAAGATGATACTAATGTGAAATGCACGAACTCCTCAATCAATAAAGGCCAAAAGATATAGCACCAGTGGAGAGGAAAGATGGTTTAGATGCTGCTGAACTGAACTTGACAGTTTAGATTTCATCAGTCACTGAAAATATACCCAAAAAAAAAAATAAAAAATCACAGAATAGCAAAAAGGACTTGGCCTGTCTTGCTGTTCTTCAATGGCTTTATATTCTCATTTTCTGGTTCTTTTTTCTTCCTTTGTATCTTCAGTTGTTTGCCAAGTAACAGGTATGTCGTTCCTGAGTATGAACTTGTGTTCTTTGAAAGCTTTTTCATTGAATTTGGTGCCATTAAAATATATGAAATGTATTTAACATAATTTCTTGAGAACGAATTCCTACTAAATCACAAGTACAATACTTTGTTATAGAAATGCCCATAAAAAACACATAACAATGTGGGTTTAGCAGAAACAATAGCCTACTATCAGGTCTTGCTGAAGCAACATTAATCCTAATCACACACAACAGTAGCTATATGCAGAGATCAACTTCTCATAATTCTGTTCTGTTTTGTACTAGATCACATAGAGCACCACCCAAAAAATGTTTCTATGGAACAATGACAGAAAAGAATTCCATGAAAAAATGACAGAAAATGATAGTTTATTCCAAAATTGGGCAAATATTCCTTCTGTTCTGCATAGTTTTGCCGGTACTAAAAGCTTCTAGCGATTCATACATGCAGAGTTCATCAGTATCGATTGTGGAGGCACAGGCAACTACATTGATCCAAGGACTGGACTGACATGGATTTCAGACAATGGTATGATGAAACATGGGAAATCAGCCACGGTACAAAATCCAAGTGGAAACTTGGTGCAGTACCAGAGACGCAGAGATTTTCCTACAGACAACAAGAAGTACTGCTACACTTTAGGCTCCGAAGAGAGGAGGCGTTATATTGTCCGTGCCACATTCCAATATGGCGGTTTGGAAGATGAATATGCATACCCCAAATTTGAGCTCTACTTAGATGCAACGAAATGGTCAACTGTGACAATATTGGATGCTTCAAGAGTGTATGTGAAGGAAATAATTTTCCGAGCTCCTTCAAGTTCAATTGTTGTATGCGTATGTTGTGCTACAACTGGTTCTCCGTTTATATCAACTTTAGAGCTGAGACCCTTGAACCTTTCAATGTACGCCACTGATTTTGAGGATGATTTCTTCTTAGAAGTAGCTGCTAGAGTAAATTTTGGTGCTCCGAACAAGGATGTCCTAAGGTAAGATTATTTCAGGTCTTGCTGCGTGACCTTATATGCAATTTGATGTTACTACGTTCTAGCAGAAAGATGCCTGAATGATGTTGTTTCCCTCAGGTATCCAGATGACCCCTATGACAGAATATGGGATTCGGATCTTGATAAAAGGCAAAATTTTCTGGTTGGTGTGGCCCCTGGCACAGTTAGAATCAATACATCAAAGAATGTAGATATTATGACCAGAGAATACCCTCCTGTCAAAGTAATGCAGACAGCTGTTGTTGGCACTGAAGGCGTGCTTAGTTATAGATTGGACCTTGAAGATTTCCCTGCCAATGCTCGAGCTTATGCATATTTTGCTGAAATTGAAGATGTGAAAGCAAATGAGACTCGAAAATTTAAGTTGGAGCGACCTTATGTTCCTGACTATAGCAATGCTGTTGTCAATATTGCAGAAAATGCAAATGGAAGCTACAGACTTTATGAACCAAGCTACATGAATGTGTCTCTGGACTTTGTTCTGTCATTCTCCTTTGTTAAGACCCAAGATTCTACTCGAGGACCGCTCTTGAATGCAATTGAAATTAGTAAGTACCTAAAGATTGCATCAAAGACTGCTAGCCAAGATGGTATGTCTACAATCTCTGGACACAACGTATGACTCTCTGCAGTAAAAAGCTTGTTAGCCCTGGAATTATAGAATTTTATAGATTAACCATGTTTTCAATTTTTAGTGGCTGTACTCAATGCCTTTCGCTCCATGTCTGCTGGAAGCTATTGGATAAGTGAAGAAGGCGATCCATGCATCCCAACTCGCTGGGATTGGTTGACTTGTGCCTCAACCAAACCACCAAGAATCACAAAAATGTAATTTTTCTTATGTTAGTTAATGGCAGATGTAGGTTCATTTTGAAGCTTACTGCATTTTAATCAAAGTAGTCACAGCTTATAATAACACTAATTCTTAGTTGCACCACTAATTATTTGACCATTTGTGGGACTTCTGCATAGTCATCTACAATGAAAAAATATATTGGGCTTTGTCTAATGCCTTTCATGGTTTCATTCACGAGTTTGCAGAACAAGTGTGCCAGGATATTGTTTTTATATGCACCCTGAAAGCTGCAGAAGTGGATACAATCATATGTTTCCATGAAATATTAGTGGTCTATTCATGAATAGCCAGGCCAATTTATTCAGAAGCTCACATATACTAAACTTATTTTTAGATCCTTCTAATTGATGATTTGATTGATCTGCTGAATAGTTCACTGCCAGGCAAGAATGTGAAGGGAGAGATCCCACCTGAGATCAATAACATGGAAGAATTGGAAGAATTGTAAGCACTATTGTCCATGAATGTATTGTATTGCATCTATGTTGATCCTTGTCACACGCCTTTATGTTTCCTTAGGTGGCTGGATGGTAACTACCTCACAGGGCCACTCCCTGATATGAGCAATCTTGTCAACTTAAGGATTGTGTAAGCTTCACACCTTGTGTTTTATCGTTTGTTCACAGTGTGTGCATGCTTTTGTGAGTTAATCACCATCACCTAGAAGAAGATTGACTAATCCATTGCCTGTCCCATTTGATAAAAATGCAGGCACTTGGAAAACAATAAGTTGACTGGTTCATTGCCCAAATGCTTAGGTAGTCTGCCAAACTTGCGAGAACTGTGAGTAGCACTCTGAGCTTTCTTAATTAGTCCGGAGGTTAGTTGTGCATGTATCTATGCATAGGTATGCTACTCATGATATTCCACAACTGTGAAATCCTTAAATGGCAGGTATATACAGAACAACTCCTTTAGTGGAGAGGTACTCCCGGGGCTGTTAACTGGAAAAGTGATATTTGAGTGAGTATGTCTGAAATTATTCGTGCATTGGCTTTACTTGGGTTCTATTGCATTATACGTAAAAGATTGCACCGCTTTCATTTGGTCCCGAAGACAGTCAATGGATTGGCATTACCTATGCTCTGTCATATGTCCGATCAGTTGCATCCTATAAACTCAAACTCTCGTGGCAAAGGAATGCCTCCTGCATCAAGGATCACACAGTGCAAACTTTGCAGTTCATGAAGAAATTAAAATATATACATGACATGAATAATAGATCTAGGTGATAAGAATTATCACGCTATGTCATGCAGATTATTAGAAAGAACTGTCTTTTATTTTAACTTTCAGATATGAAGCTAATCGTGGGTTGCATAAGGAGGCAGAAAAAAGTAAGCACTTCAAATTGGTACTTGGAGCTTCCATTGGCGTACTTGCACTACTATTGGTTCTCTTGGTAGTAAGCTTACTTTTCCTGCATACTCTTCGAAGAAAGAAGCCTAATCCGGAGGCTAACGAGCAAGGTGTGTAAAGATCAATTATTCTCGTGTTGTTTTCCATAGGCTTTAGCTTTCCTTTTATTTTTTGACTTATCCAACCAGGTAACTCCCTGCCTGCTAGTGCCAAACCCTCAAGCACTTATTCTATTTCACGGGGTTGGCACTTGGCGGATGAAGGTGTCTTGCACTATATCTCGCTCCTTGAACTTGAAGAAGCTACTAAAAATTTTTCCAAGAAAATTGGGGAAGGAAGTTTTGGTACTGTCTACTATGGCCAGATGAAAGATGAAAAAGAAGTGGCGGTCAAAATAATGGCAGACTCATCTAGCCATCTTACACAACAGTTTGTGACCGAGGTGCTGTCATCTTAGCCACACAATTTTGCTGAAGCAGCTGGAGTTTTAAAATTTTCAACTAGAAACTCACGACATTACCACATTGAGATTCGTAAACATTACTTTGAAGTAAAAGAGTTAGTTTATTAATCATCGGAACAATCTTGCAGGTTGCCCTTTTGTCAAGAATTCATCATAGAAACTTGGTTCCATTGATTGGTTATTGTGAAGAACAACATCAGCGTATCCTAGTCTATGAATACATGCACAATGGAACCCTGCAAGATCGCATTCATGGTCTGCACACGTCAAATAGTCTACATTTATGTCCTATATTCTCTGCTGTTGTATGACCAATAAAACAAATTCAACAACATGATCTGCCAACAGGTTCTGTGGATCCAAAGCAGCTGGACTGGCTGGCCCGCCTACAAGTTGCCGAAGATGCAGCAAAAGGTTTAATTTGAAACTTCTTTTATGTGTCTGCATTATTTGGCTTTGCGCTCATAGAATGAACACAATTTTAGATACCTGCAGGCCTTGAATATTTGCACACCGGATGTAACCCCAGCATAATACACCGAGACGTAAAAACAAGTAACATTCTCCTAGACATCAATATGAGAGCAAAACTGTCAGACTTTGGACTCTCAAAGCAAGCTGAAGATGATTTAACCCACATATCCAGTGTAGCACAAGGAACCGTTGGTTACCTTGATCCTGAGTAAGTTATCTCTACCAGGTCCGCATAATTGATCACTTTTTTTCTGCCTTGTCATCAACCGATCATGTACTGTCCTCTGACAGGTACTATGCAACTCAGCAATTGACAGAGAAAAGTGATGTATACAGTTTTGGTGTCGTTCTCCTGGAATTGATATCGGGGAGAAAACCAGTTGAAGATTTTGGCGATGAACAGAGCATTGTTCACTGGGTATGCATGTGAAAATTTCCATTCATTTCACAGTTGGACTCAGAACAAACATTGTTGAAGGTGGCCTTGCCAAAACACAGATAATCCTGCAGAATACTTGTTCATCTAGACTTGTTGTTTTGCAGGCAAGGGCATTGATCCGTAAAGGAGATGTGACAAGCATTGTGGATCAAGTTGTGCTAGGAAATGCCAGGATAGAGTCCATTTGGAGGATGGCTGAAGTTGCTATCCAATGTGTTGAACAACGTTCGGTTTCCAGGCCAAGGATGCAGGAGATAATCCTGGCGATACAAGAAGCCATCAAGATAGAAAAAGGAGGAACTGATGGAAGCAAAAAACTTGCTTGCAGCAGCTCAAAGGGACAATCTTCAAGGAAGACATTGCTAACAAGCTTTCTTGAGATTGAAAGCCCTGACTTGTCAAATGGTTCCCTGGTCCCATCTGCCAGATAACATTTTACACCAATTCTATGCCAGCATCCTGACAAGGAAGTTCCACACCAAATTACAAGCTTTTAATTATATAAATTAAGCCTTGTTTGCAGATTCCTTTGAGGGTCCACCTGATATCGCCTATGTAGGTATTACCAATGTACCATATTCTTTTGAAGATAATTACATGAATCTTAATACGTTAAATTTAATGACGATTTGTTTATGTGTGATTGGATTTCACAAATTTTAATATCATATGAACTTTTTGGTCAATTAGAATTAATTAATAACGTGTTTAGAAACTTGCTTGATCGAGTATTAAGTGGATAATGTTCTTTAATTTCTAAATTAAACTAACACTTAAAAAAAAGAAATGTGCAACAAGCCCTGTCATTACTAGTGAGTGACAAGCTTAGAATAGCTTTCTTCACTTATTACATCTAAAATTTAATAAACTTCAAAACTCAATGAATCTAATATCTAAATATCCGAAAAATTGAATAATTTAGCCTGAATCTGATCCGACCCGACCCCATGCGTTTGCCATTTCTATTTGTAGGATGGGACCTTATTTGGCGTATCCGGCGTCGTTTCATCGTTGGGATATCATAACCGCGCCAACTAGCCGTTTCTTTAACCTTTTTGGTTCGTTTTCGGTCGGTGCATTTACTACCCTACGGTCTACGCTCACTGACGTCCGGAGTTCAGCGGCCAATGAGAACGAAGCAGCGACACAAAAAGTCAAAGAATACGGAAAAAGAAATATTACTCTGCTTCGCACTTGGCGCTTGCGCAGATCAACAAACTCAATCTCCGTCTTCCGATTACAATCCGAAGAAAATTGCCGTCCAAAGGTCAACGATCAATCAGCGCACTCCTTTATTTTTTCGGGAAAAAAAGAGTAAATTTCAATTCTTGATTCTAGGGTTTCCATTTCAGTGAATTCGTTACGTTTTCCCCTCCGAAAAACTCGCCAGATCGAGAGCGATTGTTGTTTTTAATTCATCGAAATGTCTGACAATGGAGATGCTGCTGCAGCCGCTGCTGCCGCCGGCGGGCACAACAATCCAGTGATAGCAAGACCATCGGAAGAAGATGAAAACGAAGGAGAAGAAGAATCAGAAAATTCCTCAAATGGAAGTTATGGAACTTCCGTTCCTCAGACTCCTCTTAATCAGGTATTAATCAATCGCCATTTTTCTTTTGAATTCTTTGCATTTTTTATTCTGGTGTATTCTTCTGGAAGTTCTTGAGCTTTAGCTGATCCCAGGAAGACGAGTCGGTTTTTGTATTACATCGCGTGGAGAGTAAGGAAGATACGTTTGTTGATGCCAACGACGACATGCAAGAGAATACCGACAATGGCTCCCAATATGCTGACGATGATGACGTGACATCTTCGGCGGCCAAGCTGGAAAAGACCGTCGTGGACAAAGACGGTATAGTAAGAGAATACCAGGTCTTTTGTTTCTGTTGTTCATTTTATTGTCTTTTGTTTTGTTTTGTTTTCGTTTGTTTTTTTTTTCCCTGTTTTTCAAGAATTGAAATCATGTATGGTTGTTGAATGAAGGAAGAAAAGGAGGGACTGTTAAGGAAACTTGCTGAATTACGTCATGAGCTCAAGACTTTGGATGGAAGACAATTGCCGGATGGTGAGGAGGAAGAGATAGTGGCAGTTTCTTCTGTAAGTGAGCTGATTGGTGAATGCTCGCAGTTTGTTAAAGCTGCTTTGGAAGAGAGGTTGCGGAATGAGAGTGTTATAAGGGAGCTTCAACAGCAAATTGAGGATCTCAATGTGAGGAATCAGATTGATCAGAGTGTTGAGGTTGTTGCTGACAGGATGTTGGCTTCGCTTGGGGCAGTGGTTAACCAAGGGGAGTTGTTGGATTATTCTGTGATGGGAAAGATTGCCCTTGTTGAGAAAAGCACTTCTGTGTTGGTGGAACAATGTAGCTGGATGTTCAATGAAATGGAACAACTTAGGCATTGTTTGTCTGAAGCAAGAGTGCAAGAGGAGTTTAATCCTTGGTCTGTTTTTGCTGATGCCCGTGGTGAGTTGCTGGAGCTAAAGAAGAAGGAAGCAGAGGTGGTGGAGAAACTTAGCTATTTAGAAGATGAAAATAGGAAATTGGGTGAAGAGGTTCAGAAGGAAAGGGCAGTGGCTGAATCAGAGAATGCAGAACTTGAAAAGGTGAGGGAGGAACTTGAGCAGGAAAGGAAAAGGTCTGCTAGTACAAAGGAAAAGCTCTCCATGGCTGTGAACAAAGGGAAGGCTTTGGTTCAGCAACGGGATTCGTTAAGGCAGTCTCTGGCTGAGAAAACAAATGAGCTGGATAAATGTTTGGATGAATTGCAGGAGAAGTCAAATGCAATTGAGGCTGCTGAGATGTATAAGGGGGAATTGATAAAATGTGAAAACCTGGTTGCGTCATTACAGGAAAAGCTTTCTCAGAGGAATGCAATTCTTGAGAGCTTTGAAGAATATTTTTCGCAGACAAGTGTACCTGAGGAACTTCAGTCTGTGGATATTGTTGAGAGATTAAAATGGCTTGTAAATCTGGTTGCATCACTGCAGAATTCACTTTCACTGAAGAATGTGACTTTTGAGAATCTTGAGGAAACATTTTCACAGAGTACCCTTCCTGTGGAGCTAAAAGCAGCAGATCTTAATGAGAGACTGAGATGGCTTATAAATTCAGTTGCATCACTGGAGGAAACACTCTCACAGAGGAATAAAATTCTTGACCACCTTGATGAAATTGTATCCCAGATCAATGCGCCGCCGGAACTTCAGTCAGTAGATAATCTGGAGAAATTGAAATGGCTTGTGAATGAGAGGAATGCCCTTAAGGGTGATCTGCTGGCCTACCAGAGACTGAAAGATGCTTTACCTTTGATTGATTTACCTGATTTTGATTCATCTCCTGACTTGGAAACTCAAATACTCAGGCTTAAGGATTCATTTAATCAAGCAAAAGCCAAAATAGAAGTGTTGCAAGATGATATCACTAGGACAAAGGAAGCTGCACATGTTGAGGTTGAGCATCTAACTGCTTCACTTTTGGCTGAATCACAAGAAAAGGAATTTATTAAAGCAGAGCTGGAGAAGCTAGCATGTGAACATGAAGATATTGTGAAGAAGGCACATCAAAGCTCTTCTGATAAGAATCAAATGGTGAGGATGTTGCTAGAGGGCTTCGGAATACCGGTAGATGGTGAAGAAGGAACCCATGAGACTCATTCGGACGTGGCTACACTAATCAATAGATGTGTTGGGAAGATAAAGGAGCAAATCAGCACTTCTTTTGATACTTCTACTGCTAATGCCAACATGTTTGAAAAAATGCAGTGTCTTCTTTATGAAAGAGATCAGGAGTTGTTTCTCTGCCAGAAACTTCTAGAAGAAGACACAATGGCAAGATCAGAGGTTGCCAGTCTGTCAAATGAATTGAAAGTGGTGTCTCAAGAACTTGCAGTTTTGAAGGAAGAAAAAGACAATCTGCAGCAAGAACTTGAACGATCAGAGGAGAAGTCTGCTTTGTTAAGGGAGAAGTTGTCTTTGGCAGTTAAGAAAGGTAAGGGACTGGTTTCAGATCGGGATAATATGAAAATTATTATAGATGAAAAGAACTCAAAAATTGAGAAATTAAAGCTTGAGCTAAAGAAGCAAGATTCTAAAGTTGCCGAATGTGATGATAAGGTAAATCAATTGTCTACTGCCTTGGAGCAGATACCAAAGTTGGAAGCCGATCTCACTGCTATGACAGAAAGAAGGGATCAACTTGAGCAGTTTCTATTGGAGAGCAATGGCATGTTGCAGAGAATAGTCAACTCAATTGACCATATTGCCCTTCCTGTTGATTCATTTTTTGAAGAGCCCCTAGAAAAGGTGAATTCACTTGTAGGATACATACATGAATGCCAGCAAGCTAAGAACCATGTGGAAGAAGAATTGGCAAAATTTAAGAAAGAAACCATCGCCCTGGCAAGCAAGTTAGAAGAAGCCCAAATCACTATTAACTCTCTGGAAGATGCATTGTCAATTGCAGAGAGTCGCATCTCTCAACTATCTGAAGAAAATAAGGAAATATTAGTTGCGAAGAAAAATCTTGAACGAGATTTGCAAAAAGCCACGGATGAAGCTATTGCTCAAACTAGCAAGTTTAGTGAGGCTTGTGCTTCTAGAAAATCACTTGAAGATGCATTCGCACTGGCAGAAAATAACATTTCTCTGCTTGTCAAGGAAAGGGAAGATGCTGAACTCAGCAGAACCACTGCAGAGACTGAAGTGGAGAAAGTAAAAGAGGAAGTTGCTATCCAAAGTAGCAAACTGACAGAGGCACATGGAACAATAAAGTCTCTAGAAGATTTGTTATCCCAGGCTGAAGCCAAGGTTACTTTGCTGAGTGATCAAAACATTAATGCTCAGGCTGGGAGAATGGATTTGGAGAATGAGCTAAAGAAGCTGAGGGATGAAGCCAATTCCCAGGTTGGTAAGACGACTGAGGCTTTTACAACCATTAAATCACTGGAAGATGAATTATCAAAGGCTGCAAATAATATTTTTGTGCTTGAAGATGAAAAAAGGGTTGCGGAACAGGAAAATTCTGCCCTTCACTCCAAGTTGAAAGCGTGCCTGGATGAGTTAGCTGGAACTAATGGCAACTTAGAATGCAGGTCGGTGGAGTTCATCCAGAATTCTAGAGATCTTCAAATGCTCGTGAAAAATGAGAACCTGTTGTCCATTGTGAGTCAACATTTTGAGAAGGAATTTGAGAGCTTGAAAAATATGGATCTGATTATCAAAGACATATGTAATCATCTTGTTGACACAGGTTCAGAAATGCTACAAAAAGAACACCCTGTCATGGAGGTAATAACTAGACACACGCGCACACACACATGCACACGCACACGCACATGCACACAGCTTAATATCTTTTTCTCTTTCCTCTGAGTGGAACTTCTAAAGTTTTCCAGGAATATTCACGCATGTTCCCATATGACCTTGGTAATATTGTAGACATTGAGATGTATAATGGTGCACACACACACACACACACACACACGGGGTCAGCTTAATATCTTTTTCTTTTTCCTCTGAGTGGAACTTCTAAATTTTTCCAGGAATATTCACGCATGTTCCCATATGACCTTGGTAATATTGTAGACATGGAGATGTCTAATGGTGAGGTAAATGCAGCAGACATTGACAATGTTTCCTTGTATCTTAAGAGCATTGTGGAAGGCTTGCAGTTGAGAAACAAAGTTGTTGCAGAAAATTTTGAAGGTTTCTTCGTCTTCATAGATGAGTTTATTGAAGCACTGCTGAGAAAGTTGAGGACAACGAAGGATACAGTAATAATGATTGCTAAGCATGTAGAGCCCATGAAACAGAAAATAAAGGATATGGAATTGCATAAAGAGGAACAGGAAAGAATAATAGCCACTTTGGAAGAAGATTCTAAAATTTTGCTCTCTGCTTGTTCTAATGCTACAAGTGAACTGCAGTTTGAAGTGAAGAACAAGCTACTAGAACTGAGCTCTGTTCCTGAGCTTCAAAAGCTAAATCATCAATGGACTCCAGGTGTGACTGAATTTGGTGGGGATGACACAACACCTCCACAAATGCTTGATGACAGCCTATACGTCAATATGGCAGAAAAATTATCTTTGGCTACAAGAGAAGTTCATAAATTGATTGAACAGTTTGAGGCCACAAGTAATGTGGCAGCTGCTGCAATCGAAGAATTGCAGAACAAGGTGGGGGAGATCAGAGAATCTTCTGGAAAAGCCATAGAAGAAAGGGATCAATATCAAATTAAGGTTGCCAAGTTGGAAAATGATATAGATAACCTACAAAATTCCTGCAATGAGCTGAGGCACAAGATGGAAGATTATCATGCCTTAGATGAAAAGTTGAAGGAGAAGAAGGCAGAAATTTCAGCTTTGCATGGCAATTTGTTGGTGAAAGAACGAGGTTTGTTTCACACCTATTTTTATATAAAACTATCTAGTTTGGTTGTTTTGTTTTCTGTGGTCTCTACTAAGTAAGTTCTCCACTTGTCTCAGAGGCAGAAGATCATCTCATGTTGGCATCACAATTGAAAATGCTGTTTGACAAGATAAATAGGATTGAAGTTTCTTTTGGTGAGTCAGAGGAAGATATGGAGCCCCATCAGTCATTCAACATTAAGAAACTTTTTCACATTGTTGATAGCATAACTGAGTTGCAACACCAAATAAGAGTCCTATCTCATGACAAAGATGAGCTACAATCAACCCTGACAACAAAGAATCTTGAAATTGAACATCTAAAGGAGTACTCTGATACGCAGACTAGACGTGAGCAAGAATCTGAACAAATCAAGAGTGAAAGGGCTGAGACAACATTAGCTCTGGGAAAAATTATTGATATGTTAGCAGGCGATGAATTATTTGGAGATGAAAAAACTGCTTCCAACAGTGTTCCAGGACTTCTACTGCTATTAGAGAAAAGGATCATGGCCCTGCTCTCTGAAGTTGGAAATTCAAAATCCCAAGGTGAGGAACTTGGTAACCAGCTGCTTGGAAGCCAGAAGGTTATAGGTGAATTGTCAGCTAAGATTAAATTGCTTGAAGATTCAATTCAAAGCAGAACCAGTCAACCAGAAATTGTCCAGGAGAGGAGCATCTTTGAAGCGCCTTCTGTGCCTACTAGCTCAGAGATATCTGAAATTGAAGATGTGGTAAATGCGTTTTGTATTTGTTTTTCCATTATTAATTTCTCTCCTTTTACAAGCTCATCACATTTTGTCATGGAAAGGGAGCTATTTAATTTCATTCCTTTACCCGTGGCCCAGTCAACTGAACCGCTGATTAAGTATGATTGATTTTTTTAAGCTTGTTATTTGGTATCAGAATTTAGAATTTTAGTTTTCTATAAAATGGCATCATAACCGGATTTTTTCTCAGTCTTCACATTGAATTAGTCACGTTTACCATGAAGAGTAAATAATCCAGGGGATTGTTTCATCATCTGGGGGAAAAAATGGTTTCTGCTTTTGGTTGATTCACTATGTTTTGAGAGTTGTCATAAAATCAAGAAGTTGAATATTAAGTCTCATCTTGATGCTTGCATAGGGATCAGTTGGAAAAAATGTGGCATCTTCTGTTCCCTCAGCTGCTCAGTTGCGAACCATGAGGAAAGGATCAACTGACCATCTTGTCCTCAGCATTGACTCAGAATCTAGTAGTCAGCTCAGCAGTGAGGAAACCAACGAGGACAAAGGTTTGCATTCTAAATTTCATATTACCAAGCAGTGTTTCAAAGCTAGGAAAATTAATTTGTTTCCTAATGGCAGGACATGTGTTCAAGTCTCTGAACACATCTGGTCTTATACCCAAACAAGCCAAGTCTCTTGCAGATCGGGTTGATGGAATATGGTAAGCTGCTCAGCTTTCATGGGTTCTTGTTTTGCGCCACTCTTCTCTATACCGAGTCTCTTACATTGGCTTTGCACGCATGGATGCTCACAAGTGATAGGCTGCAGAATGATCATTTGGTTTTCCTTAATAATCACAGCAGCATCATTTCGGCTGCTTATTTTGCCCTTTTGCATTTGGAAGGGAATAATTATATGGTTAAGCAAAAAGTTCTGGATTGGATTGCTTGCATCAACTTCAAACTAAGTATTGCTTCTTAACCTGTGCAGGGTATCTGGTGGTCGGGTTCTAACGAGTCGTCCACGGGCGAGGATAGGCATAATTGCCTATTGCCTCTTCTTGCATTTATGGCTTCTAGGAACCATCTTGTGACAAAGTCTGATCATTACATTGCCAGACCGTAATTACAGCATTGATAGCCATCATTTATAACCTGTGTTGTAGATACTTTTCCCCCATTAATTTACTTGTTTTGCCCCGCGAATACCATGTTTGTATTCATATTTTCACCCACATTTCATTCTCTGTAGTCATATTTGAGTGTGCAGAGAATCCAGGCCTTTGTGGTTGTTAGAAAATGATCTGCATTCTTGTTAATTAGTCTCTTTTTGAGAATCAAGATACAGGTTCACGAATTGTAAAAAAATGCCTTCTAATGTTAAAATGACTCTCTCTCTCTTTCTTTCTTTCTTTTTCTTTCTATGTTGTTTTTATTGTTCGAAGTGAATTGGATTCATCCCATTATGGTCTGATAAAAGGGTTTAGGCTTCTCCAACATTTGGCATTGAGGACCACACTAATTTGGGTTAAGTAAATTAATTAGTAATCAGGAAACATAAAGAAACGGATAGACGAAAATTGGGCCTCTCTCTCTTTTTCCTTGCGGAGGATTTGGACCTTGCCGATTCTTGTCAATAGTCTCCGGCTTCGGTGCCAACTGAGGAAAACTTTTAGTAAGGCCTAATGGCAAATTCAAGAGGCCTCAACAAAATATTGTTTGATCTCGGATCACAATCATCCTCGCATTTTCCGTTTCTTTCTTTTCCTTCTCACTTTCCGGGAAAGAAATCGAGTTGATTTCCCATATTTTGTTTTTTACTATTTAGATTAAAGACTAAAAATCCAACCAGCCATCAAATCTAAATATCTAAGATTTTAAAGTTTAGTTGATTAAAACCAATCGATTCAATTCCATTCGTTTTTCAAATCACTTTCCAATATTTGCCGCCCTCCTCTGAATGCGTACCACCTGAAACTTTTTGTGTACATGATCGGCTGTCTCTCGTGTAGCCCTGCCGATGCTTTTTGCAGCTTTGTCTTTTTGAATTAAAATCTGCTAGACCGTCTCCTAGCCGTCCCAATTAATTAACAAGTGTCGCCAGAAGAGACAAATGGTCATGCTGTGCTCTGGCAAAAGATATTTCAGCGACACTACCAAAAGCGTTCCTCCCAAGTACAAGTACAAGCAAAAGAAACAAACAAAGCCTTCAATATAATTCTCAACAATCTTTTATTTAAAATGAAATGGGCCATTGCCCATTAGTGTCTGGTACTTTTAGTTCTTCTAATATTATATTACACAACAGTCTGTTTTGACACCTCGGAGTGTTGCCAATCATGTCGCCGGCAAAGTTTTCCATGTCGGCAAACTCAAAAGGTACGTAAATTTGATTCTGGTACTCGGTCTTGTGATTTCTTTCGATTAGAGGACATAAATATTTATAATGAATTTGATTGTTTTAATCGAAAACACATAAGATTCCAACCCGAGACCTTCCTTCTTAAAGAGTGTTAACAATGGTACACTAATGGAATTGGTCGAGGCCCAGTTCAGGCAGTGTTGGGGGGGACACTCCTTTGAATGTAAGACAAGAGTGAGTTACAGTTGCCCATGAAATTGTCTCCTTTTAGCAAGTCATCTGGGCATCGTTTCTGTTTTTCTTGTGCTTAATGTGGGTTATAAAGTGGGGCAAGCTTCAGGCTCCTCTTGTCCAATATTCGCTTGTTTAAGATTCATTTAGTAAATGAATTTTAACAAATCAAGTCTTATTCAGTCTAACTTGCAGATTTCTTATGAATAAGTTTAACTTTTTAATATAAATAGAAATAATAAAAATTATAAAAATTATTTCTATGAATAAAATTTAAAAAACAAAAAAAAAATCTACTTTAATAAAATTAATTAATTAAAAAACGTGAACTCTAACAAGCCCCCGTCGCAGAAGTATTGATCCCAAATTGAATGGGTCGACCCATTGGAATGGTGACCTTGCAAATCATGATAAAAGGAAAAAAATTATTTATGATTATTATTATTACTATTATTATTTCAAATTTTTGGATTGGACTAAAAGCCCAAATGGGCACTTGCCTATAAGTTACTTGGACCAATGCGTCAATTCAAAACAGTCCAGCTGTGGGTCTCGGAAGTAACGAGAATAGCGTACGACAAAGAAGCCGAAGGGCTCACAGGTTCTGCAACGGCTGTCACCGTTTAGTCGTTAAAAACGGTTGTTTTTAGCTCACCTACTTAACCGCCCAGCGGCCACCTCCGCTTTCTCCTCTCCTCTATATTTAACTCTCTTCATAAATTCGACATACCCATCTGCTGCTTCTACCTCACTTCGTCTCCTTGGTTTTTCCTCGTTATCTTTCCTAATCCAAACCCCACTTTAAGATCTGGCTCTTTTTGTTGTCTGAGACAGAAATATACGAACTTTCCCCTCCCAAAAAGAAAAAAGAATGAAAATGGAGCTCTGTTTCAATGACAAGCTTCTGGGTCAGCCAATCTGGTTTCTTAGCCTCTTTGCTCTGGGTTCTATCTCACTTCTCAGATTCATTTTCGTTATTCTGAAATGGGTTTACGTCAGTTTCCTCAGACCTGCCAAGAATCTCAAGAAATACGGATCTTGGGCTCTTGTAACTGGACCAACTGATGGTATTGGCAAAGGTTTCGCTTTCCAGTTGGCTCGAAAGGGTCTCAATCTCGTTTTGGTGGGTCGAAGTCCTGATAAGCTCAAAGATGTATCGAATTCGATTAAATCTGAGTATGCCAATATTGAAATCAAGATCGTTGTTGTGGATTTTAATGGTGATATCGATGAGGGTGTTAAGAGAATTGAGAAGACTATTGAAAGTTTGGATCTTGGGCTTTTGATTAACAACGTTGGGGTTTCGTATCCGTACGCGAGGTTCTTTCACGAGTTGGACGAGGAGTTGTTGAGGAATTTGATTAAAGTTAACGTTGAAGGCACAACTAAAATTACGCGAGCTGTTTTGCCTGGGATGTTGAAGAGGAAGAAGGGCGCTATTGTTAACATTGGTTCTGGTGCTGCTATTGTTATTCCTTCTGATCCTCTTTATGCTGTTTATGCTGCCACGAAAGCGTAAGCCTTTTTTTTCCCTCTCTGATGTGAAGATTAGATTTATGGGATTTAAAATGTTTAATAAAGATTTGATTTTTGTGGTGATTTTAGTGGTTGAAGTACTTTTGCTGCTTGTTCTCAGGTATATAGATCAGTTTTCAAGGTGCCTTTATGTTGAATACAAGAAGAGTGGGATCGATGTACAGTGTCAGGTAGTGTGGCTCCTGCACTCAGATTCTCTTTCCTTTTTTGTTTTTTTGTGTAATGACAATTTGATAATTTGTTTATTAATCATGGATTAGTACAAACATTAGTTTTAGATAAAAGACTTCTGAAATAATCCTGGACTATGTCTAAATGAAACTTCATATCAGCCGGTTATTTGGGAAATTTGAACAAATTAAGGCACTTTGGAAAGCTACAACCTGGCATGGTCATGCGCTTGAATCTATATGTCAATCATCCTCTGCTGAAATAACAAGTAGATTCTTTTTTTCTTTTCACAATCCAATTTCACTTATCAGGCACTAGGTTTGTCTTGCTTTTGTTCTCTTTTGAAGTTCTATTTTATCATCTGCTCAAGATGAGCTTCTGTAGTTTTGACAAAAGGCTAACAATCAGTTGGCCGATTGAACATCATCCCAGAAAGGACGATTGAACTGTGACATGAAGTTGCCTCTTATACTTTGTAGCTAATTGTGTAGCTAACGATCCCAAACATGGTTGAAAGTTTGCTTCGCCTCTCTTTGCACATCCGTTGTTTCTCAACTTCTAAGTTATTGAGCCTGATTATACCTTTGAAGTAAGACATGTTAATCTTTTTGTTGAGAAACAATGATGGAAGTAGGGTGGTCAAGTTAGTGTCCCAAGTAGTTAGCTTTATTCTAAATCGATGCCTGGATGGTCAGTGAACTGATATTTTCGTGGATGGTATCATAATTGAATGTAAAGCATTTCTGCTCTGCTGCTAGAGTTGATTGCATGTGTATAATTTCCTTCGCTTTATTCTTTCCTGATCAACCAAGGGAATTGTCAATACAGGTTCCATTGTACGTTGCAACAAAGATGGCTTCAATCAAAAGATCTTCCTTCTTCGTTCCATCAACAGATGGTTATGCTCGTGCTGGCCTGCGTTGGATAGGCTATGAACCTCGTTGCACACCGTACTGGCCTCATTCCCTTCTCTGGGGTTTGCTCTCCTTGTTGACAGAATCCATGATTGATGCATGGCGGCTTGGTTTTTGCCTTGGGATTCGAAAGAGAGGACAACTCAAAGATTCTAGGAAGAAGGAATAAACAGTGCTAGGTCCAGCTGTTCTATTCAGGGCAGTGAGTGAGGATCTGCACTATAGTACTGTAACTTGCATTCATCACCATCTTTGTTTCATTTTCATCCTGGATGGGATGGTTGCATGTTAGGTATTTGAAAGCTACTGTGCTCCTCATGAACTCGACAGTTTTCACACTTTTATGGGCCAATATCAAAAGGCAGCCTGAAGAATTGTTGTTCCTTTTAGACCCTCCTACATGATTTTCATACCTTCGCTCGCAAACCTTTCGGGGAGCTTTCAGTCAGCTTGTTGCATCTTTACTGTTAGATGGATTTGCCATTTGAGACATGTCCAAACAGATCGGCAAATCCTCTTGCATGGAACAGGGCATAACTGGTTATGATGTTCCACGCAAGTCATTCACATTTTTGTGGTGCCGCGGACTCCGCATGGCTCCACTTTTCCTGGAAGAGGAAAAGTGTGATTCTGCTCTGTGGCTATGACCGAATTTTATTATTCTAACCGCCCATATTCAGACAAACCTCACGTTACTAGCACGATTCTTTTCCAATCATTGATGGTTGGCATGTGAATTCTATTCCAGCTCGTGTGCCATTAAACTTTGCAAAATTGAAAAACAAGGCCGTGTGAACACACAAAAAAAAAAAAAAAAATACACTTTAAGAATGCAACAATTAAAAATTATTGAGATTAATTCAATTTAAAATCCACCTCATCATTGTGTCAAGTCTCAATCCAGTTGAATTTGAGAAAATCTTAAACAATTAATTTGATATGATTCAAAAGAAAATTCATTTTACATTATCTGAAGTGTTAATTGTATGCTTTTTTTTATTTTTTATTTTTATTTGATTACGGTACAAAAATAAGTTCATATATATTAAACTATCATACTTATGTTTATATTTTTATTTTGTTAATCATAATCAGGGTTAATTGCGCCTAAGGCGATTCTGGGCCCTGAGTTTTTAATTACGTAAATATTTTGAATCTGGCTTGGGTTAACACAAACTAGATTAATATGGGCTCCCCTGGACCCATTTGTGTAAAGATTTTGAGGCCCAATTAGGAGCAGCAAGGCCCAATATTGGATACTTTTTAGTGGGCTTGGCCCGGCCTGAGGGTGACCCATGCCCACCACCGGTAGGTATGGCAACGGCGTCGTTAAATGAATAATTCCTACCGCGCAAGTGTGCCGCCAGAAAGGCAGTCGCTCGCTTCAAATACCTCGCTGAGGCCCCATGAAACCTTCGTCGCCGCTACGCGCGAGCTCGAAGCCAAGGAGACGCCGTTTGGTGACCTGATAGCCACGGCTTCTGTTTTACTCCTTGCCGATGGCGAAACCGACTCCGGCCTCTGATTCCGAGCATATGGCGTCGCATAGCGCCGTTTTCGTAGACACCAGCCTCTCCACACACCTGGCTGTTTTTGTCTCCGATTCCGACACCGTTTCCGATCTCAAGAGTAACTATCTGTTCCTCTATTTTCTGTTTTTTTTTTAAAATATATAATTATCATCGTTTCTTTTGAAGAGAATTCTAGCTGTATTGTTTTCGCTATTTTCAGATGATATTTTTGCAATTTTTTAAATAAAAAATTTATTTTTCCAAAATTGCAGAGAAAATACTGCATGAACACCCGCTGTGCTTTCCTAAAATTGGAGAAATAGAAATTCACGCATTGAAGGTACCGATTAATTTAATTGTAGTATTGTGATGCTTGCAGCTGGTTTTGATTGTGTTTGTTATCATCTTTTTCATTGAAATTTCGATTGTTTTTGTTGAAATTTGTAAGGTGAAACGCAGAGGGAATTTTTACCATTTGTCAGAAACTTTGCTTGTGAGAAATGCCTTTGCTGGGGTTAATAAAAATTGGTTTATTACTGTTGATGCTTCGAGGATTGTCAAAGGGCATATTGGTGATCTGCCCTTGGATAATATTATGTTGGAGATATGTGGTGGTACATGCAATAATTTGGCTTGTCAGCAGGGTTGCAAAAGTTCCTCCCCTCAGGGCAACCTGTGTGTGAAACAGAAAGTCTCTGTTGATGACCTGCAGGTTGTGGAAAATTTGAAGAGAGTAGTTGAACTTTTGTGTCATGATCATGGCAAGATTGCTTCCCTTGACACCAACAATAGTTCAGGTCTTGATATACTGGAGCAGCTTGATTGCTGTATGAAAGAAAAACAAGTTCAAGGAGTGGGAAGTGCAGTTCGGGAAGAAGTGTTGAAGAAGAGTGGAAATGGTGATGTGGAGGGGTGTGGAGCATTTGATGGAGCCCCAGAAACTGAGCCACACTCAAAGAAGAAGCATAAAAGCAAGAAAAGGAAACGTTCTGTTCACAATCCTGATTCAAAAGAAGACAATATTTCAGTTGATGAATCAGGAAGGAACAAATTAGATCAAGATACTGCACTCCAAGAAATATCTTTGGGCCATGGAGTTGGAGTAGTTTCACCTAGTATACAGATGGGAGTTAAGAATATTGATGATGGACCAAGCATGAATTTATCTTCTGATGTCAATGAGACATCAGTTGCCATAGAGATGGGGACTGATGCTGTGAATGTAGGGACTGAAGCTTCAAGGGAACATGTTCAATTTAAAGATGTGCAATGTGCAGATTCATTGAAAGATGCTTCGCAATCTGAGTCTCCAGCAAAGAAAAAGCATAAAACTGAAAATGAGAAAGGTAATGGAGATTCATTAAAAGGAAACAGAAGTTTGATTTCTGATTTTATAAATTTAATAAGCAGATATTTAAATTTCTTCCAATATATCCTTGTTGTTCAGGGGACAATCAGAATAGTAGAAATTATAGTGCCAATGGTGTGACTGCTGAAACATTGGAGGATGTTCATTTGCAGTCTTCTTTTCCAGGCAGTCCAAAGACAAAAGGAGGAAGGAAATCAACAATGAAATTATCAGATATTCTTCCTGAAGGAACTGCTGCCATTCCTTCTCCCAAGAAAAATGTTGGGTTTGACAGTTCTAGAGATGAAGTGGCAGCTAACACAAAGATTTTGGATCAAGATCACGATGCTGTGTCTCTTCCTGGGCAAGATGCCCAACATACGATACATTCTGAACAATTTGCTCCCTCACCAAAGGAAATCAACTGTGATTCTCTCCAAGAACCACATACAAGAGCTTCACAAGGTAAACCTCAGTGATTATATGGTCATGCAACTTAATAAGATGCACTTATTTTCTTTTTTGTTATTTGTAAGAAAATTAAATAACAAATGCAGTTATTGATGATATTTATGCTGATTATTTTGTAGACGTCAGTGTGATTGAGGTCGATGCCGGCAACATGGAAAGTAGATATGATTACTCTAAAATAGTTGCTGTATCTGCTGCTGAACAATTGAAATGCAATAGTCCTCATGCCATTGAGGTGGTCCCTCATTCTTCTCTTGTGACCAAAGAATCTAATAACATTGAGAAAGATGTTGGGCTTTGTGTGCTTAACAATAGTCATGAGGCACCAACATCCCAGCAGGCTTATGAAGCTGAAAATGAAGGAGAATTATTGAAGCATATTACTCCTGAAATTATGCTGTCAACTAAGCCCCAACCATGTAGTCAGACTGAAACTGGCACAAGTGACCATCTTGACACTAATGAAACCTTGGATCCTAGAAAGCCATCAAAGAAAAGAAGGAAGTCTCACAAAATTAAGGCTGTAGTATCTGAAGGACAAGCAACGTCAGGCCTAGAACATGTTAAGCATCCCAAGAGTGACATTTCTGCAAATGAGACTTGTGAAACTGTCTATGAAGATCATGCCAAGGATAATGAAGGTAACGCTGCCGAAAGCATGATACCTCCAAAGAAGGGGAAGGAAGTATCAGAAAATGACAGATTTAATGCCTCTCTTTTGGCTATGGATAGAGAATTTAATGAGGTGGAGTCTGCGCAGCAGAAGACAGAAAATCAAGTGAATGTGGAAAATATTGATGCAAAGTCAAAAAGGAAATCCAAGAGGAGGCAACGTTCAGTTCTAGAAAATGAGGTGATTCCTAATGTAGTGGAACAGCAGAAGACAGAAAATCAAGTGAATGCAGAAAATGTTGATGGGAAGTCAAAAAGGAAGTCCAGGAGGAAACAAAGTTCAAGTCCAAACAGCCAACTATTTGATGAGGTGATTCCCAATGTTGTGGAGTCTGCACACCAGAAGACAGAAAGTCAAGTCAATGCAGAAAATATTGAAGTGGAGTCAAAAAAAAAATCCAAGAGGAAACAAAGTTCAGATCCAGACAGCCAACTAAAATTACAATCTGAGATTGAGGATGTTGGTCACAAGGCTCCAGATATGGACCAGAGGAAGGACGATTCTTCAATTGATAAAATTAGTAACAGGGAAAGCAATATGCCTCTAAAGAAGGGGAAAGAAGTTTCAGAAAAGCATAGAAACAGTACCTCTTTTTTGCCTACAGATAGAGAACTTGAGGAGGTCATGGATCAGAAGTCAAGAAAGAAATCAAAGAGGAAACATAGTTCAGATCCAAAGATTTCATCAAAATTGCAATCTGAGATCAAGGATGCTGGCCACAAGTCTTTGGATGTGGGCACAAGGGTGGTAGATTCTTCAACTGATAAATTTAATAATGGAGAAAGCAATGTGCCTTTAAATAAGGGGAAGGAATTATCTGATTTGGACAAAGATAATACTTCCCTTTTGGCAACAGATAGAGAAATTAATAGTATAATAAAGCATGTGGTCGACTCTGTGCAGCAGATGAGAGAAACTCAAGTAAATGGTGATAAGGTGAGTAGAAAGTCAAGAGAGAAAACCAAGAAGAAACATAGTCCAGTATCATCAACTGATAACACCAAGGAGGTAGATTCTTCATCTAAATCGAAAGCTCATCTGACAAACCCACATTCCTCTGCTCAATTATATGGATCAAATTTTATGCATGAACTTGGTACTGGTGCTGAGGATGATGATCTCACTGCTCAATTGAATACCACTGCCATTGAGTCTTCCTTGGCTCAAGTTCATGAACTTGATGGGGACATTGAGCATAGGGACCTTGGAAATGCTAATGGTATTCAACAGAAAAGGAGGCATGCAGATGAAAGTCCTAGTAATATGGAAGCTACTTGTGGAAGTAATGCACTCAATTTCAGTGATTGTTTTGTGCATAAACAGTTTAACAATGAAACTGTTGCTTCTGGTGAGGTGTTTGTTGCTAAAAAAACAAAAGCAATAGGACCAGATAATGAGAAGAAGGCTAAACACAACAAACCAAAGCTTGATGGACATTCTGGTAGTGGGGTAAAAGTTCCTCAGTCAAGCAAGTCTGATGAGCCCAATTCCATTGCTGAAGGAGGCAAAAGGTATGTGAGGCCCTCTGCCAGCAGTGCTTATACAAACAACAATAAAGAAATCTTTTCAACATCGAATTCTTTGGGAAGTCTTAAGAGTAGAAACCTCCAAAATAAAAGCATCAATGGACATCGATCACATGATGTTCACACGGATGGCAGAAAAGCTTCTGCTACTAAAGCTGGGCAAGTTGTGGATGGCTCCAGACGTGAAAAGGGCTTAATAGGAACATCAGGTGCAATATTCAAGGATGACAGTCATGGAAGTTCTGCTGATGAGGATGTTGTTGGCAATTCAGGTAGCAGCACCAGAACTCCGTCAGATAATTCAATGACTTCTGACTACACAGATGGGGAAAGTGACATAGATTTTAACTTGCCACAGAATGGTAATCCAAACTCTGATTTATGGACCTGTTAGTGCCTATCTTGCATGATTGCATCATCAGTTTTTGAGGGATGAACTGCTCTGCATTCTCTAGCCAAAATGCAAAATATAGGTTCTTGGATTTTGTATACCGCTTGGCATTCACCATGTTAGAAGCCTGCCTTTAATGCATACCTGTATTTGTTTCCCCCCAAATTTTGATGCATGTCTGACATTAATCTTATATGTTTTTTTTCCTTTTGAAGATGTTAATTGTTTGTGCTCTCAGTAGCTCAAACTTCATTTTTTCCATGTCTTAAATTTTATCTTTCCATAGGATCTGGCCGCTTAAAAAGAAAGGAAGCTATTGCAACGGACATCGGGTAAGTGAGAAACAAGTAACAGATTTTCTCTCATTCTAGTCACCTGCTTTTTTTTTTTTTTTTCAGAAAAGGAGGGTGGGATGTGGTCACAAGTGAACTCCTTTTTTTATTCTCGTTTTTCTTTTGTGTGTGTGTTTTGGGAGGAGGGGGTGGTTTGAAAAGATGGGAATTTGTTTCCATTAGGATCCTCTCGTCTGCAAAATTGTTCAATTTTAGCTTCCAAAATACTGAAAAACACAGATGCATAATTCGATATCTGACTTTTTTTTTTCTTGGATTCAGATCTTCAGGAATAACACTGGATTCAATCCTTAGACGTTCAAACAGATTTAAGAAGGCGAAGTTAACAGCTTCACAATCACAACTGGAGGAAACTGAAAGTCAACCTGTTGATTTTGTTCCAGACAGCCAGGCGAACCTTTAACCACCATGTTGTTCCTCTCATTTGGTTTTTGCATTCCTCTGAGCGCTGCATGCACCTGGAATGAAGGCAAGTCTGTAGGCCATGTTTTTTTTATACCCCTGTCTACGAGATCCAAGGATTTGCAAGAATGCTGAAAGATGTTCTAAATTATTGAAGTATCTGATGTTGTTTATAAAGTATCATTGTGCTCTCGGCATTTTAGGGAAATGTATCTGCCATTAAAGGATGGGGCATGTTCATTTGATCCTTTTGTAGTTGGTCGGCCAATTTTTCTCCTTTATTCCTAATCATTGAAATATCTCTTAATCTTGCTTGTATTTAGAGTGGCAATTCATTGCCATTTGCCACTTTTCTGGACGGGCGAAGGTTGTTTTTTCATTTTTTTTAATCTTATTGGATATGCTGCTCAAGCATAGGGGAAGCCTACACAAAATGCCAACTCTTTAAAGTTTAAAGCGATAACAAGTGGATTATGGCATACTCAGAAAAAGATAAGGACAGTGCAATTGCTTAGATTGTAAACTAAATCATTAGGGCCATATACGTTGTCAACATAAAAGCGAAAATTATCTGCGAGTTGGGAACAATGATTGCAAGCATTGCTAAGCACTTCTCCACTGCAACACGGGGCCGAAAACAGAAAAATTCAGAACTAAAGTGCCCTTCATTATTAATACGAGGTGCAATTACAAGCAGTTTCCTGTGCAATCACACTACAAAACCACCGCCATGCCCCTCCACCCAAAAAAGTAAATTCTCACGGAGACCTCATTCTGTTGATTTGATTCAAAGCAGGTTGTAGAATATTGTAGAGGACCCAAAGGATAGCAGGAGCAACGACAAACAACAGAAGCTGACCCCTGTTGTCACTGCCACTTGCATCAGCAATCGTGGCAATTTCATTGGCATCTGCATGTGGGGTTAATACAAAACCTGATGCAGCCAATCCCCCAAGCCCAATTATCACCCCTTTGCTTTCCCTCATGCGGTTGATTTGGTTAAGTGCAGGCTGCAGGATGTTGAAAACCACCCAAGCTATGGCTGGTATGAGAGGCAGCAATAGTGCAAGGCCGCGGTTGTCCCCTTCGGCTATCTCTGCTATTTGTTGGGCAGCCAAGGCAGGATCGCATGAGCTCAAGGTGGAAAAGATGGCTCCAGCGATGGCAGTGCCAGTAAGGGCCGTGGCTGTGCTGTTGATTGGTTTTGACACGGCTAAGCCTTTCGGGAGGTTTTGCATGGAGACAAGAGTTAGAGGTTGCTTAGTTGATGGCTTGGAAATGCTTTTGTTTGTGTTGTTGCTCAAGCACTTGGCACTGAGCATTGCCATTGTTGCCATAGTAGCTGCCATTTGTTCCCTTGCTCTTTTTTCTCTTTCCTTTCCTTCCCTGTGAGTTGTTGGAAGCAAAAATGAGCTGCAAGAGTTGCTGCGGTGGCAAGTTGAAAGCAGAGGTAAAGCCAGCCAAACTAAGGGAAATGAGATCCAATGGAATTTTGCTCCCTGGATTCTTCCCTTATCCAGAGAGTTTAATCAGTGACATATGGACCTCACATTTCATACCCCAATATAGTTTCCTTATCACTTCCTTCCAATTACTTCAGTTTTGTGGAAAGTAGATAATAATCCTTCCCAAGATTCCACTATCACGACTTGGAATTCTAGATCATGAAATGTTGGGCCGGCTAAGTCATCCATGGGGCCCAACAATGGACCAAGCCCAAATGACATTTAAATGTTTTAAAAGGTGCTGCACCAATCTTTATTGCAATTACGTTCACATATTAATCTAACTTGTGAGAGTTCATCAAACTAGAGGCCAAATGGTCTATGATCTCAGTGCCTTAACATACACGCCCCTGCCCATTCTGCACAAATTCTATAAAGCATGGAAGTTGAGTAAATGACAACGCAAAGTCTTGGAATATACATATCAACACCAAAATAAAAAGAAAATGTTAATGCTAATGCTCAGGATGTTTTACTCATATCAACCAATAAAATAACACATTACATAACCAAATAAGATACCTCTAGTTTCAAAGGGTGATGAAAAAATGTATTTTCAAAGACATGTGCATGAAGGACGATTATTGATTTGACTTGATAAAGTAGTTCTCATTTACTTGGCTACTGTAAAAGATTGGGAATCAAAAAGTTAAAAAAATTGTTTGATTCTGGTGGATCCAAGGAGCTGGGGTTCGTTGGCATGCACATGATAAATGGGATTCCAACAGGAATTTTGAACTCCAGCAAGAACGCACGTCATGTTTCCTCACCAACTTAGTGCTGTTCCTAATTGACTCGCATGGCATCTTCGAGAATATTATATTGGCAATTCGCAACATGTTGGAATCCATTTGCATAGGGCACTGCTATTTTGCCTTACAGGACCCACACTTGGACTCACAAAGCCAAAGGGCTCCCATGATTTTCAGTAAATATGTAAAATGAGTTAGGCAGGTCACGATCCAGCCACTATGAACAGTCTATGCCAGGCACGACTTGTCATATGTGCCTAAGGTGGGCTGGGAGCTCCAACCAATGGACCGTGCTTGGAACGACATATGATAGACTTGTGTTCAGGTATGACGGGTGAGTGGCTCGTGCACTAGCACAACAAATGAAATAGCTCGGGCGCATCATGACACAAGCTCAGAGTACTAGGGTTGTGTTGGAATCATTGTTCAAGTATTTAAGCACGACGTAAGACGACACAAAAGACATGATGGTTGGCACGGTATGCTCAAGCCCATAGTCCTTCCAAGGCACCAACACGAAATAGTAAGGTTTGCACAATACGACCCATTTTACACTCAGGCTTACCGGGAAGGGCAAAACTCATTTGGATAATTAACTTACATGATGGTCGAAGGAACTTGGCTTGAATTTGAGTAAAAGAAAATAATATAAAATTAAAGTTCTTGCAAATAAAGGATGATGAAGTTGGCCCCGATCTCCCTTCATTATTGTTCTCAATATTCCAAACATGGAGCCACAAGGGAATACTATGAATTTGTCCAGCCAATGGGAAATTAACACGTGCTCGAGAGGCATGTCCTTCTCTCCCTTGCTTTCTTTCGTTTTTTCCAATTCCTTCGCTTCCTCGGCTATGTATGAACATTGTATTCCCAACTTCAATAAAGAGTGGATATCATAAAATAAACAATTAATCTCAGCCCACTATTTACACAGGTAGCCTAACGAATCAGTATAAGAAGCATCCAACCCGTTCCGTGAAGGGAAATTGTTAGGTGGGTTTGGATTTTTTTTTTTTTTTTGCAAAATTTAAGCAACAAAAAATGCAATTATATTCATTGAGTTCCCCATTTGTTGTTCTGTTTTTATAAAATTAATAATTATAATTACGCTTTCTATTAACTCATGTTACTTCTGTATCAAAAACCTGCATCTATGTAATAGAGCCCTTCTATCAAACCTTGCATATATATATATATATATATATATATATTGCAAACTAAAAAAGGTTGGGTATCAGGGTATGATATGACCACTTGGTGGGATCATCATACTTTTTTTTTTGCTAAGAGTGGCTCCTGGAAGGAAGGAAGGGAGGAAGGACATTTTAGGCATCATGTGCTTCCCATAAGTTACATATATAAAGATAGGTTTGTTTCTCAATTAATGAACCGATTACAGCAAGCTGCAGATGCATTATTTTCTTTTACATTGCAAATGGAAAATAATCTCCATGCACCCAACTTCCAAGCCCTTATCCACAAGAGCAGCAAGAGACAGTCTGCAAGATCAAAGCCCCTTCTCCTTCTCTTCAGGCAACATTTTTTGTGGCAATTATTATGGAATTGTATATAGCTAGGATTATAGTTTTACAATTTCAACTTTAAGTTATCCTAATTTTAAGGTCATTGTAAACAAAAATTGATTTTTTTTTTTTTTGAACAGTAGAGAGCAAGTATTATAACCAGCAAGCCACTGTACATGACCCATTGTCTCCCATTATGATTTGGGATCAAATGCAAATATACATGTACATGTACAGTTGTAAGCAAAAACAAATCGTTGTCACCTTATTCTCTGATTCATCACTACAGTGGCAAAGCCATGTCGATCATCTGGCATAGGGGTTTTACAATAATTTATGTATTTGCATCTGCAACAAAGTTGACTGGTTTCTAGCTACGGCATTAACTCGTGATTGGATTTTCTACAGAAGTATATGCTGGAAAAAGCTCTCCAGCAGAGCTCAGTGACTTCACCACTTGGTAATGCAAGAAACTGTGTTGCTGGCGACAGAGATGAGATGATGATAGATGTTGGGTCAGCAAATTGTGGATCATCGCACAGGCCTACAGGGACTGCGCAAAAAGATGTGTAGGCAAAGCAAACTCGAGAAAACATGGACCCCAGATGCATTCCTACCACTGGTCTGTTTATGGCCCCAGGAAGCTGATGGAAGAATTGTTGTTGCTGCTTTGCATTGCCAATTATAAGTTTTCTGGGTTTTGCAGATGTTTTCCTCTCAGCTTGAAATTTCGGTTAAGGTTGCTGTTTCCAGCAGCAGAAAAGACAGCAAGGCTCCATTCAAATCAAGTGTCATCTTATTGTGTTTTGTGATTTTGTGGTCTTGTTTAAAGGTTGTTGAATTTGAATTTTGTTGCTTGTTCAAATAGACAACCTCCCACACTCGTGTAAGACATCCACGAGGACCCACCTTTCCTTTTATTTACTTATTTATTTTTTGATCCTATATTTACTTATTTACTCATTATAATCTTTGGAACCACCATTCATTGGTTTTAAATTATGTACATATTTCTAATTTAATTTATTTAAAAAATAAATTAAATTAACTTAATATTATAATAAGAAAAAAATTAAAAATTTTAAGTAAAATTCAATTAAAATAACACAAAAGTCCCAACAATAAAATTAAAATAAAACTACGTTAAACATTGCTGCATAATGCATGCTGGTTCGGTTCTAATTTCGAGTTCTCAAATTGGTTGTTGAGTTCTACGGTTAAGAACACAATGTCCAATTTAAAATTGATGACAATTTTTTTTTAGTTTTAACCTGATTATAATTATAATTTTATTGTCAAAAAAAATATTTAATGTTATTACAAAATTAAAAATTTGATAAAAAAAAAAAAAAAAAAAAAAAAAAACTCCCCGACACTAAGGACTTCTCTGTTGTAAAAAACAAGAGAGTCACCTTCTCTCTTTAACACACCAGATACGGCGGGATAAAAAAATAAAGCTAAATTTTTAATTCACTCTTTTTCATAAAAAAAAAATAATATAAATGTATTTTTTTTTCTTTTCTCTTGCCTCCTATAGTTCTCTTCCTTAGTTATCATTAATTGCAATAGCCATTTCCCTTTTTTTTTTTTTTTTAATTTAATTGGGTTAGAACAGAGCAGTTTTGATCAAGAACTGTTGATATAAGTTTTTGCTGTCTCTAGCACCGGCAGCCATGAACTTTTGTTCCTTTTGTGACAGATGCAGATGGGTCTTGAGCAATCTCGGGTCTTGATGACATGTAATCCTTGTTTCTTACATGTTTTGTCACGATCTTTAACGATCATAATGTGTGGCAGACGATAAACTTGTTCAAGAAAACATGCAGTTTTTTTTTTTCTTTTTTTCCAGTTCTTCTGTTTTTCAATGGATTCTGGTTAAGTGTACCCCAACAGTTGTATTTTCTTGTCTGATTATGGTTTCTCGAGGATCTGGTTAAAAAATGTAAAGGAAAATGACCCTTAAAGTTTTTGGATTTATTTCTTTTTAATTTCATTTGTGTGGATTTATTTCTGATGGGGTCAACAAAAGTTTTCGTGCGTGACTGTGAGGCTGCCGTGCGCAGAAGTTTCTTTTTTTGATGGCAGAATTCTTTGCTTTCTGGGTTTCTTTTGGATGTGGAATATACTTTTGTATGACTACTGGTATTATTCACCCTGAATTTTTTTTCCTTTTGGTGCGTCTCAATTTGTTACTGCTTACCAGTGGCATGTTTCCATTCATTGTAAATTGGGGGTTCTTTTAATTGGATGATCTGAATTTCTCAGGCCAAGCTTTGTATATTGGAGTGATTAGGCTATACTGTGTTTTCCGGGTTTTGATCAATATTTCCTTCTGGTTTATGCAATAATCTCATCCACCTTTGTGTCACAGTGTTGATCTTTCTCTATATCTCTGTCTGTATCAATTGGTCAAAGCATTTGGGATAGTTCAATTTGCTATTCTTTTACCGGTATACAAGGAGTACTTATTGGCATGTGTTTTTTCTGTGGGCTTAAGGTTGAAGGCTGGCTGATCAATATATAGTACAATCAAAGGTAGTTACTTTTGATCAAAGTTCTGTATACTGTATGAAATTAGCTTCAGACATGCAAGTTTAATCTTTATTGATGCTTTGGATCATTGGAGAAAATAATGTGGTCACTTTTGGTGATATTTTTTTTCTATAATCTTTGCGGCTGTTTAGATCTTCTCTTCCATTAAGTTTGGGCTGCTGCATCATGGATGCCACAACAAGTGGAACCCCACCTGTGCAATACCATAATATAACTGACCAGCCTATCACTGCCATTGTTCCTTTTCCTGTGCTAACATTTGAACAAAATCAACGCCATTGTTTTGACTCTGCTCCTGGAGAGTTTCCTTTGTTTGCCAATCCTTCCATTGTCCTTCATGTCCTCACTGCTTGTAATTTGGAACCCCAAGATCTTGCAAAACTAGAGGCAAGTGGCCTTTTGCTTTATTACTCGATCTTGACTCAATTTTTTACTCTTTGAATTGACAGTGCTGCTGATTTGGTTTTGATTGTGCATATTGCAGGCAACATGTTCCTTCTTCAGGCAGCCTGCAAACTTTGCCCCCAACTTTGAATTGTGCTTATCAGAGCTTGCTGCTCTAGATATGTGTCAGAAAAGAGCCATATTTAAACAATCATCACCAGAACAACGTCAAGAGTTGAAAGAAAGGTGTGGGGGGTCATGGAAACTGGTCCTTAGATTTCTACTGTCCGGAGAAAATTGTTGTAGGAGGGAGAAATCCCAGGCAACAGCAGGACCTGGTCATAGTATTGCTGTGACGTCAAAGGGAGTTGTTTATTCATTTGGCTCTAACAGCTCAGGACAACTTGGGCATGGCTCTACTGAGGAGGAATGGCGACCTCGACAAATCAGGTTGCAAATTCTATGATCACTACTTAGACTAGATACTGTACATGCAGGGAATTGCAGGGAGGGGAACCTGTCTACAGGAAGTTAATGGAACTTCACTATGTCGCAGATCCCTGCAAGGCATTCGCATTATCCAAGCAGCTGCTGGTCCTGGCAGAACAATGCTGATTAGTGATGCTGGGCAGGTTTATGCCTTTGGAAAGAATGCTTTTGGTGAGGCTGAGAATGGAGTTCCGGGAAGTAAACTGGTCACAACTCCACAGCTGGTTGAATCATTGAGAAACATATTTGTTGTGCAAGCTGCAATAGGAAATTTCTTCACTGCTGTTCTATCCAGAGAAGGCAGAGTTTATACATTTTCTTGGGGAAATGATGGCAAACTTGGTCACTCAACAGATCCAAATGATGTGGAACCTTATCCTTTGTCTGGGGCACTTGAAAACATAACAGTTGTGCAAATTGCAGCTGGTTACTGCTACCTTCTTGCTTTGGCCTGCCAACCCAGCGGCATGTGAGTTGCTTTGTCTATTAACTTTAAAACAACATCATGAGAAATAGCAAAGGGAGTAAAATGTGGGGGGAAAAAGGGAATTTCTCTTAGATGTATTTTAGTAAAGCATGAGAATCTGTGATGCCATAGTGTATTAGACTAATTCAGATTGTGAAAATTATCTCTTGTCATGCATTGTTTTTGTTTTCAGGGACTCTCACCTGAAGTAAATTAGAAGTTGCACAAGTGATGTACTGAAACAAGTAACTCTGTTTTGGATGTGTATCAGGTCTGTATACTCTGTTGGATGTGGCTTGGGTGGGAAGCTTGGACATGGGTCAAGGACTGATGAGAAGTATCCTAGATTGATTGAACAGTTTCAGGTTTTGAATCTTCAGCCAGTAGTGGTTTCTGCTGGTGCTTGGCATGCTGCTGTTGTGGGAAGGGATGGACGGGTTTGCACATGGGGTTGGGGGCGTTATGGATGCTTGGGCCATGGGAATGCAGAATGTGAGTCAGTTCCTAAGGTCGTGGAAGCATTGAGTAAAGTCAAAGCTGTTCATGTTGCTACAGGAGATTATACAACCTTTGTGGTTTCTGACAATGGTGATGTGTATTCTTTTGGATGTGGGGAGTCTGCTACTCTTGGACATAATGCTGTCATTGATGGACAGGTCTGGGGCTAATTCATCATGAATCAATTAATATAGTTTTAGATATGCACACACTTTGGGTGTTAACTTCACTCAGTTAGCTTGTTCTTTGTCGAAGTGGCTTTACCCTTTGGTAAGCAAGTTGTCTTCTATCTCTGCAATATATTGACATTGTAACTACCAACCATTTAGTTTCTAAATAGCAGCTTGCCATTGCATGTGGACATCTAGCTGCTGTAGGAAAATTTTGTTCAGCCTTAGGTTGCCATGTTGCCATTGATAAACACAACTACCAATATGCAGACAGTGACATGGGAAACTGATGACAGTGATTGATACATTTAGCAGCCACAGGAGTTCACTGATTGTTTGATTTTTCTCATCCATAACACAATCTTTTATCTTTATGCAGCACATGAAGTGAACCTAATCACGATTACATTTGTTTTTACCAGGGGAATAGACATGCTAATGTGTTGAGCCCAGAGCTAGTAACATCGCTGAAGGAAGTTAATGAGCGAGTGGTGCAGATCAGCCTCACAAATTCAATATACTGGACTGCGCACACATTTGCACTCACGGAATCCGGAAAACTCTATGCATTTGGTGCTGGAGATAAAGGGCAGCTTGGCATAGAACTTGCTGACAACCAGACTGAGCGTGTTCATCCAGAGCAGGTTGACATTGATCTAAGTTAACCATCAAAGGGCTTACACTCCCATTCCTTGCGCAATTTCCCAAATAACTTACCATCATCACACCTTGCATTTGGTGTCAGATTACCCTTGTTTATTTTGTACATAGAAACAGAAGCAACCGTGTTGATTTAAGCCCAGGGGAGTTGTAAATTAAGGACCTTCTCGGGCTAACACGTTGCATGGTTCGGTACATGGAAAGAATGGTCTATGCTTAGGTGGCCTCAACTTGCTAATATTTCAGACATTTGTTAATGTTCATTAGTAACTTATTTCCATTGACTAGGATTTCTAGCTTAATCAATGTACGTCTTTAAGGTGGAGAGTGTTGTAGCCATGTTAGACTGAGGACCATTTGAAACAGATCATACCATTGGGTTGTGTTTGCTAAATAGTAGGGAATGCTATTAAGTTTGGCTGTCAACCTCAGCTTGCAATTCTTCCTAATGGACTACGTACGCATTGTGGGCTTTATCTCTTGACCAGCAATTGAAATCCTAACATTAACGCCAATTATCACTTAATGAGAGTTAAACTTGTTTTCTTGGTAGTTCGTGAATTCCAATTATTGCACGCTCGTTACCGTTAAACGTTTTATCATTTCTAAACACAGAAGCCAAATGGGTTATTTATATATATATATATATATATATATATATATATATATAATTCATCAGAAAGAGGGTTATTAATATATTAGAGTTTAATATGTTATTTGGTATTTATGACCAAGTTAAATGAATTTTTGATATGATATTAAATTTTAATAATCAAAAAGTCATGAGCTCATAAGAAAGATAAGTGCATTATTCACACTCTTAAATCAGTGAAATTACATGTAAGGGAGTGTGTTAGAATATAATTAATTGTTAGACCTCACTCAACTGCTTAAATTATTTGGTTAAATAATTTTTTTTATTTTATTTTATGAATATAATACATTGATAAACTATTGTGAATAAAGATAGAGAGATGGGGACCAAAGTATTTGTCATTATGTTTCTGAAGGAATATTTAATTGGTTTAAAGTCTAAGCAATTATTATTTTTTTGCAAATTTCAGATTCTAAATCCCTATGAATTGTGAACTTCATAGAAAAATTTAGGAAGTTCATGTTATTCAGGCTAGGGATCCAAAAAAAAAAAAAAAAAAAAAAGAGCAGTTGTCAGCATTGAATCTAAGCTAAAAAGGCAACATAGCATGCCCCTAGAGCATTTTCCATTCTGTGACATGCCGTCCAAGGTCCCAGTATCCTATATAAGGTCAAATGCAGTATCCAACATAATTTAATATAGCTGCCCCACATGAACCCTTGTATTGAAATGGTTAGCAGTGCCTTCTCAGCCTTATTAACTAAAATATGTTTATGAGTTAAAAAAAAAAAGAAAAACACAAAGCTATGACTTTTGGGACAACCTTACAAGATTCCAATGGTGCACAGCCTTTGATCAGTGCATGTATATTAGTCCGTGATGTTCCTACTTAACTACCCTGCAAGAGAATGTAGCATTGCTAAACAAACTCTACTGGGGCAAGCCGGCCTCCTGCCAATCTTCAGCCGTAGAATATGGGGCGCTCACATGGTCCAGTTCAGCGATTTTAACATGCATCCCTCTTGACATCACAGATGGTATTGTAATAATCTTGATATTTGTTGTTATATGTTTTTAATCTCTTGACTTATGATCTTAGTTAATGATACGACTCTAAACACAGAACCATTTGGTGCATTTGTTCTTAAGCGCAATTCGATAGTATATGGACCCATACCAAAGCCATCTTATCTTATCCACTAAAAGAAGAGGCAGAAGGACCATTTGGTGCATGGAATCATTTGGTTTGCTGGCCCCAAGTGTGGTGTGTACCCTTTGGCTCCCCAAAAAAACCAATGGCTAGGAGTGATCTTTGGTATTTTGCACAATTGAATAATGATCACTTCATTTATCTAATGCAGAGGTCCCACATGAAAGATGGGGGTGCTTTTCTCTGGGTCTGCCTCGAACCCACCAGAGCCCCCCCCCCCAACACTACAAGTTCAAAGTTGATCGAGTAGCTGCCGACGTCCGAGTAACTGTTTTGTATACACGTTTGAATACTTTATTTTTAATTAGTAATGTGTTACATTTTAAAAAGAATTTAAAAAAAAAAAAAAATGGTGCTAGATCTACGTAAGGTCCGCGGTGCAATGTCACGACGACAAGGGCAAGAGAACACATGGGCGAACGTGCCTGTCAGCTCAAGCACGGGAGAAGGTTCGTCGTCCATCGCATTAAAGAAGTGACGACGATGAAGACGCTTCAACAACGGCCGCGCCCCCGATTGGACGTCTGGTACGGACTTCCACATGTTCACAGTTCCAAGAGCCACCCGTTTCTCATCATAGTTATTAGCCGCAGAATTTTAAGAACTAATTAAATAAAGCAAAATAAAAATTAAAGACACTCCCGGAAAAGTTATATTAATAATAATAATAATAATAAAAGGAAACTAAATAATTACAAGCATGGAGGAAATGAGGTTGAAATGAAATGTTAATGATATTATTTATTTTTTTTTATGATTTTTTGGTCTTTTAAAGGTTGTGATTATATCACAATTAATCTATTATTCTCCAAGAGAAAAGTTAATTTATTGTAGTGGGAGAGAGTAGAAAATTATAAAAAAATGACTTTTTTTTTTTTTTTACTTAACGTCAAAAATCAAATCTTGGCTTTCAACCACTGTATCTTTTCTTGACTTCTTGTTTCTTCATTCAAATTTTTTCATTTCAATTAAGGGCCAATTATGTGCTAATCATGAAAGATAATCCAAAGCTGGAGAGGTCGTGTCATTTCGTGGTACTCTTCCTTTTTTTTTTTTTAAATTTTTTTCTCAATTCGTAAGAAAATATTTCAAGGTACTTCAGATTAACTAACATTTTTATTTAATCAATTACCACACAAATTAGATTGAATTTATTATTATTATTATTATTATTATTTTGTTCTTACATATCCCATATGTTACAGTTAAATAAATAATAAATTTATAATATTAACTCTAAATTTTAATTTAAAATTTTAAAATATTAAATTTATAATTTTTTTAATTTATAAATTACTTACTTACTTTTTTTTTTTTCCTTTTTTTTTTTTTTTTTTGAAAAAACACAGAAAGGAACGTGAATAGAGTGAGTGCTCAGTGGGGGCAATTTCAAAGTTGTAAATAGTCATCACATTAATACTCTGCACATGCCGTAGATTCAAGTGATATATGTTAGTCAAGTTGTCATAATCTCTGGAGTCGCCCTCTGCTGTTGTATGGTTTTTTTTTTTTTTTTTTTTTTTATTTTCCTTCTATAAGGAGAGTGTGAGCACCCAACAAGAAGAGGGGGGGTTTGGAGAAAATAGCACCGATGGAACTCTTACCTTCTCTTTTACTAAAAAGTCAAGTATCTATCTGTTCTATTGGCAGTAGATTATTTATTTATTTATTTATTTTCACGGGTAGCAACTGCTGTATAGTTTATAAAAAACAAAAGGTTGGAGTTGATGTTGTCTAATTAATAATGTTGGTTACTGTTCTTATCAATGCTTTAGTCTCGGGATTTTTTTTATCAACAGCAAAATCTATTGTGTTGCCAAAAATGTGATATGAAATCCAAACAAAACCTGCTAGACTAAATCGTAGAAGACATTCCCTGGAAGATTACACGATATAATTCCCTTAAACTCAACGTCTGTTGGGTTGGTTGCTGGTTTTGAAACTCAGTAGTCACTGCTTGTGCTATTCTGATGGTCCGGGTGGCTCAACGATTCCTGAGCTCTAGTTGTAATGGGCGATGGTCTTTTTCTTAACCAAAACAAAATAGCTACACATACTTAATGCAAGTTTGTCTTTAACGCTACGTGGATGCAACGCCATTAGAGCTTCTAATGACGTAAAAATGGCACTGATGTTTTGGAAAATGATTGCAAAATTAACCGAGAAAACACCGACTTAAGCTAGTGATAAAGAGGTTCAAATTGGCAATTTCATTATCTTTCTAATAATCCGGGAAAAGGGTTCGATTGTCAATATCAAACAGGAAATTAATGAGCTGTTTCAACGGCCTGCATTTAATGGAACAAATAGGTTTATGAAGAGAAACAAAGGCTGGGAAAATGTTTTTGAAGTGTCCTGACAAGGGGAAAAAGCAACGTAAATAAGCGTGTGTCTTCATTTTCAACAGAACACACACCGACAGCAATAGCAATCAGAAAGTGTCGGTGTATAGTATTTAACCTTCGATGTTATAGTTAAGCTGTCCATTTCATCTGAAAGATGCACAAAAATGATTATTTTCTTTGTTAGAGACACAAATGATAAGAGTAATTTTGCATGATATATCCACCCGTGAATCAGCGAACCATTACATCTTCTTCTTGTTTCTTAGGTTCCTGGTGACCCAAAAAGGCCAACTCAATTCCTAATCACATTGCAATGTAAAAGTTTTCAAATTCAATGACATGACTTCCCTGGAAGGACAAGCCGGTCACAAGCTCGTGGAAACAATTTTTTTTTTTTTTCATAAAAATAAGAATAAAATTATGCAAAACAGAGCTTTCTACAAACTGCTGGCTAAAAGCGGACGTTAATGACAAATACTCAATTAACTGTCCAAACTGAGTGATTAGGGACTACGACACATATAATGCAAAACGTTGAAGCAGCTAGGCCCACATCTGTCGAAAAGCATTAAGGCAAGGTATTGTTACCATTTATATTCCCTTTATAAGCCCTTCCAATTCTTTCATACTTACTCACAATCTCTCCATCTCCATTTCCTTCTACTTGGCACTTTTTAAGTTGGAGAGTAATGGCAATCCCACTCTCTCTTTTATTACTTTTGCTTGTTCTACATCAAACTTTAGTTTCCTCCTCACCAGTGCAAGATCCTGAATTGGCAGTAGAAGAAGTACACAAGTAGGATGGCAATAATCATTTCAATATTAATTTAGTACCTACACACACACACACAAAAAGAAGGAAGGAAAGAAAGAAAGGCGACGCATTTTCTTAACTAACTTCTTCCATTTGTTGCAGGAAAATCAATGCCTCTAGGAGAAGCCTCGGCTTTTTCTCTTGTGGAAATGGTAATCCAATAGACGATTGCTGGCGTTGCGACCCCAATTGGGAGAAGAACCGACAACGGCTGGCAGACTGCGCAATTGGGTTCGGCAAGCATGCCATCGGTGGCAGGGATGGCGAGATATATGTCGTGACAGAGGAAGGCGATGACGACCCTGTGACCCCAAAGCCAGGCACCCTAAGGTATGCTGTTATCCAGGATGAGCCTCTATGGATCATATTTGCACGTGACATGGTGATCAAGCTCAAGGAAGAACTCATGATGAACTCATTCAAGACAATTGATGGAAGAGGAGCCAATGTGCACATAGCTGACGGTCCATGCATCACTATACAATACGTGACCAACATTATAATTCATGGTATAAACATACATGATTGTAAGAGAGGAGGGAATGCTTATGTGAGGGACTCCCCAGGACACTATGGATGGAGGACCATGTCGGACGGTGACGGGGTCTCCATCTTTGGAGGGAGCCATGTGTGGGTGGATCATTGCTCTTTGTCTAGTTGCGATGATGGGTTGGTAGATGCTATTCACGGATCAACGGCCATTACAATCTCTAACAATTACATGACCCACCACGACAAGGTCATGCTCCTGGGCCACAGTGATACCTCTACTCAAGACAAAAACATGCAGGTCACTATTGCCTTCAACCATTTTGGAGAAGGGCTCGTCCAAAGAATGCCAAGGTGCGAAAATTTCCGAAATCAGGACGTTAAACTAGACCCCATATTTTCAATCTTCTTTGTTGAGTTTAATTGCATATTTATATGTGCAAATTGCATTGCAAATGGTTTTGAGAATAGTATTCAAGTATTCACTAACCAAAAAAAAAAGAAAAAAAAAGGTAACATTAAACTGATCTCTTAAGGATAATGGTTAAAGGACAAGTTTTAGAACAATAATAAAATTTATTTAATTGTGATATAGAGGTCATACGTTTATACTGTATAAATGACTTTTAGTGAAAAACAAGTTAAAATTAACGTATATTTCTTGGTCAGATATAATGATATCAAAGTAGCTTCTGCTAGAAACACCCTTCAAGATAGGGCATGGTCCTGATGCTTTTTGAATTTGTTCTGTTGCGCACTGTTGACAGATGTAGACAAGGATACTTCCATGTGGTTAACAACGACTATAGCCACTGGGAAATGTATGCAATTGGTGGCAGTGCTGATCCTACAATTAATAGCCAGGGCAACAGGTTTCTTGCTCCCAATGACATGTTCAACAAGGAGGTGAAAAGAAAAAAAAAAAAACAAAAAAGCATGATTAGTTATTAATCCCTTCATGGATTGCACCATTTGTTTGTCCGTGGTGCCACACGAACATAAATAAGGATAATCATGTAAACTTCTATTCTTTCAGGTAACTAAGCATGAGGAGGCACCAGAGAATGAATGGAAGAATTGGAATTGGAGATCAGAAGGGGACTTAATGTTAAATGGTGCATTCTTTACACCTTCCGGGGCAGGAGCCTCTTCTAGTTATGCCAAGGCATCCAGCTTAGGTGCAAGACCTTCTTCGCTGGTGAATCAAATCACGGCAGGGGCAGGGACACTTAATTGCAAGAAGGGCTCACGTTGTTAAATGGAGGCTTTGCATAGAAGGCCCAAGTTGGCCTTTCATCAGTATTCTAAAACAAGTGGGGTGAATAACGTCAATTGAGTATTTTATAAGAGGATGAATATTCAATTTGACAACAACATAAGCATAGGAGCATGTTTCAACAAGACCCCACCACCACGTGAATCTAAAAATGAGGGTCTCGATGGCGTTAAAAGAGAGACAATATCTCAAAGCGTTTGCTAAGCCTAATGTTCAATGTAGTGAAAACCTCTAGCCTATATATATGTCAATGTCTCTTTCTCTCTCTCTCTCTGCACATGGGGGTGGACCAACTTGTAAGTACTCACCGTTGAATGAACCTTCATTGATTGAAACTCGAGAAAAAGAGTCGAATGCAATGCAAATGCCATTTGGTGCTCCTCTAATCGGACCCAATTTGTGATAGAACTTAATGAGACTACGTGCTTTTCTATACGAGAAGACAAAATGCTTTCTTTTCCCAGTGGGGAAGACACGAAATTATTGAGTTCAATTCGGGAAGAAAAGCAGCGTTCAATTGCATAAACAATCCCCACCTCTGTCAGAAAAGTCTCCTGTCTCAGATTGGTCTCATTATCTACAAGAATAATGTTACCCGGATGTGAATGAAGGGTGGACGCGAGATATATACAGGCTCACGTATGTCGACCGTTTGATTGCATATATTTAATCTTTCCATGTATGATAGAGTTGGTGTTATAAACCTGTTTCCATAAATGATGCCACTAAACCCCAGTCTCACCGCACTTCAATAAACAGGTTATCGAGGTCGGTAGCAATAAAAACCTACAAGTGGTCCATTTGTGTTGCATTTGAGTCTGTCCAACTGCAAATAGCTTCAGTTTCCCTCATCCATGTACATGGGTAGTTGGATTGATTGCCTAGACTTTGCTACTGAGTGCATTGTGCTTGTGTGGGTAACCGTGCATACCAGTTGATTACTTCTTTTACAGTCAATTCTGTTCTTAAAGTCGATGATTTAAAAAAAAAAAAAAAAAACCTACAAGGCCAGTTCTTAACTCAGTTGCAATGACCCTACGTTTCAACAGCCCCTTCTCCCCCTCGCCAACCTGCCCAGGAAAGGATTTTGAAGCTACAAATTCTCACCTAGCATTTTATTTAGGTTCACCCAAAGAATTTTGAAGTTGGATATTCATCATTTGTTTGTTCATAGTTCAAGTTTTTTTTTTTTTGATCTTTTTTCCCGATTTCCCTTAAAATCTTCCAAAGATATGTCTTGCATGTTTAAGAGACAAAAACGAAGCTTTAATCTCTCTGTATTTTGACCAATCCTTATACAAGAACAACGAGAAGGCACCAAAATGTATGCTAAAAAATCTTTAAATTTAACGTTAGATTGTTTCTCCAAAAAGCAACCTGGAAAATTTACGTACGCTAAAAGGAGACTCACTGACGAATCAAGCTTATAGATACAGGTATTACAATTCTTTGATATATTTTTTTAACCCTAATACGTGACAAAATAAACGTAGAAGTTGATAGGCAGCGCTAGTTTTTTCAACGATCAATGAATACCGAAAAATAAAATCTCAATAAAACCCGACCCCACAAGAATTTAATCCTAGAGAACAGGGTTCGTCTACTGGCATCGCTCGGCATTCCATTCCAACAAGAGCATTAGGTCTCCTTGAAATTTCTCTTTGGAGATTTGGGACAAGGGATGCTTACGAATGTCTGAAAGCCAGCCTCCAAATGGCGGAAAAAACTTGCAAAAACGTTAAATGGCACATGGCCGTCTAGTTGCCCAGAAATGCAAGAGAACATTCATTGTAAGATAAACAACTGATGCAACCACACACGAGTAGATCCTACTACAAACCCAATGAACTCTAATCCAAAGTTCTACAAGACAAAACAAGCTCCCATGAATGCTCCCATTCAGCCTCGCGGCAAAATTAGACATGCTCTTGATAGAGCATTAATAATCAGATGGGGAGATGACATCATCGATTTTTAGTATCATTTTGACAACTTGTGTGGCGAGAAAGATCTGCTGCTGCTTCCCTATCAATGTCTCAAAGACATTTTGCTCTCGCATGTCATTTGTACCAACGTCATTGCAATCTATTCCGCAATAAGGATTGTTCTCCTGCATATTCCACTCAAAAGTGAGATGAATTCACAGCTAATATTTAACAGCAGAAGTACGAAAGCTAGGCGGTGTCCAACAAAAGGACCTGCAATGTTTCACAACACAACGGACAGCATGGACGTTTGCCATCAATTATTCAGTTCTTTCTTTGGTGGGGGTTTAGGTTCAAAAATAACTGACAAGGCTGAAATTGACTTTCATACATTGTTTACCTTTATTTGCTGAGATTTTACGGCAGATATTGTCTCAATGGACTGGAGGCCACTATTTTCTGCAAGTGCCATAGGAATGGAATCTAGAGCATCTGCAAATGCCCTGATAGCATACTGCAGATAGAAAGAAGGTGATAAGACACCAGCACTAATCAAACCAACTGCAATCCAGAGAAAAGAATAAGAAAGGAGAGTCTCTACCTGCTCAACCCCTGGATATTTATCAGCAGCAGCCTCGACAGAAATTGAGCAAGAAATCTCGGCTGAGCCACCACCATATACGATGGAATTGTTACGGATGAGATTTCTTGCCACGCACAATGCATCATGGATGCTACGCTTTGTCTCTTCTATAATCATCTTGTTCCCTAATACATCACCAAGTAACAGGTATATGAGAGAACAATAAAAATATCCAGGTCATCCAAACTTTCGCTTTGCAGCTAATATGCAATAGTACTGCAAATGATTAGCTTGCAGATCAGAACACAAGTAAGAAACATTCTCATGGGCATTACCAAGATGCAGAATATGATGTTACTAATAAAGAGAAATAAATAAGTATGGCTGATATGATTTTGTCCCTTACTGCAATGTTTCAAGCTTCTGCAACCCCTTCCCTTTATTTCCAAACAAGATAAAAAGGTTGAGTATGAGCAAGATGATATAAAAAGGTGCCATCAACCAACAAACAACTTTAACATTTCACACACAAGAATGCAAAAACAAATGAAAGAAATTTCAACTCAAAGCATCACCAAAAATAAAAAAATAAAAACGAGAGAATAAGTAAAAACAGACCAAAAAGTATTAAACAGAAAAAAATCAAAACCTACCTCCACGAATAAATATGGTTACTGCCCTTGAATTTGCACAGTGTTCAATGTACAACATTCGATCTTTTGTTGTACCAAAGGACTTTTCTCGAACCAAGCCAGCCTTCAACACAGAATAAAGACAAGCAAAAGAAAGGAGAGGAAAAAAAAAAAAGAATGGCAAGTCAATTTACTTGTATCCAACGAGCATGCTATGAAAAGATTTAACATCTAACAATCAACAAGAGAATTCAATGTCAACTAATGCAAATATCAGAAATTAGCAACTTCCAAATTTTACCCTTCCCAGCTTTTCTGGTGTCAACTCCTGAAACCTTGGTACTATTCTCCCACCTAAAAATAGAACATAATGTTATTTCTCCAATAATCAATTAAACCTTGTTTGCAGCCATGACTGACACAAAACTGCTATACAAAAATATTCGAGCAAATGAAACCAGATGGTAAGGAGCTATAATAAGACAAACCTGTAGCTATTGCTATAAGCTCCAACTCTACACCACCTACCCACCGTACTGCAGGTAAGTTCCTGTGCATTAGTAAATGATTTGCCTCATCATCAAAACCCCATTGGCAGATAACCAATGTAGTTCCAACATCCTGTATCTCAGATATAAATAGAGAGAGAGAAAAAAAAAAAAACAGTGAGATAACTCATAGCACATCAACCTACACAATTAATTCCAAAAAGAAAATTCATAAGGCAAAGACATTTATCCTCCCAACACTCCCCCCCCCCCCAAAAAAAAAGAAAATTAAAAACAGAAAGTGGAAGCTAAATTTCTGTAGAATCCTAAGCATACCTTACGCAAGGCAGGTAAAACAGAAAGAACACAAAGAAATTGACAAAAACAAAATCCCACCTTGCATTTCTGAACCATGTGATCAAAATATTGCCGCTCTTGCTCACGTAAAGTTTGAAATTTTTCAACTGTATCAATGTCCACCTTATGCTTTGTCTTTGGCTTAGGTGGTTCAAAAGGGCAAGTCAATATGGCAATTTTTGCATCATCAATCTGCTTTGGCATCTGTGGATGACTCATATCTTTGTCCACTACTATTCCATATATCAACTCTGTGTCTTCCAACTTGCCACCCACTTTCCCTTCAACTTTTATCAAATCTAAATTAACATCTCTCCTCTCTAAATCTGCGACAGCAAGAACTGCTTTAACAGCAATCTCTGCCAAGCTGCGTTTGCACCGATTCACACTGCAAAATGAAAAATACAAATTTTAACTTGAAAAAATAAAAATGAATTACACAGAACCATTGTCACATTATCCAGAACCTTACTCATGTGCTAGTTTTTTAAATTGCTTTTCAATGAAAGAAAAAGATTTTCCCCAACAAAATGCTGCACAAGGGCCAGTTGATTTCACATACAACAACTGCCATTCTTGCCATACATTCCTATCTCTACCTGGATAAGAACTAAAAAGACTGAAAGACCCTCAAATCAAATTCCAAGTTTCATAGAAATCCACTTCAAGTGAGTCCAATAGGAATGAAAGTAGAACCAAACTTACATCTTTGACGATAAGGTAGTCATACAAGTTTGAACCAATGGCTCTATGTTCGTTAAACCAAAATCAAACTTCTGAGCAATATGCTCCAAATGATCAACAGCTATCTTAGAAGCCAATTCATATCCCTCTGCAATTCGAGTGGGATGAATTCCACGTTCCAATAGCTTCTCAGCCTGCTCCAAAAGAGCTCCAGCCATCACTACAACACCAGTGGTCCCATCACCAATTTCATAATCCTGACTCCGTGAAAGCTCAACCATCAGCTTAGCAATCTGATTGTCCACATCCATCTGCTCCAGGATTGTAGCACCGTCATTCGCTGACATCACAATTCAAAAAGTTAAAAAAAAGGGTAAGCCTCATTTCTTTAAGTCATTTACGAACTTTAAAAGCTCAAATGTCTCAAATATTATCTGGATCCGTCATTATACTTTAAAATCATCATTCAAAATTTCCAAATTTAATAAACCTAGACAGGAAACTTCATTTCTATACCTTATACCATCCGGCCAGATCAATGCCGGAACAGGATCTGTCACTATACTCTAAAATTACCATTCAAAATCTCCAAATTCAATAAACGTAAACAGGAAACTTCATTCTATACCTTAGTTCACTGAGTATAAACCCTAGAAAAGGAAAATAACAGCTTAGCGAACCAGGAAAAAAGAAAAAAAAACCAGAGCAACTATAACCAAATCAATTAACCAATCAGCACGTTAAAATAATTCCAAAAAAAATGAAAATAAAAATCACAGTGAAGGCAAGTGTGTGTGTGTGTGTGTATGTGATAGAGAGAGAGAGAGACGGACTGATGGTAACGTCGCCGTCGGGGCTTTGGAGCATCTTGTCCATTCCTTTAGGGCCGAGGGAAGTGCGAAGGATGCGAGCGACGGCCTTTCCGGCGGAAATGTTGGCCTTCTGAGCATCGAGGCCTCTCAATCGGGTCTTCTGCTCTTGCTCTTTCAATATTATGAATGGCCGGCCGAACTCGTCGAACGCCAACGCCATTGCAATCACGATTTCTTTGAGATCGATCCAAACAGCAAGTCGAATAACAAGAAGAAGGAGAAAAGGAAAGAAGTAAAGAAGAGAAGAGGAGGGTAGAAACTATAAAGTTCGGGTAAGACTACTGCTGCTGCTGCCGCCTTCTTTTCGGCGCTGCTGCCTTTCCATTTTCAAAGCCCTAACTCGTAGCTCATTTTCCCGCACGGGTCATCAGTTGGGCCTATATTGGGCTTTATTCATGGGCCCCATTTAGCATAACAGGCTATTATTGGGCCTTTTGTAGGCTTTTCAGTTTTAGTCAGCTTATTTAAAGTTATAAATATATGTCTGCCAACTCAATTGAAATTTTTTTAAATATTTTTTTAATTTCTTTGTTTGAAATCACAATTTTTAAAGTGTAAGAGTTGAATTGATTGTCACCCTCTCTCTCTCTCTCTGTATACCAATGAAGTAAAATTGAAGATTTTCACATAAAAATCAAAAAAAAAAATTAACGTAATTATTTTATTTAAAAATTCATATTAAATAAAATATTAAAATTAAAATTTGATAATTAAATCAATTAAATTAAATTTTAATTTTAAAATCAAATTAAGTTAATTTTTATATAAAACAAATCATTAATTGTTTTTTGAATAAGATTCTTTTAAGAGTAATATAGTAGTTGAAAATTTAAGAAATTATAATTTATTGGTAATAAAATTATTTTTAATATTAAAATTTTTAAATTTAAGAAGTATTAAAAATAAAATGTAGATCTATAATGGAGTTTCTATGAATTTATGCAACAAAAGATTTAAATTTAGCAAACTGAAAGGTGCATCGTGGGTTAATCAGCACCATTTCATTAAATGAGATAACCGTATTAACTGAAATTAGGTTAACAAACCTTCCCATTTATAACCCATAGACAGCTTTCACGCCCATGATTTTCCCAAACTCTCCGCAAATGTAGTACCGTGCTTTAAGCCAGCTATCATCCGTTCCTACTTTTACAACAACACAAGAACCTATAAAACCCATTTCCAATCCCTCCTATCAACGCCCCATCGTCGCGCATTACATTCTCCTCCTGCAGGGTTCCTAGGGAACATCTGCACTCTCCCAATACATCTTATACAACGTACGAGCACACGCAAAAGAAACAAACTTTTTCCTTTTTCCAAACTTCAACGGGAAGAAATGGCAAGGAAGGTCATTGTTTTGGCACTTCTCCTTGTTGCCTTTGTTGGCATGTCATCCGCTGATACCGTCAGTGATGATGTTATTGGTACTGATGATGGCACTCAAGCCAGTGCACCCTCCATCGATGGACCTGTTGCAGGACCTTTGAGCAACGCAGCAGCGGCTGGTGGGGATGGAACTGGAGCTGGAGAGGCTGCCGCAGGCCCTGCCGGCGCCGAGCCACCATCCCAAAGCGATGCCACCACCATTAAGGCCTCTGCAATCGCTGGAGTCGCCGTGGTCGCCGGTTACTTCTTCTAAGCTAGTTATCTAAAAGATTCTCACTTCTTCAAGGTTCCAAGGTTGGGGCTAACAGAATGTCACACGTACAAGAGGAAACATTTTGCTAACTGGTTTTTGTTGTGATATTCTGTTTTGTATTTAACTTGATGTTAATACGCTGAAACTATAATGTTAATTCTAGATACACCAGCCTGATTGGAAAACTTTGTTTTGGCAATTTGCGGTTGTGAATTGTGTAAGCTTCAAATTAAAAGATGTGCAGAAATTTAATAAGGCCATAAATCATATTATCATGATAAAAAAAAAAAAAGAAATAAAATCAGGCTTCTAAAGCAATTTCCTAGATCAGAAAACAGAGCAAAACCAACCAGGTACCAATTATTAAATGCACACCCAAAAGCTTAAATACCATCACCTGTGGCCGGAATCCAGGGGCGGGGATGACAGCACCCAGACTCGGGAGAATAAGTTGTGCAACACAGCCTTAAACCATATGATCAACTTACTAACAAACCCATTATGAATGGTTCAAACTTGCGAAAAGTTGCAACAATTCAAACAATCAAACAAGTATTTCCCAGTTGCCTCTCACAGAAACTCCCAAATTGCAGAAGAATCATGTATACACTAAAAAAAAAAAAAAGGATCCAAGATCTATTCACAAAGATGACACCAAAAATTAAGGCCAGGCTAAAACAACAGCTGTGCAATTTAAGAGTTTAATTCCAAATAATTACATGAGTGCATCCTGAGGCATGATCTGTACCACTGGAAAAGGAAAAGTACACATGTTCAACAAACATGTTGCCCTCCTAAATACCAAATTGTAAATGCGATGACACAAAAATTCAAAAACCTTATTTACATTGCCTGAGAAGACAACCCAGTAAAATTCCAGCAGAACAACACTTACAGGAGCAACAGATTTGTTTGAAAATTAAGTCTAAGAAATAAAAATAAAATAGCGAATACACGAGGCACAACATCAGGCCTCACCCACAGCCTCATAGACTGGGGAACAAATCACAAACAACCAAAAGTAATTAGACTCTTGCCACCCGGAACATTGCAGCAACCAACTCATATCCTAAACAGAACACCCCAGCGTTACTTTATATGGGTGTAGAATACTTCTGAATCCTTGGGGCACCCTCAAGATGTAGGACCCACATGTACACATGGGCTTGACAATCAGTATCGGGGTTTTACAAGCTCACAGATGAGACAACACATCACATACTGTGGTACTCACTATACAATAAAAATCCAGTGCTTTACAAGAACTAAACATCAAGGCTATGACCCTAACTTAAGACTAACTACTTATCGACATTTTACATTGCCAAGTATACAACCCAATTCGGTATTTTACAGATTCAAGAACTGCTTGAAAAAAGGAAAGGCTCAAAGCCAAGGTGATTAATGCTGCTTTGCAAATTTATGAGAACAGAGCCTTTAAAGGGCAAATCAAGTGAGGTAGCCCATCTAACAAATCTTCTCCTGGCAACTAATAAAGATTGATTCAATCATGAAAACAAAGAGCTGTCTGCTCCACTCCCTGGATTCATGATAAAAAGAAAACCCCCATGTCAATAGACATTTTAAAGGTTTATTTGTCAAAGACACCATCCACAATCAACCTCAATCAACAGTAAATGAGAAAAAGCATCAAACTATCTTCCGACAGCAAATCGAAATCAGATATTTCACGTCCTTTCATTAGTCATGCCATCCATTAGGCATTGAACTTTTAAGAGACAGAAAGCACATAATAAGTCCATGTAGTTTCATAGCTTGAACATTAAGTCGTTCCAACCTACCTAAGTTCATGAGTTGAAATTACATTATTAAGGGCCATATCTCATCAGAGAAATAATAGTATATAGATATAGTGGACTAAACATATCAAGACAACAAGATGCTGCTGAAAGCATCTCCTAATTGACACACAATCAGTAACACCATACTTAGTTCCTAACTTTCTTCAAACTATATAGCAACCATCAGAAAAGTATCTGCACAACAAAATAATAACAAATGAGAAAACAAAGTTGACGTCAAATGTTGCATAAAAGAATAGACAAAGATTGCCGCACAAGAGATTATAAAATGAATTCAAACAAAAGATAAATGCCATGCATTAGCACCTGTGCAGCTTCTACGCTTTATGATATACAATGCTTTTATGTAGCAAGTGAAGAACAAAACAGCAATAAAATAGAAAATCAATCATGTCACTTGGTATGCAAGCAATTGCACACTATCATATGGCATCTAATAGTATTTGAAGCTTTTGACTCGAGTAGAAGGGTCAAGTAAAGTATCATTCTGTGCACTAACACCCATCCACGATTTTTTTTTCTTGTCCTTGTAAGTGCTATACAGGATAATAATAATGATATTTCAAGCATATCCAGATCAAGCCATCAAAAAGAACATTCAGAAGAAATATAAATCCAACAGAATGCTCTGCTGCAGGGAGTAAATTCCAACCCAGAAATGTTAATTCTAAAAGTGACAATGTTTTTGAGCACACAAATATTAGGTTCTTTCAAATAAGTTTTCTAAAACGGCAAAGGAAAGGAACTAGGCATCGATGCTTCTCTCATATCAGTATAGTACTTACTTCTTTCCTTAAATAGGCACCATCTGCATTTCAGGATATGTGTGGCAACTTGGGCCAAAAGCCTTGAAAGAGAGCAAATGAGGACCTGTAAAACTGTCCAGACAAAAACAGTAACCGGATTGCATCATTCTGAGGGTAAGCGTCTTCTCTTGCCATAATCAGCATCCCTTGATCGAGACCTATGATCCTCATCTGGCGCTGCACGAGACCTGCTCCTAGATTTTGAAGAAGTCTGCCCTCTATCCCAGTCATCCTCATAACGCAATTCCCTTTCTCTTTGCCGATGCTCTCGGTAGCTATCCTTTTCTTCCCTGTACCGATGCTCCCGGTGCTCCCTCTCAGACCTGTCCCAGTCTCGCTCCCTCTCATCATGATGCCTCCGATCGGAGTGCCCAGAAAGCTCATGCTCAGAAACCCGTTCCCGTTCCTTTTCTCGCACAGCAGCACTTGACCGCCCCCCTTTGTCATGAGTCACCTCTCCATAGCCATGGTCAGAAGCACCATCATCACCCCCATAGCTTGATTCCCTAGTCCTTCGGCCATGCTCTTCACCCCACCCACCCATGCTTGTGTCAGACCACATTCCAGCATTAGGTAGATCCATTCCAGAGGAACCCATCATTCCCATCCCACCAGGTGCCATTCCCCGACCAAAAAATGCGGGGTTAACATGAGGAGCCACCCCAGGAAGTCCCATCGTATTTACAGCTGGAAATGAAGGAAGCATCCCAGGAAAACCTGGACCTGCAAAGCCTCCATAAGCACCACCTCGTCCCATATATGTAGGATCAAATCCAGCTCCCATCATACCATGTGGGGGCATAATGCCACCAGCAGGCCCTCCAAATGCAGGACCTGCAAGACCTTGTCCATAACCTCCACCATTGGCACTGCCAACAACTCCCGCAGTGGGACCAAGCATGTTTTTGGGGCCCATGCCTCCTCTTCCCCTCACTGGTCCTGCACCCCCAGGTCCTCTGTTGAGAATGCCCTGCCCACCTCGTGCCCATCCACCTCTTCCATAGTTCCTCCCTCCATCGCCACCTTGGTAATTCATATTACCACCTCTGCCTGCACCCTCATTCATAGGCCTTCTTCCTTGATTATGAGGCTGAGACTGGGCTTGTGTTTTATTCATGTACGATGCGCCCATCTGCTTTATTGTCTGTGGAGAAGCAAAGGCTACAACACAAGCCCGACCATTGAAAACATGTCCGTTCATTCGCTCTTTGCATGCAGCTGCAGCAACAACATCATAGAACTCAACTTGGCAATAGCCTTTAGATTTACCACTTGCCTTTTCATCAAAGAACTTGATTTCTTTGACCTTTCCATATTGAGCACAAACACTCTCAAGCTCTGCATCTGTTGTCCACCAATGTAATTCTCCTACAAACAACATGGTTGAACCACCATCCACATGGTGCCGAATCTGATTTTCAGTCATCACCAGACGATTGGCATCTGGATTCATACCCATTTGATTAGCTGGCACCTGTGTGACATTTCGAGGGTCACCAATGCCAGTATTTGGCGTAGGTGCAGGTTCAACAGCAGCTTTTCTACTAATATCAGAAGAATTAATCTCAATGCTCGGTTGGGTGTTTGTCGATCCTTGAAACCCCATGTTGCCTTTCTGTGCAGAAGAAGACCTATCTGGGTAGCCAACAGATTCAATCCCCTGTCCCTTAGCACCAGTGGGAACCTCCTTTTGCTCAGGAAAATGCATCCCTGCATTAGAATACTTCCCTTCAACTGCAACTCCAGACGTGTTCAACCCTTGTGAACCCTCAGCTTCAACTCTTGGTTCATGGACATTCCGAGCTTGAACTACTCCATTACCCACAGTAGCAGGTGGTGGAGGTGGCACCTCAGAGCGATGCATGTGGAGGAAATTCTCTCCCACATTAACATCATTGTAGAGATCATCATACTCATCATCTTCACCCATTTCTTCCTCCGCAAGTGCAGGTATTGCACCACTTCCCTGATATTGCATCTTCGGAGCCCCTCCATACTCCTCATCTCCAAAGTCTATTTGCTCGTCAGCCATAGGATCAGTCTAAACTCATAAAAATGTGACAAAATGAGGTCTCTTCAGCTCTGCCTAAGTAAAAAAAGACCAACATCCGTAAAGAAGACTCTTGCCTAGTTTAACATCTTAGTGATGAAATATCACCGCCGTTACAGAACCCAAAATGTCTACAGAACACTGGTAATCTTCTGTCTACCAAAAATGAACTCTAATGGCATCTTGAAAATAACAAATACAAGAAACTCAATTCTTATCAATGGCCAACACCAACAGATGAAGAGAAAGACCTACCATAAAAAGTTCTAAAATGTCAATTAAAATCCCAAGAAACCATGTCTCTGAAGTCCGTGTTATTACTTAATGATCTGCAAAAACATATCACTCAGTGAAAAATACAGCTAAAAAATTTCCTTTAGAAAAAAAATATAAAAAAGAAAAAAACATAAATTTTTGGAATACATGCTTTGCAAGATCGCTGAAAAGGAAAATGACCCATTTCATAAAATCACCCAAAAAAAACTAATCTCACGAGATCAGATTGTAATTCTAGGCAAATCCCACCTCGCTCAATGACAGCGACAAACATCAGACAGCAACAAAACCTTAAAACATCGCACACAACAAAAGATCCATAAGCTTTGGAATAAAGCAAGAAAAGAAGTAAAAACAGACAAATATCACACAGATTCAAAGGAAAAAACAAAAACAAAAACAAAAAAAAAAAAAAAACAAACGAGGTTATAAGAGAGGTCTGCTTACTTTGTTTTTCTTCTTCCTCTCTCAGTTTCAAGGAGACTTCGATCTTCTTCTGCTTTATGTTATGGCTTGTTTACAGACTTTACCTGAACCCGGCTGGCCAGAGCAGAGTCTGGTAAAAAGATTGGGTAGAATAGAACTATAGAAGCATGATGGTGGGCCCCCCCCCAAAAAAAAAAAATATATATATATATATTGTTTGTGTAATGGCTGATTCGGCGATTACTTGTTTTTTTTTTTTAATTACATTATTCTAATCAACATTTTTAATTATATTCATGTATTAAAAAATAAAAAAAAAATTATCAAACAGTTTATTCTAATAATATGTGTAATAAGTCCCGAGCACGTTTTTTCGTTTTATTACTTTGAATTTGAATTTTAAGATAATGTCTTCCTCTAAATAAATAAAAAAGGAGTCTTTAAAATTATTAATGTTTTACAATTATTTTTTTTATAAAAAATTTGAATTGAGATATTAATTTTATATTAGATTCTCAGAAAATATTAATTAATATCTCTATATTTTTTTTTTTTTTTTTTTTGTAGTTGCGCCAATGTAATTTTATGTTATTTTTCCGTTCAGAAAGGTTGTGGGTTTAGCAGATAATTAAAAAAGTATGACAGCATGGGTTTGTCATAATGATGGTAAGATAAAAAGATCATAGTTTATCCTAACCTACTCTTGCGCAGCCTTAGTGCAATTAGCCCGTTACATCACTTAAATTACATGTTCTGCATGAACAAGAAAATAAAAACAAAAGAATAAAAAAAAAAAAGATAAACTGAATTTAGTAAAAAAAAATATATATATATTAATAAAACTCTCAGTATCTCCAAGCCCCCAGAGTGCTATTTAATGGATGAATGTTTTAGGGAAGCCAGCAGAATAGCTTCTAATGCAAATTGCAGTTTTGCTTGGAGCGCTACCCATCAGAATGAGTAAAGCTTACACTTTAGGAAGCAAGTCAACCGCGTTGCGTGAGAAACCATACATCCTAACAGACAACAAATCCAGTCGGAACAATGGTTAAATAGGCAGGCTGACTTAACAAACTTGATTCCGGGGAATGCACCACAGCACAACATTTGGGTTCGGTCAGCGCGTTTTAGAATCATACCATCCAGGCCATTGCAGCAACCCAAAACTCGTACCTTAGGCAGAGGAACACCTCAGAATTACTCTTTACAGATGAGGAATTTTAAGCCCTTCGTCTAAGCTATAGGGGCGACCGTAGAGCTGTCTACTTACGGGATCCACAGTAATTCTGAGATATTTAAACAATGGAGATCAAGATCTCAAAGAGGAATTCGGGATAAAATACAAATCCAACAAAATGCTCTGTTGCAGGGGGCTCAATTCCAAACCCACAAACATCATATCTAGGAGATATCATTTTTTGAAGAGCACAAATACAAAGTTTCGTCCAAATGTTACACGTAGAATGCAGGTCAGGTCAAAAGTAATTCGGCATCTATTCTTCCCTGAAATCCAAGCGAGTAGAACTTTCGGCTTCCATCTTTTGCCACCCTCCATGTTTCAGGACGGTGCAGATGCCAATCGTCTGATGGTATGCGTCCTACTGTGTAGCAACTTGGAGGAAATAGATTTAAAGGAGTAAAAAGGCAGCACATTGCTTCACTCTGATGGTAAGCGTCTCCTCTTGCCATAATCTGCATCCCTTGATCGAGATCTGCGATCATCTTCTAGCACTGCACGGGACCTGCTCCTGGATTTTGAAGAAGATTGTCCTCTATCCCAGTCATCGTCATAACGCGAGTCACGTTCTCGTTGTCGATGCTCTCGATAGTTGTCCTTGTCTTCTCTGTAACGATGCTCCCTGTGATCTCTTTCAGATCTGTCCCAGTCCCGGTCCCTCTCATCACGATGTCTCCGATCAGAGTTCCCCGAAAAATCACGCTCAGAAACCCGTTCCTTTTCCCGAGTAGCAGCAGTTGAACGTGTTCCCTTGTCATGATTTACCTCTGCATAGCCGTATTCAGAAGCACCATCATCCCCTCCATAACTTGATTCTGTCCTTCGACCATGCTCTTCACTCCAAGCTCCCATATTTGTGTCAGACCAGACTCCAGCATTAGGTAGATCCATTCCTGATGGACCCATCATTCCCATCCCATTGGGTGCCATTCCCCGGCTAAAGAAAGCTGGGTTGACATGAGGAGCCACCCCAGGAAGCCCAATTGAATTAACAGCTGGAAATGAAGGAAGCATGCCAGGAAAACCTGGACCAGGAAATCCTCCAAAGGCACTACCTCGACCCATATATGTTGGATCAAATCCAGCTGCCATCATGCCTGGTGGAGGCATCACACCAGCTGGTCCTCCAAATGCAGGACCCGCAAGACCTGGTCCAAAACCTCCACCATTAGTACCATTGACGACTCCACCTGCATTCCCAGACATGTTTTTGGCACCCATGCCTCCTCTTCCTCTCATTGGTCCTGCACCCCCCGGACCCCTATTGATAATTCCCTGCCCACCACGTGCCCATCCACCTCTCCCATAGTTCCTTCCCGCATCTCCACCTTGATAATTCATATTACCGCTTCTACCCACACCCTCGTTCACGGGACCCCTTCCCTGATTCTGAGGCTGAGATTGGGTTTGTGTTCTGTTCGTGTAAGAAGCCCCCATCTGCTTTATTGTTTGTGGAGAAGCAAAGGCTACAACACAAGCCCGCCCATTGAAAACATGCCCATTCATTCCCTCTTTGCATGAAGCAGCAGCAGCAGCATCATAGAACTCAACTTGACAATAGCCTTTAGATTTACCGCTAGATCTTTCATCAAAAAACTTGATCTCTTTGACCTTTCCATATTGTGATAAGACACTCTCAAGCTCTGCATCAGTTGTCCACCAATGTAAATCTCCTACAAACAGCATGCTTGAACCATTCTCCGCATGAGGCCGGATCTGACGTTCATTCATCATTGGACGATTGGCATCTGGAGTCATACTCATTTGATTAGCTGTCATCTGTGAAACACTACGAGGATCGAAAGTGCCTGAATTTGGCAAATGTGTAGCTTCATTGGTAGTTTTCCTACCCATCTCAGACGAATCAACTGCAATATTTGGCGTGACTGATGTCGATCCCTGAAACACCATGTTCCCCTTATGTGCATTAGAAGACCTATCCGGATATCCAGCAGATTCAATTCCTTGTCCCTTGGCACCAATGGGCACTTCCTTCTGCTCAGGGAAATGCAACCCTGCATTAGAATACTTCCCTTCAACAGCAACTCCAGCAGTGTTCAACCCTTGATCATCAGCTTCAACCCTCGGTTCATGATGAGCATTCTGAAATTGAACTCCCCCATTGCCATGCTAGCAGGTGGAGGAGCCACCTGAGATCGGTGCATCTGGAGGAAATTCTCTCCCACATTGACATCATTGTACAAATCATCATACTCATCATCTTCTCCCATTTCTTCCTCAGCAAGTGCAGGTATGGCACCACTTTCCTGGTATTGCATCTTTGGAGCTCCTCCATATTCCTCATCTCCAAAATCTATTTGCTCGTCAGCCATATGATCCACGTTTAAACTGATAAAGACATGTCAAATAGAATGTCTTCAGCTCCACCTAATGAAACTGGACAGGATCTATATTCTTTGCAAAATCATATTAACAATGACAAATACATGAATCCATGTTGCTAAAGAATAACAAAGTAAAAAACACATAAATCTCTCATCTTATTTCCTAGGATCACCGAAAGAATTAGCTCCAATAAAATCACCAAAAACAGATTAATCTCAAGAGTCAAGATCATGGCCGGAAAAATCTCAAGCCAGAAAGCACGGTCACTTGTCCAGCTCTATTTAACAAAAATATAACAACAGACAAAAAATAGAAATAAAACCATGCAACACTCCACACAACAAAAGATCTGCTGTAACTTTTCAATAAACCAAGGGAATAAGCATAAAAAATTATGAACTATCATAAGGATTCAAAAAGGAATAATTAGAGAGGACCACAAATTATTTTCTTCCGCCTTTGGGCTGAAAGGACCAAGCTAACATGCATGCAGGCTTCCCCTTCTCTCTCTATCTTTCAACTACATCTTTAAGTTACATTATATCATGTATACTCTTTTCTGGTTCATACAAAAACTATTACAAATTGCCCTTCCCCACTTTCCAATCACTATACTTATTATTGCTTAGTCCACTTATCTGTAACTTCTGAAATGAAGAAAAAAAAAAAAATCTTAATCACCTCTGGGTGTTGCAGATGCAAAGGTTGAAAAACAAAGAGGAAAACTTGTGAATCAAATAAGCTCTGTTTTTGTTCATTTATTTGTTGATCTATTTATTTGGAGCAGCAGAATACCATTGATAAGTAGAGCCTAGATGCTCATCAAATGGAGCACACGAAGCCATCAAACAGATATCTCAACCATCTCACAGAGAAGAGGGTAACACTGTTCCTTCCACAACCCCCTAGTAAGGTGATACAAGATCTTTTCAACTTTCATTTGAAAACAGAACATTTTATGCCAATAAATTGATTTCAAATTTTTTACTTTGATCACTTCCAAACGCAAACGGTGTAGTGTGGGGCTAATTGAACTGAGCATCAATCCAAAATTGTGTTTACGAGCTGGATAAACAATTTCAACATCAAAATGAAACAATACGAACTTTCATTGCCATCAAGCTTTTCATTTATTTTCTGGGTTCCCAAACAACCAACCGCACTCACATTACAAAAACTCTGGTGACACTCATCGTACCAAAACAAGAATAACTAAAAAGTCAATTGTTGAATTACAACAAATCTCTTTTATACATATTTTACAGCCACCCCACCAACATACATATCCAATTTATGCATCCTCCCTATAAATAAATAAAAAAAATTACAAAAAATAAACAAATCAAAAATTAAAAATATATTTACTTCCACAAGGAAGATCAAATCTAAGGAGAATCTAAGCTACTCAGTTAACAGTATCGGAATGAGACAACAGAAAAAAGAGAAACAACTAATCCGGAAAAAAAAAAATATAAAGAAATTTTACATCAAATCGTCTTCAAAATCGTCTAGCGTCCGATTCTTCAACAGGCTACGCTTCAAAACTTGAAATACAGCAAAATAAACCTTCTACTTCGACCTGTTGAAAGAAAAAGAAAATTACATTTCGCACAAGAAAAATAAATATAAGAGTGTCCAAGAAAAATCTAAAAGCGAAAAATTTTCTATGTGAAGTAAAGAAAACTGGTTGAGATTTCCCACCTTCTGAGAGTATCGGAAAAGCTGAGACTCTTGATCTCAAATCAACGAAAAATAAAAAAAAAAGAAGCAAAAATAATTATAAAGCAAGAAACGGCGATCGGCTCGAAACGGCGATTGGCTCGAAACAGCTATCGGCGAGAGACGGCGGCGACGGAAGGGTAAAGGGAAGAAGGATAAGGAGTGTTGCGTGAGCAAGAGAAGGAGGAGAACAGCGGCGGCGTCAAAAAGAGACGACAATAAGTTTAAGTGAGAAAAGGAAGGCCGAATAACTCCAGCGAAAAAATAAAAAAAAAGGCTATTTACCATTCCCGGGCCGCGCTGGTCCAGCCAATTTTTGTTAAACTTCATCGTTTTCTATTAATAAGCCCAAACGTTAAGCCCAAATCGCACCCTAATTATTAATGGGTTGAGTAAAAAGAATTGGGTCAGGTAGTACTTTAAAAAATGATATTTATTTTTCAAATTTAAAATTTAAATTTTAGAAAAAAAAATTGAAGTTTATAAAAATAAAAAAAAATTATTTCAACTAATTTAGAAATTTTTGTATCTAAACCTAATCCTAAGGCAATGGCATAAAATTTATGTAAAAAATAATTTTTTTTGATAAAAAATTAATTATATTAATAATATGAATTCACAATTTAACATTATCTTTTTTTAAAAAAAAAAAATTAAATGAGACTCGTTGTATTCATTGGACGTGTAATAGGCTTTATAAAATAACTCTTTATGCTTTTTATTTTTTGGCAACTATCACACTCTTAATATTTAAAATTTAAACTTGAAACTATTAAGATAGTGTTAAGACACTTTAAGTGGGCAAACGATAACTAGGATGAGAACGTTGGCTTTGCCAATGGCTCGCTGCTTCATATTGTAAACAGGCACCAGACTTTTTGGTTTTTTTTTTTTTTTTTTTTTATAAATGATTAAATTTTCATTTATCAAAGCAAATCAGAATACAACTTTTTCTACAGGCTGTAAAATTTCCTACAAATTCAATTCTAACCAAAACAAAACTAAAACTTTAACAGGCATCAGTTGGGCGACAAGATCTTGGCGCGGGGGTTACAAAACACTTTGAATTCTTTGTTTTAAATTCAGGATTCGAAGTTAAGTCCATGCAAACACCCCTCCCTCCCCACAAAAAAAAATATAAATAAATAACTTCCCACAATATTGCATTTAAAGAAGACTCAGATGCATTCAACCAAATCTTTATTTTTACATGGACGCTGATTCCGTGACTATAACTTACGTCTTTCAGGTTTCAATGAAATATTCTTACTGTCATGTCAAGACTCACTCTTGATTTTGATTCCATTCAAGATTTAATGAAAATTTTGAAAGAAATTAACAAACCTACCCAGACAGAATCTGAAATGTCTGATCAAGCTGACGTGGATTGCAAAACAAACAAAGCCAGATGAACAACCTGATAACTCAAACTTGTTCAATGTTTCCCATGCAAACAAATGAATATAATTGATGTTATAATAACTAATAACTTACAATGAGCAGGAAAAAAGACAATTGGAAAAAATTTTAAAAGAAAAACAAGAAAAGAGAAAAGGGAGGGAACCTCTTTATTGTATCTAACGAGCTGGGACTAAAAATTCTGCTCAAAATGATCCTAACCTAATGACAGTTCCTATCTGATCCTTGTGTGGCTGCAGAACCTACAACTAACACAATTTAAGTGAATTTCCCTTGACCCTTGAAAGGAAGGCTGCACCTAACCAATGAAAGAATCAACACGAGGAACACACACTTTTTCTTACAGTTTATGCTGAGTGCCCATATTTTACACCACCTCTCTGACACCATAAATGATCGTGAGCACCATGCAAAGATTGGACGAGGGAAGTGGACAAAGGCATGATAAATGTGAGAATGAAAAGGCATTGCACAAGACAATGCCGTCTGAAAATGCCTGCAAAACAGTTTGATTGGTTTTTGAATGTCTGTTTGCATCTAATACATTCCCTTGAAAACGGGATTTGTGCGGCATATGCTTGCTCCATATTCCTCGTATTCTGCTTTTGTATGACAAGCCTGCATATGGAGCACTGTGTCAATTGGGACAATCTAAAGGCCATTCAAAATTCTAGTTTCCAGCCCTCAACTGAATCTAAGGAGGTGATAAGAGGAATGTAGCAGATAGACAATTTGAGAAATAAAAAATCTAGGACATGGAAATATTAAGAATGGGCTGGACTATATGCTTGCACCACCCAAAATTGAAATTAAATAAAAAAAAAAAAAGAATGTTTATGAGGTTGTCATTACAATTTGTTGCATGAGGAAGAATTCATACCGCAAAAAATTCAGGTGTTGATGCTAGCACTGAACCTCCAAACCAAACTGCAAATCTTTGGATCGGATGGCTGACTACATTTACTTCCACAGGTTGAGACTGGAGACCCAGAAAGATGAGAATTCTCAGGCATTTTATATCAACATGTTAAATGACTAAAGAAACATCCAAATTCCAAAATGCTTACTCTAATTTCCCCACCAAGTCTGGCTTCAGATGCAAGAACTCGTGCATCAACAATCTTCTTCAGATCCCGTTGCAACCTCCTGCCAAAGTCCTTGAACATCGTTGATCCCCCAGACAACACAATATTCTGACACAAAATGAAAACCAAATGTTGCAGCTAGAAAGACTCTCACATGTAAACAAGGAAGAATATATGCAAGTGCAATAGTCAGACAGAGCATTTTAACATATGAATTTACAGATATAAAAGACAAAGTAGCCCATGCCAATGATTGAGTCTAAAAAGAAATCAACCTTTCCAAATCAAAAGCTCTACAATCAACTGTGTTCCAAAAAAAAAGAAGAAGAAGAGCAACAATTAAAAGAAACAATAAGCAGTGTCAAAATCTAGACAACTCACAACTTTTGAACCACATAGCTCCTTCCAATATTCACATTGCACAATTTCTTTGCAAAGCATGATGTTACACTGAGAATGCCCCTAGTTGCACTAATTCTCACTGTTCATATAATTTACCTTATATAAAGCCCTTCTAGTGTCAATTGGAGCAGACTGGATACACTTGTCTATTACAGCTGGTAAAGGAGTTGTAAAATCACCGTTACAAATCTCAGGATTAAAGAAAACCTGGCAAACAAGTCATGAGATCATCAGAACAAATCACGGCAGCTTGTCTATAAACTGAATGCACAAGAAGCAAAATTCAAAATTAGTTACTTTATATGAGAGTATTATTCTCTAATGTCACATTATATGGTTAAATTCCTTCCTTTTCATCCATAGAAAGGCCTGTTGGGTCTAGGCTACACAACAGGCATAGTCTCTTGAAAACATGTATCTCCCCATACCTCATCTATACGGACTCAAACATAAGACCAACAAATTTCCACATAATAAATAAAGTAACAAACAATAACATCTGCACATTATACCACAAAAAGAAGAAGGTGAAGAAGAACAAGAAGACGAAGAAAGACTGAACTAACCTCAGGGCCGAGAAATCTCTCAAAGCCCACGTCACAGGAGTACGGTGCGCCTGTTTTTGGTTTGATGCCTCTCCATTGCTTAATATACTTGGCAGGTTCTTTGTCATGCTTATTAAATTCCTGGAACCATTTAAGAGATCTAAATTTTAATTGCACTGTATTCAGATTCAAACATATGAAGTACCAGAATTGGGAAAATCACAATTAAAAGTTTTTCATTCTCATCATTACATCAAAAGGGGGGTACATCCATATGTGGCCAAAAAAAACATCTATATGCATACCAGTCTTTCAGACCAAATATTTCATGGAAACAAAAAATGACCTTGATAATGTCAGAACAAGTGTAGCAATACAATTCCTTCACTTTTCGAGCTACTTCAAATGAATCTTCTGGTGGTACATTCTCTCCTCTTTCCTATGTCAAACAAGAATAAGAAGCAGAAAAGCACATGATAATTGCTTCTGAAGGCAAATAATGTCTTTTATGCCATAGAGACTTTCACAAACATTAATGAGAAAAAAAAAAACTGATCATCCCTATTATGATATCCTGGATCAGGCCATGATTTTATGGTATATTTGCCTCAGAAAGAGAATTATTTTTGCATATAAAAATTAAACTGATAATAGAGATCATGCTATCGGTACAATAGCCTATCACTACTGCAGCAGTATTGAGACTGGAAAGCAACTTACCCGCATGAGCTGCTGTATAAATAGAGTAACATCTTTTCCTGCAATGGGTACTGACTTGATGCTGCTTCCAATAACATAACCATCTGCAACAGGTACAACATGAGTAGCCCCATCTCCAACATCTACCACGACCCCTGTCATCTCACACTAAGGAGAACTATAGGTCAGTCTTCACTAGAAATATCATTACTCTGGGTTTCATGAAAAGATGAAAATGCATTCCTTGAATCTACACGTTACAAAGGACTTCTCTTATTATTTATAATATTCAACAGTCCCATGTGTTATATTCAACAAATAACCATAGATTGAATGAGATAAAATGAAGTAGTGGACATTTGTGGTAAAATTGACCAAATTTGAGGCAGTGTCCCAGCATTTAACTCAATAAAGCTTTTGCTCCAACTTCCATGCCAGTTTTTATTGAACTAGTTGATGGCCGATGCTATGAAAGAACTATAAAATTAGATAATTCCATCAAGGACTCTACACATGGAATAATGTAATTTTGTAAACTCTGATAGATCTCACATGGCAACTCCAACAGCCCAACACCCTAGGCCACAAAACTAAAGCCTCTTTACCAGTATCCCAACATAAGAACAAAGTGGCTTATAAATCAGTTCCACAACAATGAATAAGACGGGGATAATGAACCATAAAAATTAAATACTTCACATTCCTTGTTCAACATAGACATGAGTAACAAGAATCTGGTTGAGCCACTAACAAGCTATAACATGTCTCAGTGATTGCCATTCCTACTATCAAGTTCCCAATCAATTTCACAGCTCTAACTCCAACATACAACATAATTCTCAAAAGCTAGGAAGCCACAGTTGCTCATTTAAAGCCATGCTTTACCCAATTCACATCCCCAATTGAAACACTAGACAAACAAACAAATTAAAAGAAAAAAAAAATTCAATTCTCAAAACCAACCTTGGATGTTGTGTACCCAGCAGCAAGAGCAAGCACTGAATTGACAGCAATGTAAAGCCCAGGAACATTAAACGTCTCAAACATAATCTCACCAGTATACTCGCGGCTCTCAGGTGCAGTAAGCGGGCTCTCAGTCAAAAGAAAGTAATGATCTTCTGGATCACACCGCAAGTAATTGAATATACACTGCTGCCAGTACCTCTCCATAGCATCCCAATTATCCACTTGACCATGTTTGATTGGATAACTAAGATTGTATATATTACTTGATCTCGATTTGGCAATCGCCTCCTCTCCTATAAAGAAGTCCAGATCGGCCATAACACCAGCACTGTGCTGAGCTAGCCAATTCGCTTTAGAAGAACTCCGAGATTGGTTCAGAAATGACTCGTTCACTGCCACTACTGTCGGTGAAATAAAACACGGCTCCACATTCCCCGCAAAACCCATCTTAGTATACCTGCAAAACACCCCCCCCCCAAAAAAAAAAAACAAATAAGCAAAACAAAACAAAAAATAAATAAACCACCAAACTTCTTTCAGCTATTTTATCGAACAATTTATTGGTGTAAGACAAAGAAGTGTTAACCTACCCAGTGCCGTTGTCGATGACGATGGCGGGGCGAGAAGTCGAGTCCATTGGAAAGGAGAGGAGGTGCGGCAGAGAAAAATATGCGCTGGAGATAAAAGAGAGGGTTTAAGGAAGAGGATCATGGTCGAGAGGAAGGTGTGAACTTGGATCCCAAGCGAAAGCAGCGACTCAACGGTAATGGTTTGGTGCCCATTTCAACAACGAATCAAATAAAGCGGCCTTCTCATCAACTTCATCATCATCATCATCATCAATCAATCACTGCGCTACTATCATCAGAAGCTGATGGCGATTGATTCTCCTTTTTGTAGCGCTCTTGGATCGGATGCTTTCCTTGGCAATCAATGCTTTTCTTCACCAGACAATCCAGCAACGGCTCTCTCTCTCTTTTTCTCTAAGCTCTTTTTGTCGGTTTCATCACTGTGCCTCTGGGCCGTCTGATTGATGGCCTTAGATCCTTTATCGTCTATTTGATTCGGAAACTTAGTGGGACCGACTGAATACTAAAAATCAGAGTGGCGGTAACTTGCCGTAACATTCACTATAGAAAAGTTCCTTCGTGCCGACGGCACAATCAAAAAAGTTTACGCGGCTCCGGGTCCCTAACAAATGAAATTTAAGGACAGAAAAACGATTGAAAATACAATTAGTTACTAATTAGATATATTTTTTTTAACACTAACTTAAATTTAAATACACTTATCATCGTAAATCTCAATTGAACAACCCAAATTCAGAGTGCATTATTAAATTTTAAATTTATTCATATAAAAATTTATTAATAATAAAAATAACAATTATCAAGTATTATTATCAAGCATTATTATGTTATTTTTATTGTGAAGTTTCAACCATTAATCACAAGTGGTCAATTTTAATTAATTTTATATTCTTACAATGTTATGTTTACTTTCTACGAACCTATAGTTTTGTCGATTGAAAAGCACACAATCCATTGATCAAGAACAGCAACCAATTAACACATACATTAACAAAAATAAAAATAATAATAATAATAAGACAAATAAAAAAATAAATATACTCAATTATAATGAAATCAATACTTACTGCGAGACCAACGAGTTGGTGAAGAAAAAGGTTGAATGTGACATCATCGCATCGCATGGGCAATCGTCCTTGCAGCGGCGTCTATCAATGACATGGGCTGGCTTGGGCCCAGGGACGTCATGAGTCCACCGTCCCCAACAACCACGCAAATCCTGACCTAACAAATTAAATCGTCTACCCAGAACTTCTCCAAAGCCGGTCAGCTGTCCTTCTCCTATTAATTTTATTTTTTAAAAAAAATATAAAATTTATTAAAAAATATATTTTTATTGTATAATTTATAATTTAATAAATCACCTTAAACAAAATTTTCCACCTTAGTCGTTTCATTTATATTATACTGTTTTGAGCTATCTAGGTGGCAATACAGATATGAATTTATAACTAAATGTTTCTTAAAGACAAAGTTTAGTAGATGTATATGAAATCCAATAAAATGTATGATAGTCCAAATATATTATACAAAAGCCTTGGGAAAAATGCAATAAGAGTAATATTATATGATTTTTTTTATTTTTTTTATTCGTTTTTATACATGTTTTATTCTTTGTATATAGTATTTTTTTTTTTTTGTTAAAAATAAAATTTAAATTTCAAAGAGAAATATTTATTTTAATTTAGGTAGCGTTGCCAAGCATATTCTGTGGACCCGCGTTTGTTTCCTACGACTCCGTACTCTTTTGCCAACGAAAGAGCATATACCCAATTTCCGACTGTCCTGACCCATTTTGCAATATGGACACGCACTGTCCGCATTGCGCACAGTCCTCCTGAACATTAGATTTATTGGTTCTCAATTAACTTATTTTGAAAAATAAAAAATTTAAGAACACAAGAAATTTCATCTAACTGAGAACACCAATCATTGTTGCACATACTAAACAAATTAATTTTCATTTTCTGGTGAAGTTCTCATATTTAATGCAGGTAGGATGATAACAGAGCACTCAACCGTTAGTGGCAGTAAAACCAACAGTAGAAATCCATGTTAACATGCCCACTTTTCAAGGCCCAACAAAAGAAGAGAGGGAAAGCGAGGACTGGGGGAAAAAGCAGCATTCCTGGTAACAAGGGGGAGCAAATGGGGATGGTGGTCCCACATATTGATTGCCATTTTTTTTTAATGGTTTTTTTTTTTTGTTTTTGGGGCTAGATTCCTTGACATGGGTGGGCTGGTTTTAATTTGCAATAAGATTCCAGTCCCTATGTATTGCTCTCAATACCTTGCCCAGTTATGTTTAGGATCAGTGTGGTTTCAGACTGTCAAAGGGAGCTGGAAAATCAAAATGGAATTTGGAAGAGAATATCGATGATCCTTGCATGGCTCATGAATTGCCTACATGGGAAGGAATGAGGGCAGAATTCCTCCTTCTTTTTCACCTGCTTTTTGAAAAAGGTTGGTATGGGCTTAACTGAGACGCAACATACAGAATGTCTTGTGACTAAGAGGACCTATATATATATATATATATATATATATATATATATAATATCATCGTCCTTTTTAAGAGGGTCATGTAGGCAGGAGCAAACATCCCTTTCGATTCCTTTTTGTGCTATCATTTTAGGCACAAAGAATTGGGAAGGAGAGAGAGAGAGGGAGGGATAGATCTTATGTGAGGAGAATGGGGGGCAAAGAAAAACATATCAGTTTATTTTATTTATAAATTATTAATTAAGTTTGTGGACGTGACAATGGTAGAATATCAATTCATGTTAATTGTGGAAAACGTGACATAAAATTGTACAAACAATTTCAGCCAAATCAGTGTGAATGACTCTTTTTTTTTTTTTTTTTGGTTCGTTCGTAAGTAAGTGTGATGACTCTCTTCTTCCTTGTGATGCACATCACTTACATGTAAGTCCGATTATATCTAACGGCCGATATTAGTTCAATATGAATACAGACTCCAAGGCAGATATGATCGAGATTATTAATATGTTAGATATAGTAGAAGATTGTTAATAAAAGTCATCATTATTTCAAATAATAAGATTTTAGTATTAAAAAAAATTAGAATCAGAACGCTAATCAGTCAATGAACTTCGATTTAAGTTCACCGAGACAATGATTAATGCCTTTTTTTTTTCTTTTCAAGCTTTAAAAAAAAAAAAAAAAAAAGGAAAAAGTAGTAGTTATAAGAGAGATGAAGACACGAAAGGACATTGGAATGTAATAAAAAGCAAAAAGGAGACAGAGTGGGAGACATAATGGGCCAAGTAACGAAGACAGACACTCTTAAAATTACTCGGTTTAAGGTAAGTGGGGTAGGGCATTGGAAATCTCATGCTGGACCTGAAATTACAAACACGAATAGTGGTTAGTTTTTTTTTTTTTCTTTTTTTTTTCCCATAAAATAGTGGTGAGTATACACCTTAAAGGTAAAAGCTTGTACAATGAAAGAATTGTTTTAGGAAACTCTAATTTACAGTATGAAAAATAATGATCAAACCGAGGAAGTGGACACAGTACAATGTATGGAAACAAACATATGTTATTGTCTCATTACAATATTAATAACAAATTGAGTCTAATTAGAACAATAATCAATTCAGAGATGACATCAGTGAGTGCTGGTTGTTACTTAGCATGTGATTGCAAGTGATTGCTTGAGCTGAAGTTAATTTGAGATAACTAAAGAAAAGGATGAATATGAGTTGAAGAACAAGCAAATTGCACTCTTCCTTTATTGTCGATCCTTACAAATAATAATAAAAATAAAAAATAACAAATTTTATATAATTTAATTGATATAACTTATATTTTATGACAAAAATAAAACTTAAGTAAAAATAAAAATTAAAGAGTCTAATTAATAAAATTTAGATATTAAAAATATAAACTTACAAAAATTTAATTTTATTTTAATTTTTTATATATAATTTATGAAATAATTCTTATTTATAAAAAATAAAAATAATTAATTATATTTTTATTTTTAATATAAAATTTTAGTTTTCAACTTAAAAAATCTTAAAATTTGAGTCAAAAATTAACAAAACACAATTGCTGTACATCTCTAGGCAGAGAAAGATTTAGATTTCCCTTTTAGATTCTTAACGCCCGATTTTTACAACCGCCGTACAATTAAAAGAAAAATGTTCGAAAAAAAAGACAGTAAAAAAAAAAAAAAGTTGAGTCTAAAGGGATATTAAAAAATAATTTTCAAAAACAACAATAATAATAAAAAAAAAGGGCTTGAACATCAAAACTCTATCGAGGAAAACTGTTGGTAAAGTATACTTGTTATCGAACTAAACCAATATTAAATCTTGGAGCAAGAAATAAATTTTTATAAATCTTTTGGTGATTTTATTGATAATATTTTTTTTTATTAAACGGAGTAATCATTAGCTGTTCTGTACTCGTAGCCAAACACCATGAACATTCTATTTAAAATATATTTTTTTTTTATTTAATCACGGTGATTTCATAATATCAACTTCTTGCTTTAAACAATAATTTATTATCGAGTGTTGATATATTTGTACTTTATCATATGACCGTAAGTTATATTAACGTGACATAGACGCAATTGAAGTGAAATTATTATGACCAGTTATAGTGTAATTATGAATTCTTCTCCTTGGTTATTTTTTGTGGGTTCGCATATGTGACCCACTTCGAGTCACCGTGGTCCATTTTGACATTTCTCTTTCAATTCATGTGATGCCTTCCTATCAATCGAATAGAACTGATTTGTGAAATAAGTTGATGTTAAATATAAAAGGAAAATAAATAAAAAGCCAAAAATGCAAACAAACTTTCATTTTAGAACCACTTGATTAAGTAAAAACGCATACTACAACCCCCCCCACCCAAAAAAAAAAAAGAAAAACTAAAACATTAGAAGTATGAAAAGACAAAAAGTCGAAGAGTCAAGGAGAAGAATTAATAAAAGAATTCTGGAATCACATAAAATGCACAAACACATTCTTACCATAATTATTAATTACCATAAATTCTTATATGTAAGAATACGTTACTATAACCATTAATAGTAAAAATTAATTAATGTTTAATTTTACTTATAATTTTTTGGTGTCTCAAACGGGGGTAATGCCCCCCATGAAGCTTTCGAGTGGTCAAAATACCCCCCATACGAGAGAGTACCAGCGCGCCAGCCAACCTTCAGTTATTGGCTAGCATTCTGGCTTTTTCTGTTGCTTCGCTGCCTGTTGTGCATTCTCCAAATTAGCTGTACCCGCATCAACCCCATTCATCAGTACCCAAATAGTCCAAAACGTTCGTATCATCCAGTATGGACACAGTTTCTGGGAGGTGGAAATTTCAAAACTTGAACTTTGTTTGGATTTTCAGGTGGGAAGTGGAAGAAAATCACCAGAAAGAAAGTTTTGAGAATTTTTTTTTTCTTTTATAAATTTTAGTTATAATAAGGAGAAAAAATCATTAAAAAAGTAAATTTTATTTGAAAATTATGAGAAAGTATAAGCAAGAAATATTGACATTTGTAAAATAATATTTACATTCACATATATATATATATATATATATTATAAACGGAAGATAATATTTTATTTTTATTGAAAGAATATTTTATGTAAAATACGTTTGCAAAGGTTTCACGTTAGAAAAACAAGAATTACAAAGTTGGACAACTTTAAGAATTGTACCCTTCTATCGTACTGTTGGGTAAAATTAAAGGTATATTTATTAAATTTGTTGTTTTGATAGTTACAATTTTTCTAAACAAGACTTTAGAGTATAATCTTAATTTTTTTTATTTTTAGTTTTACCAAAAAAAAAAAAAAAGAAATTGTATCCCTTACTAAATCTAATATTGTGTCTAGACTGAAACTATAATGATAAAAGAAAGTTACAAGAAAAAAAATTCAGACAAAAAAAAAGTGAAAAGAAATAAAATCATACACTTAGGTAAGAGAGACATAGTAAAAGAAAAAACATTAAAATAGATTTTGTCAGATACTACTATTAGAAACGAAAAAGTTGATTTAAAAAAATAATTTTATAATTTTATAAAAAAAAATTGTATACTATAAAATAAAAATTTAAATTTTAAATTTTAAATTTAATAATAAATAATTTTTTATTATTAAAAAATTTTATTGATAAAAAAAAATTTGTGTTTAAAAAACTTCTCTGAACTTTTTAACGATTAGACAAATTGTTATTTATGCAAATTTTCACTAATTAACTAATAAAAAAAAAAAAACAGTACAACCCATTCAGCTTTTAAGGCAAGGAGGGCATTATGGTCATTGTGGAACGAATGCATAACAGGTGGCAGAGCAGAGGACATTTTTGCTAACTTTTGGCCTTGATTAGAAAGTAGAGAAAAAAGGGGAAAGCCATTTATGCTTTGCTTTTTCACTGTTATAGAGAGGGAGAGATATAGAGAGATGTACTGTTGAAAACCTTTCACTTTCCCACCAAACAGGGTTCGTCGCCGGGAGACCATTTTTGCGCCGTCCGTTCGCCGTTTCAAGATAATGGGAGACGCCGGTATCATCCGGCTTCCGGGCAACCTCGACCCGCGGGCGGAAGAGTTCAGACCAAACAACAATCGTAACAACTTGGCGCCTCCACAAACTCCCTTCTTCGGACAACCATCGCAGAATGTGTGTTACCTTTATGCTCCTCCTCAAACGACGCCGTTTTGTGATGGTGCTGCAATGCATTTAAGTGGGTACTCTCAGTACTATGCTCCGGCTAATGGACTGCCTCCGTTCGTTAGGACTATTCCTCCACTGCCTCCTCCGTCGACGGCGCCTACCCGAGCGCTTCTGGTGAGTTCGGTGGCGAGGGACGTCAGCGAGACGATGGTTAGGAGGGAGTTGGAGGTTTTCGGCGAGGTGAGAGGGGTTGAGATGGAGAGGCTTTGTGATGGAATCGTGATTGTTCATTTTTACGACCTGAGGCATGCAGAGATGGCGATGAAGGAGATTCAAGAGCAACACATGCTGCAGCAAAGCAGGATAAGCAACTTCTTTGGCACCTTGCAGTTGTCTCAAATTGCGGGACTGAGGAGCATGGTTGCACCGCCAACGCTGCCGCGGCCCGCTCGTGGACTCATTGCCGGTTGTGCCGTGTGGGCACAATTCATAATTCCGGCGTGCAACGCTGTGCCGGACGGGCTTAATCAAGGGACGATCGTGGTCTTTAATTTGGACCCCAATGCTTCAAGCAGTTGCCTAAAAGAAATTTTCCAGGCATTTGGTACATTGACATTAATTAGCTTTTGTTATTTTTTCCTACTTTGTTTTCAAATAATTTTTGCTATTTACCCTATAAGGTTCGTGTTACAGGTGTTGTTAAGGAACTCAGGGAGACACCCATGAAGAAGCAACAAAGATTTGTGGAGTACTATGATGTAAGAGATGCTGCAAAGGCTTTGAGAGAAATGAATGGGAAGGAAATTTATGGCAAGAAGGTTGTTATTGAGTTTAGTCGGCCTGGTGGCTATGGTGGTAAGTTTTTCAATGCCAACACCAAGGGCCTTTCCACTCATAACAACAACAACACAATCTTTAACTATAAGAAAATTTTCAAATATGCTCCGCCACGGCCTGCTCTTCCTTCGCCACTGTCACAAATTGCAGGGCCTTGTAATGTTCCTCCTCGTGCGTTTCTGAATCAATCCCAATACTCCACCACGAAGAAAGCATCAAATTCCAGCCAGGCAAACCCTAATGATGAGGATGTCACTCAGGAGCAGACCTCAATAGATGCAACTTTGTCGTTGAGTAGTGGTGGCCTAGTGGGAGATGTGATTGTAGAGAAGATTGCAGCTGGTGGGATTCCGAAGAGAAATGCGAGAAAAGGCCAAAGGCAGCCCTCCTCGGCAATTGTGAAGAAACAACAGCCTAGGAGCAGGCAATTGAAGGGCAAGCAATTAAAGAAGCTTGATACTTGTTTTCTCATAAATGAAGATGCAGTGGTGGAATCCAATTGTATTGATTCCAGGACGACCCTTATGATCAAGAACATACCCAATAAATACAGGTTGGCCTACATATTTTAAAGTTTCCATTTTTCTTACAAATTTGGTGTTTATTTTATACATCAAATGTCTCCCCCCTTTATTTTCTTGATTATTATTGTTGCAGTCAGAAGTTGCTGTTGAACATGCTGGACAACCACTGCATCCACTGCAACGAGCAGATTGCCAACGGCGATGACCACCCATTGTCCTCCTATGATTTTGTCTATCTTCCAATTGACTTCAAGTGATCATCTTTATCTCTCTTTGTTCGTTTAAGTTCTTTACATATCCATTCCAGACAAAGAGTTTTGAGACTTTGAAGATGATTCCCAATAGCATGAAATGAGAATGGGTGTCGCTTTATTTTGATTTTGTCTTTGGTTAATTGTGTTGAAACAGCAACAAGTGCAACGTGGGATATGGGTTCGTGAACATGACGTCTCCACAAGCAGCATGGAGGCTCTACAAAGCGTTTCACCATCATCATTGGGAGGTCTTCAATTCTAGAAAAATCTGTGAAGTCACTTATGCTAGAGTTCAGGCAAGTGATTATTACTAACTAATGTTGTCTTATATTTTTTGAAGTTATATATATTGTTTATGCAAATTACAAAAAAAAAAAAAAAAACAATGAAATGAAGGGATTGGAAGCATTAAGAGATCACTTCAAGGACTCAAAGTTCCCATGTGAGATGATGGACCACTACCTGCCGGCGGTGTTTACCCCTCCAAGAGACGGTAATCACTTAACGGAGCCGCTCCCCATTGTTAATCACAAGAAGCAGCAAATGCTCATCAAATCCAAGGACCTTGATGATCAAGTGGACGGTGGCGGTAGCCTCAACAACGGCGGTGACCACGACGCTGACCAAGAAGTAGATGAAGAGGAGGAGGAGGAGGAGGAGGAAAACCTAAACTGCAGCAGCTTCCGAAACGGCGGCGGAGATGCTAATGATGATGACAAAGAAAGCATTAGTGACGGAATGATGGCTTTGTAAGTTGGGGGATATTTTTTTTTTTTTTGAGATTTTCCATCTCTTGGATTTGAGACAGATACGAAATATCATATCATCTACTTCAACCACCATTGCCAGCAGCTATGAAGAGATCGACCCTTGTTGAACATCGAGCCCCTCTCCCTTTTTTTTTTTTTTTTCTTACACATATATGGAGCCCTCACAGGTCTCACCCCCATCATCAAAAGCCTAAAGACCTTTGCCTTTTGTGTCATTCTCAATGTGAGCTGAGTGACCACCATTACCTCCATTTATTCTCTCTCTCTCTCTCTCTCTCTCTCTCTCTCTTGTGGTTTAGAGAATTTGTAACCTAGGCTGTATTTTTTTTAATTATTATTTTTTATTTTATTTTTTGATTTTATTATCAAACTATAGTGGTAGTTTGTAGCATGAAAGTTTAGTTTATAGAGTATTTTCGTGAATGAGTTTTGATTTCGTTTTGTTTATTTTCACAAAGTGGAAGCAGAATTTTGCATTTCAAACATGCATTTGTACGTAACAAGAAGTTGGCTCAAGTGGTAGGGGGTTGAAATTTGATGTCAATTATTCATTTTAATTCTCTAACTTGGGTCTAAGCTCATCCATTACGCAAAACAAATGACGGTCAAATTGTAATTAGACGATTAGCTGGTTCTTTGGATCCAAATTCTTCTATATCTCAATTGGTTAAAATTAAAAAAAAAAAAAAGTTAATTTCTATGAATTTTTAAATTAAGGATCTTGCCTTGAATGGGATAAATCAATTTATAGATATTTGGAATGACATTAAAAATATGATCTTTCAAATCCAAAGCGCTGGGTCTGAATCTCATAGAAAATTTATTATGATAATCTTTATTAAATATTAGATCCTTTAAATTAAAGCTTTACTAAACAAGAGAAAACAACTTATGGGATTCACTGGACAACAAAACAATAGATGAGATCAATGGAAACAAGACATGTTTTCATTCCCATCTTGCCTTGGTGTTTAAAATTCTCATTGAAAGTTGGCTCTAGATTTCCCCCTTTCTTTTTCTTTTTTAAAAAAAAGAAATAGTTAGTTAGAGTCATTTAAAAGGCATATAATAAATATAATAAATATAATAAATAAAAATATATCATTTTTTTATTGTTATAAATAAATAAAATTAAAATTAATAAAATAATTTTGATATATTTTTATAATTATCATGTATTTAAATAAGTGTAATTATACAGTAATATTCTTTTTAAATGATGTGATCAAATATATATATGATTATTTATTAGTAAATAGTAACCACGAAACAAATGGTTGAGGCTGTTATTTAACATTTATTTATCAATCTTCAGCATCTTCTATTCTTGGACAATAGACGGTGGAGGCAATTTACCCAAAAAAAAAAAAAAAAATAATAATAATAATAATAACAGAGGGAGAGAGAAGAGTGTCGGGGTCACGTGATTTTTCTGACACGTCAGATAGCAGTGCCACGTGGGACGGAAAAGTGGACGTGGCATTACTTCTAGGCTCAAGAGAGTTTGACCTTGATCCGTACAGGAGCTGACCGCAGCCAGAACTGTCCCGCTCTTCCGTTGTCATCCACGTCATTGGATACTTCAATTGCTTTGCTTTGCTTTTCTTTTTCGCCCTTTCTTTTCTTCTGTTTCCTCGCCCTTACAACGCAATTAAATTCTTTCCAAATAAACATAATTTGATGGCCAAGTGACAAAAATAATGCAATAAAAATATATTAATATAACATAATTTGAAAAAAAATAATAAATTTTAAAAAATAAAATAATACCTAAATATGCCCTATCAATTTTTCTTGATAAGGAACACTATATATTAAATAATCATATTTATATAATTAATAATTATAATAATGTAAGATAACACTTTTAATAAACACCCTTTTATCCTCCTTCTATATAACATTTTCGGTGGTTAAAGACAAGTATTAGGAATCCTTTGTCAGTGGCTGGTATTATTTAATCTCAGTTTTTCATCAAATGAAATTGACCACCTTGAGGGACCAGAGTGGGCTCAGCAGTCGGTTCCTGTTCAAATTACATTAAGGGGGGGGGGCCTAGGACTTGATGTATTTAAAATTTTATCATTAAAGTGTATTGTTTAATGTACCTTATTAGGCTAAAAAAAAAGATTATTATTATTAAGTATACTTTAAAACCCAAAGATGTAATATTACTGATAAAGATTAGAGAGATTAAAATTATTTTGTTTTTATAATTGATACCTATAAAATAACAAATATTATTTTTTTACATTAATCTAAATTTAAATTTCTTTATTAATATTATTATTATTTATTTTTTTTTAATTAATAAAAATGTTTAAGAAAAAAAGAAAATAAAAAAGACAAATATTTTAACCTTACGGTTATAATTGCATGAAAGGTACTGCATCAATTTCTTTGCGATAACCATTATCCAAGATCTAAATCCGTTGATTCATAGCCTTCCCGCCACAAAAATTTCTGATCATATATTAATGCGATCCAGTCCACTCTGAATACCTTTCGTTCTGTCACACTCTGTCCTGATGCTCTTTTTTCCTTGGTATCGTGGGGTCTTGACACGTGGACGACCTGATGACTGCCACATCTGCAGGCTTACTCACCTCCCTCGTGTTGTTTGATCTCCGTTTGTCTCAACCTCGTATTGTTTGGTATCAAATGTGGCAGCCTGCGCAGGCGTCTGGGACACTCTTGGTTTGCCATTTTGACCAAAATCATGCGAAGACAAAGAAGCCTCGATCAAGAACCAAACAGGAATCAAACAAGATGGAACCTGAATTTGGAAAAAGCCCTTGCTGCCTTTTTACATGTTCTGTTTGCTGTTGGGATCGTAATTTGGACTCTCAGACTTTGAGCCCGACCACCTTTGCTGGAATGCTAGTAGTTACTGATCGTGCTAATCCGTTGTTATATTACTGCATCCCCATGCTAGCAACTAGCAAAGCATGGATCAGTGTAAAAACTAGCTTTTGGTGTAGCATTAACCATGAATGGCAAAATTGATATTGTGATGTCAAAAGCGCATCCTGTGGTTTGTGGGGTATTGCTTCGAACACTAGCCGCCGTTGTCACACAACAACAAGCAAAGGTTGCACCGGTATGCTTTTAACTCAACAGAGTGCGTGTGGGGGAAAATTATAAGTAACAGTAGAAACTACTAAGGGAGAATCATTAACTCTTGTCTTCTTACCTGCTCTAACGCCACGTCAAAACAACTGACCTCTGATCTCCATGTAGGGGAGCCCTTTCACTTACAAATTCAATACAAGAAATTTTGTCACTAGCTACTAGTTTAGTTCTTCACAATTTACAGCGAGACTTCAGGGCAAAAATGGTCAAAGATTTGGGATTGGGGTCGGGCGTGGCTTTAATGCCTCCCTTGAGTTGATCAAGGCCACACGGTTGGCCACTCGGATTCTTATTAATAATCGATTAAACCCCGCTTAAAAACCAAGGGGGGGGATTAGATTATTGATTACAACCTCGGTTAGGGGAAAGCTTTGGAAAACACGTTTGTTGGGGCTGTCTGTCTTCCTATGAATTGACTATGTGCAATTTTGTCGAGGGTTTTATTCTGGTGTAGATGTAGGTATGTACACGCGAGCACCATGGTCATCAAGTTGATTTACTCTCAGTTGGGCTTCAATACATTTGGAGTTCCATGAGTTAATTTTCATAAATCCTTAAAATGAATGATTTTTTTTTTTTTTTTTTTTGGGGTGAAAAAGCAAACGACTTAGGAATGGTAACATAATGTAAAGATGGTGCTTATTTTTCTGTTTACCAGAGTCTGGTGATTAAATTAGAGCTCATCCTCAGGAGTTGACAGTGCTTTCATGTTGTCCGAGTGCGACATGATGGGGTAAGTGGCCTCCATAGTTATGCCACACTATCCCCTCTTCTGCATCAATCTGGCGTTCCATTCTTATGTAACCCTTTTGTCCCCCAGTCTGTGTCCCCATGAAATTTTCACTGTCCAGTATTTTGTGCCATCTAGAATCGTTCCACAACCCACGAGTGCCACCCCGCGATTCAGCTCCGTGCCGCAATCCCCAGTGAATACGCCCTGAAATTTCACATTCAATTTTAGAACACAAAGTAAGAAAAACTCCCTTTATTTTACACTTAAGTTCAAGACCCTCAGCAATGTTTGATTAGCATTTTGCAGGAATAATTTCTTTGTGAATAAGAACTGCGTATATGTAACAAATCTTTAAACTTCAACAACAATGATGGAATATGCTGTTTTATATATTAATATAAACATGTTATATCAGTGACCAGTGACCACACTATTTTCGAGTGTCTGTTGTAGGTGATATATTAGCAGCCATCTTGTAAATTACTTGCTTAGAATAGATCAGCTGGAAACTTGCCTCAGCGTAGAATTGGAGGTCCCCGTCACCAGCATCTATTGCAACTGCTACGGGGTTGGTTTGAGATGGCTTTCATTAAAGCATTCTAATCATTCTCCGGCACCATTTCATACCCATCAATTTTTACGGCTGGGGGATTCATCTGTCACGCAAAAGGGAAATAAAGATGAGTGCATAAACTCAAAAAGGACAGGAGTATTAGTTGTACAGTCGATATACTTGACCATGGCAGAGTTACAGGATCCATCTTCGGCAGTGTAAGGATAGTTATTCTCCGTTGTCAATCCACCAATATGCCCAATGAACTTGAATGCTTGTTCCATTAATCCTCCATCACAGCCATTGTTATCAGAGTTGCAATCAACCAGCTATTGCTCAGATAAAGAGACTAGCTGTCCTGTTTTAAGCTTGTTAATGCTTTCCATTGCAGCTACACTTGAAAATGCCCCGCAGCTACCTGAAAAACAACAATGTTTTACCTGGCAAGACTGTAATGTAATTTATATATAACTTTTCAGTTGACTTGGGGACATGGTATTTTATAGGTTTGCCTTGGTCCTTGATACCACTGACAACTTCATTCTTCCTCCAATCAACTGAAGCAGGAAGATTTTCAGTCTTCCCAAGCATCGAAGCAGTTCCCTCTCGAGCACCGTGGAACATTCTTTAGTGGCTAACCTTGAAGCCTCCGTAGTGTTCCATGAACTCATGCTTGGTCATATGAGAAAGCCTGTTCAGTTTCAACTCATGGTTGGTCACATGAGCCTTCGTTAGTCATCTGGTTTATCGTGTGAATATGTTTTCATTGAACACGTTGAAACGTTGTTTTTTCTCCGTCAGGCTACGAGAAATCGTGTGATGACTCCACCAACTCTCGTACAAGTCCCAGAGGCTCTCCTCTGAAGCCAAATCCTCCTCATGGTGATCAAAACTCTCAGCCAGCCTGCAGACTAGGACAAGCTAAAAAGCAATCAGGATGACATTTTTCATATCCGCAGCTACAGACTTTGGATGCTAAAAGTTAAAAGAGTATAATTGCAAGTGTAAGGTGAAAGCATGCATAAACGCTATGCTATCGCGTTGAAGCTTTCTTAGCACTTTAACCCAAAATTAAAGTGAAAGATGTCAGAGAAATGGCTACGAGATCATCCTCTGGCCAGCCCCCACTAACAGAAAGAATTGAGAGAACTCAAGGAAAGTGAAGTTTTTCTTGAGAATCAAGAACAAAAAGTGCTATAATATCATTGAAGAGAGGGATTCTACTTATAAGATACAAGACTTAAGTTTACGTCGAAAGTATGAGATTCTGGATTCTACTTCGAAAAAAATACGAGATTTGAATGTGAAACTTGCATAAACTTATACTTTTTTATCTCAATAATTAATTTTTTAAGTGGGATTTTCTGTGTAGAAGCAAGATTATGAAATATTAGAAATATAAGATTCTAAGTAAGATTTATATGAGGTTAGACTCTCCTGCCCTAAAATCCAACTTTTAGGGTGTAGTTCTCCCAAAATTTGTATCACCAGTCACGTTCCTTTCTTAACTTGCTTACTGAAGACGACGAATTGATTGGCTGCGGATAACGATTTAGTGCAAGTATTGGATATGAGTCCCCTAAACTGCCAATGCCTTTTATGTTCATAAGCGAGCATTCTTAGAAGGGTTCTAACGTTATTGCTCATTAATGGATAAAACTCGAAAGAGTTACCCTTTGATGCAAGAAGCTTCTTGACAAAAACATCGCAAAAACCACAGAATGTTTGGGCAGGCCTTCAAGCGAGTTCAATAGTTTACGCTAGGACTTCCATTTCTGAATCCTTAACGAGTTCCCCAAAACCGCCCATTGGAACTGCAAAGCATACTTTTGTACTGCTCACGTCTGTTATTAACAATAGCTTTGATCCTTTGGTCTATGCCCCACGGTAGAGACAATAAATCTAAAATTGAAAATCTCAAAATCGAGTCCCAGTTGTAACCAATTGAGCCAAAAGTAAATCGATATTATTGAGACATCAAGGTTTGCTGCACATTCGTTTTGTGCAGTAAAAATTATCTGTAATATTGCAAACATTGTACTTCTAGGAACTGAAGATTTGCGAGTTGATTAAACTAGCTACTACAATCTCATGTGCTTTTCGTTTTACATCTCAAGCAGGGAGTCTCTAAATTTTCCTTGGACTGGACGATTTGTGCCCCAATTTATTATCTCCCGGCAACTTCTATTGTGAGTTGGCTGCTCACGATTAGTGAAACATTAAGGTACTTGGAGCATATGAATATAAGTCAATAACGTCTTTCATCCAATCATAGAATATGAATCAGAGTAACATTCCCAGACACACTTCTTTGGTTGATTACAAGTTTAGAGGAACCTAGTGCCTCAGAGAAGATTTGCTTTCTAGAGGGGGTGGGGGGTGTAAGAGGATTTATGACTGGGATAGAAAATAAAAATGTCATAACTGCCAAAGCATGCCATGCAGAAGAAAAAGAAGCATCAATTCTTGCACACACATTGAATCCTTTATTTATCATTCTCTCTTCACATAAAATCAGAAAATCTAATAGGAAATCACCCTGCAAAGTTTTGATATCCAATCCTGCTTTATTTAGTATACCTCTTTCCAACACATTTAAACTAACAAATAAAAAGACGTCCCAATGCATGAGACTCCCACCCTATGGAGTTTAACAGAGGGTCAAATGTATGTACCCTTACCCTTATTTGCACAAAGAGGCTGTTTCCACTCAAGCATGTCAGAACTAGCAAATCATGAAATAAAATCACCTACATCTAAATCCTATGTAGAGAACAACACAGAGCATTCAAAGGCTCCCAGGCACCAAGCAAGTTCTTGATAGCAAAAATGATGATTCAACAAATCATTGATGGCAGAAACAGAAATGAAATTCCAACATAAACCAGAGAATCATCAATTTCTGATAGACAAAATGTCGCATTGCAACTCAATAAAACACTCAAACAATGTGCTTGTGCCAGTCAGAGAGACTAATGATTCTCTGCTTATCGAACACATTATACTTCCATCAAGTCAGTTACGGCAAATTTCATGTATAAATATGACAACAAGAAGTTCACAAGTAAAGCCACCATCTTTGAGAAGCGACACGTTACTTAAGAGGTTCCTTCTCCTTGGCTTGCCGAAGCAGCTCCTCTCTCACTCTCTTGATCTCCGCTTCCTTCTCCAATCTCTCTTTCTGCCACAACAGAACACAAAGCCGCCCAAAAAAAACCAAAAAAAAAAAGGTCAGAGACCATAAAAAACAGAAGTAAAGAAGCAACCCTCGCCAACCAATCCAGACAACACACATCTGAACAATAACACAGAACCTAATGATCGTAATCTAAGGTTTGCATTCTGAATGAGAAGGACAAAGGGGATTGAATTTAACCAAATTGAAATTGATAAAAATTGTTAATATATATATCAAAACGACAACTACATGAATTTTTTCTCGTCGTTCTGTTCTATTATATTAATTATTTTAAATCTAACCTAAATAAAGATTTGCGAGTCAATTTAAATCACCATCACCCTCTCTCCTCTGCTCATCCACCTAGATTTGCAAATTCTGAAGAAAAAAATCTAAATTAACCAAAAAAAAAAAAAAAAAGTAAGAGGAAAAGTGGAGAACCTTTTCGTCTTGATGGAGGGCGATCCAGACGTGAAGCTTGTCCATGGACTCCCAGAAGATAAAGGCTCCCACTGCCATCCCAAAGACTGTCCCCATTCTCACCATTTTTCTTGCTCTTCTTCTTCTGGTTTCTTCGTAAATCTGAACCAATGGACTGTTTGGTAGGATCGTTCTGCGGTAAAAGGAAATAGGTTGTTATAAAGTGCAATGGAGATCAGTGTATCTTCGTCTACGACCTACAACTTCTGCCCTAGATATTAATTTCGGGGGATATGATGGGAATTTAAAGACTTTTTTTTCAATAAAACGACTCCGTTTCGTTTGTATGGTTTTTGTCCCAAGGCCTTCATTTTATCTGGGGACCCACCAAGAGCGTGAATCGAGCCATCCACCCGGCCCCTTTTGGCAAAAGAAATTAGGAATAATTACAAAAACATCTTAAAAAGTTTGGACCATTCAACGCCTTGCTCCACTAGAATTTCATTGCGAACAATTACGTGAGATTGGTGATTATTCTTTGTAGTTTTCACGAATTGATTGTAAATGATATTTAATTTTGACTAACATATATAATAATTAACATTTTTATGATATTTCATAATTTTGTTAAGAGAAATTGTATAAAATTTATATTATATAATGATTTGAGTCATTACATTAAACTTAAAGAAAATTAAATTTTGCAACATTTAATAAAAATTAAATTGTGATTTGTACATTATTCCTCAAATCGTAATTTTAATTTTTATCACTTAATTTTAATCAAATTAATAAATTTAAATTTAATTTTGTTATAATCAAATCTTCCAAATTTTTATTTTCATGTCAATGTCAGTTTTGTTAAACAAAAAGTGGGGTGAATGCTTAAATGAGTTTTTTTTTTTTTTTTTTTTTTTGGTGTGATTGTGACATTTTTGTGAGGATTTAGGGTTGTGAGATTGAAACAAAAGTAGAAACTTAATGATTTGATTGTAATAGACTAGAATTAGATGGTTAGTAATGTAATTTTCAAAAGCTTACAAGCATGGTCTTGATTTAGACATTTTTATTTTGGGGATAACATTGCCTACGGAAAAGAGAAAGCTAAAGAACCTGAAATAACCAAGGCTGCCGTTCTGCCAAAACCCTAAACCCTAACCCTAAATGCTTATTCGATACATGTAGCCTTATCCTTATTTCTTCCACATAGAGTCTCTGTTTCCACGAATTAACTACTCAACAAAATGATCAAAATGAAACAATTCTGCTAAAAGCAATTTTGCATGGCCTGTGCTGCGGTGCTATGAAAGATGGATATGACACATGCCGTGGAGAAAGAGGAGCACAGCTACCAGGAGGGCAGAAGCAGGGGATCGCCTTGGCAAGAGGAATACTCAAAAAACCCGACAGTTCTTCTTAACTGGGCTTGGGAAAGTGGGCCCTGAACTGATCTTGCTCAGGCTAAAAATTGGGCTTCATTTCTTGCTGGGCAATGCCAGTAATGGGCTGCTAGTTAATTAGCCTTTCCCATCAATCAATCATCTTTATAACAAGCCTCCGAACGCTTTGACAATTGAAAACCCTAGTAAGCCGCTAGCTTTCCTACGAGAATCTCAATCCCAATCCCAATCCCAATCCCAATACCCTTTTGTTGCCGCTAGCTTTTCAGTGCTTGGTATTTTTCCTTTTTCTGTTTTTATTTTTTTATTGTTATTTTGTGGAAAATTGTTGCTTCTGAATGGCGAACACCCTCTCTGTAATCTGAATTGGGTGGGTTTGTTCAAGTTTCTGAAGCATAAACGGATGTTCTTTGAATGCCAGTTTTAAACAGCACAGTGTAGCTTTGTTTCTTTGCACTGTGTTACCTGTCTCCTGGTACATTGTTTTTCCTTGTCAAATTGTCCCGATTCCTTTTGTCTGCTTTTCGACGAGCTTTCTTGTTCTGTTCTCGTTCCGGCCAAAATATCAATTCGGATTTTGAGTTTTGAGCTAATCGAGTTTCGAGTTATTTTAGATTACAAAACATTAATTTTTTATTTTTTTTTATTAATTCGAATTGAATTGAGCCTTGTTTCAGGATGGTCTGAAGACGTGGAGTTATGAAGCGGCCTCTAAAAATATGCCTTATGGTTTAAAATTTGCAATGCATTTGGCGCTCAGAAACTCGAAACAAATGAATAATTCAGAACAATCACAACATGAATACTTGTCAATGTACGACCCAGGTGGTTGCAATAAATTGGGGATGGTGAAGATCATCGAGGTGAGATGCCCCCACAACTCAAAATCTCCATAGAACTTACCAATATAGGATCCCATTTCTTGCCTTGGTCAATTCTGCACAGTTGTATCCATCCCAACATAAGCAGGCAACACGTTCAGCAAATGGATTCCGAAAATGGAAAAAGATCGAACCTAGGCATTTGGTCAAGCCTAGAAGACAGAAGTTAGCACCTTTTTCATTTGGTTAAAGGCAAAGGAGCTCTGTTACCATCGTTTATGGAGGCGGCTTGATGGGGCCACACAAATATTAATTTTTTTAAGGGTTGGCAAAGATAAAAAAATGATAATTTTTTAATTTTAATTTTATTTATTTGTATAAATAAAATTATTATTTATAGGGTTGATTAAGATTAAAAAAAAAAAAAAAAAGTTGTATTAGTATATTGTTGAGACACATGATAAATATAGCAGGTCAATAAAATATTTTTTTAATTTTTAATTTTATTTATTAATATAAATAAAAAAATATAATTTAATTTACAATTATTTCGGTTTATCATATACTTCAAGATATGTTGTGAACAAATATTTTTTGAGCTCATAAATTTCTTGTTTAGCAAGATGATTATGATTTTAAATTCATGATCCCTTGACCCTTTATTTTATTTTATTTATTTATTTTTGCTTTAACCATTGTGTGTTTTTTTTTTTTTCGTTAATTGTGAACCTTTTTTTTCTTACCGAGTCGATTATTTCTTGACCAAGAACGTGGCCCGTATGAGGCCTGATCCGTGAGATCCATTCCTATGTATGGGCCATTTTAAAAATAATAAGCCCAACTGCTCAAGCAATCTGGTGTTGATTTTTTTTAATGGTATTTAGAGTTGATTTTAGGACAGAAAAATAAAATTATTTATAAAAAAATCTTCAAAATAATATTCATGAAAAACTTATTATATATTTTTAAAATAAATGAGAGTATTTATTTGAATAAATTACAAATAAATAGATGAATTTATTAAATAATTTAGGATAAGTATGAAAATTTAAAAAATTTAAAAAATTATATAAATTTTATATTTATTATATATTTTATTATTTATAATTTTTTATATTAAAATTTTTAAAAAATTATTATTTTAAATATACTTAAATTATTGATTTTAAAAATAAAAATAAAATAAAAATATAAAATAATTTGATAAATTAATTTTATAAAATTTTTTAAAATATTTTTAATTTTTAATTGTAATTTTTTTTAACTTAAAAAAAAAAAAAGTGAGATATTTAAAATTATTTAAGTTAATAAACAATTTTTGTGTTTTTATATATTTATGTTTTTAGAGCTGCAATGCTAAAGCCGCAATGGCGGACTAGGGTTTAGCTCTTAAACCCCGACCCAGCTCACTTAATCTTCAATTTCAAAGGCAATGCGCATAGGCGCAACGCCAAATTAACCACGGTAGCAACAATGTAAGTGTTAATTCAATTTCTCTCGCCGTCTCCTCACCAATATTCCCAATTCTATGTCTTCCTTTGCGGAACCGTTAAATTGTTCATGATGATCGCAGGAGAGCCGTTAAATTGGAAGTTCCATCTCGGCAACAAGTCGACCAGATCGCAGCCGATCCCGAGCCCGATTGGAGCTTCGATGCTTTATTATCAGAGCTCAATTCCCTCGAAAAGAAGCTCTATGCCGTCTCTCCGGCCGCCGGAGCTCTTGCCAAAACGCAACTTCCGTACGTGTCTTATCTTTTTCTCTTAATTTTATTTTTTTTTAAAATTAATTGTCAAAATTTCTTTTAATTATGTGCTAAATATGAGATTAATGGCAAGAAAAAAATTTATATAATTGCCCTGACCCGAATTAAATTTGGGATCAAGGCTTTGTCTTTGTTGTTGTATGTGCTAAATGTGAGATGATGGGATCGGTTTTTAGGGAATTTTGGAATGGGAAGAGCGCTCAGTGGAGGCCAACAGGCTTTGTAATGCGCGTGTCTGATGATGAGATGGAGGGTTCAGAGGACGAGAGCGAAGAGGGTGGGGAAACAAATTTAGTGGAAGTGAAACGGTTCCACTGTGATGGTTTATATATGAGGTATACACAATGTTTTTAAGTTTATTGGTTTTGGAGTGCCAAGGAATTGATTTTCGCTCTCTTTCTGAATATATGATTCTCTCTATGTGGTTGTTTTTGCTTTTCCAGTGACAGTGATGAGTCTGATTATGAGTTGTCTCTGCGGACTGAATCTCACTTGATGGGGGAATTGGGGCTGGTGGACGCGGCTCTGGTTGAGCTAAGCCATGAGCATCAGCTTGGAGTCACGGTGTGTGGATTTAACTCTCAGTCATTTTTCTGTTTGTGCTGCTAAGTTAGTGGTAGAATGTATGTGCATAACGCTGTGTTCTGGGTTAAAATGTTCTTTAACCTTACCGAGTTGACAATGGAAGTTGGGTGGCACTTTCATCTTTGTGCACATTTTTTTTTCTTCTGTGTGAATGAAAGTGGTAATTTCCTTGATTAACAGGAGGAGATTAGGAACCAAATCTCAGCATTAGAGATTGAATTATTTAGTGAAAATGAAAAGTCTGTCTCTGCAATTGCCCAAATTGAGAAGTACCGGGAAGCAAGGAGAGATGTAGAAAGAAAACTTGACACTCAGTATCAGCGCAAGATGTAAGATAATATTTTCTTTTATCTGCCCTCTGGATTCCTTAATTCTTAAAACTGCATCAAAATTCAGATTGCACTTTCTGGCCTATCACTGCTTCTTGCTTTTTTGTTTTTCAGCTTTCTGATGAAATACGTAGGTAATAACAGTGCCCTCATTCGATCTTTAGTGATCTGCACTCTTAGTACTCTTATTGACCCACATTTTTATTAACTCTGTGTAATCAACCTGACTAAGAAATCTAGAGCTGCTAAAGTGGGATCCAGATTTAGGGTTTATTAGTGGAAGTGATAAAAACAACCTTAAAGTAGAATAACTTCAAAAATTCCTTGAGATAAGACATATGGAAGCTCAACCATGTAATTGGTCAGTTCATATTGCTGTAGGAATTCTAGAACCATTGTTAACTTTATCTTAATCGTTGTAGTGCAGAAGCACTTGATAAACACATAACTGCTGTCCAGCGGGATCATGAGATAAAGTCACAAATAGAAGAAAAGAAAATAAGAAGTGATGCAGCACATGAAGAGGCAAAGAGAAAGGAAAAGGCTCTTCAAGAAGAAAGACTCCGCCAGGAGAGAGCTAGGGCAGAAGCTGAGGTTTGGTGACTTGTGTAATGCAATTTACATGTAAATATATTTCTGCGATACTTTATGCAATTCTAGGATTATCAGTTAATTGCATATGTTGGTATTTGTGGTACTCTTTTCTTCTGAGCCACTTTCTTTTTATTAATCCTGCCTCAACAAACTCTGTAACTGTCTATTTTCTAGTGCTGATCACTGCAAAGTGGTTTCTTTTCTTACATCACCAGAAATAAAATCCTCTCTCAGCTTTGTTGCCATAAATTATTTCTTGGTTAGCAAACTGGGTATCCTATACATGAAAACCCTCATTGTGTTACATAACGGTCCTGCCACCAGAATTTAGGGATAAACTATTTTATGGTGAAATGATTATATTCATGGATTCAGGCAAAACTGAAAGCTGAGGAAGAAAGAAGGGTTGCTTTAGAAGCAGAAAGAAAGGCTGCCAAAGAAGCAGCAGAAAAGGAAGCTGCTGAAGCCTCAAAACGGGACACTGTTTCAGTTTCTCAACAGGAAGGTTCTCAAAACCAATTTAATATTAATTCCAGAAAGCTAAATCGTCAGTTGGAGTTGTCTGGTTCTAATGCAACTAGGAAACAATCAGCAGGTGTTCTGTTTTTCTTTCTTTTTGACCACTCATGTTTTCATGTTTTAGTTGAATAGATGACATGTCAGTTTCTTTTTTTCTCCAAAGTTTTGTATTGTATGTTTTGCTTTCTTTTATTTTAATATCTTGGCTGTTCTGATGTATCAACTGTTCAATTTATAATAGGTGATGTTGTGAGGGCTGCACAGAGTGCTCTTAATCTAGAGCAGGAAAGACTGAAGAAGCTTGAAAAGTTGAATGAGCAGAACCAGTCTTTGATTTTGAGTTCCAAGCTGGTATTGGTGGTGTTTCTAATGTATATTTTGAATTCTCTTGCTATTGTACTTCAACCAAAGGATAATAGCACTGATCTTAAAACAACTAGACTCATTTATATTCACATGGAAACATGAGTTTGTCTAAACAAGAAATCAATCAAGGAATGAGATTTAACAGGAATACCATATTCTTGCAAATGACATGCCTATTACAACATATGAAAAGGAATGAGGTTTTTTCGTATGTGTTGCTCAATTTATTATTGTTGTTTCTAATGCTTTCTGCAAGAACACTTGTGTGGTTGGTCTGACCAAGCCTTTTAATTGGATCAAGAGTTGTCACTCTTAGAATTTTAGACATATTGGTGTTATTACTTTTAGTTTCCAGTTCTCTTTCCTGGGCTTCCATTTCTGTGTTAATCATCACATTCAACTCTAAATATGGTGTCTTTAAAGAATCTCAAATGATTCTAGGCCATGTTGATATTTGGTTTCCATCTGTGGTGATTCTTATCAGGATTTCAGCACCTTTGAGAGGCATATTGCTAGATCAATAAGGCAAATAAGGGGGACTAAAGAAAATGTTAGGTATGGAAGATATCTTTCTATTTTACATATTATTTTATTTCCGCTGGGGAAATAAACAGATTGTTTCAACAAACTTATATTTAGAAAATATCCAGAGAAGTATTTGACTGTTGTGTCTTTCTAACACTAACATCTACTCTTAATGCAACTTTGTAGCATATTTGCATATTGTTGTCTTATAGTGTTTTTGGGATAGTTCTACATATTTTATTAGACTAATGTCAATATACAACATTGCAGAGCAAAAGCAAGTGACCTTATAAAGATTTTAAGGAATCCTTCATGTCCACCATCCATCAGCCTTGCAGCATTTGCAAAGAAGGTAAATTTGATTGCATGTTACATTACAGTTAAGAAATGCTGTGTGGATATGTGAACACCTGCAATAAACTCTCAATGACAGATTGAGCTGAGTAACTTAAATTTATTTATTTATTTGATGGGCAATGTTTTAGCTATATTTCCTATGCAATATTCTACTTGCTAATTTGCGCACCAAAAGCATTTGGAAACCAAATTTATTGATAGACTTGACATTTTTCAGTTTTGATATTCATAGGTGGTTTCTCATTGTGAAAGCCCTGATAATGCAGCTTTTGCTTGCGGGCATGTCATTGTTCTTGTTACCTCACAGGTAAATCCTTTCCCAATTTAACCTTTCTGGGCCTTGTCTTTTTTCTCTCTGATTGTTTCAATTTTTTTTTCCTGGGTAACAGGAGGGGAAATGGGGAGAGTGTGTAGGCTAGGAAGATAATATGTTAATTCACATGTTTCTCAGAACGAGCTGTGAAAGCTAACAGGTGTTGGAAAATGAACCTGTTGAGCTTGTGCATGATTCTTAACTGACGTCACCTCACACATTGATTTTATGTCAAGATTTGCCCAAATTTTTTTAGACATTTTGTTCTTTTGCTTCTTACATACTAGCAAATTTTTTATCAGGTCCCACATGCCATGGATCTTCTTCTTGCTGAATTCCATAGAGCATGTATCTACACCATTCCAAAGCATATATTAAATTTAAAGGTAACTTTCTGTAAGTTGACTGAATGTGCTCATTAATGCACCAACTGGTAGGTATTAAGGCTATTTGTATGTCTCTGTTGTTCCTTTCCAGGTACCCATGTTCCTTCCTTCATTGCATTTGTCTTATCCCTCAATTTCAGTTGGTTGCCACTAGCCAGATTAATTTTCTGCTCAAGACAAGCTTGGTTTTTTCTATGGCAATGAAGTTCTTAATTCTCATGTCAGTTTCAGTTTGTGTGGCATCAGAAATTCATACTTTCCTTTGCTGGGTCACCAATTTCTATCTTCATATAGTTGTAGTTTGCTAGAAGCGATGTTACTTCTGCTAGGGCAGACACCTGCAAGCATTTGATTTACCGCTTTCAGCTCAAAGTTGCCATTTGAGTTACCATGTGGTATATTGGCAGAGCTGCTTGATCTTAGTCCCAGGTATAGGGTTCAAAACCCTAGCCCCTACATACCAAAAAATGAGTGGAGAAAGAAAAATGTATTGAAGGTCTACTGGTCCAGTAGTAGATGAAAGCAAATTTGTTTGCTGTATCTTATTGATTACTTTTGTTCTCACTACTGCAGCTGCTGCTGCTTGGTCAGTATTCTGAATGGCTTTCTTTTTATTCCAGTCTGTTTTTGTATCTAAAGAGGGTTATCAGAAGGCCATTGGATATCGGGAAGATGATGGGAAGATTGAGAGTACAACAGATTATCTGAAACGATTGGCATCCTACATGAAATTGTATGGTGCTTTGGTTCAGGTTTATCACCTTCTCTTTTATCAGCAAAGAGAGTTCAATGCTTCTTTACAAGTCTTGTGGCCTATGTTTATATGATACATGCCTGGTTTTGGTCCTCGATCATTTTTGTACCTCATAACACACTGAATTGGTAGCTGACTAAGAATGGTTGTTTTTGGCAGACAGAAGTCCAAGGTGTTGAGAACATTCATGGACCAAATGAAGGTTGGGCATGGCTTGCAAGGTTCTTAAATACTCTCCCTGCCAACATGTTCACTGCTGTTGCATTGAATGCATTCCTGCAAGTAAGTTTGTATAACTGATAGGTGCCTAATAAAATGAAGTATTTTCTATACACCTACATGTGTAATTGTGTATGTGTGTGTGTGTGTGTGTGTGTGTAATCTCTATTTTGCATCTAAGGGTAACATTGTGAGAATAAAAGCCCTTGGGGCTGAAAGAATTTATTGTTGCACAGACAGCAGGCTTGTTCTCTTCAAAAAATACAGATCTCAGTTCAGGAAGTTGCTGAACATCATTTCCAATGACTTTCTAAAAGCATTGAGAGAACGACAAGATCCAGAGATGAATCCAATAATTGTCGAAATTCAGTCCTACATAGAAGATAATGAGTACCTTCGGGAGCCAGAAGGAAGGAACCTACAGGAATCACTGCTATCTAGTGTTATGGGACCGGAATCACAATCAGGGATTGGTTATTACTAGTTTACTGCTACCGGCTGAGATTTACTGTCATAGTGCCTGCATCAGATCAAATGTATGACCTATCATTCTATTTTATGAGCTGTACCTGTTGTACTAAGAAATAAGAAAATAGTGATGGTGTCAATGAAACACTTGTATTTTATATTTAGAAGAACACAATTTTTTAAAAGAATGATAAGTTCTATTTCTGCAAAGCACGATGTGGCCTTTTTTCCTTGCTGATGTCTTGATTTCACACCCAAGTCTTTGATCACAAATTGCGTGATGGTGGTGTAACAATGCTCGATAAATGTACAAAAGTAGTCTTTTAATATGCAGGTAAATGGCTCTTGCATGGTAGACACAAGTTTGCTTTTGAGTCCAATGGTTGCTTGTCTTGAAAGAATTCTTTTCCTATGGTCGACAAGCTCGCCTATACTTGAGTCTTAGAAGACGAAAGGTGTTGGTAAACTTCTCAAGATGCCTTGATCGATAACTAGCACATGTCTACCCAAGAAGCTAAATGCAGCAGCAGTTGATGAGACTGCCAGTCGTTTGCTTGCAGATGGTAAGCAGATCACGAGCTTGCCAGCGAAGAAGCCTAAACCATCATTTCAGATTGTGCTCTTAATTAGACCTATTAATTAACCAACGAAAGCAAGCGAACTGGGGAAACGTTAATAGGCTCATTAATCAAATCCACTCTTTGAGCTAAACCTATGGCCTGTTCCTTTCATTTTCCATGAAAAATAGACCAAAGATCTATGCATTATTAAACACATACTTGCATTGTTGCACAGCATCAATGCTCATCCATTTCACCCCAGTAAAGGTGCATACAATGATACATATTTCCACTTCACGATTAAATTCCATGTTTACACAGCACAGGGTTAGACTTCACAATTAAATGTTTGCATAATCACGACCCAATAAGAGAGAATCAAAAAAAATGAATCTCAACCTGGATCTTTGGACATCTACCGATAGCAAGCAGACCTAATCCTACAAATTTACAAATCCTTCAAAAACTAGACAAATTACTTTGACAAGCAAAAGCCTTTAGCATGATCTCTACAACACTGCCAATAATACCCTCCCTGCAAGCTTGATTTGATTCATGTTAGGCCAAGCATCATGGTACAGATAACTAGCTGTACATCCTAGCAATGAAGCTCACCTAAGAATGGTCCTTTTTTAAATGCTTTTTAAATATGACGCAATGGTGTATGAAACGGACAATATCCAAAGTTAAGGAGCACTGGGCTTCGATTTCTTGATCTGTTTTCTCCTCAACTCCATTGATTTTTAGGATTTACCGGGACATAGTTCAGTGAACTCCCTGTCCCTGCCTCAGGAAGACTACATTTGATTCTACTATCATGAACCAAACACATCAGTGGCAGAGACAATTCTGAGCTATTTGCACTCAAGCTTATTTTAATAAAGCCTGATTCTCGTGCTTATATGGCTACGACAAATGGGGCATAATTGGAGGTCTTCTCCACACTCACAGCAAGTCTGCAATTTAGAAGTGATGTCAATATAGTAGTTGAATTATGATATTGATGTCATTGTCAAATAAAACAGGTGCAGAACATTGCTTACCTGATGCCCGCAACCAAAGGCCATGTCCTTTGGATTAGTAAGACAGATGGGACAGACCTGATAAGGTTCAGGATAAAGAAAAAGTCACATACCATCTCAAGACATTCAAAAGAGGATGAGATGGTCAATATAATGATAATACTCTAAGAGCCAAAAGTCTAATTTAGTGGAAAATGGAATTGAAAGAAAAACTCAAGAACTAAGGTGAGATATATTTCTTTTGTGGAACTGTTGTTTTTTTCACCTGATTATCATAAAGAGAACTTGAAGATGGAGCCGCGCCGACTGATGTGTCATAACCAGCAAGTGGACTATCATATCCAGAAGAGGAAGGTACACGTTGCTGAAAGCTGCTTTGTCGGGAAGGTTTTGAGCTACCACCAAAAGAAGATGTGCCATAAAGTGGTGGAGGAAGAGCACACCTCTCCATAGCATTCCCTTTCCCCCGACTACATTATCATTATAAACAAACATATGACAGTCAAAAGATTTTGTATAAGGCAAGAAGTTCCAAATCAACAAACCAAGGTTTTATGGTTACCCCAATATGCCATGCTCAATAGTTGCTTTATATTGAGACGGTATTTCCATCAAAGCCGACAGAGCAAATTCTGTCTCTCTTCGTGATTGATTGACATTTTTGGTCATTATTTCTGTAAAGTTCACAAACTAACCCAAAAAACCATTGCACCAGTTAAGAAAAATAGAAGGGGTCAGACAAGGAAGAATTAGTAGGTCAACTGACTATTGCTTACTTGAAAATTATCAAATGCTCGAGCAGGGATGTTATCATCGAACTCCCTCATCATGTCCCAAGGGCCATCACCAACTCCAACTAAAACTATCGATAAAGGGTATTCACTGCAATTAAAGAACTACATAAGAATAGAGGATAGACAAGCCCCAAATGAGCTGTTAGTGACCAAATACCTTCAATTTATGTTTTTCAGTTTCTATTTTACCTTGCTTTTACAATAGCATCAATTGTCTTTTGTTCTTGTGGACTGAGACAACCATGATGTGTGTCAACACTTCTTGTCACCTGTTGTTAAAAATGCAAAATGAGCAGTGTAAAAGAAAAGAAAATTAGCAATCCAAGAGTTTACAAAAAAAATGTGCAAGCTCTACATAGAAGAGATACATGAATTTGCTCCACCAGGTGGGGTTGCAGTGTGGCACAATCAGACATATATAAACTGCTTCAAATGAATTAGACAAAAGCTGTATCTTCCTAAATGTCATGGAGATTCTAAGAATCAACCAATCAACAGAAAGACATCTGGAAACTAAGACTTCAGGGAACAAAGGACAGCCAGTATATCTGGCCACTAAGAATAACCCAACATCATGTTATGCCTTGCCACTTTTTATTCATCTTGATATTAGGTGGCAACATTTTTAACACAAAATATTGCCATGTTTAAGTTATCATGCAAGCAGGCTTCAAGGATTATAGAAATATTGGTAAAATCCTTTGATAAAAAGGTTTAAGTGGGTGCTAGTAATAAAGCTGACTGACCATATTTCCTATACACCGGCAAACCATAAAAGTCCACCTTGTAGCTAATTTACCTGGCCATCAGCAATTATCAGCAACACATGGTACTGGCCGCCACTTTGCTCTACGATAGTAATAGCCATCTCAATTATGGGAGCAAAAGATGTAGGTCCTGCCACAAGAAAACACAAAAATATGTCCTTTAATATCTGCAGAATGTAAATTTTTAATCTAAAATATAAACCACTAATGGAACAAAGTTATACCTGCAAGTCGAAGCTGGGGAAGAAGTTCCCTATAACGTTCAAGTACTTCCTCAAATCCATTACAGAATCTCTCATCTGGATAGAAACTGAAGACATCCTGATCATGAGTTGAAGCTGCAAAAAAAAAAAAAACACAAACATCATCTCCATAATCTAAATATTGATTCTGTAAGATACTGACAAACAGTGCGTCAAATAAAATCACCATCTCCAAATCCAAAACATGGAATTAAGTTATCCTCATCAAATGCTGATAAAGTCCTTCCGATAATTGATATTGCTTGCTCATAAGGATTTTGACCACTGCCAATATGATGTAAGCTCTGCCGGTTGAATGATCTTGTACCTGATATCCAAATAGAGTTAGATTATCTTGCAACATAAGATGCCAAACACTGAAAGCATAAAGATGAGAATGAACCTGTCCATTCATTGCTCTTTGTGAAATCAATGCCAACAATGAGATTAGAAGATTCAAGACCAGATTGAGCAAGAGCTGCTGTAACCTGTTGTCAAGGATTCCCATCATTAGTCAACATAATAATCGGCAAAATTACATAAGGTTGTGTCCAGAAAAAGAGGGAAATTGTGGTGATATATCAGCATTCTTGCTGGCCAGATATCAGTAAGAGATTTTCCTAAAAGATGGAAAGAAAGCCAAAATTGCAAAACAAAAGGAGGAAAAAAGAAAAGAGCTGCTGTGTGAAAATCATGATAAAAGGGGAATATCACAAGTTTTAGCAATCAATATAAGGAATTATGGAACTTAGATTGTGCTTCAACTATCATTCCTCAAGTTTGAGCTTTACCAGAAATTCTTTCCCAGTTCCTAATTCTACCAAAGGTGACTGCCCATCTTGGTCATCTTAATCCCAATCTCCCAGGAAGATCATCAAATGTTATATAACCCAAAACAACCTCAACTCACAATAAGGAATGTTCTTTTTGTAACCAAGGATTCTAAAATGATCCAAGGAATAGTATTCACAGACCAAACATTTTTTTGTAACCAAGGTTCATCTTATATATCCTCAAACTATCATTAACAAAATGGTACTTGACAGCTTGCTTTCAAAAAGAAAAAGTCCTTGGCAGCAAAATTTTTTTGCCAATAGTCAAACAGGAAGGACCAGCATCAGTTCTAATTGTGCTTTGTGTTTAAAATGGTTTGTTCTTTTTTTTTTTTTAAGTCAAAGCCATAAAATAGCAGATATTTATAAACCACACACAAATCTTTGACGCTTTAATTAAAACCCCATGTTGCCATTGTTGTCAAGTTATCAACTTTTGCCTCAGTCAACGACACCCTTCACTCATATTGCATAAAATCTCAAAGCATAAAGATATCACGAAAACTATATACTATCCAACCTGATCCAAGCTCTGATAATTATCAGCTATCCTCGAGTATTTCCTATCCAACCTCCTCTGCGGCGGAGGCCTTTCTGATTCATAATTATAAGAGGAAGTAGGCGGAGGTACAGGATGATGCTGAGGAGTGTAATATGGGTTTTGCTGAGAAGATTGGTATGGATATGGTGATGCCTGTGGATAACCATAGTGGTTCCAGGAAGATGATGAACCGTACGATGAATAATGTCTCGAACGCGATCCTTTTGAGCTCTTACCTCCCATCAGCCACAAATTCTTTTGACAAAAAAAAAAAAAGATTTCAAATTTCAAGACCCTTTTGAACCTTCTCCCTAGACAGCACTTTAGTATCCTATCAACACCTGCGAGGAAAATCATTGACACTGTCAAAGTCTCTAAAATAACATCAAAATCCAAATCGACCCATTATAGATGCCAGCCAAAAAACCTGAAATTAGCAATCCTAATGGCTTGTGCAATGCAAATACTGGAGAAATTTGAGATGTTTAACCCCTATATAAATCTGGGGCTTCTATATATTGAGCAATAACCAATAAAGTCTTCAAATTTTACTCTTCTAATTCAATAAGAAATTAAATTGAAACGAAATTTCTTGGCCCCCACCCCCCCCCCTAAAAATTGAAAAAAAATGGGGACCAAGAAAAGAAGAAACTTTCAATATAAAACGAAGACCAAGAAAATTAGAAAGGCGGTTCTGGAAATGACAAATTCAAAGACTGACGCCATCCAGAAATGCTTAATGCACAATAAACAGTTAACTTACCTATAAATCTGAAAGTGAAACACCCCAAAGAAACGCCAAAACAGGCACACAAGGAGGAAAGCCAGGTGGGTTTCGTAAGTCAACTGCTTCTTCTAAGTCTAAGCTCTTTTCATTTAATTAGCACAATTGCTGCAGTTGATTCCCTTAAGCAATATAAATTTTCGCAAAAGAAACACTGAAATATTCCCTTATGATTCATGAGTCATTTTCTCCAATGAGTTTTTAAAATGGTGTCGTTGGCAATCCAAAAGTCCCATTATTCTACCAGCATGATTGGTACGACCACCTTCATAAATAATTCGGCTCTTTCCTCCCACTTTCTCATTTTTAGTTAGAGTAAAAAATAATAATAATAATAACTGTAAATTTTATTTTAAATTTTAAGTATGTATTTCTCATTTTTTTTGTCCCCAATTACAGCAAATTTTGGAGTGAGATACAAACTTAACCAATAATTTTACTTTTTAAATAAAAATTTCCTTTTTTTTTTTTCTGTTTTTTATCTTACAATTACCTTTGGTTTTTCCTTCTCTTAATAACTTTTATCAAAAAAAAAAAAAAAAAAAACTGTGAACCATAATTAAATTGAGAGGAGAACTTACCAGTTCCTAGTATTGATCAACAAATAAACTTATAAATCCTTCTTCTTCTTCTTTTTTCCCTGCTCCAGAATAAATAAGCCTATAATCACTGTTACAAAGAAACAAAAGAAAATTTTTTTAGTACTCCACACAGTTTTTTAGCCCATAATCGTTGATTGATAACATGTTCATCTTTCATAGACCACAACAGGAACTGCAGATTATTCAATTTTGTCACACTTCCTTTTATCAATGTAAGTGTCTGATTTGAACTTTAACTTCTATCAACTAAGATAATTACAGAGATAATGAGTAGATAAATTTTGAATAATTATCTTAAAAAAAATAAATAAATAAATAGTATTTATCTTCACATTTTAAGATAATTTTTCTTGAATTTTTTTTTTACAATTGACCCTTTTACTAATAATATGAAAATTAATTTTATTAACTTAAATTTATTATTTTTAAGTTTACTTATTATTACTTTTTTAACGAATAATGTACTCAATTTAGGTTGGCAATGATCCGGAGAAAGTCTGATGGTAGGTAGGGAAAATGGCAAGCGGTGACAGACGCAGAGCGACCGAGTGTTTAAATTGTTCGATGCCTTGATGCTGCAGATGCAATGACTTGGTCAAAGGGGTTTTGGGGCAGCCTGTGATTTTGGTTGATTGCTTGCCGACGAGAAAATCCTCTGCAATTATGCTTACGTTTGAATTTGTGGTCATTAAAAGTCAAAAATGTTATTCTCGACGCGTTTCATTTTTCTTTTGTCGATATCTAAATTTTTCATTATTTTATATTTTGAAACGAGGTCAATTGTGAATAAGATTTATTAAAATATAATAGTATTTAAATTATAAGATAATTATTTGAACATAATAATATTTAAATAATAAATATTTTTTTATAAAAATATTAAATAAATATATTAATATATAATTTTAATTTTATTTTATAAATATAATTATAAAAAATAAAAAATAGATGTGAACGTTTGCGCGTTGGAATCCATCTACCGAATAAAATTCCATATTTTATTGCGAGATTCACGCAGAGACTTGTTAACTTGTTAGACATTATAATATGATATATATTAAATTATATTAAATTAAATATTAACTATATATTTATTTATTTAATTTTTTAAAATAATTATAAATATATTAATTCTTGTATTTATAAATTAAAATTAATATATTTTTATTTAATTTTACATAAATTTTTATTTTATATTTTAAGATAAAAGATAAAAAATTTAAATTTAAAATTAAATTAATATAAAAAATATATATAATTATAAATATATATTTATAATTTTAATTTTTGAATATAACTATATATTATAAAATTACATATAAATAAAACAAGTCAATATGAGTTGTTTATTTTATTTTGGTAGACTAAAATTTATCAAGTCAATGACTTGTGGTGCTTATCTCAAAACAATTATTACTTGTAAGAAAACATACAAGTCATTTGTTAGAATACAGGAGAGATGAGATGACAATTCTTTTTATTTATATATAATCAACTGTTGATATTTGTACTATTAAAAAATAATTTTGTCAATTGGCTAATGTTTCTAGAAATTGCCCTTTGATAAACATCATCAAAATTAAATATTAAATTTAACAACAAAAATAAAGACTAATATTTGTAAAATATGATAAAAATTTAAAATATTTAATATTAAAAATTAATATTTAAATTTAAAAAATAAATATAACTTATTAAATAGAATATAAATAATATTATTTTTATCAAAAGTGCCCAACAACAAAGTAAACTCCATTACTATCAAATCTAAGGATTAACAAACTCATGAAAGACTCATAAATTTTACACAAAATTCAAAATAAATTAATGTGATAATAAAAAAGAAAATAATTAAATTATTAAGTTTAACCAATTTAATTTAGTTATCCTCACCACTCAAACTTGGAAAACTGTGATTAGTGTTTACCAAAAAGGAAACAATGGTAGCAATGGGATAGGAAAAAAGGTTCAATCAACGGAAATCACATTTTATCAGAGAATCATAAGATCCCATGACTTGTAAAAGTAGTGCATGCCCCGCATATTCTTTGTAATTTACCGGAAAAGCAAACTGGTAATTGAAGAAAGAAGTGAGAAACCGACATGTCAGTTAGCCCGTCCACTTTTGTACTGTAACATCACATGACACCCACTGCTCTCCTACCCCACTTCCCTTTCGTCTTCTATAACCTTTTCTTCCTTCTTCTCGTATCAAAACTCTATCTGTATATATATAAAAATGCAAATTTACATAATATATTATTTTGATTATTAATTTTGATATTTTTATTTTTATTTTTTAATTTACAATTATAATTGATAAGCGGCATTTATCTCTTCACAAACCGACATAACAGTGCAAACATCCAGACAAATGAAATAGAATAGAGGAAGACCATGTTCACATGTTTAGCTAAACACGTCTTTGCCCCCTTTTTGCTGCCACGTGGCTTACGTTCGGTGTATGTGGGATAGCTTTAACGCAGACCCAACCCCAGCGAAGGAACCTTATTTCTTAATTTGCTTAAAGCACGTCCTTCCAACTCGGATTTAATATTTGATAATTTCACAACTATTCGTGTAATACTACGCATCGAAGCACTTAGTTAAAATAAGGTTTTAGTGAGACTTTTATACAATAAAGTTCGAGAAAATTTTATTATTTTTTTAATAAAAATATATTTTGAGACTTAAATATATGATTTTTATAAAAATCTGTTAATTTAGCTAATTTCTTTTTTTTTTTCTGTTATTTAAGATAGAAAAAAATAGAAAAAACTGCCGTAACTGGCGGTCAAATTGGCTATTTGAATTTTGATCAAGATAAGGAAGCCTTGACCAAATTAGAGAGCTAGTGGTCGATGGGACAACTGAGTATTTCTTAAATTAAATCCAAAATGGAAGTCTATCGGTTCGCCTATCGCCGTCATAAATTTATCGGATCTCGTTTCGATTCTAACCCTACAAAAAAAATATAAAATTTATAAAAATAAAATTATTATTATATTCCTATAATAATAATAATATCTTTATTTGTTTATTAAAACCAACCTATATTTTTCATGTAAATTGTTGGCCAATCTAATCACTACTATACTTCAGTTTGATTACACGAATACGTAATTTTTAAAATTTATTTAAGCATAATTAAATTTTATATTACATAAATAATATTTTATAAAATATAAATTTTTATAAACATTATCCGTAGATGAAAAGAAGATGTAGTTTACCCGGGCCCACCTTGTTCCAGAAAAAAAAAAAAGGGTTCTTATGTCCTGGCCCACAAAAGAATTTGGGCTGGGCTCCGAATCAGAACTGGGCTAGGTACGTGGGCCCCCCAACAAAAAAACAAAAAAGAACCTAATCTTCCTCGTTACAACTGTCGGTCTGGTGCGACTTCGCTTCGACCTACGTTCGTTGTTTGTGGGTTGTCTTGTGTTTTCGTTTCAACTTCTTCCACACTTGAGCCACACGACATCTTCGCATTCTTCTGTTTCGTTTGAAGTCAAATCTATATCATTCCCCCTCGTAAACGACTTGCCGTTTATTAGAATTTATCGTTACCGCGTAGTTCTTTTATCATCCTGGCCGTCCCAAACACGGCGTAAGATATAAATAAAAACTTAAAACGGATGGACGTTTGTTCGGTTGACCGATAATTATTATAGTGTTTTGATTGCCGTCTCTCGCATGGCCGCTGCCTCCGGAGACGAGACCGATGCCGTGTTGAGCGACGTCGAGGGCGAGGATCCCGTGCCGATCGTCGAAAGAACTCCGACTCAGGAGGATGTCTCCGTCGAGAGGTTCCGTGACCTAGTCGCCGAGCTCGATCGCGAGCGGGCGGCGCGTGAGGCAGCCGAGAGTTCGAAATCGGAGTTGCAGGTCTCATTCGGCCGGCTGAAAACGCTTGCACACGAAGCGATTAGGAAGCGAGACGAGTCCACGAGGCAGCGCGATGAGGCGCTGCGGGAGAAAGAAGAAGCGGTGAGAGCCAACGAGAGGATATCGGCGGAATTGAGTGAAGTTGATAAGTTGAAAGAGGACGCTGTTAAGCAGAGAGAGATTTCGAAGCAATTTGAAGAGGCGGTGAACGCGAGGGATGAATTGCAATCCGAGATTGACAATTCGAGGCATATGCTTGTGAGCGGGATCGAGAAGATATCCGGAAAATTGTGTAATTTCAAGAATTTCACGGCGGCCGCACTGCCTAGATCCCAAAAATACACCGGATTGCCGGCAGTGGCGTACGGAGTTATTAAGAGAACGAATGAGATTGTTGAGGAGCTTGTTAAGCAGATTGATGCTGCAGTGAAGTCTAGAAACGAAGCGAGGGAACAGATGGAGCAGAGGAACTACGAAATTGCCATTGAGGTTTCTGAGCTTGAAGCCACTATTAGCGGACTGAGAGATGAGGTTGCAAAGAGGGCTTCTTTGATTGTGAATTTAGAAACAAGTGTGTTGGAAAAGGAAGGAAGGGTTTCAGAAATTGAGAAAGAGATGTTAGAGAAGGCACATTCTGTGGAGAAGGAAGCTCTTCAGCTGAGGGAGTTGGTTGGTGAGTATGATGATAAGTTGAGGAATTTGGAGTCAAAGATGGAGTCCCATAGACCATTGATGGTTGATCAGTTGAATTTGGTGGCAAAAATTCATGACCGGCTTTATCATGTTATTAAGATAGTTGATGCTAATCATTTGGATTCGGAGTTGTCAGAGTCCTTGTTCCTTCCTCAACAGACAGACTTGGAGGAGAATATACGTGCATCTTTAGCAGGGATGGAATCAATTTATGAGTTAACTAGAATTGTTGTTGAAACGAGGGATTTAGTGGAGGAAAAGAGTGACGAAGTGAAGAGATTGAATGAAACAGTTGGTCAATTAGTTAAGGAGAAAGAACATATTGGTTACTTACTTAAGAGTGCCTTGTCGAGGAGACTTCCATTAGATAACTCTTCAAAAACCAATGAGCTGTTTCAAGTAGCAGAGAATGGTTTGAAAGAGGCTGGGATAGATTACAAATTCAGTAAGCTTCTTGCTGATAGGAAGGTTTCAGCTTCCCAAGTTAATGGTGGCTCTGCAGATATGGAGGAGGATGAACTATACACTTTGGTGAGTCCTCTTTAGCATTCACATCTTCAATTGTATTTGATTTGGTTTATCTTGGAATCCTAATTGATGTTGACATTATATGCGGTTCACAGGCTGGTGCTTTGGAGAATATTGTCAAGGCATCACAGCTTGAGATTATTGAGCTGCAGCATTCTGCCGATGAATTAAGGTACTTTAAATGCTGTACTACTTGTCAGGCTTCAAATGGCGAGTAAATTTCATATCTTGTTTGTGTATTGACGCATCATTTTTTGTTATGCCTCCTTTATTGCATTAAGGAAAGAGTTGAGTTTACTTAAAGAACATGTGGAGGCTCAAGCAAAGGAACTAAACCATAGAATGCATCGAATAGAGGAACTTGAAGAAAAGGAGAGAGTGGCAAATGAAAGTGTGAGTTGTTTATGTTCTGTATATTGTATTTACCACTGCAATTATTTTGAACATGCGTTAAACTAATTTGTTGAGCTTATTGTTAACTTGGTGGGTCTGGTATTGTAGATTGAAGGGCTTATGATGGACATCACTGCTGCTGAAGAAGAAATTCTGAGGTGGAAGGTGGCAGCAGAAGAAGAGGCTGCTGCTGGCAGAGGTGTGGAGCAAGAGTTTGTGGCTCAGGTATGCACAGTATAGAATTATATTGATCAATTGATCTGCTATTTTGCTAGTCATGTGAACAACATTTTCTTGTATGTGGCATTTATTTTTTTTTTCTTTAAATGGAAATTCTGTCCTGTTGAACATTTCTAACAATGACAAAAGGTTTTCTTAAAAAATTTGTACCTCATCAAGTAAAGGCTTTTAAGTGGTAAGAATGGCATAATTGTGCAAAGTCAGGATGGGACTCTGTGTAAGGCAACCAATTTTCAAAGGCAATATAGGAGTATTATGTCATAAAACTAGAGCCACAAGGGTTTTTAAGTAACATGCAAGTTAGCTGAAGGCAGCTTTTGCAGCTGAAAAACAAGTAAGGATAAAGAAAAAAGAAAGTATAAGTGAAGTAGCGATTATGGCAGCTTGGTATCTGTAGCAAACATTTTGAATTCCACTTTACACAAATAATCATATGCTTTGCAGCTTTCTAAATTTTGTTTGATCTTATGTGCTTGATGCAGTTGTCAACACTTAAGCAAGAACTTGAAGAGGAGAGGCAAGCCTTGTTAGAATCAGAAAATAAGCTTAAATTCAAAGAAGAAACAGCCACTGCTGCTATGGCAGCAAGAGAAGCAGCTGAGAAGTCATTGAGATTGGCTGACTTAAGGGCTACTAGGCTGAGGGATAGGGTAGAGGAACTCAGCCACCAGCTAGAAGAGCTTGAAACTCGAGGCGACTCACGTGGCCGAAATGGCCCTAGATATGTATGCTGGCCATGGCAGTGGCTTGGGCTTGACTTTGTAGGCATTCGCAGACCAGAAACACAACAAGAGAGTTCCAATGAAATGGAGCTTTCTGAACCCTTTCTATAATTATACGTTTGTTTACCCCCTTCTTCTGCATATTCTTTATGAAGTTGATATTTCAACAGTCAAGATACGAGCCTATTACTTTGTTTTTATTCTTCAAAGCCTGGCATATTTTGTGCCCAGTGCATAAGGCAGGAGTGCTTATTGTTAATACTCTTTTATGACCACTTTCTTGAAGCTTCTTGCTACATTGATGTTTGTCATCAGGATGGGTTCAGTCCCTTGTCTAGTTATTTCTTTTGTTCATTATTCCTTTTTAGTTTTTCACACTTATTTTCCCGCTGACAGTATAGCGGGTGCTGCTCCAGTGCAACTTCAGAAATTTGGACCTGTTTCTGGTTCATTCTCTTTTTACCTTTTTAGTGCAAACATTCCTGTCCAGATTAAAGCTGGGACTGTTATTGCTTAAGTGCAGCTGATTGAAGTTAGGTGCAATCTGATGGCAACTGGAAAGGCATATAGCTAATCCTCCTACATCTGTCATAGTGGAAAAATATGAAAGAGAAATTTTGCTTCCTCTTCTCTGTTTTCTTTGTAGCTTCAAATTAACAGAATGTTTTAGACAGGTATCTTGTGTGTTTATGTTATACACTAGTTTTTGTTCTCAATTCAAGTGTTTTGACCAATAATGCTGATTCTCTGGCAACAAGAGATCTCTATTCATTAGGAGCATTCAACTAGGGCTAACGACCACTTGCTACGTTTATGTTTGTCAGGTTACACCCAATGATTCTGCCCCTAAGAAGTTCAGGGGCAGTTCCAGTGTATGCTATTTTGGTTTCACAGATGAGAATTGTATTTAATTTAATGTTACAGGAAGGGCCCCACAGCTTACCAACAGGATTGCCTTTATGCCATCTCTCTGGAGCCATGCTTCTTCTGAATCAACTTGATCCTCTCCATCTTTAACAGAACATCATTAATCAGCTTCTGGAAAAAAAATCCAACTCAAAGAAAAGTCGTTTACTCTTTGTGTGACGACCTGTAAACATTCAATAATCCTGCCTGCATATGGGAAGTGATCTGCTGCAGAGAAGCTGCCAAAAACTGTATCATTTTCGTGAATAAGTTGCAGATGACCACGACTGGAGATGGAATCTATGAGCGAGGTGACTTCTTCTTTTCAAATGTACCTAAATGACTGCACTCTCTTCAAGCTAAAAACCTCAAAGAGTGAATAATCCCCATATGGTGCAAGAGCAACGTGTAGATACCTATAGGTGAGTCTCACGCAGCCTGCTGCGGATGGTCTGCTGCTGCAGGGAAGGTCCTGAGTTTTCAACACATCAGTTGCTGCTTCAGTGGAGGAAACGACAACTGAGGGTACCCAGCCGAGTTGAAGGAACATGTCGGGGCCACATATCTTTTGGATAGATGCCACAGAGATCGGTGAGGCGGTGTGCCAAGCTGCTGCAAGTTGCCTATTACTGGCAGCTTAGGAGGGCTGGGCGTAACCTTCATTCCCTTTTCTCCATTTCTGTTCAGGAGTCGTAGGAAATAGAGGGAGAAGAGAACAAGAAGCAAGAGTTGTTTACTGTATAAGGCCATTTCTGCTTGCTTTTGTAGATGGCACAGCTTCTCTGTTTTTCCAGTGCCTTAAAAAGATTTGTCACCACTTACCCAGGATTTTGTACATTACATAATCCATCAAGGAGCATAAATCCATCTTTCCTCTTAAAAATGATAAAAGTGATAAAGATATAAAATAAATAAATATATAAAATAAATAAATAAATAAAAAAAAAGTTAGTTTAAATTTTTTTAAAAAATTATTTTAGTTAAATTTTATATTTTTATTTTAATTTAATTTTAATAATATATATTAATTATATTTTTTAAAAATTATAAATTAATTTTAAATTAATAAAAATTTAAATAAATTTAAATAGAGACAATTAATTTATTATTTTATATTATATTAACATATTATATATAATATAAAAACTACTTATGTCAAATTAATTGAGACTCCACCTATGTCTAAGTTTTCTTCTTAACTTCTCGTTTCAGTTCCCCAAGGAAAAGTAGAAACTTTGTACTAGTTTAGGCAAAAATTTGAGTATGGAAATTGAATGAAGATTTGGCTCTCTCCACCTCTCCTGTTCTACCAGTTTTGTCGGTCATTGCATGATTCCTATTTCTACCGCTACTTCCCTCCAATTCTGTCCTAATCTTCCCAGTTTCTGTTTCTTTCTCCCATTCTATTTGTTGTAAGACATCTATCCAATAGTTGTCCTTCTTCAATAATTATCTGCGTATAGTTCGAAATGTTGATGATAGGATTTCCATAGCTTATCTCTTGGATTCATCTTCCTGCTTTTGTCATCTATGAAGATCCAAGTACATGTCTCCAGGCCAAGCCACCTTTTCATTCTGTTTCAGGTCTCTGCTTATAGAATAGGACCAACTTCTACTTCTTCCTTTGGCATTACCAAGATGATGGGTACCCCTATGTAAATTCAGGCCACTTTGGGGATATGCATGAAACATCTTCTACCTTAGAGATGCCTTTTGTAAGAATGTGCTAGGAATGATTGTCAATTGCACAAGTCTTTGTTTTTTTTTTTCTTGTATATATCAAGCTTAGAAATGGACTTAGTAGACGTGCTTTCTTGCCTAAGCAGTCAGCCCAAGCCCCGCCTGAGACTGTTCCAAGCTCTGGTTTCTATGTTTTCTCATTTTGGGAATTTGGTCGAGTCAAAATGTATCAGGGAAAGAGAAACCAAAAAATAAATAAATAAAGCAAACTTACTTCAAGGCAATAGCAGCAAAAATAGTGAAAACTGTGTAATGCTACGCTTTTAAGAGTTTTGCTGACATTTTTGGCACTACTTGAAGTAAATCGACAAATTTAAATTTTTATGGTTGCCCGATTGGGTGAAGTTAGAATGAAATTTTATGACGAGGGATGGCAGACTGTTAAATGCTCTTTGTCAGTTGGCAAGAAGTCTTGGCCAAAATTTTTAGTTCCCAGCATTTGTCAACAAAGTAAAAAGGAAAAGACCCCTTTTCAGGACACTGTTGGTCTTTATACGAAGATATTCTGCTCTACAGTTTTTTTCATTTAATAGTATAATAAAGTCAATTCAGTCTTACAGATAATTGGACATGAAATTAAAAATTTTAAAGCAGCTTGGAGAAACTAAGCAACACTTTCGTTTTATCTCCTTAAAGTTTTTGGTAACTGCACAAATCATCCGTCAATGCCTGATACTGCACGGTTTATGTTCTGATGGAATCTTATACTTATTGAGACATGCAGGTTCATCCAATTGCATTTCTTGATCTTGTTGGAATTTTCAAATAAAAAGAAAAACAAGAAAAGTTGTGCCTATTGGGATTTAAGCCCAAGAGGTGCAACTCGTGGCCTAGGATGTACCCATTGGTCTATTTCCGAAAACGATTATTTATTGTATTCATGGAGTAATAAGCATGAGACTTTTAAATTAGAAGTAAGGATTATAATTTTTAAATTAGAAGTAAAGGTCATAACTGTTAGATTAAACGAATATTATGAGTCAGTTATTAATTAACTTATTTATAATCTTTTAAATAAAAAGTTAAATTATTAATTATCAGATCAAACACGTTCTTGACTAAAGGTCGTTATTATATCTATAAATACCTCAAATTCGTCAATTTTTTTAATACATTAAATTTCTTTCTTTTTTTTTTGATTTTTTCATCTTCATATCAAAAATTTAATTGTCTATATTATTATTATAAAAATATTATAAATATTGTAAAAAAATAATTTTAAGTATAATAATTTATCGAGAGTTTGATTTTACTAAATGTAACCTGTAATTAAGTGTATTTTATTTTATTCTGTAAGAAAATTTGTATAAATTTTTATTATATATTAATGAGGAGGAATTTTGTTTTAAAAAAAGTGACATTGATAAGTAATTATCTTCTAAGTTCCAAGATAACTAAGTGATCTGCACCAATAGATCTAGGAATTATACTGAAGTGATAGCTGATCCATTGATTCCCTGAATCTGGACTTCATATTACGTAGAAGATTTGTATCCGAGAATTTGACAGATAAAATTTTTCAGGAGAAGAAGAGAATAATTTGACGGGTTAGAGTGAAAGAGAGGCCAAAACCATGTATGGACCTCGCAAACATAATAGAGATGCGAGAATAAAAAAGTATTACAGATTTTATTTCTTGTACTTCTAATTGTGTCAATTTTCTGTATTCGTGTACTGAAATTCTTCTTGTTTTTCTTGGTCCACATTAAGATGATGTTGCATTTCATACCTGTGATTAATTGACTTCTAGCAAGATAGGGATGTCATACATATTTACTTGATACACTTATGACAGATTATGACATTAAGGATTTCCAGACTTGAATGCGTATTTGGCTGCTGGGATTTCTCTTAGGTCTGGGATTGATCCTCGTAAGCTTGTCTTTTAGAGTCAAGTGTTAGGAATATCTTCCTTGACTCATTTTCTTGCTGGGATTTTTTTTTTTTTATTTGATCTTGGCTGGTGTACTCTCTAAATCTTGGCAATGGACAGGTGCATTAACCTAGCATTAGTTGATGCATTGCAACAGAAAATTTTATTTCTAAAACCTGCCATATTATTAGATGCATACAAATAAGCGGATGTATGGCAGTGTCTTTCAGTTGATGTCATCTTTATTCTTTCCATTGCAGGCATGGCTAACGGGCACAAGGCTGAGAGCTGTCTTCTTACCTACAGTAAGACTAATTCCGGTAGCCTCTTCCATGTTTATATCTTCCTTCTTCATCCCACTGGGCAATTTCCAATCGAAACGGTACAAGAGATTGGCAAGTCCAAGCTCCACTGTCATCATTCCCATTCGCATTCCAGGACAAACTCTTCGGCCAGATCCAAACGGTAAGAACTGAAAATGATGCCCTCTGAAATCAACGTTGCTGTCGGCAAATCTTTCGGGGATGAACTCTTCGGGGTTGTTCCAGTACTTTGGATCTCGTCCAATTGCCCACACATTAATCTGTATGGCATTTTTCTGATCAATGCGCAGATCATTTACTCTACATTGGGACACAGTTTCTCTTATTATTAGTGGGACAGGAGGGTGCAATCTTAGAGTCTCTTTTGTTACCATCTTCAGGTATTGAAGCTGATCAATATCGTCCTCGGTTACTCTTCCTTTTTCTCCAACAGATTTTCTAACTTCTTCTTGCACCTTTTTCATTGTTCTTGGATTCCTTGCAAGTTCTGTCATGGCCCAAATGATGGTAGTTGCTCCAGTGTCTATTCCACCTAAAAACAAGTCCTGTTCAAAGATATCCAGAACAACAGAAGTAGCTTTATTATGTGCGGCAGCAAGTGTAGTTCAAGGTAGAAATAAGGGAATTACTATGGCAGTTGTAACTGCAACTGCATTATAAACAATTCTCCTATATACTGTAAGTTGCGGAAGTAACATATAGGCGTGGCAGTCCTTAACGTGCCAGGGCCAATGAGCACCTGCTTTGTTTGTCAGGTTACATCCAATGATTCTACCCCTGAGAAGTTCAGAGGCAGCTCCATTGATGTGCTATTTTTGTTCACACATGAGAATTGTGGTTGATTTAATGTTATAAGAATGGGGCCATGGCTTACCAATAGGACTGCCTTTATACCATCTCTTTTGAGCCACGCTTCTCCTGAATCAACTAGATCCTTTTCTATCTTTAGCAGAACATCAAGGATGTCTTCCTTCTCGCCTATCCTCCTGGGTTTAAGATGATCATCAATCAGCTTCTGGAAGAAGGCATCCAACTCAAAGAAAGCTCGCTTAATCTTTGCATGATGACCTGTAAACATGTCAATAATTCTACCTACATATGGGAAGTGATCTGCTGCAGAGAAGCAGCCGAGGACGGACATAGCTTTGTGAACGAGTTGCTTAAGTCTGCTATCATCAAAATCACTCCTCCAGTAACTCTTCCCAAAAGCCATTCTACAGATCACACTTGCTGTTAGTGCATAACACTTCTCTGAAAGGTTCACCGGAGTTGCGGATGATGATGACTGGGAGAGGGAATTCATCAGCGAGGTGATTTCTTCTTCTCTGATGTAGCTAAATGACTGAACTCTCTTGGAGCTAAAAACCTCAAGGACGCATATTTTTCGCAACTCTCTCCAATAATCCCCATATGGTGCACAACATCCAGGTATTCGTAGGTGAGTTTCCCAGTGCCAGCTAAGGATGGTCTACTGCTGCAATCAAGATCATGAGTTTTCAACACATCTGCTGCTGCTTCAGCGGAGGAAACAACAACTGCTGGTACCCGGCCGAGCTGAAGGAGCATGACAGGGCCATATCTTTTGGATAGACGCCACAGGGATTGATGAGGCAATGTGCCAAGTTGATGCAAGTTGCCTATTATTGGCAGCTTAGGAGGGCTTGGTGGAATCTTCAGGTCCTTCTCTCCATTTCTTTTCAGGAGCAGGAGGAAAGAGAGAGGGAAGAGAACAAGAAGCCAAAGGAAAAAACTTTCTAAGACCATTTCTGCTTTCTTTGTACATGAATGAGCTTCCTCCTCGACTTTTCGTTTCCTTATATAGACTAATTACCACCTTTGGATACCCAGTGACAGGAGTTAGGTAGATTGCTAAATTCGTTAGGTCAGGAGCATAAATCCAGTAGATTGCCAAATCCATTAGGTCAGGAGCTTAAATCCATCGTTGCTTTTTGCTGTTTGGTTAGAAGTATCGGTGTATATTTCCAAATGTTGATACTATACCCATAGCTTATCTCTTGAACGCCTCTTCCTGCTTTATCTTCTATGAAAATTCTAGTACGTGTCTTCAGGCCAAGCTCTCCCTCTCTCTCTCTCTGGCATGGCAAGGATAATGGATTCATGTATATGAATCTAGGCCACGTTGGAACCTGCGTGAACAACTTCTAACTTAGAGGTATCCTTTTCATGAATGTGTCAAAAATGAGTGTTGACAACACAGGTCTGGCATGAGAATTAATGCAAGCTGGACAAGAACTTAGGTAAATCTGTTAGCGTTCTTGTCAGATTGGACAAGTACTCTGGTTCTGATCGACTGAAAGCTGGCGTACTTCACCCCGTTAGGCAGTATTTGGCACCATATCTGTCTTTGCTAGTTGTCAAGTTGTGGAACACACGATTGATAATTGTTTGTATTCCTAGTTAGGACATGAAAAATTCCGTTTGCGTATATCAACTTCAGAAATGGACTGAATACACTTGCTTCCTAGACTGAGCGGTCTGCCTAACTGAGATGGGCCCAATCTCTTATTCTATATGTTTCCCATTTCTGGAATTAGGCAGAGTTAAATTGTGTCGGAAAAAGAGCCAGCTAGCTTCCGGGCAATAGCAACAGTTCACTTGTAATCTTGCCCCCTCCCCCTGACTTCTTCAAACTCGCACCAAGGCAAAATAAAAATTGCAAAACAAGTGCAATGTTGCAATATAAGAGTTTTGGTGACATTTTTTCGTCAACTTAAATCAAAGTGCAAGTAGTAAGTTTAAGGTCTACTCAGCGTAAAAAGTTGTGTGCTAAGACACCCACTTGACATAGATCAGCAATCTTTAACCTTTTACGGCTGCCATAGGGTGAATACAGAAGGGAAGTTTATTATGATAGATGACAGATAGTAGAAATGAGTTGAGTCACTTGTCACAAAGGCAGTTAAAAGTCCTAGTTCCCCAACATTTTTCAAGGGGAAAAAAAAACAGAGTAAAGCCCTTTTCGGACACGATTCATCTTTATCCTGAGGTATTATGATCTACGGTTTATTATTATACTATGATAAAGCTAAATTAATTTCAGCTTTCATGGGACTTGAGTAGCAAATTTTTGCAAAAGAATACAGAAGCAATGGCGGAATTGAAGTGATAACTGTATCTTTCGCGGGATTTAAACGTAGCAAATTTTTGCAAAGATAAGGTAAAAGGGATCAGGAAGATCACTTTAAGTGATTTGTGTTCTCAGTAATGTGCAAAACCAATTGTACAATCTTGGAAAACTTACCAAAATGTAAACAGAAGTAAACAATAAGATAGTCAAAATGGTTTCTTTGTTCTGCATTTGGTCGCTCTTAAGACCCCAGTAGGAGGGTTAGTAACCATGATGCTACAGTGAGCATAGAGCCAATATGAGTATCGGAGCAAACTCCCCAGCTTAGATCGCACCCGGAAAACTCCTTCGACCTGAAATATGATCCCATTTCTGTTGATCTGCTCCTGGAGAAGTTGGCTATATTTTAATGGAAGCCGAACCTGACTACTAACCATGCGAACATTTACAAACCTGGACGTCAACCTGGCTGCGGAGAAAGGCTCGATATATTGTGTGGAAATGAGAGTGTTCCCATAGTATAGATCAATGATCATGGAACTGAAATCCACGTTCATCTTCTTGTTCGGGTTAGTGAAGTTAACGAGCAATGAGAGATCAGCATTAAGCAAAGAGCCTGCGTCAATGTATGCTGCGTTTAAAGTGGCACTTGATACATCAAACCATGGGCTATGAGGTCGGTAGACAAGGTAGACTATGAGAACAATGAGGCCTCCCAGGAATACTACAATCGAGAAAATGGCACAGAAAATTGCACCAAACCACGTTATAGCCCGAGTGGGACGGGGTGATGGCACCCTTGGCCTGCGAGGTTGTGGCGATGGGATTACTTCAGGACTGTGACGCCGCGGAGGACGACGATCGTGCTCTTCGTATCGTGGTGCTCGATGCCTGCCATCTTGGTTTTCACTTTTTTGGGGCGGAACTATCACCCGAGGACGACGGTCTTGTCTCTGACGTCGCTTTGGTGGTGGCTGCATCACACTGGGATCAGGGCCTTGGTCACGAGGCTTCAGTGGCGGCGACCATTGGGGGTCGAACTGGCCATTATCCCAGCCCTGTTGGTGGTATTGGCCTTGGCCTTCATGCCGTGCTGTTGGTGTGCCCCTAGGGAGGGGTGTCGGATTCAGTTGGTCACGACCTCGGGGATGCAACCCCTGGGGACTAGGCAGCGCCTGTGGAACTTGACCTTCACGCTGCTGGTGTAGTCGAGTAAAATGAGGGTTAGTTTCAGGGTGCCGAGGCATCTTTTAGTATTGAGATGTCAATAGAAATGAAGAATAGCGGGAGTGGACTATGAATATGAAGAGTAGTCGTTGGGCCAGCGGAGAAGAGGATAACTTCAAGAGAACTTCAAGTAGGATTCTTGTTAAGGCAAAGAATAAAACACAAGGTAATAATGAGAGGCAAGTAATCTTTGCCGATGCCCTTTCTTCTTATTTAAGGGTCCTTTGCTGGGATACCCTATCTTTGGCTTGCTTACACGTCCACGTCCTTTGCCAAAGTCACAGCGCAGATTTTGCAACGAAACAGAAACCAAAACTTTCTAAAATTCATTTTTATTTTTAGTATTTTTTTTTTTCAACCTAAGGGATAGATAGCACTTGACAGTGCGAAGATAACATCTAGATCGTAACTTTAAAACATTCTTTTTTTTTTTTTTTTTTTTAACTTCAATGCAAAGGGAGACCATAAAAGTTACACAAAGCTGCAAATCAAATTTCGGATGTCTGGCATTCTATTTTTCTTTTTCACCTTTTCCTTCATCAGTTTGTCATACATTCAAAAAAAATAATTATCTCACTCTTATATGCTTCTCGAATCTTTTTTCCAAACTCCGAGTCTCGTGTACTTAAACGCCGTATTAACTCTATGTTCTATGAGTTACTACAGGACAGTCTGATTTGAAAGTCATGACCACTGGCCGATCCTGGCAGTTTGCCCCCATATCGCTGAAATACTAATCCTGGCTTCAAAAATATATAATCGCCTAATTTCTCATGGTTTGATCCCATTTATCAAGTCACAATTCTGGTTCTAAGGGTATTTGTTTTTTTTTTTTTATTAAAAAAAAAACTTATTACTATTATTCATATCCAGAACAGGGCAACTAAGTAATTTGGCTGATACAAGAAGAACCTCAGCTTCACTTTTGTTCAGCAGAAACCTTCTTCAGATCCCGGTAGCATAAATAAACATCATGCATCATATCATAAATCTGCATTGCACATTTGTTTTATTAGATTTAACACCAATAACCAAAAGTAATATAGATGGAGACCAAGACAATAAAGAATGAACAGCCCAGGCAGCGTTAAGATACGGAAGTTATTACCTCCAACTCTACAAGCTTGAACTCATTCTCCTGATGCCTTTATTATCACAGAATCGAGTTGCTTTCTGCATGCCTGACTTTGTTTGTGGAAGCCTAAGCCAAGACATTGAGATTCCCTTAACCCACTTCTGATCCTCTCTCGTCCCATAAGGTAACATGATGCCGTCACTAGTAGACAAAATCCAACTGATAATGTCGAAGCAGGAATATAATTCATAGGGGCCAATAACTCTTGCACTGTAAGAAGGAATAATAAATTCCATCGAATCATGATTTCGTTAAACAATAATCAATGTCTAACAGCTGAGTCAAAGGACAAAGCTCCATCATGCATTGCATCTAACATACACCATATTTCATTTTTCATCGAACTTAAATATAAAACACTTTCTAACCATCTCCTTCCCTGAGGTTTCTACACACACGTCCGCTTTCTTTAGATGAATTTTCAATGTTTTACACAATCAGCACAAATTTTGTAATAATGTTAAAATTTCATCTTTATGCTAGTTTGAAGGAAAGCCAACGGCTCAAATCTGGGAGTTCCATTACTGAAATTCACCGGTAAGGCAGAAGGCAGAGATAATGTAGGCTTGACAAGATGTTCTCCAGTTCAAGAAATTTGGGCACTGTAGTACATGAAAGAGGAGTTAGTTTCAACCAAAAAATAAAAAATACAGGGAGTATCAACAAGCAGGCAAGGGAAATTTTGCACTGATCCATTGGTTAAAAATCATAACCAGCAAAAGAGTATTACATAGCAACCTGGAAGCAAACATTGCAAAGCACAGAGCTTTCTCAAGTCAAAGAACCTCCTCTTGAATGGATGGCATTAATCAGTGTTTCAGAAAGAGTTAAATCAAGAGTAAAGCCCCTTTCCATCATCTGATCCCACACCTTAAAAGCAGCTGGAATTTTTTTTCCCGCATAAGACCTCCTACAATCAACTTATATGTTACTGAGTCAGGATGGAACCCTCTAGCCTGCATTTCCTCGTATAGAAGCATTGCTTCATTAACTCTAGAAGACTTGCAGAACCCACTCAGAAGGGCATTATATGAAACCACACTAGGGGCAATTCCCTGTTTTACCATCTCACAGAAAACACTGTAAGCCATCTCAACTTTCGCATTCTTGCATAGATGATCAATGATTATTGTATAAAACCTTCTATCAGGCAAAACACCCATTCTAGTCATTTGATCGAGAAGCTTCTTTACAATGTCCGTATTACCTTCTCTAAGATAAGATTTTATAAGTATTGTGAATGTCACAACATCTGGTGCAATACCCTTTTGTCCCATTTCCTCAAAAAGTTTATAAGCCTTCTTAGTACTATTCCCATTGCAAAATGCGTGGATGACAGTGTTGTATGAAACAGCATCACACAACCCTTTTGGCTCCATCTTCTTCACCATCAATGCATAAGCATTATCCGCACGATTAGCCTTACAAAGTCCCTTCAGAAGCTGGTTATAACTGTACCCGTCAGGTTCTATCCCACTCCTCTCCATCCTTTTCATCAACTTCTCAGCTTCTTCCAGCATAAACTCATGACAAAAATAATTCAAGAACACATTGTATGTGACTAAATCGGGTTCAGGCCCATTACTTCTCATAAAAGCAGCAATGGCCCACGCCTTATCAATCCTACCCATTTTACAAAACCCGCTAATCAAGGCATTATAAATTAATGTACTTAACTCAATTTCACTATCACTCATTATATCAACTATAAGTTCATAAGCCAATTCTACTTTCCCACCTTTACACAATCCAACAGCAAGAGCTGTACAAGCTTCATTATCCGGTCTCAACCCTTTACCTATCATATCAGCCCAGCACCGTATCGCGGTGTCAAACTTTTTTACCTTACACAACCCATCAATAAGAATAGTATAAGTTACAACATCTGGCTCTCTCCCTCTTTGAGCCATTTTCTCAAACACTTCCAATGCTAACTCACTCTTCCCCTCATCAGACAAAAGGCACAAATAATCATTGAAAGCCCATATATCGGGCACACAATTCAGCCTCTCCATATCGCGCAACAACTCCTGAATTGTGTTGAGGTCCTTAACACGACACAACCCAGAAATGAAGCGAGAGTAAGTGAAGGAATCCAGCGAGAACCCGTTCGGGCCGAGCCTAGAAAACTGTTGGTGGGCTAGTTGGAATCGAGAATGGCGAACCAAAACGCCAATGAATCGGTTATAATCGATGCTGAAGACGCGGCAATTTGACTGTGTCATTTCGTCGAACACTTGGATTGCGTTGTCGATTAAGCCGATTCTCACGTAATAAGCGATACGAGCGCGGTATATGAGGCGGTGAGCGCCCAGAGATTGATACATGTCAGAGAGATATGCATAGCAAATGGCTAGTGCGTGCGGCCCTCGATGGTCGGTGCCGGCTACCGAGAAGAAGTAAAAGGTGGGTCAACAAGGAAGACCCTAAGACATAAGAGTTGTATTAAATAGGCATCATGATTGAACGCGAAAATTAGACGCCAACCCATATCGTTACAGCTGAGTCACTGTCTCACCTTCTCAACATTTCAACGAGTCAATCGATTATTAAATTAAAATTTAGTTTATTTTAATTATTTTAATTAATAATTAATATTAAATTTATAAACAAATTAATAATACATTTTTTATTTTTTAAAAAATTAAAATATTAAAAATATATTTTAAAATTTTATTTCATTAATTTATAATTAAATTAAATTCGATTTTTTACATTATTAATTTCAACAAATCTATGTAATTTGGTTTTTAAAACCTAGGCTATATAGGACATTTTATGTTATAATTCAACATTTAAACTCAAATCTAATTTCATAATTAATATATATTTATGCAATGTTTATATATTATTATTATTATTTTGTTTTTTGTATAATGACTGGGCTTCTTTTTAGAAGTCCGAAAGTCATGATTTTAATGGGCCAAAACTGGGCTCTTGAGCTCCTATGTTCTGAAGATGCCTCGTTACTTTTCGAGTTGAAAATCTTCAGCCCAAAATAAAATCGAATACCCTTAAAAAAAAAAAAAAAAGATTTAAAAATTAAGAAGGTATGTTTAAACTGCAAAAACTCTGCGTTTACGCTTACCTTGACTTTGCTCGGCACAGACAAAAGGGTCAATGGACCCGTTGTTTAATTATCTTTGTTGGTTCGAGAAAGTCACTCGTGAATAATTAAAAAAAAAAAAGGATTAACAGATGCATCGCACCTATGTGCGCTTTTGTGTTTGTGCTTTGATACGTCAGGTTGCACTCCGAACTTTTACGTAAAACCGAGAAGGGTGAGCTGTGTGTTGGTGGTTCAGGGAATCGTGGCTGTCTTTGGTCAGAAACAAGACAGGAGTGTCCTCCACCCCCCATTTGGTTGGAAAGTCTGAACACTGTGCAGAGACCCAAACGCAAACGCAATTGGATATCATAATCATTGTGGGAGATAATATTAATTTGGCTAATCAATAAATAAATAAATATATATATATATATATATATATATATATTAGTATAATTTAGTATTGAAATTATGAATGTGACTTGTTAATATAATTAGATATAATTCGTTAATAACAGTATTAGAGTTATAACACTGTAAGAATTACTTGTCACAAGAAGACAATAGCTTGGATTAAGGAATAAAAACTGTTTTAAATATCTTGTGTGTTTGCTTGTCTTGACTTGATTTTTTATTTTTTTATTTTTTTGGCTTTTTTTTATTTTATCCCACAAAAACTGGGAGCTCCTTCAATTCCTCCAATGACAACAGCAAATGTTTCGTAAAATATTTAGCATTTATTTTAAAGGTTTTGTGTCTCAATGCACACAAGATGATGTGAGATTGGATTAAAAGATTACTCATAAATAAAATAAAGTTACTGTTAAAAAACATATTTTAATTTTTTTAAAATATAATAATTATTATTTTTTAACTTTTTGCAAGCATGACATCAGACATGCAAAAATGTATAGACTCTTTCTTTCTCTATAGGGGCAGTTTGACCCCGCCCCTCACCCCCTCTCTCTTTCTCTTCCTCTTCCTCGGCGGGTGTAAAATAGCAAAATCCAACCAATTCTACCAGGAGACCAAGTCCAAACTGCAGTCTGCAACTTTGAGTTCATTTAACTCTTCTCTCTCTCTCTCTCTCTCTCTCTGTCTCTCTCTCGCTGATGTCCATGTGCTTAAACATTCCATTTACTTGTACAAAATCATTTGAAAAATCTTTCGGCTTCCATGTTTATACCTCTGGCATGCTACCAACTGTCAAACTTCTGCTTCAGACAGCTCTTCTGCTACTTTTATGTACATGAACATAGACCTCAACACAAGTCAGTCTCTCTTCAGCAATCTCCCACTGTCTTAAATTAATGAGCTTTTATTTAGTTTCCTTGTTAAGGGCGAGACTGTAATAAGATCACTTCATTACAAAGGTCACAAGTTCGCAGAAAAAGTTTTAGCGACATTAGAGACTTAATCCTAGCACCTCCGGGTGCACACAACCCTTTTCTTTTTTAATTTAGTTTCCTTGCAGAAGTTTGCTGCTTTTACTGGGTCGTGACAGACTGAAAAATAGATGGTCCACAGGGAGAGGGGGTCAAGTTTTTTAGGCGAAGAAAAGGGCAGAGATTGACTAAGATTTCAGAATTGGCTACCAACTTGGCCTTGTTTATTGGCCTTTCCCAGAAGAATCCTTTGATGGGTATCAATTTTCTTGCCGAGTTTTGTTTAATCATTTAACATGTTAGGCCAAAATGGAAATGATGACCACCTTTCTGGTGATTCCATTGGGAAAGCCAGTAAGCTGAACCCCAGACCCCAGTTCAAAATGAAGGCCAGGTCCAGCTTGCTGCCCCTCCACCCCCTTCACATTGCTCGCCGGCCTGCTGAGGAGTGGCATGAGGCAGGCTGTGATGATCTGGGTGTATGGCCTTATCCTCAAACTCCAAGGGGTAATTTCAATATTAATACCCTTGAGAATAAGTCCAATGTAGAGCACACTGTAAGGGAATTTCAGTTTAAGAACAAAAAGCTTGCATTTTTTGACAAGGAATGTTCAAAAATTGCTGATCATGTTTATCTGGGGAGTGATGCTGTGGCCAAGGACCGTGAAATTTTGCGTAAAAATGGGATTACTCATGTGCTGAACTGTGTTGGTTTTGTTTGTCCCGAGTATTTCCAGAGTGATATGGTTTACAAGACACTTTGGTTGCGAGATAGCCCATGGGAGGATATCACGAGTATTCTTTATGATGTTTTTGATTACCTTGAAGACGTTCGAGAACAAGGTGGAAGGGTCTTTGTGCATTGTTTCCTGGGAGTTTCAAGATCAACTTCTTTGGTAATTGCCTACCTTATGTGGAGGGAGGGCCAAAGCTTTGAAGATGCTTTTCAATATGTGAAGGCAGCAAGAGGAGTAACAAACCCGAATATGGGTTTTGCTGGCCAACTTCTGCAGTTCCAGAACCGGGTACATGCCTTGCCAGCAAGCCCAAGGTCTGTGCTTAGGATGTATAGGATGGCTCCACACTCTGCATATGATCCTCTCCATCTTGTAGCAAAGTTGCTGGTTCAGGCAGGTGTACAAGGGCTCGACTCACGCGGAGCGTTCATTGTACATGTTCCTACTAATATGTTTATTTGGGTTGGGAAGAACTGCAGCTCAGTTATGTCAAGTCATGCAAGGACAGCTGCCTATCAGGTCGTCCGGTATGAAGGGGTGCAGGGTCCAATCATGGACATCAAAGAAGGGGAGGAACCGATGGAGTTTTGGGGTGCTATTACCAATGGACAAATCTTAGCAGATGGCTGTGGCAAAGTGGAAGTCAAAAGGGATGATTATTTATCATCTGCGGACGACATCGTTGCTGCAGTAATTTGTAAGGGCGCTGGGGAGAAGAAGGTTGATGACTATGATTTGGATTTTGAACTTTTCAACAAGGCGCTAGCAGGTGGGGTTGTTCCACCATTTCAGGACCAAATGCTGAATCGGAAACTCGACTCCCTGCCAGGGAAAGTGGATGGGGAAGACTAAGATAGAAATTTGCCAATGGTATGGTTAAAGAATTTGTTTCATCCTCCGAAATGCACTGTGATGGATCTGACATGATTGTGGATGCTTATGAAGAACAGCCTAGTCCTTCGGTTGATTGCTCTTGGTCGGCGTCACCATTACCTGACCCATGTGGTTCTCCAGATTCTTTACAGTTTCCAATACGGCCCGATGGTGTAAGAAAATCTAGAAATGAAGTGGAATGCCCTATTCCTCTTCGTGACCCTTCATTCCCACTTCCATGTCCTTTTAGTTCAGTGGATTCATTTCCTTGTTTTCCAAACCGCAGCCTAAAGTTTGGTTTTAATTCCCCCACACTTTCACCTTCAACCTCAGAACACTCGTCCAGTTGGTTTACCTTTTCCCCATCATCATCCAACTGGTCTGGCCTCTCTTATTTGTCTTCCTAGCAGCCTTCTTCAGGGATGGAAGCTAGAGCCTTTTTGCGTCAACTTGACCATTGATCTCTATAAACAAACTCCCCCTCACCCACAAAAGGTGTTTTCTGCTAATCATGCTTCAGGAGTCGAAAACTCTTGCTTTCCAAAGGTTAAAGATATACATACTGAACTGTCTGATAATATAAGTGAAAAAAAAAAAAAAAAAAGAGCACAAGCTGGATACTGATGATATGTGTGGTGCTGGCATTGATTCACAAAGTGAGATCAAAGGGACATACATCCCATTTTCCATTTCCCTCTAGTGATAAGATTTGGAAGGTTTGGGGAGGGACCACCCCGGCTCTATATCAGTGGCCTCCCATGAACAAAGCGGAGATGGATTCTTTTTGCATCTTAGATTCTGAATCAGTAAGTGTATTTACCGTAGGCCCTGGATAAATCTCTGCTTGAAAATAATCCCGGGGTTGTATCTGTGTGACGGGCCCGCGCTGCGGGGGAGTGGTGTTTCATGGAAGGAGATAGCCAACAAAATTTGGTAGTGATCGGTCTGTACTCTATTAATCAAATTGATTTCCCAGCTATTGCCCCTGTACAGGTTAGTATTGCAACTTCGCGATTAAAATGATTTGTTTCTCTATGTTCATGCTTCATGGTTTTTTTCCCTACTCAGCTAGGCCGAAGGCCCCTTTGGGTTTAGGGTGCTTTGCACTCTCTGCCGTGTCGAGGGCCTGCGTTCCTTCTCATCACTAACATCTAACAGACTAACCACTGACTATTTTGGTGTTCAAAAAAGTGAAAAATGCTTCATGGTTTTTGAGCTATAAGGTCAATCTTCCGGTACAGTGCAATTACAATACGCATCATCTATTCAGATTCTTATTAGGGGAGCACTGGTGCTTTCCTCTCATTTCCATTTCCCATTTTTCGTTTATTAGACTGCACCCAGCAAAAGTTGTTAGCTGAGGATCAATTTAATGTTACCTTTTATGTTCTTAGCTTATCTGGGATGCATGCGTGTACGAAAAGCTTTTCCACTGCAGCACATCTCGCGCTATCTTTCACAATATTGTGTCTTTCACGAAGTATTGAGGCCCTAGTTGCTAGAGAACTTTGAAAAAGTTCAACAAGCCTGCTCTCATCTTGTATTCAGCCGTTGTTTCTTCGATGGTTTTGCCCTGTTAGCCAATTCATTGCAATAGATGATCTCAATGGGTTACTAGTCCTACTCGAAACGTCTAGTAATCTTCAACCAATTATGCGCTTCAATATAATTTCCAGGAGTACGCGTTATAGCTTCTTTCAATATTCCGTGGATGTCTCCGCAATTTCAGGGTCTCCTTGCCGAATGGCCTGTTCCCCTCGGTCGGAATAGGCAAGTAGTTTCCTTCCCTTAGAACTGTACTTGAGAGTTTTCTATCAACCACGTTTCCTTGTTGAAAATGGTTCTTTTAGCACTTCATTTGAATGGATTTGTAGCTAGGATGGAGAAATTGGGAAAATAAACTCAAAGCTATATCCTATTGGCTTAGAAGCTAACTACTTCGAGAGAGCAAAATCTTTGACACTGTTTTAATGTTCCAGAGAATCATGGTACTTCAGGAGTTCAGAGAAAACATATGGGCAACAATATGCAGAAATGAACGTGATGCAGCCAATGCTTCTGAATTGATTGGAATCGCCACTGGTTAAGCATGAAGATGAATAACTGTCAGGATAGTTAATATTCTCACCCTCAGAGTGCCACATGTCAGACAACCATAATTTACAAAACAAAACTTAGTTTGCCAAAATTCTGAAAGCTGCAAGACTTTCATCAGATTCACAAACCTGGCAGGGCTACAAAAGAAGATATTAAGGTCCATGGTGATATCCCAATGCAGATGATCTTCCTCATAGTCCATTTTGTGATCTCAATAAAGCCATTGTCGGACCCAGTGCACTACCTCTTAAGGCCTTGTAGGACCATGGCCTCCTGACTGAACCCTCAACTCTACCCCAGTTATCCTCCTCAGACAACTGTGCCTTCTTTGCATCCAAAGCCTTGTTAATTTCTTCCCATGGGTTGACTTCTCCATTTTCTGAGGCAAACAATACAGTAAAAAGTGAGGACTTATTGAAGTAAATGCACTGCGTGGATTGCTTTTTGCAGCCTATAATTGGCCCAACTCAATATATGAATAATACCTCGAGCAGAAGTATGAGATTTGTTGTTATTGTTGTGGCAGCTGACATCTGTTATGGCATCTTCATCTCTGGCATGGATTTCGTTAGTGCCATCAACAGATTTTGCCAAATTTAGGCCACTAAGCTTGACAATTCGAACTTCAAGAAGTGAAATAAAATCAATCTGGAGAAGAGCACTACTTGTCAATTTTGTAACTAAGGATGCAGAAGCAAGGAGTAGCAGCAAGAACAGGACCAACTGCTGCTAAAAAAATGTCAAATTTTGTATTGAGCAGTCTCATTAGATCATAATTGAAACCTGAGCCTCACCTCTTAATTTGAACATTCTGCAAGTCAGGCTATTAACATCTTTTAGAGTAACAAAAATTATGAGATTTAATCTGTCAAATTGATCTACCATTAAAAGGCCAGCTGGCAGTGAGGCATTCAGAGCCTTGTCATTTCCCTTTATTTGATACCACTAAAGGACATAATCTTAGCCACTTCAACTGGAATCCTTCTAAGTTAACCCCAGTGGTGACGGAAGAAGATCAAGCAAATTTCTTGCTTGAAATTTGCAACAGAATGCTATCATAGGTTTAGCCTGCATACCTCTAGAGAACCATCTTCGCCATAAAGGGAAGATTCTGGTAGTGTCGTAGATTCCTCATCATCTACCTTCTGAGGAGTAACTGGATATTCTGGGACTGGCATCAGCGTAATCCTGCTGGACTGAGGGTCATATTGTGATATCTTCCCAACCTATATACCAAGGAATAGTAAATGGACTGCTTTATCAACAAATGATGGGCCACAATTAAATGCAATTCAGAAAGAATTGTACACAGTAGGATGAAATCTCAGGGGTCCAGGCAGTTGACAGCTCAATCATCCGATAAGCAATTATATCGCCTTCCTACAAAGTTTTAAGAGCACATTAGCCTTATCTCAAGCAGGATTGCAAGAGAAAAGTATGACCTGATCAAGCATGGTAGGAATAAAAGCCAAAAAAAGGTGTGGAGACATGGTCATACAAAGGCTCACACCATTTTCTTCTTTGTGATTGGGACAAGAAATTGACATGGACAATAATAGCAAAACTTTGAAAGAAACAAACCTTTGGCAAGCTAACATAGGGTGCAAGCTTATCAAACTCAATGTGTTTGTATACAGGTGACTCTTCTTCAATAATTGGTGCTCTGGAACACTCGTGATTTAAGTTCTTATTGTCACTTCCATAGTCATTCCTTTTATCGGATGCAAGCTTCTCTGTAGCCCATTTTTGAACCCTCTTTTTGCTTGTTACTCCATTCCACTGAAAGGTTTCCTGAAGCAGGACTCAAGAAGATAAATCAACAATCCAAAGAAGCAAAAAATAAAGGATACTGCAGTAAAGTAGTATTGCACCATAGAGCAACTGAACAATAAAGCAGAAAAATTTGGAAAATTGAATGGCAGAATAGGTCAAAAATTAGTAATCAGAATCAGATAATCCATTACCATAGCATTTCAACCTTACTCCATACTACACTTCATGTAAAAATCCCTATATCCGAAATGCTTATACATGGTGCAAATCACTTACAACTACAATACATCGGTATGGTCACACATCCCCCTCAATGTAAAAAGTAATTCAACAATCTTTGGCATTTAGCCATTTTTATTCAGTATTCTTTCCCCACAAGGATTACATTAGTTTCCCAAGGCAACTCTACTGACCATAGTAACATCACCCTCTATATATGCATTAAGCATTCAATCAGCGATAAAGCACATAAAAGAAAGAATTGCGACAAGCAAAAAACATACCACAGAAATTTGAGTTTGCTGCAGAGTCTGATCAGCAGTCACTGGAACAAGAAACATACAAGACACATCACATAATATGGGGCACATAAACAGTGAAATTCAGTACATGAGATCATTTCATTAATACAAGCATTGCCCTAAGAAACATGGGTCCACAAAGATGCACATGGACACATACAAACACACACATAGAGAGATTATTAGACCTTTCTTGTGTGACTCATAGCGGATATGCCCTGGCCTTATTACAACAGGGACAACACCAACATCCAGATCACTTCCTTGATCAGGCTGTTCATGGTCTACCTTGAATTTGCCATTATCTTTTTCTGGAACTTTATGAATGTTGTGTCCAATTTTATTGTTCGAGTGTTCAGCAACTTGGTGATTATCATTTTCAGATGATTGTTGATTGGTTTGCTCGAGTAAGTGCCTCTGTTGTTGCTGCAAGATATGCATATAATGATACCGTATGATTTCGTGCATATATAACACAGAAGCAACAATACTATCCTCCATTTCCCACCAAAGGCAAAGAGGGATTTTTTTCATGGGAGGCCCTAATGGCCTTGAGCCACACAACAGGCATTACCCCTCTGTTTCCATAACATCCTTCATCCCCAGTATAACCAGGATTCAACCAGGTCTCTAGAGACAAAACCAATGGCCTTACTAATCTAGTTGACAACAAACATGAAATATATATGATGCATGAATAGGTCCCAAATCCCAAGCCCTGCCCTCCCCTTCTCCTCTTGTGACACCCAACCCACATCAGATAGGAGAAAAGGGGGAATTGTTTATAAGTTGCATAATGAAATACACAAGATACCAATTGGAACTCTTTTGGGTTGTGGTGGCCCAAGGTGGAGTGGAAACCCTTGTTCCTCTCACTCTTTCACAACCATGTGACAAAGAGAAGCTCTGTCCACATGTGGCCCCAAGTTGTTAAACTTCTATAGATTCATTAGCATGTCTCTAGTGCCCATGTGTGAGTGCATCTATCAGTCCAATCTCTCTTGTTCACTGCCAGAGCTAAAGCCAAAAATGAACTACTAAGACACATTGGACTGTCCATGAGGTAAAACATTGATGTACCTGTATCTTTTCAGCTTCTACTTGTTCTCTCAACCATTGCCTCTTTGCCTTTTTACGTCGAGCATTTCTACTTTGGATCTGAAAACAAATGAAAATTTAAGACTTAAGCACCATTCTTTCATATGAACAAGAACTGATAAACAAGTAGAGTTTAGTTGTTGCGATGAAGGTAATAAAGACCATAAAAAAAATTAAACTTCAAAGCTCAATGTCCTTGAACATTGAAATCTATGACAAGAAAATAAGGACTTTGAAAAAAACCTTTTTGTCTTTAGGAACACACGGTGCATCCACACTCCCCTTGCCATTTTCTTGAAGATGAAACAACCTACAGCAAAAGAAAAAAAATGAGAAAGATATATGGAAACACAAAGAAAGGCAAGAAAAACCAACATATGAGCTCATAGACCTCCTGCATGGACATGAGAGCTACATTACATTGGTGCAAGAGACTGTCCTATCATGTGCAAACATCTCCAACTCCGCAATTTCATTAAACTGTGATTAGGTTACGGCAAGTTACAGTATTGAATTCTCTGTATTCTTCTTAACTTTATAGAGGTATATCCAAGTCACATCTCATAGAGACAGCTAGAACATCAAGCAACAGAAAATCTAAAATTGGTTAGGATTGTTGCTATTCCAGCAAAAACTTCTACACTTCCATCCCAGATACCTAATATTTTATTTTGTCTTCCTGATTAAAAACATTATAAACTCCCATTACAGACATCTAGGCTTTTGTTTGCAGAAGTACTTATAACAAAACAATTTCCTGGTAAAAGGGAGATACTAAATATTCCAACATAACCCTATCTTTAAGCACTTAAACTTCCACTTAAGAAGTCCTTATAAGCTGTGAATAAGCGACTCCCATTGCTGCTGTGGCTGCTACTGCTCCTCTCACGGTAGCAACAAAATCAACCTATTACCCATAAAGGGAATTGGGGACACTTGGGCATTTTTTATATTGATCTAAGGTCATGTACAATTGTAGCAGGTTTAGCACCCACTGACATTATTGGGCTACAGACTACTCAATACACTTTTCCCTTCTCCTCCTTATTCTTCCAGTTCCAATATGAGTATAACAATCTTCCAACTTTAATGTATGCATGCTATCATGGAATCATCCCTAGGTAAAGCTAAGTGTTTTTTGATCCAGAATTTTCAATAAATGTCCATATCATGAGAATATTATGCATGATTTAAACTGCCAGACAATTTCTGTTGGGTGTACCACATTCTCATCCCAATTTCAAGTGGCGTAAAGATCTGCATTCTGGGTGACTTAGACAGAAGAACAAAGAGCTTAATAATTGGTATTACAATAGATGAAGAATTCAGAATGAACCAAGGTATCATTCAGTTAGCATCACGCATATAAAAGATAGGGAATATACCCCTTTGAATTGGTCATAGCTTTACCACTCTTATGACTTTTCGTGGTGCTCAAGGTATCATTCTTCTCCCCACCAACATTGTTCCCCCCATTATCCAACAAGGCTACACATTTTTCAGTGCTACTACATTTAGTTTTCTTCCTCCTGTAATGCAGAAAATTTCTGGATTAAGTGGCACATTCAAAAAGGGTGATGGAAATTATGAGACAGGTTACAAAGGCAAACAAGAAATTACAGTTATACAAGGTGCAAAACTTAATATTGAAAACTTAGGAACAAGCCTATAAATACAAATGAAAATTTTAAAGATTTGACTCCAAGCATGAACAAGAGACAGTTATAAGGGGTGTATATATACTTTGGAAGCAAACCAAAGTTACAAGGGGAAAGCCCAAATATGTGATTACAAGCATAACTAAGGAACTAGGCTTACAAATATAATGAAGAAATCTTGGCATGGTTGAACTCCTAGCACACGAGAACTAGAAAATTTGCTGATGAGACATATGAGCATTCTTAAAGAGATAATGGAAAAATGATGTATTCCAATGGTGATTTGCCTAAGAAAGCTTTGGAGAATTAATCTTTACACCTAGATATAAACAATCTAGAAACCTACATGTTGCATAGCACCGTAACCAAAACAAAAAGTTGAGAAAGTAACAACCTGAGCATAGAAAACATACTTTGAGCTCTGCTTTTTCTTTGAGTCATTTCTCTTCCTCTTCTTGGAAACTTTTATTACTTCTGCAGGTTCTTCTTCCTCCTGCAACCCCACCTCTGCCTTTCCAGACCCATCATCCCCTTTCAATTCACTCTCATATCCCCCAGATTCCATCTCAAACTCCTCATTAGCTAAAACCTGCATGCCTGTAGTCACAGCAGGCTGGTCCACTATTTTGACCACATCCGACAAGTTCAGATCATCACCAAGTCGGAGAACTTCAGCTGACTTCCTGCCTTTCTTTTCCACTCTGTACCAACAGATTAAACGACATAAGCACAAACATATAATTTCAGACAGACAAACAAACCAACAATAACAAATAGTCAACATTATATATTCAACTATAACATGCCTCCTCACATGAAAGCGTGTTGGACCAAGAGTGTGAACTAAGTACATGCCCACTTGTAGAATTTCCCAATTAAATGTGAGATAACATAGTCTGAATTATAAATAAAATCATTCAAACCACGTCGACTGAGGCTAGGATGAATTACATATGAAATTCTAACGTGAACAATCGAGCATATTTCTTAAGGAACTCACCGAACAATGTCTTTATCATTAAAAATGCGAGTGGACTCGAAAGGCGGCAACACGAAACCTTCCATCTACAAGAAAAAGCAGAAATCTTTTTGGTATTTACCAAAACAGACCAACAAAAAGATCGAAACTTTGACAATAAAATTAAAAACCCCAACTGTTTTCTGGGTTAGAGGGAGAAAATTACAGAGAGGAGAAGGCCGGAAGGACATGAATTCTGGACGTTGAAAACGCGGAGAAGATAGGAGGCGAGATCGGAGATGGTTTGATGTTCGGGTTTCAAGAGAATCCAGCATTGTCTCAGCTCCTCCGTCTTCTGGGACTTGCTTGGAATGGCATCGAACTCTAACCGAAGCCTCACCATCGGCATCAGTCGTCCGGCGAGAGAGAGAGAGATTGCTTGGGCTTTCAAGGTTGGGCCTTAAACCCTCAGCGGGGTTTTGTAGATGGACTTATTCGATCTTGTGCGAACGTGTTTATCTGTGTACAGCATGTAGATCGCTTGATTTTATCGACGGTTATTAGTTAATCGGACGGATCTGGTTTACAGAAAATTATTTTCCTTGCTTGTGTTGCCTATCAAGCTGGTTTTTGCGACCCACCACCACTCTCCCTTTTCAGGCGTAGCCCGCAAAGACTTCCAAAATTTTGGATTTTTTTTTTTTTTAAGGTTATGTTATTGAATTAGACAAAATACAATTATTAAATAGTTAAATTTCCTGAACAAAATAATAAAGATAATAATAGTAGATTTCAGTCGTTTTTTTTTTCCTGCAATATGTGATTGTTTTCTTCAGGGTTTTTTCCTTTTTTATTTTTCAAGTTGCTAAAATTTTATGTTTGCCAAGAAAAAAAAAAAAAAAAAGTTGAGGGATTTATTATGGTTTAGAAGAAATGGAGAAAAAAACTTCCACTTTACCGCACCAAAACACTTAGCCCATGTTGGTTTCATGATTCATTAAACCAACCAAGCTACAACAGAGATTTAGTGTATGTATTAACCAACTTGTAGGACTTACTGCAGATTCACAGAGAACCTGAGCTCATTAATAGAATGCCAATGTAGGTCTAACTACATATCAGTAAATCCAAATTTTAAGACAATGTGATGAATAACATCAAGAAAGCTACAAGTTCAGCAAAATTTATTAAAAGCTAACTAAACTGCACCAATTTGACTAGAGAGGCAATACAAGCTGCTAAGCAAACATGCACAGAAATGGTGCTGAATAAGCCCTGAATTCCACCAGGGTACAAGACCCCTGCAACTTGTCTATGTTGCCTTGCGAAAGGGAACAACGAAACTGCAATTATAGGCCCCTGAAACACACCAATCAAAATAAGAGAATATTGCTGCATATTTACTTAATATTAACTAAGGAAAGTTATCACAAATAGATGAAGACATAAATGGGCAAACAACAGGAAAGGGAATTATCTTCATTTTCAAATTTAACTCAATAGCCCAACAAAAAAGCAATGAGGTCGATTCTCCACATGTTATAATGACTTTAAATAATGAACTTGATGATTCAAATAGCTAATAGCTAGTCCATCAGTAGAGCCATGACTGACAATATCCAAACACAAGTTCTACCCAATGAAATTAGCCATTGGCATAATCTCATCCTGAGATCAATTGCACATCATAGGGTTAGTTTCTGTGAACTAAATGAAAATCATCTCTAACCATTTAAATTCTAACATCAATGGCACATCACAAGGGTTAGAGAACATCGAACTCAATGAAATTTATGTCTAACCACTTGAAAGTGACACCCCAGCTTAATTAAAGTTCTTAATTTCATAGTTATGGCACATAATCAAGTCCTTGATTTGACACTTCATCTCATGCCCATAGTTCAGCAAGCCTTGCATCCATTAAACAAAGAGAAGAAAAAGAAGAAGAAGAAGAAGAAGAAGAAGAATTTAACGATGAAATATTATTATTGATTATAAATCATGATAATACAGGTGAGGACCAAAAAGAAAGAAGAAGAAAAAGTAAATTGCGGGTGCTCCAGACACCAATCTGCTAGCTCATGAACTTGAAATTTAAACCATGAAAACATCAGATATAAGACTGATAGACAGACAATATCACATGTCTGAAAACAAGCAGCAATAAACACAACTCTATGGCATTCAACTGAATGATCAAGGTTCAGAACTGCATGAACATAAGCAGTTCATAAACCAAATCAAATCATGGTCAAGACATGCAACAATAATTTCACTAAAAATAATCTATTTGCTAAAAAAAAAAAAAAAGAATCAACCTTCGATAAAGCCCATCAATACATCATATACCATACTATTACGTACAAAATTATATGCCCTGAAAGTAATTACACATCAAGAAAAGAACTCCACCGCAACAAAGTAAAGGATCCTTCCTGTTGTTTCTCTTTATGTTTTCCACAAGCCACAAATTAACCACTTCCCCCAGTTGCCCACGCAGAAGCTCATGCATGGACTTTGCTGAAAAGAATCTTTAAAGTACCTGACTTTCTTGACGAGGATGGTCTTGAGCTTCTGGGCGAGCTCCTGGGATTGAATCTTGCGCTGGAGAAGCTTGCGAGCCAAGACTCGCTTCTCCGAGTTCTTGATGTGATACGTCTGCTCTCGTTTTATCAGCCGTTCGATCCCGCTTGACTGCATCTTCCTCTGCAAAACCGTCAGGGCCCGCTCCAAGTTGCCGTTCTCCACCCTAACTCGGATCCCCCGCCATTGCTGGGTCTGATACGGATGGTGTTGACTCACTGAGTTGAAGCACAGACTCGGTAGCCAAAGGAGAATGGAGGCCGGTCTCGCCACCCAGCTCATGTTTTTTTAGGGCCAAATTGTTCCGGACCGCGTACGATTTATCATCCCAGGCCCCCTCCTTCTCCACATTTACATTTATTTTAAATTTCCCCCAAATCTTTTTTCCATTCATTCAATTTAGTCCACATCATTTCAAATGTAATGCTAATGAAACCAACATTTATGCCATTCAGACACTACCGAGGCAATAATTTAATGATATTTTAATAAATTTAACGAGTTCAACTTTCCTTTTTTATAATATGATAATAAAATTTTAAATTTATTAATTAAAAAATTATTTGAACTCAATAATATTCAAATAAAAAAATTTATTTATAAAATTAATAGGATGAAAAGAAGCAAAATAAAAAAAAAAAAAAAAAAACTTGGTTCAATAAGATCTGACCTTATCCACCTTGGATACATCCTTTCTCAAGAAACAAAAATTTATGCTATTAGGAGAAAGATTAAACAAATTACATGTATCTTTTGTTGTAAAATTAATAAATTTTAGTTTAAAATTCAAAAATTTATACTAAAGCTAATATAGTTAACTTAATTTCGTTATTTTAACTTATACATAAATATAATGATCGAAATTGAGGAATATAAAAGCAAAAAAGATAGTAACCATTTTATAAAAATAAAATGTAAAATTAAATTAAAAAAAAAAAGAAAAAGAAAGTTGATGAATGAATGACATGTCTTTTAACCCACTTTCATAAGAAATTATGAGATAAATCAAACTACTAATTTTGTAGTTAATGACTTGTTATTTAGTAGTGAGTTGAGTTAATTGTGTGTGCATTTCTTTTACTTTATTCCAAATTCAAAAGAAATTTAATTTAGCAATAAATACTAAAACAAAAGGAAGCAAGAGGGCTTTAAAAATTGAAGATAGTAGTTTGATTGGTATATATATATATTTTACCAATAGCTTAGATTCAAGAGAGTGTTAAAATCTTAGAATTATTAATTCGTTTGACGTTAACATTGCTTATGTAGTGGACTTGTTTTAATAAGTGAGAGATGCAATAATCGAGATAATTGTGATGGATTTGTTTTTGTCTTTTTCACTTTTCTTCAATCCGCGGGTGCAATATCGATGTATTTAAAAAAAAACCAAAAAAAAAAAAAAAAAAGGTTAGAGTTGTGATAATTATATATTTTTTATCGTAATATATGTCAAATGTCCAAAACGCAACGTATAATTTGGCTGAAAAGCAAGCTGGTATGATTAAAATGACCACAATACCCTCAAATATTGCAATAGTCTCGCACGTGTTTTTTTTTTTTTTTCCAAAAAGTCGAAACTCGATCTGAAAATGAGTTCATAACAGGACAGTGAACTGAAAAACTGAAACGGAAAATCTCAAGAGAGAGAGAACCAGAAGGAGAAATAACCGTCGATTTATAGTTAAAAAAAAAAAAAAAAAAGAAAGGAACTGGCGTACAGTCCGAAGCGGGCCATGGCGGAGCTCCGGCACTCGAGCTCGCTCGGTGCCCGAGCCTCCTCTTCTCCGAGGAAGCGCGACGAGGATGCTTCCCCTCTCATCCACGAGACCGTACCTGGGGATGACGACGAAGACAGCAGCCGACACGCCCGCCATAATTTCTGGAGAGATCGCGACCGCCCGTTCTGGTCCAATGTTCCGTTAATCGGCGATGATCTTAGGGTTTCTTCTAACTACTTTAGGATCTGTATAATCTTGCTCGGCCTTATGGCTTCGGCCGCACTGATCTCCGTTTACTGGATTTACAATCGATGGGTGAGCTTACGTCTTTCTGTTTAGGGTTTGATGTTCGGATAATGGATTGAACCGTGTTTGTGGATAAATTTACTGTTTAATTAATGGCTACAATTTTTTGTATCATGCGCGTGCCTTTCAATCGATTCTCTCTGTGTTATTAAACTTTGTTTCCTGATTGTTAGCCTTGGTAGTAACAAAATGTGACTCTGAAAGGATGTTTTTTGGTGGATTGGATTTGCTGAATTTGGTCCTGATTTTGTAGCGATGGGGCAATAATGTGGTGAAAAGTGAAATTTGAAACTAGATTTTTGTAAGTTTTGGACTTGAGTTTTGCTTGGAAATGGCATTCTGCTGAATTCTATGACGTTATGAGTATAGTGCATTGGTTGTATGATTGATGCACAATTTTTAACATTTTTTTTTGGCATGCAATGATGGTTGATGGGTTGCACTATTTGAAATTCGATTTTCAAATTATTTAAAAGGAACTTAGGCTTATGTTTACCAAAAATTTCATTAAGCTTCCTACATTGCTGACATTTCTTTAAACTTTTTGTAGAATGCTCCATACTTGTGTAAAAAAGATGGCATTGTTCTTATCTGTCCACAAGTAAGTTCCTTGAAGGATCATCTTTTTGTTCATTTTTACTATTGTCCCATTTCAGTTTTACATGAGCTCTGCCAATTTTTATTTGTGTCACCACTTTTAGGTTAAGGAATCTCCTTCACTCTGGGAGAATCCATTCTCTGCAACAACCTCTTGGAAACCCTGTGCTGAGCGACAGTTAGGTGGAATATCAGGTTAATTCTGCTTCGGCAAATAATAAATGCTCATTCTTCAATATCTAGATCATAGATGTGCTTGTCAGACTTGATGACTACATGTATGGTGAATGTACCTGTGAATTTTTTAGGGTTATATTCAACACTTCCTTCTTTGTTCACTGTTCTCTATTTTGGTTGTTAACTCTTCCAGTTTTTGCAGATCTTCCTCCTGAGAATGAAACAAATGGCTATGTTTTTATCCATGCTGAGGGTGGTTTGAATCAGCAAAGAATTGCTGTAAGGATTCTCTTCAATCAAATAGCGTAAATGAGAAAATTCTGATTTTCCTTTTTGTTGTTTTGTATTGCAGATAGTACCTTCTCATCCAAGCCCCTAACCAACAAAAATTGCATGACTCACTTTAATACTTTGAGAAACTTTCATTTTCTCTCCCTCCCTCTAAAATTGTCCAAAGTAATAAGTGCATAGGACTGGGAGTAATCAATAACTTTTTCCTTCCTTATTTCTTATTCGGTCTTTCCTAGTGTGGTCTAACAATCACAATCATACAACATCACTGCCCCAATCACAGTTTGGTAGGACTTATCCTTCAACTTAATGAGAATGTTGTGGTTACACAAAACTCCACTTGCACGTTTTCATTTTACTCTTCCAACACTTTTCATATGAAGAACATTATCTTATGTATTGTCATCTCTCTATATATAAGAAAATGGTTGGAACTTGTTTACCTCCTACTCTAATAAATATGCTCTATCTCATTCCTAGCATTACAAAATTGCAATGCACATATTTTGTTTTTATGTGACGTCAACCTAGGATATCTCCATAATACTAATTTGTTCTAAATCCTTTCTAATCTCATCTATCAGGATGATATCATACACAAATAACATAGACCAATAAGTAAAGATATATGAATTATCACATGATTAATACTAACAATACATTGTCTTTGGCTTGAAATATGATATTTTTATGTTTATGAAAGTTTATGCATTTCAAACTTAAGCTTGTCCTACCTTGAATATCTTCTCTTGGATATCAATATGGATATAGCTATAGAACTACAACTCACAGAATTTAATATGAATACGTGGATTCAATCCTATTAGCCTAAACAGGTGCCAACCGTTACAGCTCTTGGGATTTTCAACCCTAAGTAAACCCAAATAAAATGCATCAATGGTGCATTTTGTGGCTTACACCTCAAATGTCACCAGCCTGTAGCCAAGGAGTTGTTTTCTTATTATTTTTTTGCTATGCTTCTTAAGCTCAGTGGGTGATGTCAGAACATAGTTTTTCCACTTTAGGAAAATGATAATTGTGGTTCTGATTCATTCTTGAAATTACTCATGGTGCTTGTTAATTTCTCGGACACAATTTAGTAATTGTTGTGTATAATTGCACACGTTCATACCTCAAAAGAAGTGAACTTGGAGTGACTTTATGCTAATATTTGTGAGCAGATATGTAATGCAGTTGCTGTGGCCAAAATAATGAATGCCACCCTTATATTGCCTGTGCTGAAGCAGGACCAGATTTGGAAAGACCAAACGTAGGGCTGATCATCTTTTTGGTTCTTGTTAAATTGTGCTCTCTAGTTGAATCATAGGTTTTCTTTATTAGTATGGCTTTAGATACCCTGACCCTTTGTGTTTTCATGTTCATGGAAATGCCTGCAGGAAATTTGAAGACATTTTTGATGTTGATCATTTCATTGACTATTTGAAGGATGATGTGCGTATTGTTCGGGATATACCAAAGTGGTTTTCTGACAAATCAGAGTTATTCACAAGCATAAGGTACAATCTCTCATCCCCCACCTTCTTCTCTTCTCCTCTCTCCTGAGTAACTTTTTTGTCAGCCCATGGAATAGCACAACCATTGTAACTATACTTTTAAATTCTAATCTATCATAATCGGTCTTGATGTAGACGGACTGTGAAAAACATTCCAAAGTATGCACCTGCTCAATTCTATATCGACAATGTACTGCCTCGAATCAAGGAGAAGAAGATAATGGCTTTAAAACCTTTTGTTGATCGTCTTGGGTAAGTAATGGCTATTATAAATTCGTGCGGCACCATGGTCAATTCCCTTGAACGAAATTAGCCTTGAGTTGTTAATTTCTTGTCATGTTGGTGTTTGGTTCAGGTATGACAATGTCCCTCCAGAAATCAACAGGCTAAGATGCAGAGTCAATTACCATGCACTTAAATTTCTTCCTGAGATAGAGCAAATGGCAGATTTATTAGTATCAAGGATGAGAAACCGTACAGGAATTACAAATCCATATATGTATGTGACAAGTTCTCACTTTGTCCCAGGTTTTTAGTCTCCACTTTAAGTACTACAACTTTATTTATCATGCAGGGCTCTCCATCTTAGATTTGAAAAAGGAATGGTGGGTCTATCATTTTGTGATTTTGTGGGGACAAGAGAGGAGAAAGCCAAAATGGCTGAATACAGGAAAAAAGAATGGCCTCGGCGGTATAAGGTGAATTAAATTTCAATTTTCTGCTTTTGTTTGGAGCCTTCAAAGACCAAACATTTATGATGTGCTCTCTGGTGATCTCACTGTGTGCAGAATGGTTCCCATCTATGGCAATTGGCCCTGCAAAAGCGGAAGGAAGGGCGGTGCCCTCTTGAACCTGGGGAAGTGGCAGTGATTCTTCGGTCAATGGGTTATACAAAGGATACTCAGATCTATGTTGCTTCTGGCCAGGTTTATGGGGGACAAAATCGGATGGCTCCACTGAGAAATATGTTCCCAAATCTGGTAATAATTTATATTTTAGGACAATCATGTCCAATATCTTCTGATGCCCTCCATTTATAAAATGCCATTGAATTGAATGAGCACATATAGGTAATCAGTTGCGGATTCCTCTTTCCTACATTCTTGGCTGTTAATGTAATTTATTGCAGGATGGTCCTTTGTATATTGACTAAGGTGTTATTTACATCCAGCTCAATTCATGTGTTTGGTCCTTAGGCAATGCACACAAATGATATGTAAGAACTTGCTAAGAAACTATAGCCTGACGGAAAGTACTAGCTTAAAATATTAAGCATAACAGTGTCCATCTCCTTATGTTCTCATTTCATATAGTGGTATGTCTAAAGAGGAAAGTCTCTGTTTCAATGGATCCTATGTTCTACCTACTAAATAGGTGATTAGGAAATTTTAAAGTCTGCACCTTGGAATGTGGTTGTTGGCTGTATTTTTCATTCACATATAAAGAGAAATCGATTAGACCATTTGGAGGTTTGTCAAGCTGTAGTTTGCTTGGAAGTCTTGTCTTTTTAGCATATTCATCGTGAGAATTGTAACAGGTAACAAAGGAAGAGTTGGCAAGCAACGAGGAGTTGGATAGTTTCAGGAAGCATGTGACAAGCTTGGCAGCACTTGACTTCTTGGTTTGCCTGAAGTCGGATGTGTTTGTGATGACCCATGGGGGCAACTTTGCGAAATTGATTATTGGGGCACGTAGGTACATGGGTCACCGTCAAAAGTCAATAAAACCGGACAAGGGGCTAATGTCTAAATCTTTTGGGGACCCTTACATGGGCTGGGCCTCTTTTGTAGAGGATGTGGCTATCACCCACCAAACACGAACTGGGCTGCCAGAGGCGACCTTCCCTAGCTACGACCTTTGGGAAAACCCTCTGACTCCTTGCATGTGTAAAGCTTGATCAAGATACTGTTTTACCATTAATTCTACTTGAGCAACATTTCTCCGGAAGAAAAAAAAAAAAAAAAAAAACTGCTAGTCTTCAACAGAGAAATTGGATTCTTATACCCTGAAGGTAAGCTAGAAAGATTGAACAGAGTCTTACAGATTTTTGCATAGGGAAGACCTGGAGGGTTCGAATGCGCATTAGCGGGTGTTCCAGGTGGATGGCAGGGTGGAGATGGTTGTATGTCATGACAGGATATCATGCTATGAACATTTGTTGTAATCTCCTCGCTTTGTTGTGCGGTGGTTCTGTATCCCATACAACAGACAATGTTAATTGGCTATGTCGAAGATGATACAAAATAGATCACAAAAGTTGTGTATTTGTTGATATCTTGTAAATTTACAAGCTTAAATGTCCATTCTAGTTGGGTAGCTATTGCCTGTCGGCGATGAAAATTTTAAGAACCTTTCTGAGGGTCAGAATCACCGTGCGAGCCACAAGCTTATAATCTTATCATGGAAATATTCTTTCTTTGTGGAATCTATTCGAGACCCATTTCGAGGGATGGAAGCTGTCGAGGGTTTAGGGACGACTCTAAAGCAGCAAGATGCTGGTTGATTTGTATATCTCACTCCCTTACTGCCTTGTACTTCATGGAAGATAAAACACATCTACTGGTTGCTTGATGCGCAAGTCCTACCTGTTGGTATTTCCCTTTCTCGATTTGCAACATGTTAAAAATGGCTCTGGAAGTGTTTAGCAAAATTTATACCACTGATTAGGGTTAATTAATAAGATTAAGCTGTCATCATCTAACTAATCGTGTGATGGTTATTGGACAATTTGTTACTTTTTACATGATTGAGGTTTTTAAATTTTTAATTATTTTTGGAGAGTAGAAGGGGAATAGAGGGAATTATTTTTATAGTAATCTTCTGAGGGTAGTGATGGCGTTCAGCCCTGTACTACACTTACCGTCTACGTCATCGTAGAACCGGAAGATAACCGTCCATCCGGAAAAGTTGACGTTGGCGTTGACGTCCAAACATCCAATGTGTGATTTATTTGTGGTCCACGTCATCCTAACAATGGAAGGTGTAACCAATTACGTCAACTAATGAATTCACAACCTTGATTTCCAAATCAATGGCAAACATTTTTTCGTAAGTTTTTTTTTTTTTTTCACTTTTTTAAAATAGTTAAATGTTAGGTGTTATTTAATGATATATATTCATGTAAATTTCATTATATATACGAAATTAATGCGACAAATTTTTAGATGTAAATCTATATTATAACACTACACGGATATTGTCACTCCCATAACAGTCGAATCCCCCAAAAAATGCAAAGCGACGTGGGCGGCGCTTCTGTCAAGGTGCTTACAAAACAAAGCCCTTTCAGTAACTAAATCCCCAGGAGTTACGAGATCCCTGATGACATTCTGCTTCTTGTTTTTGCACTTCCCTCTACTTCAAATGCTAACATGTCTCTCTTTTTTCGGTATCTAATCTACCAAAAGAAGAAGAGTTGAAACGAAACAAGAGAACAACAAAAGAGGAAGAGTTGTTTAAACTACCACAAGAAGAAGAGTTGAAAGTGGACAAGGGAACAAACGAAGAGAGGAAAACAACAGCTCATCATTATGAGGTCACCGTCAAGGTTAAAACACTGTGTTTTGGCATATAAATCATCTAACGAGACTTTTCCTTATAATCACTTTTGCTCTGCTCCGGAAAAAGAAATAATCTTTTTTAACAATAAATTTTCCTTAATAATCATTAGCTGGCCGGTGTTAACTCTACCTACCAGTATTCCTATAAACACCTACAAAAACCAGCAGAAAGCAAGCAAACTTCGACACAACAGCCATGGAGATCATCCAGCTGCTTGGCTCTGTGTTTCTGTTCTTCTCCTTGTCAATTTACAGGTCTCTTTCTCTCTGTCTGTGGGCTAAATTTTCTTCTTTTTTTTTTTTTTTTTTTTTTTGCCAGTGAATGAGTAGCTCTCTAATTGTAATGTGGGCTATCTTTTAATCCCAACATTTTCTTTTCCATTGACAATTTGATGAGTAACCCAATAACAGAAATGATGCCTTTCTCTTTCTTCTTTATTAAATGAGAAGGATCGAAGGAATGGGGTTGGGCTGGCAGGGACTTCTCGTCATAAAAGAAAAAACAAAAAAAGAAGAGGACACTTTAAAGTAAGGAAGAAGAGTTTTAAGTTAATTGTCAGATTTTGCTATGTGCTTGGTTGCCCTTGTAAGAGATGAAAATATTGAAAAAGATGAGATTTTTTGCATTGTTCTTGTTGACTCCAGCAGCCACAATGAATCTATGCTTTCGTTTTCTTGGTATGTTGACTTAAACCATCGGCGCTGTGAAGCATTTTATCTACATAATAACAATCAATTTCAGGGCATCGTCTGAATTGGAGCGTGCTAGCACCCCGCCAAGAGGATGGAATTCGTATGATTCCTTTTGCTGGACAATTTCTGAAGAAGAGTTCTTGAGCAGAGCTAAAATCATTTCACAGCAGCTACTTCCTTATGGTTACGAGGTATAAACTTGACAATGAGTAGAATCTGGATTTTATTTTTTCTTTTTCTTAATCTTTAAGCAGTCAGAAGGTGATGTGTGTGTGTATTTGAGTAAGTTTGACATTTTATTTTTATTCTGTGTCATGTTGTTTGTAGTATGTTGTGGTGGATTACCTTTGGTATAGGAGAAAAGTGCCAGGTGCATATACTGATTCTCTTGGGTTTGATGTCATTGATGAATGGGGGAGGATGGTCCCTGACCCAGATCGATGGCCTTCTTCAAGAGATGGAAAAGGATTCACTGAAGTAGCCAAGAAGGTACATGACATGGGTTTAAAGTTTGGAATCCATGTTATGAGAGGAATAAGTACACAGGCTTACAATGCAAACACCCCCATCCTGGATACTGCCACGGTATTGTGCTGCAGGTCACTCTGTCCGCTCCCCTTTTTCTGCTTGAACTCAAGAACCATGATTGATCTAGCTTGTTTGGCTTTTCACTAGGGAGGTGCTTACGTGGAGTCAGGTCGACAATGGAAGGCAATTGACATAGGAGTCAAGGAAAGGGCATGTTCATGGATGCACAATGGTTTCATGAGTGTGAATACCACTTTGGGAGCAGGAAGAGCCTTCTTGAGGTCACTTTATGAACAGTATGCTGAGTGGGGTGTTGATTTTGGTAAATGATAGTTGGCTTAGATATATTATCTGTGTTTTAATTTTCTGAAGCATAGAGAATCTATTGGGTTGCTTTTATGAATTTCTCCAGAAAATTCTTGTCAGTAGTATAGGTTAGTAAATCAATGATGCTATGATCTATTTTACTTGCTTGGAGCTTGAAATATTTTATTATCTGATATACTGATACTAAGAAGAATTGTGGAAGGACTTGGTAGTGAAAGTTATGGCTAGCAAAGAGCTTGGTTTGTTGAAGGTTATCAAGCTCAAGTTTGGTCCTTATCAAAGCTACCTGAGGCTTGGATTCATATAGAAGTTTACAAGCTAGCATGACCTTGTTGTCAATCTACTTAAGTTAGCCAAGTGAAGTTTGAGAGTAACAAATCTTGGGCATAAACTCACTAGCAAATATTTGAATAATTTAGCATCTCTCTATACTGGGGAATCTCTTCTAATGTTGGATAGAGGATTAAAAAAATTAATAGAACTAAATTAGTACCTGAACAAGCCTTTGTTCATGGCTACAAATGAGATCGAGTGTAGGCATATCTAAGTTTTCATCTAATAACTTAAAAGTGAAGTTTCGTTCTTGAACTACCTATCCGACCCTGTATAAATCATATTTTGATGTTTAATTTGAGAAAAACCTTTCTGGTGGCTTCATTTTAGGGTTCCTCAGCTTAACCTTTTATTATTGTCATTCTCTTTTGTTTGCAGTAAAAAATGATTGTGTATTTGGTGATGACTTGGATTTAGACGAGATAACATTTGTGTCAGAGGTACATGATACTTTTCAAAATGTTAATAGTCTTCTAATCAATATGCTCTGTTGCTTCTGTAGAGAAGTAATTTATGAATCCCTCTTGTCAGGTTCTGAAAAAGCTTGATCGTCCTATTTTGTATTCTTTGTCTCCTGGAACCAGTGTGACCCCAAGTATGGCCAGAAAAGTGAGTGGATTAGTCAACATGTACAGGATAACTGGGGATGATTGGGACACTTGGGGAGATTTAGCATCTCATTTTGGCGTTTCAGGGTAGAGTTACAAACCTTTCTGTAAAGATTGAGAAATTGAAAATCTGACTGCATTTCAGTCTTTGACTTTTTGCAATCTTTTTCTTCTTCTTTTACTTCTTCTTCTTCCTTTCTTTTGCCTGATGTGTTATTTTTCTCTGCTTCAGCGATTTTTCTGCTGCCAACATGATTGGTGCTGAGGGCTTACTAGGGAAGTCATGGCCTGATTTAGATATGCTACCACTGGGACGGCTTACCGATCCAGGTGAGAAAACTTTGTGGATTCTTGTTTCTGGTCCAGTGCATTCTTGAGTAATTCCATCACAGAAGAGGTTGCTGACACCAAGTACAGATATATCAGATGATTGAAACAAGGGTGCTGTCTTATGGCTAAATTGAACCAATCATATGCTTGCTGTAATTTTAGGGCAGGAAAAGACTGTGATTCCACACACATAAAACATTTATGAGTCTAATGTTCACAACAAGATCCTTTTGACCCTGTTGAACAATTTCAAATGAAAGTCTTGTGTTTTGGCTGATTGGCCATGGGGTCTAAGATTAAGGTCTGCATGCTTAACTTGGGTACCTCTGTCTGTTGTAGGTTCTAATGAAGGTCCACACAGAAAAAGTAAACTTAACCTAGATGAGCAAAGAACTCAGGTACGTGAGTGTGTGTTTGTATATATATAAACTAAAGTGAGTTGGCCTGCCACTGCATTATGAGCAAAACTCTTTCTCAGTGTTTGTGGTTTTTTCCATTTTTTTTTATTTCTTCTCCTTCACAGATGACTTTGTGGGCAATGGCCAAGTCTCCTATAATGTTTGGAGGAGATGTTCAGGCACTTGACTATGCCACATACTTATTAATCACTCACCCTACCCTGTTGGAAATAAACTCTTTTAGCTCAAACAACAAGGAGGCAAGTCAAGCTGTATTGTTTTGGAAGCCCTTGGATTATAAATCTTTATAATAGGATTTATAATGTATCATTGTGTTGCATTTGCAGTTTCCTTATGTTACTGGCAGAATGGGTTCTGCAAGTAAAATTGAGAGACCCACACGAAAATTAGGACGCCATCCAATGGAAGTTGGTCCATCACACACACATTTTTTGGGCCTTTCTAGCTGCAAAGATCCCAAAGTATATGGTTGGTCGGTTAAGGCTCTTGACCAAGATGTTGACCAGATATGCTGGAAAGAGAAACTGGAAGGCCACAAACCGTTATGCTTATACAAGAGAAAACCTCTTTTAGCCTCGTAATTGCAATTATGCTTTTCTTTATCAAGTTGCCCTGACTTGCATGTTATTTTTTTTACTGTCTTGTTTCCTGATGCTATGAATCGCAATTTAGTGATGAGCAGATACTTTATCAGCAACGAATGCAAGAGCTCCATTTATTTGCAAGTGATGGCACTGAGTTTTGCTTGGATGCTTCATCTAAAAGGAAGCTTACTTCAAAAGAATTCAAGAGAACTTCATTCTCAGTTTGCAGACAAGATGCCAACCAGGTAACTTCTTTTATTCTTAACCATGCATCTATGAAGATAAGATCCTAGCTATGTTTTCATAAATTTTGTTGGAGAAGAAATAAGAAAATCAGCTCTCTTGTCAAATAATGGAGTGCTTAAAAAGATAGTCAAGAAAAGTTCAAGGCAACAAATTAAAACATGATCAAGAATTTAAGCTACAATGTAACATATGATCAAGTGCTTACACAAACCCATGGTTCACTATCACTGAAAGCCCTGCACTATGACACCCTATCTATTGCTAACTGATTTCACTTCATCATGGTTTATAAAGAGATTTAATTAGATGAAATTTGAAACTCATCTCTACAACAGATGTGGGAGCTGAATGCTAATGGAACCCTCATCAACAATCATTCTGGTCTGTGTGCCATGGTGAATTCAGATGAATGTGGGTAACCAACGTGAAGCTGAATCCAATTTTTTAAATATAAATCAGCACGCTTGATCATTTGTCTGAAGATGGTTATTGAAAATGCAGTTGATGCTGTTCCTAGTGGAATTCGCTCTTGGATTGCAACTGGAAAACGTGGTATGATTCTTTGAAACTCATTAATAAATTTCCGCTAGTGGCCTGTGTTTGTCATTTTTTTTTTTTTCGCTGCATCCTGAGTTTGTTACTGTAAATTAGAGTTTTCAATAGATGAACAAGCGCTTGGGGATCACTATTTGACCACAGTAAAACACAATCTGATAAGTATTATTGGAAACAAGTTAGAAAATGGTACATGATTTTGGACCTAAAGCAAGGGATAAGGTCCATTTCCCCAACATCTTGTTTGCTTTTGACAGTCCAAATCTTGGATATCTATGGATACAATTTCACACCTTTCCATGAAAAATACTCAATTCCTTTTTTACAAACCATCATGTTATTATTTCAACGATCTTTAAAATCCTTAGAGTGCCATGAAATAATAATATTTATCTTAACTTTTCCTCTTTTTTTTTTTTTTTTTCTCCTTTTTTTGTTTGGGTTTCTTGTCTTTCCACGAGAAAACAACATAATTATTTGTGAAATATTAAGATTTTGTTTCTTATAAACTTATCATATGGGGTCCTCAATTGCCTTATTGATATCCAAGTGAAAATATTCCCTACATCTGTCAACAATTTTTCTGTCTGATTTGTTGCTTTCTATTCTCTGGCCACCCTATGGATGGACAGACTGGGACATATCTATAAGGGAAATGTTAAATGGACGCGGCTTTTTGACACAACAGTGACACGGGTCCACAGATGTGTAATTAGGATAGTTGAGTTGCACATCTGTGGTCCTGTATTTGTGCAACCAACAATTCTAATCATACTTTCTGTGGATCTACATTGCTCCTGCATCAGAAAGCCACTCCCACATGGTTGAGTCCTATCTATGATCCATTCATTTGCATATCAACTGTTTTTCTCTTTCTTGTACTAGGTTTAGCTGTGGTAGTTGACAATTTTGTGTATGCACAGGAGAAATCTACTTGGCTTTCTTCAACTTGAATCCCAAAAAGACGGTAATGTCTGCAAAGATAGCTGACATTGCGATGGCACTTCCCGGGGCAAACTTGAGCAGACCATGTTCTGGCCGGGACGTTTGGAGCGGAAAATATATTGGATCAGCAATATATTCAATAACAATGGAAGTAGAGACACACGGTTGTGCACTCTTCGTCCTCAATTGCTTCTCCTGAGTTGCCATAACAGGGAAGGATAGCAGCATCTGTTGCAACAAAATATATCTATAGCCTGTGCCTCAGAAAGTTGGTGTAGCATTTTGTGGCATACACCTCAAATGTTGCCAGCCTGTGGCCAGGGAGTTTGTTTTATCGTTATTGGGTCTGGAATTTCTCAAATTTTGAGATTTTTGGATCTGCATTTTGAATTATTTGATATAAGTTTACAATTCAGATTTTAAATTATTTTGATTTAAATTTACTGTTTTTTTTTGTCCTGAATCGGATCAAATTTTAAGCGAATTAAATCAAATTAATTGAATCAACGCTTTCCATTTTCAGTTGCTTGTCGCAACTTAACAGCCTTCTTCGGCGACGTTCACAAAGTTGTGGTGTTTGTAACATGTGCTGAGTGTAATTTCCAACGTTGTGTGGTGAAGACATCCATCCTATCCTTGATGTAAATTGTCTTACAGTTCTAGCTTTTTCCCCGTCAATATCGTGGGAAGACCGATGAGTAGGCGGCTGTCTTAATTTCTTGGCCCATAGGGCTGCGGGTCCAATGTAGTAACCACACAAACAATTAAAATAAAATAAAGTACTCAAAAGTTGCAAATCGAAGAAAAAGGGGACCGGAAATTGTAATGATAGCCGACAGGGAAGACAATCACCACCCCCACATCTATCGCTTAAATTCAGCAGTTTGTAGGGCCAAGGACAAGCTACATGTAGAGAAAATTATTTGGTCACTTGCCATGTAATGGGTTTTTTTTTTTTTTTTTTTTTTGTCAAAATATTTAATAAAATTAGATCTATTTTTTTTATTGAAATCGGCTCATTATATAGTGTAAACCTACAATTCTATTTAAATATATATATATATATATGTGGGTATTACTCCTATCTTTTTAATTTTTTTTATCAAATAGATTAAAAAAAAGAAAAAAGAAAAAGAAAAGAGGTATCATGTATACGAAAGATTCTAACTCAAACAAGTTATATACAAGGAGAATATATAGATTATTATTATTATTATTATTATTATTTCTTTCTTTCTTTCTTGGTGGACATCACTCTTATTTTTCTATTTTTAACAAAAAAAAAAAAAAAAGGTATTTAGCTCGCCCCGCCCTTTGGTTTCTCCGTATCGAGAACTTCCATTGAAGATAGGGATTACTTCTCTTGTTCTTCATCAGCTGCTCCAATTTTCCACACAGCTCTAGCGATCACGAACCAAAGTCACACAAATGTATGAATAAACGGAAATCTTGAAAAGGGTGTTCTGGGTGTATGTACGTTATCCAAAATTGTTGGCCACTGTGTTGTCTTGGTCCGGGACCTGTGATGTAAAACCTATACATTAAATCTCACCTAAAAGTCTTACGAACCAACGTGCCACCCAAAAAAAAAAAACAAAAAGAAAAAACCAAAATCCACCAACCGCACCAAGATTCTCTTCTCCATCCCATGTACCGTGAATATTGAGGAGATGACCAGTAGAATTATAAACTCAATACATCCACCTTGATGTGACGTTACTCTTTTATTATTATTATTATTATTAATTTAGATTTAAATTTTATAAATTAATATATCTTTTTAAATAAATAAATACCAATAAAATTTTATAAATTAATATATTACCACTGAATATTTTAAAAAATATTTAGAATAATTAGTGTTTATTTAATACATTATAAAAATAATAATAAATCAAAATATTAGTTAGTGACTCTCGATTTGAGTCATAATGATTATTAATATTTTTATTATATATTTATTTTTTGTGTTAAAAAAAATATGATCCTGAAATTTCCCCCCATGGTTTCAATATTTTAGCGACAATTACTCGAATTTCATTTAATTTTTTGAATCAATGAATCTCTACATCAATATTCCACGTGATTTTTTCTCTTTTAAAAAACGGAAATGTCACGGAACGAATTTTTTTAACAAACACGTGAACCCACTAAAAAATATTACAATAAATTATAATAATAATTAATTATATATTTATAATCATCTAATAATTATAAAATTATTAATAAATAATCAACCATTGTATGCATCTATTTGACATTGTGCCATGGGAACATTTGGTAAATTGAGTTCACCTAATCTATTAATTTAGAGAATTTTTTTTTCTTTTCTTTTGATTAAATAAGTGTTGATTGAGATTTGAACATGAAAGCGTTTAGCTCTTTAAATGTCTTTAATATTATTAAATTAAAACTCATTGATGGAGAAATTTATTTTCCAATTAAGGATTGAAACTATTGCGACTTTGCCACTAGTCAAAGGACCAAGTTGCCAAATACCGGAAATCTGATGGACCGGAATGTGATTTTAGAGTACTTTCCAAACTGCCTGCCGGCGCGTTCTGTCGTTGACACGTCAGCAATTTTTTGGACCAGGCGCCTCCTTCTCGTCCCTCTCTCTCTCTCTCTCTCTTATCGGCTCTGCTTCCGTTTATTTTGAAGAATGAAGAAAAGCCAAACAGACCGGAGACCACATTTAAATCAGACACAGAAAGGACACGCAGTTTAAGGATCATACCCATTTAACCTGTTCCGAAATCAAACTAACTTCTCTTTCTTTCTCCAATTTTCTCGCCTTTTTTCGCTCACTTTCTCTGTATGCAAACATGAATTCTGCAACTTTCAGGGTCCCACCTTGCTTTCTACCCTTTAAACGGCCGCCAGGACTAGACTCTTTTAACGTGAAACATACCCAATCCAAGACATTCAATCACTGTCGTTTCAACTTTCATCGTAAAAGACCGAACCTTTCTGTTTATTGTTTCGATGCAACAGATGCGGCGGTTCCGACTGTGGCCGGCGGGGGTCTGCGACGGCTGGTTTCGGAATTCACGTCTCTAACAGAGCCAATCGACCGGGTGAAGAGGCTTCTGGATTACGCGGCTCGGCTGGCTCCCCTTGACGAGTCGGCACGCTCGCCGGAGAACCGAGTCGTGGGGTGCACCACTCAGGTGTGGCTAGAGGTCAGAATGGACGAGAATGGAAGAATAAGGTTTAGAGCCGATAGCGATTCGGAGATTGCCAAAGGTTTCATTTCGTGTTTGATATGGTTGCTCGACGGCGCCACGGCGGAGGAGGTGCTGACCATGAAGACGGAGGAACTGGCGGCGATTAATGTGGGTCTGTACGGTAAGGTCCAATCAAGAGTGAACACGTGGCACAATGTTTTGATCGCCATGCAAAAGAGGAGCGAGGCTTTGGTTGCCGAGCAAAAAGGGCATCGGCCGGAGGACCCGGTACCGGCTATTGTCGTCGCCGCCGGCGATGGTTTCGGCGCTACGGGAAGTTTCCCCGAAACTCAGGTTTACCCAGATTTTCTAATGTAGTCTTTTTCTCGAATTTATTAGAAAAGAATTCGAAAGCGATGCGCATCCATGCATATAAAAATAATTTAAATCCGTGGTTTTCATTGGTAGACTCCCAATTTCCATTATTTAATACCAGTTTACATGCATGTTGTTTTTTATCGTATCCTCTCCTCGTATCTGTTTTGATTTTGAAAAAGTTATATGAAAGCGAAAAGGTCCATAAATTATATGAACATCATTAAAATTGTTGGATATATATTTTTAATTTTGATATATTATTGTAGTAAGATTTTTTTTAAGTAAAATCACAGTAAATTTTGGATTCAAATCAAGAATTAATATTAAATTAGTAGAATTATTATTCAATTTTGTGATAATTTATGATAAATTTTTGAGTTTTATTTATTTAAATTTTAATATATTGTAAGTTTGATTACAACAGTTGACATTTTTATTCTTATTTCTCAACTTGTTATTTACTATTGGTGAAAACAAGTTGATTCTTGAATTTTTTTGAAACTCATGCTTATTAATAATTTAAAAACAAAAAAAAAAGATATATTTTTGTATTTAAATTGAATTACTAAATATAAGCTAATAAGAGAATAATTTGTTTTTTCTTAGTATTGAATTGATATGTATACAATATTTAATTATATGCTACTTTTTTTTTGTGTGTTAGTCAATTTTTATTTTCCTTCATATTTGATATAATTTTATAATTTTTATATAATTCAATTCAATAATTTGATTCTCAACACCTCAAATTAATTTTTAATAAAATCTCAATTCGGTCTTAAGTAGAGTTTCAATTTAACAACTTTGGTTATGATAGTGAGAATCCGTATCTGGGATGAGTTGTGACTGCGATCAGGATTTTACGTTGAGATGCAAAAGTCTAAGATGACAATTTTCGGTTGAAAATGAGAAGCTTCGGAGTATTTTAATTTTGACTTTTCCGTTTGTGAAACTGCACTGTTCTAACTTCCAATCCCTGCTGCCGAGCCTGGACTGCTGTATTTTGGTTTTACCGTTCACCGTTGTGTGCCTACACTGCACCTCCATTTGTCAATTAGAGTGCTGGGCTGGGCTGGACTGGGCTGGGTTGGAACTAAAGGCGGTATCATACTGCCATGCTTGCTTCAGTTGTGTAGATTGGACTCACCCTGACAATGTTGCCTCCTCATGCTCTATGAATTGTTCTTCTCTCTCTTTGCATATGAACTAGCTTCCTTGGTTTTTCAGCAAGTTTTTTTTTTTTGTGTTGAAGGACCTTGACTTCAATTTATCATCATCACTGAACCACATATTTCTTGCCCCTCTCTATATCTCTCGTGTGCAGGTTTGGGTGTATTTGTCCTTGTGTGTGTTTTCAGATTCTTCTATAATTGGATAATTAGTCTTGGCAGATCAAAGCAACCTGATAACATCAATTAGAGATTTTGTGAACATAAAAAATCATCCATAAGGTGTATCCATGGCTTTTGTTTCGCAAGGTGTTCTGAAACCACCTAGACTGAATCAAAACCAGAAGTCATCGACTGCGAATATTTAAGCAATTGCTGTTGTTTTATTCTGTTAGATTACTCCAAGGAGTCTGTCACTGGCCTGATGAGAAACATAGCCTCTCAGGCTTTGTAGCTCGGCAAGTCAGCTCTATTCCTCCGCACGGTTTTGGAATGCCAATTGCAGTCTTTGGATGTGAGCTAGTTCTGAAGATGAGATGCTCTTAAGTTGGATTCCTGAAATTTAAGCATTATTTCACTAGCTGGTTTAGATTGTTCAGCCTTCTAAATCTCTGAGATTCTGAAGCATTTTTTGCAGGTAGCAAAATGATGATGGATCAAAGTCATTTGTGAGATATTTCATGCATCCATCAATTCATGAGGAGCCAGTTTCTCTTAAAAGGCTAAGCTGGAAAGCTCCCAACTGGAGAAAATTGGAGGTGTTTTTTCCTATTGGCTTGCCTGGTGCCTTGTTTACCGACTGATTGTCCTGAAGCTTTGCCTGCCAAATAGAAACGGATTAAGAAGACTATTTTATACACCTGCTAGTTCTATCTACCCATCACCCATGTATTCCATTGATCCTGAGCATAATGGTCCACAGAATCCATTTCAGCTAACCTTTTAGAAGAATAGTTAAGTGTCAGGAGCATTGCCAAAGGCTAATTAGTCAGGAATAACGGTACATGAGTTGTGTTAGGGGGATTGCATTACTCTTAGCCTGCGCCAGACCTTATGTTCATCATTGTCAGTCCCAAGCCGATGAGGTTGTAATGGGTTGGCGGTCAATCTAACCAAACTTTTGCGGCACAAATCTTTTCAAAAGTTTATTGTTGTTCTTGTTGGTGGTGCTATTGCAATAAAAATAATAATAAAAAAAAAACTCATTTTAAATGGTTACTCTCATTATGTCATCTGCTGCTTTTGAATTGCCCATTAGGGAGAACTGGGGAACAAAATAGGAAATATAAACCGAGGGTTTTTTATTTTTAAGATTTTCCCATATTAAAAAATGCAGCAACTCGAGGGAATAGTTCATTAAAATTTTCCAATTGCCAAATTCAAAGAGTGGCAATTTCGTGTTCACCAATGCTTGGCATCCCACAAAAAGGGTAGGGGTAGGGGTAGGGGAGGTGGCGCTGTCGTTGGGTGGCATTCCAAAGTCAAAAAGTGCAACGGAACAAAATAGACGGCCCCTAGTTGACCAGCAAGAAATGGCTAATCATTAACCTTTTGGGGGTCGTTTGCCAGGGGAGCCTTGGCCATGACCTTCACGACTCAGCAGACAAGCATGGTATGTGCATGAAAATCGATGCAGTAATAACAGTACACACATACGGCATCAGGAATCAGGACATCCGCTGGTTTCTAAATCAGCGGAGGATGATATTCTGGTGGTGGGGGTGCCACTCATCGTATCCACGTCTGTACATTTTGCATCAAATAGTGCTGTCTGCTTTTGGATTTGGTGTCTAATGCCAAGCTTATGGAGCATTATTAAGTCCTCGATTAGGTGTGTTACTGCTCAATCATATGCATTCAACAATATCTATTTCTTTGTCAAGAATTTGCATCCATGTATTGACACTAAACTTTTTCTCTAATGAATTTAAATTATATTTATTTTAATTATCATACTCATAAAAATTTATATATTAAATTATATATTTTTTATATAAATTATTTATCTAATTATATTAACATATAAATTTAATTATAAATATTATTTTTAAAATATGTATTAATTATTTCATAAATTTATTAATTTTTATATAATCACACTTTTTATTTATTAAGTATTAAAATATTAATGTGAAATTTAACTTAATATTTCTTAAAATTTTTTTTTAATTTTTCAGATCCTTGATGGAATTCAGCCCAAACATTCAAACCCAATCTTTCTGTTAATCGATCTCATCAATTTCAAACCATTGAAATTGGGATGAGAATTTTGCTTCTAAAGAGGCATCTCACTTTTGCCTAAAAGAACATCTGGCGCCAAAAAAATAAAGTAAAAATGAAAAAGCACGAGCATCTTTGACCGTTGGATGCCATGAACTTTTGAAGAAAAATCACTGAGTCTGCGTAAATGAGGCCCCACACGACACACCACACAGTCTGGACATTGACACATGACATCCCACTCAACCACGAAGGAAAAGGAAGGAACCACCATCCCTTCCTCCCCACTCTCACAAAGCTGCGCGTGTCCTCACTTCCCACAGATCCATTTTCATTTCCCTTTTTAGCCCGCAGCGCTCCTTGGTAAAATGCTAAACGAAATATCTATAGTCCTTTTTCTCCTCCTTTGTTCTTCTTATGTTTTCGGAGCTCCGGCTCCCTTCTCGGAGCCCCACCCGGAACATCTGTTTCTCTCTCTATATATATTTTATCAATTTAGCAAAAATTAGGAAAACGCCCTTTCGTTTCTATTTATTTTAATTCTTCTTTTTTGGGTTCGGGTATTTTGTCGGAGGAAATGTCGAAACCGTGGGGCGGAATCGGGTCATGGGCCGAGGATGCCGAGCGGGAGGAATCCGAGGAGCGGGAGGCGGCCCCTGCGCCTCCCCCGGCGGAGTTGCAGAGTTTTCCTAGCTTGAGAGAGGCCGTCAAAGCGAAGCCCAAGACGAAGAAAATGACACTGAACGAGTTCTACTCCACCGAGTCCAGTGGCCTCGGAGGCGGTGGTCGCCGGGTGGAATCCAAGGGGTTAACTCCCGACGAGATGCTCTGCCTCCCAACCGGCCCGATAGAGCGGTCTGCGGATGAAATGCAGTCTGCACGTCTTGGCGGTGGGTTTTCTTATTACAATAGAGCTGGCCCGCCTCGCATGCGCTACCGGGATGATGATAATGCGCCGTCGTGGGGGGGCGGCGGCGGGAGAAGGCAGTACGGTGGTTATGACGATGAAAGAAGGGGCGGTCTACCTCCTAGGGCTTCTGATTACGATCAACCATCAAGGGCGGACGAGGTTGATAATTGGGCAATGGCAAAGAAGCCACTCGCTTCATTCGATTCCGGCCGCCAAAGCCGTTATGGTTCCCTCGGCGGTGGAATTGGAGCTGGGTCGAGGGCGGATGAGATGGATAACTGGGCAATTGGTAAAAAGTCACTTCCTTCCAGATCACCTTCGTTTGGTTCGGGTTTTGGTGATTCTAAGCCGGATCCTGATCGGTGGACAAGGGGAGAAATTCGTGAAGCGGGGCGGGGGAGGCCTAAATTGAATTTAGATCCACCAAGAGGCGATGCTGGGGGAAATGAATCAATGAAAACAAATAGACCAAGTCCATTCGGTGCGGCGAGGCCAAGAGAAGAGGTTTTGGCAGAGAAAGGATTGGATTGGAAGAAGTGGGAGATAGAAATTGAAGCTAAGAAGAGCAGTGTACATGCAAGCCTGCCTACAAGCGCCCAATCAAGCAGACCTTCGAGTGCACAGTCAGCCAGGTCAGAAGGGCTCGGGCTGCAGCAGGGATTGGAGAATGTGGCTGTGAAGCCAAGGCCGAAGGTGAATCCATTTGGGGATGCAAAGCCGAGGGAAGTTCAGTTACAGGAACGAGGTCAGGATTGGCGAAAGATTGATCTTGATTTGGAGCACCGGGCAGTTGACAGGTCTTTGTTCTTTGATTGTTCTCATCTAGTATCATGGTTTATTGCACCTATAGATTTTAGAAAATTATTTTCTAGGAACTGTCTAATAATTAATCCTGAGGTGTTTTTGGATGCTTGGATACTTAGCACATTTGTCTATATGCAGTAAGTGGGAATAGTTTGCATTTGGTGTAGGGCAATTCTTTGATCAGTTGATATTGTAATGATAGTGTAACATTTAGGTTCATTGGTATTCTAGAGGACTGTTTGATTAGCTGCTTTGATTGTTCCTTCCTTGATGTTTTCTACTGGATTCTGCTGACTGTGGGCTCTATGCTTGGTGGTGCAAGACCTGTTATTGAATGGTAGCTATGTTTATCTTGCTAACATGTTGAAAGCATTGTTGACTGCCATTTATGCTTATAGACCATCTTAAATGGAAGATTCATGAGGATGGTGTCATTTTTGTTTTTTTTTTTTTTTTGTGTCTAATGCCAAACCTTACTAGCATAAGTTGTTTGTTAATGTTCTGCTGAATTTGGCAATGAAGAGGGTCCTTTGCACAGTCTTGGTGATTATTGAACCTTTTTCTAAATGGTAAATGGAACATTTATGCTCTATAACAACACCTCCACCCTCTTCTTGTTGCTAATGGGATTTCTAGATCAAGCATCCTATCACTTGTAACTGATTTTTTGTTGAGTTTATAAGGTAGAATAAACATGTCTCTGATATTTTTCATATGCAACATGATGCATTGTTCATTGAATAACATATTGTATTATTGCAACCTTTTCAATATGTGAACACCAGATGTTGCTAAAATTTGAAACTTTTTTTAGATGTACAATATGACTAGATATGTTTGATAATTAGTTCAGGTTATAATACAGAAGAGTGTTATTTAACAACTTTTCTTTATGTGAATTTGATATCAATTCGACAAGGAAAAAAGGACATCACAATGCACATGACTTCCACACTATGGGGTCTAGGAAGTGTCCAATGTATGTAGGCTGAGTTCAAACTTGGCACTCTCTTTAAAACAGCTTTGAATTGAGTTTTAGGGACCTACATTTGAAAATATGTGACAAATTGCTGGATATTGTTTGTTGTTTTGAATTGTATAGAGTAAAATAAACATAATTCCTATTTCTTGGCTTTTTTTTGTTGATTTTCTTTCTTCACATGAATGCAAATCAATATAGTCTGTCACTTGAATTTGTGATACCGTTGTTCATGCATTTGCCCGTTGGTATTGGATAGCTTGCATTCATATGTATATTGCTGTGCTATGTTGTAATACACACACCCATTATTTTCTGGATTGGTCATAAAAAAATCAAGAGCCTGTGTTGAGGTTGATATTTGGGCATAAGGCAGGGGCTTTATTTCCTTTCCATTTTCGTCCCATTTTCTTTTGGAAGAAAAAGTACTCCATTGAAGTTCTATGGTATTTGAGACTTTAGTTGCATTATTTTTAATATTTCCCACATTACAAATGCATATGGCCTTTAGATATTTTTATCTAGAAGTACCCACTGAGCCGGTAGATTTTCAGTAATTCTAGTTTGGCCAATTTAGTTTTCTAATAATTTATTGGTATTCTTAAAGTTCATATATAACAAGAGTGTTTCAAGTCTTCATGTTTAATCCCAATATGCATATTTTGGTAAGTGATTCTTCTTTCAAGGGAGAGATGGGGGCTTTGACGTCCACTCCCCCCCCCCCAAGAACCTCTTTTCCCTTTGCCCCCTTAAGGGCTTGAGGCAGCCATAGGCTAAAGCTTGATGGCTTCTACAATGTATTGCATCTGGAATTTCTGCAATTATCTCTGTAGTGCATTGTCCCTTCTCCACTTTGCTTTGCAATTTACAACTAGCTGAGGTTGCTTGTGCAGGGTGAAGTTGATATGTCATCATTTATTCGTAACTTATCCATGGTCAACTTGTGCTGATATTTGACATAGAGTTCTTTTGTGTTCCATGTACTACCTTGGATTCAACTACCTAATATTAAATTGTTTCAGGCCTGAAACAGAGGAGGAAAAGTTACTGAAAGAACAGATAGAAAATTTAAAGAAGGAATTTACAAAATCAAACGGTGAATCTCTGCAGGGTTCTGTCGAAGATCAACAAAGTGTGCAAGATAGAATATCTCTCAAAGAAAGGGAATTAGAAATGTTGATCCAAGATTTGGATGACAAGGTGCGCTTTGGGCTAAAAGCTGTAGAAAGGCCTGGTTCTGGGGGAAGCAGGACTCCTAGTTTCCCTGAGAGACCACCTTCTCAATCTGGGTCAATTGATGATTCTAGAAGTGTGGAGTTCATGGACAGGCCCAAATCTCGTGGCATCCAAGATACTTGGACAAGTCCTGGTGATGAGAGGCCTAGATCACGTGGCATGCAAGATAATTGGACAAGGCCTGGTGATGAGAGGCCTAGATCACGTGGCATGCAAGATGCTTGGACAATGCCTGGGGATGAGAGAAGAGCATTTCAAGGTGGTAGGGAAAGAGGATCACGCAGCATGCAAGATAATTGGACAAGGCCTGGTGATGAGAGGCCTGGATCACGCAGCATGCAAGATGATTGGACAATGCCTGGGGATGAGAGAAGAGCATTTCAAGTTGGTAGGGAAAGAGGATATGTGGGTAGCAGAAATTTTGACAGGTATACACATGTTTTAACAATAGCCTTCTGTTGTTGATTGTGCTCCTTATTTCATTCCAAGCAAGAAGGCAGCTGTTTTGCCATCTCATTTATACTTGGACCTCTCTTAGTCATTGTTGATTATTAGAAAGAGTGCATATCATCTATTTATTGTCTGAATTTGACTTAAAATGTACTTCTAACTAGGCATACCCATTTTTTCCAAACTTCAAATGAGCAGTTCTTGTGCATTCGCCCTTTCAATCTGGTCTCTTCAGTGGCCATGTTTCAAAAAAATTATTTTTACTATTTCAGCCAGATGGTATCCTGAATACCCGGGTGTTCAATGTTTTTGCAGGCCACGGGCAAGGGAGAGATGGTGACCAACCAACTAGTAGCTGGGAATGTGGATTCATTGGATTTCTCACAGCAGCTTTCAACAACCTGAACAAAACAATAGTGCCGTTTTCCTTTTCATTCTCTAGTTTTTGCTCTGGAAATTAAACACAGGATTCATGAGCAGTAACATTGGAGGCATTGGGTGGATCTATTGATACTTCTTGAAACCATGTATAATTGCATTTTTTGAGTTAACCCCTCCGCTTTTTGAGGCAGGAAGAGCCTGCACTGTTTGTAGGACTGGAATTTTGGTTGAACATTAATGGAACTCACTAGTCTAATTTTTGGCACGGTTTCTCCAGTGCATGAGGAGTGCTGCTTTGTGCCATTATTGTAATCTCCAAAGCAAACAGTCGTGGGTGGTTCACTCACTCTCGGGTCCAAGTTATCACAATAAGAGTTTCAAAATCCATTCGGGATTCTTTTTTTTTTTTGTCTTTTTGGCTTGGAAGCGTGTGCTAATTGTTATAATTTGCCTTCTCTTTTCGACGTTATATTTCTTTCATCTGTGAGTATCGTAGCATGTAAGCCAGCCCACTCCAAAGTTTTAAGCTCAAATTTGAGTTTCAAGCTACTTGGCATGGCATGGTGGCACCAAGCAGTTATGAAACAGTGGTGAGAGCGTGCGCAATTTCAGAGATGGATCCTCTGGATTTGAGCTGATAATCTAAGCGACGTATGAATGGCATTGACTAGAATTTTTAGTTCAGTCGTATGAGATTTCAATTTAATGGGTCGTCTCTTGCTGAGAGCGTATCATTGTCAGCAGGAAAGTCGGCAACTAAAAAGCGTAATTAAAACTATAATTGTTTTTCCTTTTGAAGGGACCGACTCCACTGGGGATCGAACCCAGAATCTCTGGTTCCGTAGACCAGCGCCTTATCCATTGGGCCATGGAGTCATCCTGATATGTGCCTATCTATGTAAATGAAAATAGCTTTCTCCAGGAAATTTATAGAAAAAAAAAATATTTGAAGTTATATATATATATATGTCTGTTATTTTTTTATTTTTTTGTGTACATTACACGTACACAGTGACGTCATACTCTTGGACTCTGTCCCTGCCGTTGAACTGTCGTTCCCCAGGGAAGAAACGCAATTCAACACGGATAATGGCTATGATCACTAAATAAAGTATAATTACTATCATTTACTTACGATACCCCCTCAAAAAAATAATAATAATAATAATAATAATAAAAATCTGGTCCCGCCCATGTGATATAATCGAGCCAATCGATTCTGTTGACTTCTCACACCTTATGAAACTGCTTCTTTTTTTTTTTTTTTTTTGGTTAATGTCTTTTTATAACGCCTTTTTTTTTTTTTTTTGGTTAATGTCTTTTTATAACGCCTTTTTTTTTTTTTTTTTGGGAAATCTAGTATGACTGTCCACTCTTACTTAGAAACTGTTTAGAATTTCAATTAGGTTTTACCGTTGAGAGCTGACAGTCACGGAATCTGTTGTCAACAATTAGGTGAATTTTTTGAGGTGTTTTTCTTTTTTTCAGAAAAAATTTTTTAATGAAATCATAATTACAGAATAAACTCTTTTATGTAATTAAATTATAATTATCTTATTTAATAATAAATATTATTATCATAATAATTATTAAATATTTATATTTTTATTATGTTAAAATATTATATTTTTGACATAGAATATTAAATTTTAGTGAATTTTCACCAAATATAAAGTTTTTACCATTTAATAACGAAGAGTTTTAGGCAAATATTCGTTACAAATATTACATTACTTCACGACGTACCAAAACAAAAGAAAATTACGTTGTTTATCCGGCACGATGGCTTAATTAATGTAATAGATGTAGATAATTTCTATTGATTGTGTGACCTCGTTATGTTAAGATAAACCAATAAAATATGGATATGTAGATAATGTATATACGGTGGATAAGCAATAATTAAATGTAATTGGATATTTAATGACTTCCCTTTTTACGATTAATCTCGATATCAAACAAACCAATCGAATTAATCCTTGAAGAGTCCCGTTATCCTTCCCCCATCTATTTTGTCCCATTAAGTTATCCGAATATGTTAAAAAAAAGCATAAACGAGGTAATTAGGATACTTCAATTTCTTTTTTCTTTTTAATATTTTCATTTTGTTGAAGAATTGTTAAATTGAATTTCTCCATGTCTTTTTTTTTTTTTTTTTTTAAATATTCGTGCAACTTAATCGGACAACCAGACCAGAGTCATGTCAGTATTCAATTTTTGAATGTTTGGTACATTACAATAAGTTATTTTTTTATCCACACACACCTCAGTACAAACTTGGGCATGCCCCACTTCACCTCTATATATACAGCACCTTGTTCATGAAAGAAATCAAAGTAAAAAAAAAAAAAAAAAGAAGAAGAAGAAGAGAGAAATTGCATCTCAATTCCATTTGTTTTCTCTGTAAGCCCTCATGGGGTCACATGTTCTAGTCTTTGTAATCTCTACTTTTGTTATCTTAGAAAGTCTGGCACCACCATTGCTGGTGCTAGCCAGTGCTCCGTGCCATTTTCCAGCGATCTTTAACTTCGGCGACTCGAATTCCGATACCGGTGGGTTGTCGGCGGTGTTTGGCCAGGCCCCTCCGCCTGACGGAGAGACTTATTTCCATAGCCCCGCGGGACGGTACTGTGATGGCCGTCTCATCGTCGACTTCATAGGTAAGGGTAGTTTGCCAAGGATCAGTGCAAATAATTGTCTGTTAATTATTGGCTAGTTACGTATCTCATGAAATATATTTATTTATTATGGTATTAATTAATTTTTTTTTTGGGCTGACTCGGCTTAGCCGAGTTGGTGAAAGGGCTTCGGCCACTTGGTGGGTATCCTCTACCCCGTAAATATGGAGGCTTTTCTCACAATATGTGGTTGCACCTACATGGTGTCCTTCACCTGTAATTTTTTTTTTTTTTTTTGACATCTAACTGACTGTATTAGAAAAAATAAAATTTTATTATCGTCTGTAGTGATAATATGATTGTATTTTGGTGTGTTTTTTTTTTTTAAAAAAAATTTGTGCCTAAATTTGAATTTTTTAATTATAAAACTTATGTTAAAAATAAGATAAGAAATTTTAAATTTATTAATATTATAGTTGAAAAATGTTATTTGTTCTATTGCATAGCGAATATTCTAAGTAGAGTTGTTTCCTAAAAAATGGAAAAATAAATAAAATTTTGTCTTCATTTTGGTAATTGTTGCATGTGTTTGTGTTTTTTTTTTTTTTTTTTTTCTCTTTTCTTATATTCTATGTCTCTTTTTTTATTATTTTTTTGGATTAATTAACTCCGACTAGAAGTATAGTTGATTATATGAGGAAGGCTCTTGCCGTGTTAAATAAGTTTTCATGGGGGGTAATTATCTCGAATCTCGGGCTACATCTTGGGAAGATGGCTAGCCTGACATCGAGAGGTGGGACTGGAGAAAATGATTGCGCACAGTCCAACTGAACCTATTTGGGAGGCATGTGAGCCAAAGGCAATCGCACAGACAAGCTTTGTGTACATTTGTTGTTGTATTTTCCCTATTGGTGGGATTGATGGGGTGGCTCCTGCACCCACCGAAAGCTTTGGCATATTGGCCGTGCAAGGGTCCACCGTGCAAATTTTCTCGCGTGATATTGGATGATATGGATTGTTATCGCTGCTCTCATTTCTTGTTTACCCCACAAAAATTTTATTAGTGACCTTCATAAATTAAGAACGTTTTGCAGCAACAACAACGTTAGTGTATTTTTAAAAAAATAATAATAATAAAAAGGGGATACTTCTGATGTGAATGTTACTATTAATATATATTTTTTTTGTTTTTTTGTTTTTGTTTTTTTTTTTTTTTTTGGGGATTTTGAATAATGTAGCTGAAAGCTTTGGACTACCGCACCTAAGTGCATATCTAGATTCTGTGGGGAGCAACTTCAGTCATGGAGCCAACTTTGCGACAGCCGGATCAACCATTAGACCCCAGAATACCACTCTCCGTCAAAGTGGTTTTAGTCCCATTTCCCTGGACGTTCAATGGAATGAGTTCTATGATTTTCATCGTAGATCCCAAATTGTCCGTTGTAGAGGTAATTATTATTTAGTAATAATTTCGCATATATATTCAGATTAATTATCTGTCCACTTACCTTTGTTCCATTCTTAATTATTGGTGGCAAAGGTTGCCAAAGAAGGTAGAAGTGAATATATACAGAGAAAGAGAGAGAGAGAGAGAGAGATTGATTACTTTGAGCGCTAGAAGGTGGGGGTCTATGAATTCCAGTTGCAACTTATTCTTCAATTGCAATGCAGGTGGGGTCTATGAAAAATTGTTGCCCAAAGCTGAAGATTTCTCTAAGGCTTTGTACACGTTCGATATCGGTCAGAATGATATCACTTCTGGCTATTTCTCAAACATGTCTGATAGTCAAGTTAAAGCATTCATCCCAGATGTCATCAGTCAGTTCAAAGACATTGTCACGGTTAGTACAATTTCCCCATCAATTTGTGTAATTATGTTCATTGTCATTGTTAATTTTCATTTAATGGGGTTCTTAAGCTTGTTATTATTAATGGCAGTGGGTGTATGGCCAAGGAGGAAGAAGCTTTTGGATCCATAACACAGGTCCAGTGGGTTGTCTGGCTTATGTATTGGATCGCATCCCGGTCTTGGCAGCGGAAGTGGACAGGGCCGGTTGTGCAACACCATTCAACGAAGTTGCAGAGCTGTTCAACCGCAAATTAAAGGATGTTGTTGTCCAATTGAGGAAGGAATTACCAGAGGCTGCCTTAACATACGTTGACGTCTACTCACTGAAATACAATCTCATCACTCACGCAAGAAAATATGGTATGCATTGGCCTATTCTACAAATGTACATTTCTTTTATTTATTTATTTATTTTTGTTCTATTTTTGGCTCTTAATGATGATAGTGGGGAAAGGGTCACTTCCTTTTGATCAGAAGACACCATAGGTTTGAGTTATTGAAATAATCCTTTTGCAAGATGCTAAAACTGAGATCCTACTGGAACAACCCTTGGACAATGAGAGCAGATAGGTTTGTACTCCATCCACTAGTGTCGAAAAGAAAATGAATATTTCAGAAATGGTTTTAATGTAAAAACTAAAGTTTGAACTTTAAACGTGAGATTAAGAGATCGAATAGGTATATTTTATAAATGTTTGATGTAGTAGCTAAAGTTAACAAATTGAAATGAAAAATGAGCAGGGTTCAAGGAATCTATAAGGGCATGTTGTGGACATGGTGGGAAGTATAACTACAACAGGAACATTGGGTGTGGGGCAAAAAGGACGGTGGATGGCAAAGAAGTGATGTTGGGTAAACCATGCAAAGATCCATCAAAGGCCATTGTTTGGGATGGAGTACACTACACTCAAGCTGCTAACAAATGGATATTTGACCAGATTGTGAATGGTGCATTTTCAGACCCTCCTATTCCACTGAACAGGGCCTGTCATAGGCAGCCAGCCCATTGACTTGCATCCAAGTTTTTCAGAATTTTATTGTTTTCCCACATTGCTGCCACACTAGGAATTAGCAAATCTGGGCTACTTTGAATCTTTTATGGTTGATTTTTTCAATAAAACAGTGCCCATTTCTGAATAATCCACATCTTTTTGCCAGTGCATCTAGCATTTCAATGTTGATTTCGCCTCATAATTTAGCAAATTTGCCTGCATTTTTTTGTTGATTCACTAGGAAATAAACCTAAAGGAAACAAAACTATTGGAAGCTCATTGCATTTCTGTTGAAAAGGCTCTTTGAAAGGGATGGACCACTGATACGCATAGATCAATGTTGCTCCTATGCCTTTTACTTTTCAAATAAAGAGAGCTTTTCAAAAGCCTGAGTGAAAACCTTCTTCAAGCTTTTTATAACACAGCATTAGCATAGTTGCCGTCAATTTCCATCTCTGCTTTCTATTTTTGAACTGACCACCATTATATGAATACGTTCAACTTGATCAACTCGATGTATCCTATACGCGTAAACATGTATTGAAAGATTAAGAATACGAAGTCAAGGATTACGATAATCTAACCCGTAGACATGTTAGCACCTTAGCTGCCTTTAGGTTACATGAACGTGACCTGTTAGTACCTTAGCTGCCTTTAGGTTACATGAACGTGACATGTTAGCTGTCATGGGCCAGTATTAATTCTGAATCTCTCTTCAGGTTATTGTATTTGCCATTACTGTTAATTTGTATCTTACTTTTTACAACTGAGATTGGAATGGCCCAACATAACTTGTACAATTACATTACAAAGATATGTATAAGCTAGTTTGTTCTGTCTCTAATCAGCATCAAACAGGATATTATTCTTTTCTTTTTTTTCCATGTTTGAGGCTTCAATCATTCCCATATGTCTTCATGTGCGACCCTCATTGCCACTGAACTAAAGGCCGATTGGTAATTGAGTATTGTTGTAATGAAGCATATTTTGTCATTTGACTTCTAAATAGCATCATTAGACACGACACATCAATTTATAATCTTTTGGAGCATTGAGTATAAAACTTAAAAAAGAGACAGAAAATAATAATAATAATAAAAAAAAAAGTTGGAACATGATAACTGGTGAGTAGCTAGTGGATTATGAAATTATTAGGTATGGGTACATGTTCCAACCTGGCTTGTCCATTCTTGTCCTTCCATGACAACATTCCAGCTCCATTTGGGTCCATATGCTAGTCACCGAGCCAACCTTCACTCTCATCATCCTCTCTGTATGTATGAGTTCAATCTATTTGATTACCATCCAAAACAAGTGTTCAGTAGCATGCACCATTGACGAGAATTATGACACAGAGCAGATGCTAACATACAGCAACTCATGCACCATTCAGTCCACAATTCCATACAGAAACAGGGAAAAACTGGATGACCGACTCATGTTGTCATCCTCTAATGTGGCAGCATTATGCTCTTCTCGAGAATTGAATGGAGGTGATGATGGTAGAATGGATGAAGATGATAATACAGTAGGCTTGAATATAAAAAGACCATGCCTTGGACCAGAACCAAAGAGCCAGTCGCGCACATCCCAATAAACATCTACTCTTGTTCTGCTCAAATGGATAGAACCATTTCCTCTAAACTTCCACTGAAGATGCTTCACCAGAATGGCTAATTTCCCATCTGCCTTTATCACTAGTTGAGGATCAAACCCATCAATATCATTGCCGGCTCTCTTTGCACCATTGCTGCATTCAATTGAAATCTCTGTCAACTTTCTATCTTCTTGAAATCTAGCTCTTGTAGTGAATTTATTCTTGCCAAATACGTGTTCCTTCCTTGAAACAAATATTGGTTCAATAAGAGAAGGCCTGCAACGTGTCTTTCTGTATGCATCTTTCTTTAAATCACCAATAAGTAAAACAACCTCTTCTTCACAGACAATAGCAACATAGTAGCCAGATTGTGGCTCGGTTTCACCATCGAACTTGGCAGCATTCAAGTCCCAGACCAGATCAACTTTCCTACCGTGTACCATAAATTGCTTGCAGCCTTGTTTTCTCCAAAAATGCCACGGCTTCATTTCAACTTTGCAGTGATGATGCTCGCCAGAGCCATTTGTTGCCTGAACAGAAACAGAAAGGCCATGCAACAACAGATTCTTGGACCATGTGATGGTGATCAAAAGGCACTGACCGGCTAACTTGGTTTGATATGCAGATATGAATACACTTTGGCCTGACCTGGTTATGGTGGCTGGCATATCACTTTGCCTTTCACTAGATGAGAAGCAGGAAGGGATACCTAATGATTCAGTCATGAGTACAATCTAAAGAGCAAGAAATAGGACCAAATGTAAAAGAACACTCGGTGTAATCTTTTGGCCAATATCAGAATGAAAAGAAAGATGGATGGCAAAAATAGATCAAGACCGCACCTCAGATCTTCCGGTGGAAGTTGTCAAGAGAACCCTCCTTGTCTGGCAACTTGCCAGGTTAGCAGATTTTAAGGCAGACGAGTGAGATAGTAAGGGAAAAAGAAGGTAAGCTATACTCAACTACAGGCAAACCGTGTAAGCTTTCTGTTTTCTCCCTTTGGACGTAACAATTGTCCTAATGCATGGTAAAATGCAAACAAATGATAATAAATCGTATTGAATGCTCATGTGGATTGTCCTCCTGAAAAAAGGCACAAAGGCTTAATGTGGGGAAGAGCAATGTTACATTTAGGTATGCGAGCATGTGATAGGAAATGGAAATAAACTGGGATTGACCCACATTCTTTTTTCAGTATTTGGTTCTTCCATTGGAGCTTCTGTGGCAATAAAATTGGGCAAGGAATCTATATATGACAGATGCAGAAATTTTGAGCCACCTAAAATTTATGTACCAGATGTGGCCCAAATTTTAGTCCCTTTTTCACTTGCTTTCAGTGCAGCAAGGCGGACAATTTTGATTTAAAGAACAACCAAGCAGATAAGATAACAATACTTTGTAAGATATAAACCAACATAGTGGGATGTGACCAATGTATCAATCAAGCAAATATGTGGAAAAGGAAGCAGATTATGTCAAATTAAGAGTTCTCATGTCCAGAGATTTTTTGTCAAATCTGAATTCCTGTAAGATTATGTTGCAAATGTCAACATGTCTCGTTTGAAAAGTCAAATTTTTTTTTTAGTATCATGACAGAGAGATATTTCAGTGCTATTCATTGTTTATGTTTAGATAGTGTAGATTCACATCAGATTGATCCGTAAAGATTCAATTTCATAAGAAGCATACAAGATTTATGATTACATTGAAATGAAGTAGGTGAGGAATTTTCGCTGCTGCAGCAAAAATACCACACTTCAAACCAGTAGCTTAAAAAAAAATGACTACAGAAGGTAAACGACAGCAAACCAACCAAAACTTTAATGCTTAGCCCAATTGACTTATACTGGTGAAGTGGGAATCAACAGGGGGAAAAGGAGAGGGACAAGAATTAGCAGAAGATAATGTGATGCCCCTGCAAAGAATCATTCACCCGCCTGTGTCAGTTCTATATTGATTTTTACATACAAGTTGTCAAAGAGGAAGGTTTTCTCAGCTTTTTTCAGTGACTAAGCAGTACAGTTACGTTCACCAAAAGGATTAACTGTTGCTGAAATGACGTAGATCAATTACCATCACGGTTATGTCATCCAAACTACCCCTACTCACGGCAAGATTTACAAGCTCCTTAGAAGCAGCCAGAATTCCCACATGAGCAGTTTTCTTCTTAAGACTACTGTTTTCTTCAATGGGAGATTCAGTCTTGGTGTTTATTCGCTTGACTAGTGAAATTCTTCTTGACTTGGAGGCTGGACTTTCATTTTCAGATGGAAAGTTATCATTTTCACATGGAAATTTCTCTTCGGTGATGGCAACTGTCCTGTACTTTGGTGACTGTCTTGGTATTTTTGGTCTCTTCACCAGCGAAATCCTTCGCAACTTTGATGAAGGACTTACATTGACACAGCCATAATCAAGATCATCATTTTTTGGGATACCCCCCATAGGTCCCACTTTCTTTTCAGGCATACAAAATGCAGTCACTGTGTCAACAGCTTCTTGGTTCCCAACCTAGGCCATAAAATCATAAATTCTGAGTCATTAACCGCATAACAATATATTTCTTGAAAGAAATCCAATTGCCACAACATACTATAGATTTGTGAAATAGTTGCGGGAACCAAAGCAATGTATATTTGACCACAAAGAAAGATGCTTCAGTAACATCTGTCAAAGTGGTTCAATGTATAAGATGAGAGCAATTATTTATAATTGTGTGTATCCATATGTCTGCATATTGTGATGGCCAACTTCAATTTAACAGCAATCTGCACGGTGAAAACTCCATTTTTTTATTCTAAGCATCATCTCAATATATAAAAGCATGCATAAGAAAATTTTATATGAGAATTCTTCATATCCATTGTAATTGTGAGAGAGAATTTGCCAAGTATGTTCACACATAGGATAAGTTAAAGAACTAATTTGTGATGAAAATTTTCCAAAAGGCATTCCAATCTCACCTTTTCCCATAGTCCATCAGAAGCTAAAACAAGAAATTCCATCTCCGGAGTAAGCTGGAAAATTTTTGTATCTGGCTCTGCCACTACCCAGTCCTTCAGATGAGCATCTCCAATACTTCTGGAAACAGAAAGTACACCATGAATTCTCCATGCACCTCGATGGATCTCGACATATCCTCCCTGTAAAATGATACCAATACAGCAGTCACCATGCAGAGCTCCTCTCTTGAATTGTCAATATCATGCTATAAGACCAACTATGTTGTATCATATACCTTACTTTCTATCCTTTTTCTTTCATCCTCCTGTTCTGCCCTATGATCTCTTGTGAGGGCTTCAGCTACTCCTCCTTTACAAAGAACAGCCCTGCAATCTCCCGTGTTAGAGACAGCTAACTCTTGTCCTTCAACCAATACTGTAATGCAGCAGGCACCACTGACTACACCCTGCATTATTCACACTATCAAGCATTTGTCATTGACAAAAAAAAGGAAAGAAAGCAGGGGTTGGAAGCAATAATTAGTGGGGAAATGTCCATCATCTGGCTCTATCTCTTCCACTGTCAATTGTTAGTTGCTATGAGACTGAATTGGAACAGAAGCTGATTCGTAGTGGGAGGCAAAGTGACGTTAATTTCACATCAAATCATTTGAATGGCAGGTCAGATGCATCATCGAACTGACAGATTCAAAATTTCCATTGATTATGTGGAAATGTAGAAGGAAGCTAGGGATCAATTTATCAATCAGAATTTATGCAATGTTTAGTATGGAAACAGCCGCTTTACGAGAAAACAAGGGCAAGACTGCACATATATGACACTTTCCTAGACACATTGTGGGAGTCCTGTGCCTTGAGAATGCTATCGATGTAATGTTTAGTGTAGTTATTGATGTAGATCAAATGCTTGTTATACTGTATAAATCATAATGCAGAACCAGCATTTGTACAGGTGAAACAGTCCTAATTAATCTTAGATGAGTAGAGTTGTGACAGAGCCAGATGGCTTAAAGCCCTATAATAATGAAACATAGAGACTTGGACTAGTGATGTAAGCTTTGAATTCTTCACTACGACAGCCATATCTGTCCATCAGTTCAAACTTGGAATTAGAGCTTCGTTGCAGGAATGGAAGAAATTTGAAGTCAAGTTTCAAGCAATTAGCATTTCCTTTTTAAAGCTGACAACGGCTGTTGAAAACCAAGAAAATACCATACGCCAAGACTTCCCCTTTTAGGAAATTTCCAAACTGATACGCTTGGAAAAAATAAGTCATTTAACTAAACTAGCAAGCAATGACAGCTGATATAAAATTAAAAGCAGTGGAATGGTATCAGCAAGGTTCCAAAGAACAAGTTTTACTCAGTCACCGTAAGAATAGAGTCATCATTGAATTTTCCTTTCCTCTTCCTTTTTTTTTTCTTTTTTTTCCCTTTTGTGTTTGGCATATTTAGTGAAAAAGAAAGCAATATTGAAGAAGATAAATTAACATGAAACTGAAGCATACCTGCTTCAAGAAGTCCTGATCAGTCATCAAATAGGCAGCTTTAAGAGCTGCTTCTTTAGAGGCATTTTCCTTACAATTCTCCATCAATTGAAGAATATTCTTGTGCAAGTTCTCCGCAACAAACTCTGCTGCCTTCTTGCCTCCGTGGCCATCATAAACCCCAAAGAAACCCTACAAAATAAGTAAGCAAGAGAGAAATCATCACACCAGAAAAAAAAACAAGAGACACCAACCAAGGAATCAGAAATCCTTGAAAACAAACAAAGAAGAAAGCTTTTTTGCTTTTTCACTTTCTTGGGGTTGCCATTTAAGCAAGAAACAATCTTGTGAGTGTCCTCCATGAACGTTTTCTTTCCCTTGACGGCGGAGACCGCAACACCGACACCGCTGAAAGAAAAGGCGTCATCTTTGGAAATGGGGTCTCTGAACTTGAGTTTATCTGTCTGGATTTCTTGCAAGACATTTGGAATCTCAATCTGGGGTGGTCTCTTTCGTTTCAAAGAACATGAAACAACTGGTGTAGCAGTAGCCGTTTCTTCTCCGCTGTTTGGGCTATTTTCCATTATGAGAGAGAGAGAGAGAGAGAGAGAGAGTTGCAACGGCTATCAAAAACTAAAGACGACAGTGGCAGAAGGGGTGTTTTAATAGACAGAGAGGCGTCAGAGCTGCGAGCCGTTGCTGGTCAAATGTTTTGAATGCATACTTGCGAGGTAGGGGGATGGCAGCGGGTCCGGAAATTTTCAGTACATCTCAGCCCGAATACATGTAGCCCAAAGTTTAGATAGCTAGTTTATATTATCAATTTATAATTATTAATTATAATTCATAATATTTATTTATTAATTATCCTCATATAGAATGTCCAAAAAAAAAATATATATATATATATATATATATATTAATAGTTATAATTATATATCCATTTTTCACACTCAAATATGAGTGTGCCTCCAACCTTTTTGGATTTTGGACGAAAAAATAAAGTAAAAAAAAAAAACAAGGAGATTACCTTAAAGTGTCAAACTTGGCTGCCAAGTCCAGGAAGATGCAACAAATTTAAGTTTCTGGTCTACAACTGCTCTCACCATTGCCAATTCCCCCTCACAATTTGGCAGCATTTAGCGAAGCTGGAAGAATGGATTGCCTTATTATGATTATTATTATTATTACCTTATAAGTTGTAATATAAAATCCAACAGTGTTACAAGGTATACAATGGGATTTCAATTTTTAGTTTTGGATCATCTACATTTAGGTAGAAGTGGAGAAAGAATTCACTGGCCTAAACGATGCTTAATTGAATGTGGTGTGTCAATTTTTTAAATTAATATAAAAATAGTCTATATTAAAATTCACTGTATTTAATACTCTAAAAGTTATCATGTCTATTTTATAGCAGTTATTGGAATGTTTCTTTTCTTTTCCTTTCTTTTCTTTTATTAACCATTCAATTCAATTACATCAATGCCTTTTGGAAGTTTCGGAATACATTCAATATTCAACATTATTAAATACCCTTTTGACTGACATTTGAGAAGCTTGGTGCAAATTTTTGATTTCTTTTGTTATTGGCAGTAAGCTTTGGGAAGATGGAGATGACTACTGGCTGGAAAAGTGCAGCAAGCAGCTAAGTTCAGTGATAAAATCAAACAATTGTTCCACATTCTGGTATTTTAGATTTTGCAACGCACCCATGTTTTTTTTTTTAAAAAAAAATTATTTTAAATTTTTCACTTGATCAAGGAAACTGAAAATCCATTCAAAACCAGAAGAGCTTGTTTCAAGAAAACCCATTGGATATTTAGATTTAACTATAATTACATAATTTGATGTGGCTTTGTATATCATAATTTAATTGTATTTTTATTTTAACTTTTAATTAAAAATAAAAAATGTTTAACGTAACATAATTAAAAGAGTGTTTTTAACACTTCCGCCGCTCAAGTTTCTTGTGACAATACTCCAACTCAATTTGTATGTTCGGAAAACTAAAAGACAAACGCAGTCGTGGCATGGTCGAGAAAGACATGCCACGTGTCATGATTTTGGCTTCAACTTTTAAAACGAGCCTTAAAAAAAAAAAAAAAAAGTCATCCAAAATAACAATATTTCGATCGGAAAAGGCGAGAAGCTAACAGTCCGATGGTGGCGGTGCACAGTAAGCAAAATGTTCGCCACAGCCATCGGCCACCGCACGCCTGTCCCTAATCTTGGTTCTGCCACCGCTCAAACCTCCGCTAACCTCCTCTGCTCCTTCTCCAGTAAGTTCCACAAACTCAACACTGCCACCACCAAGCCGCCGCTGCTCCTCACAACCACCACTACCTACTCCAATGCTTCCTCTTCCTCTCCACTAACCTCCAACAATAACACCACCACCACCACCACAACATCTCTTCAGAATGCGAATGAACTTCATCATGTGACGAACGCGGCTTCGTTTGAAGACCGTGATGGAGGAGGAGGAGAAGGAGGCTTGGTGGCGTCGGCCGCCGCGCTTGCCTCTGCTGTACGAAGGTGTTCGAATTCTCCGGTGGAGTTTGTGCAGAGGATCGAGAAGGATCAGAAAAGCAAGTTAGTGCTTCCCAGCCCCGACTTTCTCAGGCTTTGCGTTGAGCAATTGGACCTTTTCCGCCGAACCGTCGATCCCCGTGCTATCCTCTCTGTCAGTCCCTTCAATTTCTCCATTTTTCCTTTTTCTTTTCATCTATTTATCTCTCTTTGGTTTCCTTTTCTTTCTTTCTTTATTTCTTTCTTCTTATGAACCTTTAGAGTTTAACATATGATTCATTGAGCCTCGTCCAACAGTTTAAAGTTTTGAGCTGAATAATTTGTTAAAATAATATCAGAATTTTAGGATCAAGATGTCTTGTGTTTAAATCCCATTATCTCACATTTAATTGTGAATTTTAACACGTAAGGTGTCTTTGTGCTTTGTTCACGTTTTGATTGCAACTTCCATGTGCAAATGTGAGTTAGAATTTAATATACCTATTTGTGCAGGTTTATGTGAGGCCAGCGGGTAGTTATGTTATGGACCAATTAGAATTGCGGCGAGTAACATCTTATCCGGGTGTGAATGCAGCTGAGGTTGTTATATTGGTTGGTAGTTTCCACATTCCAACCGGTCTGCGTGCTGCAGAAGCTGCACTTTCCAGTCAACAGGTTGGTTAATCCATTGACAATCTCTCTTGTTTGTAGAAAAGTTTTGATCTTTTGTTTTATCACTTGGTGGGGTTTGGAAGAAAATGTTGGTTTGAATAAATTTGTAGGTAGAAATTGATGCCAATCATCGCGCTATTGTGTTTCCAATGGTGAAACACCCGTTTGTTGTTGGGTTCTTGGTTGCTGAGCTGCCAGAGATGAAATTGGAAATGTCATCTGGAAATGTTGTCCAGTCTGATGGGCGAGGCTTGATTAACTTTCCATCTCCAGATGAAGGCTATGCTTTGCCTCCTGCTTCAGATAGGCAGTCATGGGCAATTCAGGCTCTAAATGATGAGCCATTGAGGATGTATGGCTTTACCGCTGAGCAGAGATCAAATGCTATTAATATCTCTCACTCTTTGGCTATGGCCTATATTATGGATCAGGTAGCTCACATTTGTCTTTTCTACTGTTGGAAGAGTAGAATCTGGATTTACATGTAGGGGATACAAACTGTTTGCACATATTGTATGCCTGGCATATTCATTTCTATGGCTTCATTTATTGGGTACATAAATTTGGCCCTGAATGACTTTTTTGTCTTTCTAGTGAATATCTTGTGATTATGTATCCTCAATAGCCATGTCGTAGTTTGCTTCTTTTAGATGGAAAACTTGTTTCTGATTCCAGACGATTGAGTTGGTTCTGCATTTGTTGCTCTATATGAATTAAGCATTTATTTCTTTTGCAGAAAGCAATGTTACTGCAGCAGTCATCATGGCAAAATAATGTCAGGATGAGTAATCTGGTTGAGCAGGTAATCGGTTTTACTTGTCATTATACCTTTTTGTGAAAAAAAGAAAAAAAAGACTAGTGCAGAGATATGAGTTCCTTTCCTCTGAAACTTTTTTCAGATCCGTGGCCCTCTTTCTAGCATTCGAACTTTAAGTAAAATGCTATCCACTCACCTGAAGAAAAGCGAGGTATTTGCTAACATGCTTTTATAGACCTGTGGTTTCTTCCCAAAGCCCTTTTCTGTATTTAATTTTAATGTTATATTCAGGCATCAAGTTTACCTTCTTGCAGATATCTTATGATATTATTGAAGATATACTGGTACAAGGTGATTGTATGAGCAATATGCTTCAAGAACTCCAGGATGCTGTATACTTGACAAAGGTACTGTCTCTCTCTCATGCTTAACAAAAAGGTGGTGAGGAAGGCAAAGGTGAGGCAATGAAATCCATCTTCAGTGGTATAGTAGCTGTATGTTTGACAAATTTCCCTTTGTGATTTTGGTAGGCCAATATAGTTCACTACAATGAAGAGATGTTAAAGAAGATTCATAATTCAGCTCATGCCCATCATGGAGCAGTGAGATCTCAACTATCAGATAATTCTTCAAGAAGCCATGGCCATAAGATGCAAAACACTGGGGATCCACTTTCTCTCAATGGAAGAGGCAAGGATTTAGAGATGCCCATGCCACCTCTGGCACTTGTTCCTCTGCAACACGGAATAAGGTATGTGTTGACCTTGCATAAATCCCTCCGGTTGGATGACTGTATATGCCAGTAGATTTCAGTTCAAGGATTTCAAAACTTCTACAGTGAGCCTAGAACATGGGAAGTTGGTGCTGATACATGGTGTCTCTCTCTCTCTCTCTCTCTCTCTCTCTCTCTCTGAGATAACTGGGTGGGGTGGTCAAGTTAAGGATGACTCCAAACTTAGTTCTGTCTGGATATCTCAGTTCCATTCTGCTCAATGGCATTTCAAAACTGCTACATTGGGCCTAGAACACAGGAAGTCGGTGCTGATACATGGTCTCTCTCTCTCTCTCTCTCTCTCTCTCTCTCTGAGATAACTGGGTGGGGTGGTCAACTTAAGGATGACTCCAAACTTAATTCTCTCTGGATATGTCAATTCAATTCTGCTCAATGGCATGCCAGACAATTTGGTTTTAATTCGTCTATATATTGCTGGGTTGGAAACTTCTGTTGCTCATGCTTCCAATTGTGTCAGGAAGACCCTGCAATGTTTCTGATGTCTTGTCAGATATGGTTGGAGCTGTGAGACCTCTTGCTCATAAGCAGCAGCGTATTGTGGAGCTGAGTGAACTTTCTAAATCTCTGCAAGTTGCTGTAGAGGAGCCAGCCTTACGCCAGGCTTTGGGCAATTTAATTGAGGGTGCATTATTGCGTACACATGTTGGGGGCAAGGTGGAAATTATGTCTACTGGGGCACCGGCTGGGGGTGCTCTTGTTGTCATTGATGATGATGGCCCCGATATGCACTATATGGTAAGGATAACAATCCACTGAACAAGACTTTCAGACTTATTCTGTTCTTAGTATAGGTTTGTTATTTTTAATGCTTGAATGTCAAATTGCAGCACCATTTTCCCGTTTTTATATTAGATGGTATGATTTGAAAAACATGACACAAATAACTGGACTGCTTTTATCATGTTGAATGTTCTTTACTTGGTTATCAAATGTTTTAATGACCAACATGCTCGCAGACCCAGATGCACTCACTCACACCATTTGGGGCAGAGCTCTTCTCAGAAAACATGGTGGAGGACAACATGACATGGAATTTTGTTGCTGGACTGACTGTCGCTCGTGAGATTCTTGAGAGTTATGGTTGTGTTGTGCGGGTAATATCACCTCGAACTAAAGATGCTGCCCTGGGTGCTGGTGGAACTCGGGTAGAACTCTGGCTCCCTTCTTTTGCTGCTTTTTCTGATTTAACTGGCCTTGCCCATGAGGCATAGCAAACAAGTGGCACTTAAAGACCTTTCGAGCATTTGAGTTGAATCATCAACTTTGAAGATACTCACATGTAGAAAAAGTTGGTCATAAAATGCACATAACTTCCTACCTCCCACCTATTCATAGCCCAATTGTTCAGGGCATTGGTGTAGATTCGCTATGTGCTCATTGTCTGCATTTCATGAACTGTAAGTCTGTAAGTACAAAGCTTTACAAGGCATCCAACGTTTATTGGAACTGGAAGGCCCCTCCACTCAATAATATCAGCTTAAACAGGGCTAAATATAGCATTCGAAGTGGTGGGGGCATCTGCTTCTGTATTTTGACCCCGCTAGCAAAGTTACAAGGCGCATTTTAGGGAAACTTGGAATGGTCAAAAGCCGGAATTGCACTCCTCCAAACCCCAATGGATTGGTACCGGCTATGTGGCTGATGCTATTTCCTCTCCTTTTATGGTTTCTTTTTTTTTTTCAATTTTTTCATAGGAGTCATCCTGTTGCCTTTTCATTCAACTTAGCACACTAACTTAACAATGTCAAACCAAAGGAAGGTGATATTAGCAAAATAACATTTAAAGGACTTCCCATCCACAAGAGTGAAGCCCCATTTTGATGGGAAAAAATGCAAAGGGAGTTGAGCAGAGTTCCCCTCCTACCCCCACCCTTTATTCTCCTTATTCACGTAATCTTTATAAACAGATGACATACTTGGGTGAGGGATCATTCTGTCAGCAATGATAACGCAAACCACTTGGCATAATTCAAACTTCAAATTTTACCGGTGGTTAAATCTTCGTTCTTACTCTACCTGAATCGAGAAAAAAAAGCACGGAAAGGACGTGAAGCAGTCCAGGTAAAACAGCATGGTTTTGGACGTGACATATTCCGGATAGAATAGCATTGCGCTTTCTGAAAATGGGCTCAAGAGAACACTTCACAGTTGCGTGAATGGACGGGAACCTTAGCCGTCAAGAAACAGTACGACATATGACCAAAAAGGATGGTCATGGCGCGGCCAAACCCACCAACGTCGACGTCAGTGCGTATTGGCCACCGGCCAGACACCCCACCAAGCCGCGTGCGAAGACTTCTTCGTACTTTATTGTTCAACAATTCCGTCTTTCTCGCCGGTTTCATCCCACATTCCAGGTCAACTTTACCCAACTCACCAGCTTGGAATTGGCAACTGACTAATCCACTATCTCATAATTTGCAGTTTAATACCATTTTTAATAAAAAAAATATATGTTTATTATTTCTAAGAATTTTTTTTTTCTTCCTACTACAAACTTAAGAGGAAAAGTTGTAAACTTGTGAAACTTTTACATATTAACTACTAACCAAAATCTAAATGCACCAATCTAAGAAGCTAACCCTCTAGCTGACATTGCTTTATGTTTTGTTGTTTGGTAATGGCCATGATATCTGCAGTTATGCCGTTTTGGTATTCGGTTTGTAGTGTCCTTTCTACTTTAACCGAACACCAACTTTCTACTGAATTTAACTCAAAAAGCACCGGTTTTGAAAACTACAAACCAGAATCTTGAAAGACATCCTAAATTGATTACCTTAATTTTCCTCTTGTGGACTCCAACTTCAATTATTGAGGGAATGGATCTCTGCAAATGGTCCCTCCAAACCTGAAATTACCCAAATTACCATAGAGACTTATTTACAGATAGCAAATAGTGATGCAATAACATCTTCTTCTTTTTTTTTTTTAATGTTTTTTCATCAATAACAACATTAAATGCTAAGAAACTTCCATGTCTGTAATAAGATTTTCAGTTGAATGAGATTTGCAACAACAACAAAAATAAAAAAAATGAAAACAAAAAAAAAAAAAAGGAAAAAGGCACCCCCAGGATCTGAAACTAGCATTAGATTGATCAACAATATTACAAAACCCACTTTGGCAATTTAATTCACAAAGGGAACGCTAACCAAAGGTTTTTTTTTTTAAGTTATTTTCAACCTAAAATTGTGGGCCAAGTCACAAAAACATTAAAAATAAAAAAGTTTCCTTTTTTGGTTGAAACCCACGGTGCATGATCAGACCCAGTCAACTTAAAAAATTACTCCTATCTCTCCTACCAGAACCCAGTAATGATTACTCAGGTATAATTACTGGGTTTCAATTAAAAAAAATTCTGTTTTAAAAAATATTTAATAATTAAAAATTAAAAATTTTATTTTTTAAGTCTAAAATTTTAATTATAAAGAATATAAAATTTATGTAACCGATGTAACTTTAAAACCAATTTTACTTAACCTTAAGTTCATCAAACTCCAACATTAAATCCAAGATTCAAATAGGTTTTTATTTTTTATTTTTTGTTTTTTGGTCCAAAAATCTACGTCTATAGTGTCTTTCTAAATCCTCCCTTGAATCCAACAGCTACCTTTAAAATACCGGATCAGGAAAAGAAAAAGAAAAAAGAAAAACAGAGAGAGAGAAATAAAAGTCACATAGCGCAAGAGAATTCTTCTTTATTCCTCCTTATTTACGGGGAAATTCGTTGTTTATTCTCCTCAGTCTTTTTCGAGCGTTTGTTTTTTTTTTTTTTTTTTTTTAATTTTTTCCAGTTATTCTTTTTCATCGGAAAGCCCGACTTAAAAGCCGATCACGAGGTTTCTACACCTTCGGACAGTCCGGTTTTTCCGGTTCGGTTCGTGATATTACAGGTTCCTCAACAACCTTTCTCTTTGCCTGATCTCGCTTTTCCTTTTTTTTTTTTTTTTGGTATTATTATTATTATTATTTTTATTTTTATTTTTATGTTTTCATATTTATATTTACTGGTCGTAGTTTGAATTTGGAAAGGCTTCTATTGAGCCGGGAGTTTGAGGCTTGTTTGAGCGGATTGAGGATCATAGTTACAGATTTTGTCCAAGTGCTCGCGTTTAGTTCTTAGCTGTTTTCCAGGTTTGTTGTCTGTTACGATTTGATCCAACTCGATTTGTAAGCTCTTGAGTTATTATTTATTATTATTTGCTCTTTTAAATTTATTTTCTGTTGCACTTATTTTCTGTGAATGTTATATCAGTAGATTTCCTTTCATGAGTTTTAATTGATTTCCTAAGCTAATTTGAAGGTTTGTGTTTTTGGTTGTTTCCTTCTCTAGCTCCTAATCTGAGCAATTGCACCTTTACTTCTTCTTCTTCCTTTTTTTTTTTTTTTTTTCATTATTTATCTTTTTCCCTTATTGATTATAAATTAAATGTTTAGTTAAAAAGTGGCACTGGGTTACTTGGCAATTGAGGTATTGGGCTGAGGATTTAAATTAGTCAAATGGGGTTCCTTGATAATGGAGGCACTCGGTTGAGGATTTAAATTCAAGGTTCTTTGAGAGAGCATAATGGTTCTGCTTTGTCAATGAGTGCACAAGATTGCTTTTTTTTTCTTTCGGTAGAGTTTGCTTGTGGAGGATCCTCTGGAAAGGACACATGCTTGGGTATTGTATTTTGAGAATTATTAGTTTATAGGATTAAGTAGAGAGAGTTAATTCTTTCGTTTGTATGTGACCATAATTTTTTTATTTTTTTAAATTTATTGAGAATTTGATTTTTGTGGATGAGTAAGCTTCTTAAGAGCAATATCTTTTGGGATAGTTGGATGGAAAGATGGAGAATGAGGTCATTAGCTCTATTACCTTGTGATTCTTGTCATTGAGCTTCCTGCTGAGTTTGGTATTATACTAGGGTGTCTTTGCTTTTCAACAAGAAGAAAATTGCCATCTGGTGGTGTGTTTATAATCTTGAATTTATGTTTTTGTCCATCTATTGTGTCATAATTTGGATTTGAAGTTTGACTGTGGCAATGATGGTGTTGTCCCATTTTGATAAGGATCTGGGTTAGTGAGACAAAGTTCTTCTGTTTGATTGATCGCCTGTTTGCTCTGCTGTTCACTTCAGGTCTTGTGTTCCTCTGTTGGGGTCTCTCTCCATGCATGGAGACTAGGCAACTCAGGACCTGTTGAGCTGTGTGTAACTATTTTTCGTGGAACTATCACCTATATTCCTCACAACTATACAGTCAGAAGGTTCTGAATATAATGGGAATATTTACACGCAGGTTCATATCTCCTGGTGACTGCCTGTAGAAAGAAGTCAATCCAACAACCCCCACCCCCCCTCCCGCCCCCTCCAAAGTAATAATAATAATAAAGACACGACTTTCTTGTCAATTTTTTCTCTAGTGTTTTTATGTTTTCATTCTGTTGGAGAAATGGAGGTTAGGAATAGATTGCTGACTACTTTTTCAACTATGATCTGCATATTGTTCATGCAGCATGCCTCCTCGAAAGCCAAATGATGCCATGAGGCTTATTGTGACAACATTTATGGGAGTAGTTTTTGGTTTCATGATAGGTGTATCTTTTCCAACTTTATCACTAAGTAAGGTATGCACAGTTTTGAGCATCTATTCTTTCTCTATATTTATTTAGTTTTGATATTTTTCCCTTTTAAGTTTCTGTCTATAATTATCCTTGCTTAGTCTTTTGTGGAAAAGTAACATTATGTCTACCTATTGCAGCTGAACATTGCATCCAGTTTTCTTCCTACCAGTGATCTCTCATACATTGAGGATAAAAAGCTTGGCCTTTCAACCCAAACAGCTTTGGATTCTTTATCTTTTAAAAATGATCACAACTCCACTTTGAGGCAAAATTTGAATGGTACATCAAAGGTATGGCCTCCTTTTCTTACTCTGCTCATTAGCCTTGTCCATTATTATTAGATCTCTTTTACTGGAAGTTTCATTGCTTCTAGACAGTCTAATTGGCCTTTATAGCAGAAATACCTTTCCAGATCCACATAATTTAGAGAATATTCAACTAGTGGACATGCCAAAGCCATCATTTGCAATGGATTAAGTGATATCTCTAATGTTGACATCATGTTTCATTAGTGGAAGAGAGGCTTTCTACATTTTACACAAAAGATTGCTACTTTTTTTTTTTTGGGTATCTTGTAGATATTCTCATACTTTCATTTGAATAATGTGGTGTGCATATTTATTGTTTTAGGTTGCAATCAGCTAGAGAAAATTTAAGCCTAGTAAATGGTCTGACTAAAGGAAAATAAATAAAGGCAGAAAGGCTACTTCCTTTGTATGCTGCATGCCTACTAAACCTGGTTTTTGTGTCTGAAATTTGTAAATTGTAACTATATGATGTGTGTAATCTAAGTTCTACTGTTCTCATCTTATGTTTCTATTGCAACTCTCTGAAGATTTGGGTCCCTTCAAACCCCCAAGGTGCAGAAATACTGCCACCAGGAATCATTGCGGCTGAGTCAGACTATCATTTGCGAAGATTGTGGGGCAATCCTAATGAGGTTTGTACTGTATTGGCATTAATATAACTTGAGGCTTCAACTTGTTCACTGTTTCTTTCAACCCTTCAATAAATATTTTTTTTTTTTTAGTTTGCAGCTTAGTCTTCAGATTTAAATGGAATAATGGTTTGCTTGTTTGGAGTCACATGCTAATTTATAACTATGACCAACAATTGAATGGAAAATAGTTATGTTGGTTATTTCTTTCTGTAGGACTTGACCCGGACACCAAGATATCTTGTAGCATTCACTGTTGGTTATGGTCAGAGAGCAAATATTGATGCATGCATTAAAAAGGTTTCTCTCTTTCTTTCTCTCTCTCACACACACACACATTCTGTACTTGTGTGACTACATGTTTTTGTGGCTGAGCATGTGATTGAATTTGTCTCTTGCAGTTTTCAGAGAACTTCACAATTGTGCTATTCCACTATGATGGAAAAGTAACTGAATGGGATGAATTTGAATGGTCCAAACGGGCTATTCATGTGAGTGCTAGAAAGCAAACTAAGTGGTAAAGGACTGTCATTAACTTCTTTCTTCCCCCCACCCCCTTAGAGAGGTATGCCTGTGCATGCATATAATAACAGTAGTCAGTAATAACAGTATAACAATTAACAAAAGTTAGCTTAAAGGTATTAGAACGATTTTTCCTTTTGCTATCACAGCTTGAATGTATTCTGAAGATTGCTTATAGACTTGACATTCTTAACTTTTTGAAGGTGGTATGCCAAGCGCTTTCTACATCCCAATATTGTGGCACCATATGACTACATCTTTATCTGGGATGAAGACTTGGGAGTTGAGCACTTCAATGCAGAAGTGTGAGTAATTGATAAAAAATGGCTCTTTAGGAATGCTCTATTTGAGCATTATACTGAAAACTTTGCACTGTATGCACTTTTAGATATATAAACTAGTGAAGAAACATGGCTTGGAGATTTCGCAGCCTGGGTTGGAGCCTAACAAGGGGCTAACATGGCAGATGACAAAGAGAAGAGGTGACCGTGAAGTTCACAAGTAAGAATGATTGGATATCTGCACACATACACGCATGAAGTCAGCTTCTTATGAATTTTTGTGCTCCAACATTAATTTTCTTTTTCTGCTTATTATTATCAGAGATACAGAGGAGAAGCCAGGCTGGTGTACAGATCCACGTCTACCACCTTGTGCAGCGTATGAATAGTTTTGACTGTTCTTCTTGTTGCATTCAGCTTTTCTGTCTATCATTTGATGACGGCAGCAGGATGTGAATTGCTTAATGATATGCTTACCTTCTTATGCATCTGCATGCTTGTGGATGCAGGTTTGTTGAGATCATGGCTCCAGTGTTTTCCCGTGATGCATGGCGGTGTGTGTGGCATATGATTCAGGTACAGAATGTTTGTTGTAATATCTTGTCTCTGGCTTTCTTTGTCTGTTATTGTAAGTTTTGATTGCCTCATTCTGGAATTTGCAGAATGATTTGGTCCATGGATGGGGTCTTGACTTTGCTCTTAGGAAATGTGTAGAGGCAAGAAACTTGTTCCCATCCTGCTCTTTGGTTTACTTTTTTTCTATTTTCCTTACCTTTTTCCCTTTCCATCTTACTGGTGTTTTTCATCAAAGCTTATCTTTTTAGTTTCTGTTGAATGTAGCCTGCACATGAGAAGATAGGAGTAGTAGATTCTCAGTGGATTGTTCATCAAAGTGTTCCATCACTTGGGAACCAGGTAAAGTAAAATCATTGGTTTCCTCACTTTCACCTGCTTTTATTTCCTCCATTGTATTTTACTGTGATAAAGTACTGACTCGTTGTTTACTTCTTTTTAGGGCGAAACCCACAATGGAAAGGCACCATGGCAAGGGGTAAGAAAATCTGTTTGCCTATTGATCTTTCATTTATTAGTCAAAGTGTCTGCTGCACTATCCCCCTATGCCTACCCTCCCCTGCCCCCCCAAACAACAAAAATGGGAAAAAAAAAAAAAAAAGGAAGGAAAATAAAAATTGGGAAAGTATAATGTTTGAGTGTCTCAATACTCCATATGTAAAACAGTCCAAATGCATGATGTGTGACAGATATTTTGTTGTTGGTATCATGCATCTTGGACACGAAGCACTGTTGAGTTACTTGGGGCAATAAAAATGCTGGATGTTCTTCCTCCCTTGTCTGTTCTTTCTCATGCTTCTTACTTAGTGTTAGCTGTATTAATTTTAATTCAGACAAGTTTAATAAAATGTGCCAAATCTCTCTACTGGTGCTAGGTGAGGGAGAGGTGTCGGAAGGAATGGACCATGTTCCAGACCCGGATGGCCAACGCAGAAAATGCCTATTTCAGGGCAATGGGAATCGATACTTCCAATTCTAAGGTTTAGTTGCGGGACGACCACCATATAGAAATGGAGTGTATACTTCACCATCATTATAGGCAAATTAGGATTCCGTCATATAGAATTTTTTTGGTATGATTCGGGTAATTTCTTATTGTAACAGTTATATTTTTAGTGATCAACCAGATTGACGGCTAACATCCTTGTAGAGAATGCACAAAGGAGAAAAATAAATCCCATGTATTTTTTTCTTTCCCGTTTTGTTACGGTACGTTGCTTTCCTTCTAACCGCATCACCAAACCCCCTTCACAAATGGAACAGTTTTATCCGGAAACGAAGATGGGAATTTTGTGCATTGAGACGTCTTTTTGGAATTTTGTCTCTAATCTCCCGCCGGTTCTTTAGCCTTGGATTTGGACTGGGAAAAGTGTTTGACTTTTGCAGAGACTTTTCTATATTTTTCAACATAATAATTGTCGGTTGTAAGTTCGGTCAGGCGTCAGAGGTGTAGGAAAAGGCAAGTCAAAGACGCCGTAGAGGTATCCCCCTAATTCACATTTTGTGATAAATCCTCTAAATCGGAAGTGGGTGGAGGTCGGGTGAGTTGAACACCAGCCACTTCCAGGGGCCATAAGCCCCTTTTTCCAACTGGGTTAGGTCGAGTGGGTCACCTTTGTGATGACATATGGTCAGGCAACCAAGCTCCACAATCATTGGTCTCGCCTGACTCCACGAAATGAAAATGTCAGAAATTTTCTGCCACCACCATTGAAGCTGTAACATGGGAACAACGTTGTCCACATGTTGCAAATGGGACAAATCTTGACTGCCGTAACTTCTGGGTTTTGGGGTTAAAGGCTGTCAGTTTCATCAAAAGCCCCCCCCCCCCCCCCCCCCCCCCCCCCCCCCCCCAAATTGTCCCTTTCCCGTGGGTCAATAATTATTAGCCAGCGCAAGCCATGCTGCATCAAACCAAAGAGAAAAAAAAAGAGAGAAAAGAATCTTATGCATATTGAAAAAGCATGTTAAGCATATTCTTTTATTGTAGACGAAGCACACACACTCTAACTTTGGCTTCGCCATAAACGCATCTTCCTGAAAATTTGTTATAAAGTTTGAGATAAATTGTAAAGCTTCAAAATTTGGAACTCATTTATAATTTCATATATAATAACAATAAATATATGGAAAATTTTTCTCTTCGAGATTTTTCTTTTCTATCGAACTATTATTTTTATTTATATTTTTGTTAGTATTTATTTCTTTTTTTCTTTTTTAGTAAAGTCAGTTTATAAAAACGTTTATGCGTTGCACGAGCACGATATTTTTTATAGTATTTATTTTAAACTAACTACATATATATTAATTTTTTCGACTTATAAATCATTTAAAAACATTTTTTTTTTTTTTATTGCGGAACTTTGAGCCTTTTTTTCCCTTGTTTCCTTTGTTTCATTTTAAAAATACACCTACACAAGCTGAAGAATCGGCACCCAAAAAACGTGCGTTGCATCGCATCCGTTGCAAAGGCACCGTTAAATTTTTCACTGAAAGTATTCTAAATGGAGCTTCGTCAATCTTTATGAGAGGACCCTTACGTTGACTTGACCTTTGTATTATTATTACCATTGTTACTTTATTTATAGTTTTATTTTTTTTTTTCTTTATTTGCGATAACAACCCCCCAAACACACACACACCCATATATATATCAACATAGTGATATTATTTTTTTACAAAAAAAAAAATATTATAAAAATATTAATCATTATATTTATAGATTGAAATTAAAAATAAATTGTTAAAATTTTTATTCAATATCTCTTATAAGAAAAACTTTACCATCTAATTAGTCTAATTAGAACTATGTCACAACCAACCACGACAATTGCTAATCAAAAACCTGATATGTACCCTTCAACTAAATCCTTCAAATTCAATTTTGACAAAAATATCGAAGCATATTTTAGTAAAGAAAAAAATAAAAAATAAAATAAATTTTAAACTAACATAATAATATAAAAAACATAAAATTTAAACTGAATATATATATATATATATATATATATAACATAATAATATTATAATTATAATAATATATTAAATAAATAATTTTAATTTTTAAATTTTTTATAAAATAAAAAAATTATAAAATATTAGTCATTATCTTTTGTAAATTTTTAATTAGTAATTAATTAAAAAGACTTACCATTCAACTACAATTATTATTACTATATCTAGAACCCCCAACACCCAATCGCAGAGCCACATATTGATGAGTGGGGACAGGTGTCTCCACTATATGTGGGGATTTCTTAAATAACTATTGATTTAATAGATTTCTTACTATATGTGTGTGTGCGCGTGTGTTTACTATGCCTTTTGTTTATAAACAATGTGTTCATCTTTCTATTAGATATAAAAAAACAATATGTATTTATAAAATTACAATTTAATTTTATCTAATTATATAAACAGGTGATACTCAAGTCTAATCTTAAAACTTATTTACCAGTTTAACCGGAATAAAGGCAAGTCCAACTTGTTTAGATTCATAAACCACTGATTTAAAGGTCATTTATAAATTTATTAGAAAACTCATTTAAGTGTATTGGTTAGGTCTAATTATCTTTTTTTTTTTTTTTCAAATATAGTTATATATTTACAAGTATATGCACAAATTAAAATTTTTATTTTTTAATTACTTAGTTTTATTAAAATTAACAAACTTTTTGTCATTTTAAATCTACCTATGATAATGTATTTTATAATTTTATTTTATTTTTAATATTATAAGTTAAACAAATTATCTTTTATAAAAGTCTTGCAAGTCAAATTCAATAAAAGGCTACTTTATTAAATTTTGTTTAATTTTAATTTAAATAAATTATGTTTCACTCAATTCTATTTGTTATTTGGCATTGCTAATACCGGATGTAATGTTAATCTAATTTATAAATAATTAACAAATGATTATATCAAAACCATAATATCCACTTATTTGCTGTTGTCTCCACTAAGTGAAATTTTATAGATTCGCCTTTGCCAATGGCATATCTTAATCACTCGCTCTGGTTTGCATTTCCAAGAGAAAGAATACGTTGAAAAAATTCAAACATAGATTTAATGTATAAAAATTAGACAAGATAATCACTAATTTTCGCAAGTGACATTTTAATTTTCAATTGATACTTAGGGCAAAGTAGCTGGTAGAATGAAAAGGACAGCCATGAAAGCGGGGCCCCACCAAATGCCTATTACATTTTTTCCCCCCACCGTTGAAACGGAAAGGACGCCACAAAATCAATGGCGATCAAGAAATTTTAGTAGGTATAATTAATTTTTATATTATATAAAAAATATTTAATATAATATTAAATATAAAATATAATTATATTTATTTAAATTTATTATTTTTACGTTTCATTAGATTTTTTCTAAAGCAAAAGGTCTTTGTACTGTTGCCACCAGGCGCCACCTGTTGGCAACCCAGACAAAGCTCACATGTCACGTGTCATCATTACAATTCTGGAGAAACAGGGAGTTTTCTGACCAATATCAATCATTGTCTAAACACAAACTCTACACGTGTCGCCACATGTAAACAATCACGGTTAAGTCATTGGACCATGGTTAGCAATCCTTGGTGGTGTGAGATGGGGCCTATGTGTCAAGGCCCTTTGGTGTGTGTTTGTGTGTGTGTGTGTTTGGGGGGGGGGGGGAGAAAATTGCTTTTTTTGTTTTTAAATGGCTTCTCTTTTCTCCTCTATTTAACCCCAATTGAGGAAAATTGTATGCTAGATTTACAAAAGAACTGCATTTTCTTTTCTGGGGTTTTAATTAGAGGTAGAAAGGATGGGGCTTTCAAGCTTTCCCACTGCGGCAGAAGGAATGTTACCTGTGCTAGTGCTGAACACAGTTTTGTCATTGGCTCTAATAAAAGACACAGTGAAGGCATTGCTGAAAGTGATTATTGGTGTTGATTATTGGGCTGTATCAGATTATGATCTAGACCCAGATGAATTCCCACAAGAGAATCCTAGGGAAAGAAGAATGACAGTAACCCAAGTCAAGTCTTTGTGCCACGGTAGTTGTAGTAATGGTAGTGGAAATTGTTGGGTTGCTTCTCTTGATGAATGTTGTGTGTGTCTATGTGGGTTTGAAGCCGGTGAGCAGGTGAGTGAGCTTTCTTGCAAGCATTTCTTCCACAAAGGTTGTTTAGACAAGTGGTTTGATAACAAACATAGTACATGCCCTCTTTGTCGATCTATTCTATAGATTGGTAAGTTTTGTCGGCCTATGTAGGCCTTTGAGGTTTTTGAAATGAGGGCATTTTCTTTTTTTTCACTTCCATGTTTAATTTTTTCAAGTTATTTTTTCTTTCCTTTTGCACTTTTTTTTTTCCTAGCCTTCTTTGTTGATTTTGAAACAAAATTAAGTGGCCAATTGGCCATTTGACAGTCTTGTTTTAGTTCATCGGTTTATGTTCTTCACTTTGTGTATTGACTTGCCTCTTTTTTTGGGCCCTCTCTGTGTTCAATGAGAAGAGACGACAAATAACAGGTTTCCACTGGCACCAACAGGCTTATATCCTCTTGTTATGTTTAGATTATGCTTCCAGCCAATAATTTTTTTTTTTTCTTTCTAAAGAACTAGCGACCGAATCTTAAGCTTAAGAACTAAAATTTTTTTCGACCCTCTGGAGAGCATATGTTAATAAACTATGGCCAAATGCCTCATGTACTTAATTTTCAGAATTTTTCTCCAGTGTCTTCATCCAAAATGAGAGTGGGAAAAATTCCCTGCATTCAAGCAAAGCCAGAGCTAAAATATGTTAATGATAGTGATTTGTTACTTAATCAAAGAAAAGGTTTATTAAACTATAAATTATATAATATAAATAATTTTTTTTTTTTGTATAAATTTCAGATCATTTATCAGATTAAGAATTCTGACCTTTTTTTTTATAAATGAGTAGAAATGGCGAACTGAACTAAACCGGACCGATAGGTTGGAACGGGTCGTTTCAGGCATCATAATTCTTCTAAATTATAGAAATTGTTGCCGCATTGCAGATTACATTTGACCAAAGATCAATGCTCATGCAAGAAGTGGGCGGGCTAACAAGCAATGGGGGTTACCCAGAACACAAAGGCTACAATTAACAAAAGTAATTTTATTGCATATGGGATGTTCCAAGCAATACACAATTCAATGTGTAAATGCATTATTTTTGAGCGCAGAGGTTGCTCAGGACTAGAACAATCTCTGTATAATATCATAATTTATAGATGTTTAACACGCCTCTCAGATCGGTCAGCCTTTGAAGGACATCAAGTTTTTGCATTGAAACCTCTCATGCTCCAGCTTAATGAATTCTTCAGCTGTTGCATCAATGCTTTCTTTGCAGACCCTCTGATCACCAACCTTGACACATACCAGTGCAGCAGCATCATGCCTCTTTGGAGGATCATTAGCGAAGTGGTGGGCATTGCTGAATGTTGAGCCCTGATGGTCATTCATGGCCTCCCAACTGTCATGGTGCTTTGGATGGCGATGATGATGACGACGATGACAATGATGGCAATGATGGCGATGATGATGATGCATGGCGTGATGCGGAGAGCTCATGAACGACATTTTTTGATTTGGTTTTCAAGTGGTTGGAGATTGCCCCTGAAACTGATATTTATAGTATCTTGAGTTTGTCATTAACTGCAATATGTATGGTCCAGTCCAATTATACCGTTGTGTTCTATTCCCATGTGATAAGCTTGAATCTGATACCTCTTAACTTTTGACACATATCAAACATGAATTTTAGGCAACTTTGGTGTGCCAGAGAATCTCTAAACGCCAATATTTTTAGACCAAGATAAGAATATTTGGCAGCTGGACTATCTAGAGAAACTGCTTATATCCGTCTTTAACGAATAACCAATAGCTGCATGTGATCGTGCCCGTGTTCCCTGAAAACATAATGCAGAAGAATATAGTTGAATGGACGTAAGTCAGGGACCTGTCATTTTGGGAACTTTTTATGGGATTTACAAAATTTGATATTCGGATCATTTGGCTTGTCTGGTAGTGCAAGCAAGTTAGGCACAGAGCAAAACTTTTAGCTAATCTAGAACATTACGCCCATACCTCGGGGTCGGAAACCTCGTGCACTGGGATGCTGTAATCCAATCCTGGGTGCACAATTCCGTGCTTTTCTGGTCTCCTTCGTAGCTCCCTTTTTGGATGTACGGCTTTCATTTTGATTGCAGCTTCCTGGCTTATGCCTCCAGGACCACATTCTGAAGTGACTCATTCGAGGCATGTGTTCTGTCTTGTCCAGGTATAGCCTTTTCACGATAAATTTGGTTCTTAACGTAGGTGTCATTGGACCGACGGCATTTTTGAATCCCAACTACTTGAAGTTGCAAAGCAATAATGGCAATCCTTCCCATCAAATCCATCCAACTTGTTTATTGATTAAAATTAACGGACACCCTGATTTGCAAACCGTATCCATTCCCCAAGCTTTTGATTATTTATTTCTAAATCTAGGCCAATCATGCTGTAATATTAATAATAATATGCTAGAAAAAAGCAATGTAACAAAGATAAGACTGCTTGGATCTACGGTTCACCTAAAAAGAATCAAATAAGAAACGAAAATATTCATAGAAAAATTTATTTAACACCAATTAGAAACAAATTGAAAAAAACGAAACTTGCAATTAGGGGGATTCACTAAACAAGATAGGCGACAAAATCTAAATGATTTGACTAGAAAAGAGAGACAAGACGATTTAGATTGAGTTAAGAATCTCTGAAATGATTTAAGTCTCATTTCAACCTTAATTTCTAATAGAACAGAATAATGCAAAAAAAAATTTATTTAGTCGAGTCCACTTGAACTTGGAAAATGTATAATTAAGGCTTTCTTAATCTTCTTGTTTATGTTCTAAGTTCAATGATAAATACCTGAGTAGCGCAGGCAAGTAATCAAACGAGAAGCTTGTGGAGAGGAATGACTTGGCACCCGTTGCCGGCTTCATTGCCAGAGTGGCTATGAAATATCTTCCAAGCGAAACATGATTTTAAAATCCCATTATTAAGACAGTTGACAATACGATATGGAGCAAACAGAACCAAGAGACTCAGAGATTTGTAGTCTGATAAAGATTTTCAAGTAAATGACAGCCAGACAATCAAATCTAGACGGACATCAGTACTTTTGTTAAGAAAACATTGCAAAACAACATATGAGAAGGCTTCATACTAGTCTGCATTTTCAGGACTAACCTGGATGTTTTAACATAAGATATCTAAAGTTAAAGTCAAACTGCAGAACGAACAGGCACCCCAAAAGAGCTGTCAACCTAACAACTTTGAACAAAAGAAAGATAGGTAGGTAAGATCTGCGAAGATAATCAGGCACTTCCATGAATCGTGTAGAAATAATTTCTGCCTCAGAACAAAAATTCCCAGTGATGGGAAATCACTCAACCTCAGAATGACTATGAGTATCAGCAGAAACATGTTATAACTAACCCCGATGCTAAAAAGGTACACAACCTCACAGAAATGTCTTGGCTGCTCCCATCACGGCAAGTCCCGGCCCAGTCAAATGGATATGCTCCATATTGATTACAAACCAAAGAAAGGTATATACACAATCTGGTAACCAGAATCAAAGAATTTTCCCTGTTCTCCAAACATTTCTCAAATTTTTAGGTGGAAACATAGCAGACCAGTATCAATGCCAAAGCACATATAGATTTTCAGTCAGACCCATCACGTAAAAGAGCCACTGAAACTGCTGTTCTACCTAGCCTTGATTGAAACGGGCAATAAAATTACACAGAAAATGTCACCCACTTTCTCTCAAGCAATTTTCAGGCAATAGAAACTTATACTTATCAGAATTCTCTAAAAGATATGATGGAAGATGAACTGCCGAGTAAGAATGAGGAATTGGTCCCATTTTTCCAATGATTTCTTTAAATGTGTGCTCCTCTGGAAGCATATCAAACAAATCAGCACCCTTGCAGATTATTCTCTGGATCCTTTCAGGATTCAAATACCGTTTGAACCTCACCCTATCATGATGGCTGTAGGCCTTCATCTTAAATATAAATTCACTAATGCGGCGGAAGCAAAAACTGCAATGCCACCCTGAATCTGCCAAAATGTCATCTCCTTGGCGATAATGTGCATAGCGTGTCTTCCCTGTCTGATACCTCTGGATTGAAGCTCTCCAGCTGTTGTTGTCCACAAGAAACTCAAATGAATAGAGATAATTCTTCAGCCTAAGATGGAGGACTGGAGGGATGTCCTCACACCACCTCAACAAATTGATAGTATGTCTGCTTGGTATCTCATCAACATCTGACATTATCAACAAGTCGTCATCCAATATCCCTGCTACTCTGATGAGCTGGTCCAATGCAAGTCGTTGATATGCCTCCTCAACAAATGGGTTCTCTCCTTTCTTAAACCTCCCTCCAATGGTTCCATAAGTCAATCTTGGCTCAACAAATTTGAACTGATCTCGATAACTGGCAAAATGGAGAGGCTTTGGGGTCCCAGTAAATGTGGAATTAGACTCTAGGAGAATGAACTGTGTTATGTAAGGATACAATTCTTTCCATCGAATGGTAAGAAGGTCCACCTCATTACTGAATAACACTGCATCATAGACACGCCTAGGGAACTCTCGAATTGTCCAACCATGGAGCTTGCACAGGTTTTCCATTGAAACATTCTCATGGTAGTAGTGTGGGATTTCATTGAAGCGCTTAGGTGGTGATTCCCATAGTGGCCGCAGAAAATATGAGATCTTCTGACCGTGCATATAGATGCCATAGACACATGACGGCACGAGTATAAAAAGAAATAAATAGGTCTTTAAGTCCACTCCACGAAGGATACAACGGATTCTAGACATGCTCAAAAGCTTACCTGAATCCTGCACATTAAGGGAAACCAGATTTGTAAGTCAAAATAATGGGACATAAAGATCAAGCTCAACAGATTTATCATGCATAATTTACTAAACATGATGTTTTATTTACAGTGTTTAGGTGAACAGCATTACTCTCTTTAATTCCTCGCATTGATTGCAGATGGAGAAAAGGGTCGTCCCTTTTAAAGATATTTCCAACAATTTTTCCGTTCACCTTTTTAAGTTGCCCCAAAACCCAGAAAGTACTATCAAAATGGGAAAGAGAAAAAAAATGAAGCTATCTTTCTAACCTGAGATTCCAACAGAAGAATAAAGATCTCAAATCAAAATCCCCATGATTTTTAGACTCCCCAACAAGCAATTCGCAAACGGCAAGAAAAATTGTGCAAATTGTAAAAGGAACTCAATTTAAAAGTTAAATCTGGGAGATTCAAATGGCCATAGTACCAAACCTTCTTAAAACCAAAGTGCTAAAATAATCACACCCATTAACTTGCACTACAGACAAGTTCATGAAGATTTTTTTTTCTTTTCTAATCGCCATGCCAGAAAGATATCAAAGATCCAAACTTTACATATGTTTTCCAACTCTACTCAAACATTCACACCCTCAAAACACACTTAGATTACTTAATTAGACAGATCAAATGCATTCCACCCATTCAAACCAAATAAACAGACCCCAAAACAGAAGAAAAAAGAAAATTAAGAGTAAAATAGGTACCTGGCCACAAACATCTCCACACATATCATCAGTCTTCTTGGAGCAGTAATGGCCCCCATTTTCACCCATCATCCAACACATTTTTTTGCCCCCAAAAAGAACCCAAATTTCTACCAATCTCAAAAACCCCCACTTCAAATTCCTCCAAAAAAGGGAGAAAAAGCAAGAAAAATATCAACTGTCACAATGACCAAAATGTCCACTCCACTTCCTTAAAAAAACCTCCTCAAGAAAATTGATGGCAAAATAGGAAACAACCGATATCCTCCAAATTCAAGCCCCTCGATCTCCAGTGATTCCGAGCCTCTGGTAGAACCAATAAAACTAGCCTCTTTCTCTCTATTATGGAAAAAAATACTACTTTTTTTTTTTTTTTTTTTGCAAAGACGGCCTCCAAATCTCCAAAAAAAAAAAAAAAAAAAACTAAATAAACCAAGAACAAGAAAAAAACAATTACTAATCAACCAATTAAATAAATAAATATATATATATATATATATATATATGGGAAATTGAGAGGTCAAAAAATCAGACGGGGGGTCGTGGCCTCTCTGTCAAATGGGTGGCAGTTTGTACAGCAAAAACGCTAAACCGTTTGGTTTTGCTTAACAATGACGAAGGTACAAGGTTTCGATTGTCCTTATATAATCTCACAACCGTTCAAACATTTATCCCCATTTGACCAAAATGCCCACCTTCAGTGACCAATGACTGTCGACAATTTGGGTATTTCACACACGTTTCCGGGTTTGGGTTGTGTCCGGTCGTCCCCCCCCCCCCTACCCCCACACGCCTTGGACCTATACGCGTTTGCTTAACGGGCTCAATACAACCTTATAAATATTTTTCGCTTTGACGAATTTTATCATTACTAATTCCACCTGGAAATTTTTTATTAATATAGGCTCATAAGTCAAAACGCGCATTTGAGAATAATTTTTAAAAAATAATTTATTTTTTACAATTATAATATAATAAACACTAAAATTATTAAAATATTTAATATCTTTCATAATATTATTTTTACTTTTTAAAAAAAAAAATTATAATGTTTAGTATTATATAACATTAAAAAATTAATGGAGTCATATAATTACTTTTTTTTTATACGAATTCTCTCTTTTTTTTTTATAATATTAACAAATTTACGAGATTTAAAGAATTTGAATCTATATAATTAAGTCTTTTTATTTTTTTATTCCACTCCGTGGTTTAACAGCGTAACATGAATATATTCTACGTTTCATCAAAACGATTGCAAGGGAAAAAAAAGAAAAAACAAAAACATAAATTAGGCAGCACATTGGCTTCTCTTGGGACATGTGACATGTTACGATGTCAAGACAAAAATAGACTGTACAGGGACATGTCCAGGACAGTGACCTCAGAAGTTACAACTCCCAGACTATAATATGCAAAATTACATTAAAAAAAAAAACTAAGTTGAGTGTATGCTCCCACATTGCCGAGTCCATCCACACGGAAATTACATTATTTTGGTAATAGATTTTCAGGCTCATGAACCAAAATCGAGTTCAACGCACTTTATACCATAGCTCCTCCGGAATTTGGACTTGGCTAAGATGAATTGGCAAACATTATAATAAAAATATTACAATAATAATAATAAAACATTTCAATATACAAGATTTTCGCATTCTGATTATGCAGAGCATTTTCTGAGGAATTTAAAACAGGGATTATTGGAAATTTTCCTTCGGTAAGTAGTTGGAATTATTCCTGGTTATAATTGAACAAGTCAGGTATCAAGTAATAGTGCATTAACCCTCTCACACGTCAATGATTGAAACCAGGGATGGAAATAAGAAGTCAAGATGGTGACCCAACGATTTGTGATATTTTGGTCGCTGGGGGGGTTACATTGTTTATTTCGGTGTCACCTTTTCCAAAGAATAGGTCAAAATAATTGCTAAGGTCCAATTAAAGTTAATTTCATTGTCCAACAGGGCTCGTTGGCTTGGCAAAAATGACCCTAGAGCTATAGCCTGGTTGGTCATCCTGCCCCAGCCATGGCTGAAGCGCACACCTTGCAGTTCTGATCTATTCACGCTTGTTAAGTTATTTTCCGTAACTTCAGAGGCATTTGTCAGAAGACAAAATGGAATATATTTTTACCGTCGCCTACAAGAGACTTCGTATAGTGTTCAAAAGAAATAAAAATAAAAATATATAAACGTGATAAATTAAATACATTTTAGATATAAATTATATATAATTATTATATTTTAATTTTTTAATTCATAATTACAATGAAAGTAAAAATATAATAATATCTCATGTTTGAAATCGTCCAAACTCACCGTGTTATTAACGAAATAAAATGTGGGAGGACAATGGACGCGTTCAGGAGTCAACGGCGATTGTGGAATTGACCTTCGTGTTTGGGTCGGCAATCTATGAGACTGAGGTCATTCCCCTAGTTGAAGTAATCTCCCTTATACCACCGTTCCTCGTCTTGTACCATAAAAATCATTAATTTGAATTTTATTGGGGTGTTTGACATGGTTAAATATATCGATATACAATTTTTGAAGTAATTAATAATTTTTATTAAATATCATAAAATTTAATTATTTGTAAATTTAGTGTAACAATTCAATTCACACTACAATATGACTAAGTTTTTTTTTTTTTTTTTTTTTTTTTAGGATGAAATTGTAGAGCACTGCCTTGGTATCTCATCTTAAGAGCCGAAAAACCAGTAAGCAGTATTACCAAGAAAATTACTTTGTTGGCTACCTACTAATTATCATAATGTAAAGTCAAATCGAAACACGAAAACCGTCATTAAAGGTCTTAAAATTTCCTAGTACTCTCCATGGGAAAGCAGTCGTTGTCGTCTTGCCGCTTGATTAAGAGGGAGTCGGACACGTCTATTAACCCTCGTTTCATTCATCTCAAAGAAGAGAATAAAAGAAACGACCCATGGGTTTATTCTTTTACCAAAATGGAACAAAAGTTCACCCACTTTGGTAGGTTAGGTAAACCTGGAAGCAACTTGCTTAATTGGCAGGGTGTGGTAGGAGCAAACATGGGTCTTACTCGATAATGACAACAAGGGTTAAATAAAAGTAAGGTCAATTACCGAAAAGAATTAAGTACATTTTATAATTTTAGCATGCCCTTAATTTAGATAAATGAATTCCTTCGTGTGTCGATACTTGTGTGGATATGACACGTGAAACATTTAAATGTATATTTTAAAAATTATACACTATAAAAAATAAGAAATAAAAGATTAAGAAGAGAAACGATTTACTTTTGGTAAAAATAAAAGTTAAAATCCATCCATGCTTGGAGCCTTTTGAATACTTAAATCTTTTATTTCCATTTCAAATGTCTCATCCTCTACCAGTCTTGTAAAGCAACATAACAAAAATGACTGAACAGCTGTCGTTTGATCCCTTTAACCATTCAAGGTCCCATGGCTCCCTTTAGAAACCAAACGCAAATGCAACACTTTCTCCTTATCCCATATCCTGTAAAATTTCTTTCTTCAGTTTTTCAGGAGACACCAATGATTAAAAAAATTGAAATTTTATTTTAAAAATTTCAAATTCTAATCTTGAGAGGGACTATGAGGTTTATAAAAATGAATAAAGCTATCTTCATTATACAACTCATAACCTAAGCCTTTTAATTCACCCAGAAAAAAAAAAAAAAAAAGAATCTCTCTTTGTTTTCCATTATCTAGTCTTCCAAATCTCAAATACTTTTCTTAGGATCTGAATTTAAGAATTGGACCAGCCTAATACAATTAGTGTGCGTTGGGCCATGCTAGTTAAACATGACATTCGAGGAAAAGCGCACACCGGTGGGCTCGTGCCAAGCCAAGCCCAGCCCATAACGTACTACAAGCGACATGCTGATGGGGCTGATCCACGGCTGCAATTAGGATCCCAGTTTGTTCAAACTAATTGGTTTAGGTTTCTTTACACGTGACGTACTTCCAATGGTTGCTATCCGACATTCCCAGACAACCTAAATTAAATAGTCACAACGACAAAGATCGCACGTGCGCAATCCAACACTTCTCGGCTGGGTTGGATAATTGGACTTGTCAACGTTCTATTACCAACCGGCCACCTGACTCCTTATTGGGCTTATCTAATGCAGACAAGTCTAAAAACTAGAAGAATTGCAACTTCCCAGCAGCCTGCCCTTACCGTGAGCAGTGGTCTCATGAGAGAATATGAATAGTTGTTAAATAACCCATGCAAAAGAAAAAGAAAAAAAAAAAAAGGAAAAACCCTCTCATATGACAGAAAGAATACCCATATCAAAATTCAACACAGGGCGTGCTTTTTCTTTCTCCACCTCTCCTCTTTTAAAAAGAAGTTGACTCAAATTTGCTATTTGGTATCGATTGCTTGGCGGATGGCATCGCCATGATTATCTTCGGATAGTTTCGCCATGATTGTCTTTCTCTTTTTTGCGTGTAGGAATATATGTCAATATATATATATATATATATATATATATTTTTTTTTTTTTTTTTTTTTTTTCTTTTTGATCCAACAAATATCGAAACTTTACTGAAGGGAAAGTCACAGAGGACAAAACTCCTGAAAATCAAACTGGAATATGATTCTTTTTGGGGACAGTATAATTAATTACAGCTGGGTAGATGATACGCAACCTTTCAGCGTATTCAGTGGCATTCAAGCATCGTTGTCCAAGAGTTTGTGTTTGTCAAGAAACCAACGTAAGAACGCGAGAGCAGCATTGTTGGAACTCGTTTACAAGAATTTCGATGTTATGTTAAGAAAATATTTAACTCAAAAATTTATCTAGAAATGATTTCCATATTAAATCTAACAGCTTTTGACATACCATGTCGAAATTAATTATTACTTTCATCATTACAATGACCAAATGGATCTGTGTAGAATTCAAGCAACATCTAGACAAGTCCATGACGATTTGGAAACTGCTTCCTTTCTCGATTAAACAACACAATGGACCAGGCGGCTTACCCACTTAATGATTAAAATCTTCCAATCCCACAAAAGCAATGTAATGACACATATACATTAGCTCATCATCGAGGTAGAGTTTAACTTGAAAGACCCCACGATAAAAGGGTAAAAAAAAAATGCCAAAAAAATAAAAAAGCATTGCTTTTTAGCTTAGCCTATGTTTATCCCTATCGCCTCCTATACTTTGCTAAAGTTTGATGTGAATCTAATCAATAATAATAATGACGTAAACAATGGCTGCCGAAAAATATTTGGACCCTCCCCACCACACCAAGTGGGTAAAACTTCAGACTGGTAACTTTAACATTCTTGGATTTGCATTTTCCAAGAAGGTGTGAGATTTAAGAAAAATGAGATTGAATACTCACATTTTTTAGTCTAGGTAAACATGGTTTAAACACTCACATTAACAACTTAAATAATAATAATAATAATAATAATAATAATAATAATAATAAAGTGAAACGAGGTAAGAGTTTTAAAATTTTTTTTAAGAATAAAAAATAATTTTTTATATAAAAAAAACACTTCTACTTTAATTATTTTCAGTAACAAATTTTTCAATAAATTTAACTCAAATTTGATTTAAGTCATTTTAACTATTAAAATACATCGATACATTAGTATACAAAATCTAATAATTTAATTTATATTTTTATTTTAAATTTATATTACAATTTTAAACGTTATAATGATTAAAATTTTAACTATTAATTATATAATTAAAAAATTTTACATTAAAATTAATAAATAAATAATATATAGATAAAAAAATTATAAATATAATATTTTAAAATTATAAATTAAAATATATTAAATTTATAAATTAATAACTTAAATTAATATTAATTAAAATTTATAAAAATTTATTTATTAAAAAATTTTATTAAATTAAATTTAGAAAATTTGAAATTAAATAAATTATTAATAAAAAATAAAGAGAAAATATTTCGTGTCAAATAGAACATCTACAGAAAAGTGGGGGTCCGTTTTGAACATTTTCCTTCATGTTTTTTTTCTTCCATATGCGGGGCTTCTTTTTGGTTATCATTACAGTCAATATGAGGAAGCTAAAGCTGCAATGCAAATCTGTCGTGTCACACTCATCGTCACGATTCATGCGCTGCACGCGAATCTTTGACAAACAAAAATCTAGTAATATCTATGCACATTTTCTTTTTAAAAATAATTATTATTTACTATTATAATTAATTATTACAAATTTGTAATCATTCAATTTATAATAATAAAATTAAAAATCATGACCCTAACATAATAAGGTCACAACTCCTTTTATTTTACATTAAGAAAAATAGAAAAAATATAATTTTTATTTAATGCATAATTATAATTAATAATAATAATAATAAGATAATATTAGATGTTGGATACTTGTCAAGAAAAACTCGCATGCTGGTAGTAAATGCCTTTTTATCTGTCCACAGTCTAATCATTGCTCAACTTCGATTGTGATTTTCGAGCTTTTTTAGTCTTTGACTAATTGTCACTGGAATCTCTCTGCTGCTTTAACTTCCAGCCACAAATTTTCAGACAATTGACGGACAGAATAAATGGTAATTTGTTCGTTTAACCAAGCAAATTACTGTTTTAGGTCAATCCATCATCATTTCGTGCTTTTAACAACAGAGCAATATGCATCGACAGCAATGCAAAGCCTTTTAATTACATTCTTCCAGGCGTAAACAGTAAAAAGAGTACCAGGCTGGCTAGCATTTCTTGTTAATTAACCTGGACATTGCAACGCACGCTTTCAGTAGAGAATCCACGGAACTTGATTGGATTGTGGGGGAAGGGTGGGGATGGACACTGTGTATGGTTATTCCTGATTTTGTGTTTGTGACCTTGTATTCTTGTGACAACCATAGAGATTGGTTTTGCTTTAAAGTCACATAAGATAATCATTAATGTAAATCATGAATTGCAAACTGTATACAGCAATATAACCAACCAAAAAATTTTTTAAAAAAAAGGGAAAAAATGCTTATGCTAATTCATGTCAATAAAAAATTATTATTATTATTTTTAAATGCCGGGTGATATTTTAAATTTACATAGGGGTATTGTATTAAGAATATCTCTGAATCCAGTTAAAAACTTTGATTATTTACATATGAAAGAAGGATGAGCTCAGATCCACTTCATCAACTAAGTTAATTCTTGGGATTAATTGCATAAAATATTCAATCCTTGCTAAAAGTGCATCTTTCAAGCATTCGACGTCAAAGGCCCTGGTGGGCTCTGGCAACTTTTATGTGACTACACCCGCCAGGCCAGGAATCACAAAGACCCCACCTTCTTGTCCGAATAAATGACAGGGACGGTATCGGTATCACATTGGAAAAGCAGAAAGTGACTCCTCCTGTTGAATCATCCGTGCCCACTGCAGCTTGTGGAGGGATGGACTGATGCCTGATGGTGAGGTATCTGTAGAATGTGGACAGCACAATTCAATATAAACTTTTGGAACACAAACAAAACATCCAGCAAGGCATGGCCATGCCATATCAAATCTGGTTCCATCCTTGTGGGCGTGCACACGTGTGCATGTATGTGCATTTTTGCGATAGGTACAAAATTTCAGCGGCGGATTTTGCTGTAGGAGTGAGGAGGCAAATAAAAAAAAAATCTATAATTTAGTCAATTTTTGTGTTATTGCCCCCGTTAAAATTTATATTCTGCCCCCCCCCCTCCTCTGTCTTTTTTTTTTTTTTTGGGCCTCCACACAATGATTATTTTGCCTTTTGTCCTTGGGCTGAACAGAATTCATGGGCTTGATTCACAAACCAATTTACATGCACGTGAACTTTGTCTCCACTGACAAAAAGTTTTGGATCCGTCCCTGACTGATATAACCCAAGTTGTGATACTGTCCGTTTGATTGTATAATCCAACAACCGTTTTCCTTTATGTTAGCAACATTTCCCTGCTCCATGCTTCTTATTAACGGCTTTGATGGGGTTAATGTGTCGGCCTGAACCGTGGCCCCATCCCACTGCATATCGATGTGTCCTTTCAAGCCCTGTGATTCCCTCAATATTATTTGAGACATTTTGGTGGGAAAAGACTCACGAATTCGAATAATAGATGTCAAATAGACACAAATTCATATATCTCATAATTATGTATTTTTTATCATTCAATTTATGATTGTAATTAATAATAAAAATTACAAATATGTAACTAGTAATCATAACAGAGCAATATAAACTTGGGTATGTCCAACGTTCAAAACCTCAGTCTAGCCAGGCAATACTCAGGGGAAGTAGCTTCCCAAGCCGATGCTTTTGAAAAGAGGTTTATTCTCTTTTGACGTGTAACACACAAAGACACACACACACACACAGCTCATACATATGAAGGCATGACATCCTTCGATTTGATCTCAACCGATATTTTCTCCACTTATTGCAGCTCATACCGGGATATCAAACCAAATGGTTTTCCATCATTGCGGCTTGGCCCCACAGGATTGTATTTGAATGCTGTCTCCTAATTATAAGCATTGTTTTCTCTGATGATTTCATGCTTGCCAATGAACAGAGAAAATAAAGCACATCGTTAAAGCATTCTCTGTTTTTGTTTTGTTTTTTTTTTTTTTTTAAATCACTGAAATTATATATTTTTGTGGAAATTTTGATCTAAGAGGATGATCCTTGGGTATATACTGGCAGCACATGGAATACTCGAAAAGGAAGCAAACTTCCAAACGGAAGAGTCAAGCACAGAGGGAACCTACTGGACCATGACCCTTTTGGTCACCATGTACCAATTCCAAGATTCTCACTTAGGTCCTATAGACGTGCTTGTCAACGACCTAACATGCAGTTTGCCCTCAGCGGAAGGCAAGGAAGAAAGAAAAATGGGAAAAGCTCTTGTATAAATATATTTTTTTAAAAAAATTAAAATTTTGATTACTTTCTTATAGGTAACAATGAATACAACTTACTATAAGGTGATATTTCTTAAGCCCCATTCACTTGGACTAAAAGAGTGAATAAGTTAGACTTCTTTCGGTTTAAAATAAAAAAAATAAAATTTTATAATTAATCTATATTCAAATATGATAATTATAAAATTTAAATTTATCATCATTTGATCATGAAAAATTTAATATTATTTTAAAAAAATATTTTATTTAAATATTTTAAATTATTATATAAAATTTTAAATATAAATTATAATAATATTTAAAATTTTTTATAATTATAAAAAAAATTATTTTATTAAAATATAAAATATAATTTATATTTTAAATCTCACTTAATAATTTAAAATTTTAAAATATAATAATTTTATAACGTAACATTATAAAATAATCTTATATTTAAATTAAATTATTTTTATATTTAATTATAAAGTCTTTTTTATTATTATTTACACTTTATTATAAATTTTATAAAATTAATTTTTTTTTATATTTTTAATTTAAAAATTTTTATTTTAAAAAAATATTAAAATATAACATACCATCTTAAACTTTATCTAAGAGTTTAAAATTTTAGATGAAATCACTCTTTCCGTAAAATAGAAATGCATGCTCTCAAACTGTGGAACTATATGTGTATTTGGTCAAAAGCAAGTCATCAGCGCCACGACTATATAAAATTTTTTGATGAAGGTACGATTTGAACTTTTAATCTCCCACTCCATCTTTTTCCCTTTCAGGCACATTAGTCTCCCACTCTACTAATGACTTTTACTTCCCTCCTGATGGTGACCCACTCGGATTAATCCGAGGGATCGGCCAGCTGAAGACTCGGTGGAGCCAAGAGCCGGAGTCTCTCGGCTACGTATGCAAATTGCAAAAGAGACCCAACCGGGATGAGTGGGAGGCAAAGGGGGCCCACCAAGAAAGAAATACGTGGGGCCCAAGATGGTCCCACAAGAGAAGCCACTGTCGGTTGGCAACCCGGTCGGGTGGCACAAACATGGACCACTACAGCATTTGTGGATGGATCGCTCTCTTTCCAACGTTGCGGTTGACATCAAATTTATGCCCACTGGCACCCAAAACCACTCATTGCTCATTTCCGAAACTTATCCTTTACTTCCTACAAAAATATCAAGATTGCCAATTTTGCAATTGGCAGAGGCTATGGGGACAACTAGGCAGCGGTGATCGGTTCGAGCCAGCCTAGACAAAGCTTTGGTCTTTGGTCTCTGGCGGGGACATTGATTCAGCCAACACATGAGTGCCAGAGGAAAACGAGGACGTGCAATTAAAAGGGTTCTATCTCAATTCTAGTGTAGTCGTTTACAGGATTATGAGTTTTGAGTTCAAATTTCAGTCAAAAAAAAAAAGAGAAAACCAAGGATCTGGCTCTTTATTTCTTCTTTTCTTTAATATTTCCTTAATGTTTGTTAGGCTGCAATTTCATATTCTCAATTCCACTGCATTTTGACCCAAAGAAGTATGAAATCATCATTTCATACACTCCGTCTAACATGGGAAAAAAAATTGTTGTTTAATGGAAATGGGTTTACAGGTTTTCCTTTTTCTTGTTTAATCTGTCTGCCACTATAATCAGGTGGAAATTATAAAGGAGTGATTTCTACTTATTAAATTCAACTTTGATTTTCCAGGATTTCCCTACAATTAACATCTTCATACTCTTTTCGTACTTGGTAATTTGTACTTACTGTCTCCATAAAGCATATACATACTTTTCTCACGAGAAATGATGCTTCAATTTCAAGCAGATGTTGTAGGGACGAGTTAGTCCTGAACAGTATTGAAATTGTAACTTAACATTGGCCTGCCAGCCTTCCAATGTACAACAACAACAACAATAATAATAAATAAAGCATATACTTTTGTTTGTACAATTTACTAGAATTGCCTTTTAACATGTTACAATGAAAAGCTGTTCACGTCAAACCGAAAAAAAAACAAAAACAAAACACACACAAACACACACAATAGCGGCAAGCAGCTATTATTGAATTTTAAAGCCATAAAAAAAAAAAATCTCATTTACTTTCTTATTTTTCGTTCCAGAGATGTTAGTGGGTGGACCACATAAGATAAGTCTTTTTGAAAAGGATAACGATTAAATGTGCTTTAGTGTTCAGATCTTGATATTATGCTGCCTTCATTGATGATTAGAAAATTGAAGAACAAGCCACTAGCAAGAAGTGAAAAAGTAGATGCATGAGCCCCAAAAAATGGGTTCTCATTTGCATCATTTAGATTATGTAAACACAACGATTTGGTTAACTGGGAATCCATCTTGGTTCAGAATTGTTTTGGGGTTTGAATAGCTTGGCCAGAGGAATTAATGGATCCCACACCAAGCTTATTGTATTAAACTTAATTCGTCCTTATTATTGTCCACTGTTCATTTGGATGGATGGAGGATTAGATTAGAGGGTTGTAAACATCCCCAATTATAGTTAATTCTATTAAAATATATATATATTTTTTTTTATTTACGAGATTATCATACCATAAGATTGGAGAAATCTTTAAGGAAACAACCAAATATGGTACTTCTGCCCGTCCAGGCAAATGCAATTGTCAAAGCATCGCATGGTTCATGTAACATCATTTGCTCATTAGTCTTAGGTTTGTTGGATCAATCGACTAAGGCCCATATCCCCATAAATTTTATGCTTGCTGATATGATTAACCAGCCTTTTTAGTTTAAAAGACTGCAGCCAGTAAGAATCCAATGCCAAAAAAGGTTGAAAATGATCTTCAACCGCCAAAAATAATGGAATTTTAGCATTTCATTAATGAAAACTTGACGTCCCAAAGAGGGCTACCTTATCCAATATACCAACGTCAATTCCTGCACGGTAATCATGGACCCTATGCAATTAATGCTAGCAAACATTGTGAATTCCTCTCAGATATTCTAGTTGAAAATAAGGGCATTTGTTATGGTCTGGAACCTATGGTTGAGAATGGGTTGGAGCCAAGATTTGTTTCAGGTCCAGGGGTCAAAATCTCTGTCATGGTGCACGACATGTGTTTCTAAACTGAGGTTAAGCTGCTAAGTAAAGCAACATTTCCCTCTGAACTTGGTGAAACTAACAGCCCAGGTCATTTGCCTGTAATGAGGGCATCGATTAAATGCTAGATGTGCTTCAGTAATATTTAAGGAAATAAAGTTACATTCTTGCCAACAATAACTTTGAGTTGAGTTTCCTCTGTTTTGATTGTGATGCTAAGAAAAGCAAACATTGATGGTGACACAAATAACCTATTCTTCCTTCTAGCATATTTTTAGGCCCTTTTTTTTGTTTTTTTTTTTTTAACATTCTTTGGTTCTTAATAGAGAAGTGTAAACCCAATTTATGAGCACCTTTTGTTAATGAATTCTTTGTTATCCCCTTCAGGATATTGATAAGAGAGTTTTAGATGCTTAGGGATGTTGTGCATAAATTTAGTGTTTGACTAAAATAATCAAAGGGGCTGTACTGTGAAAAACAATAAAATTGCTGTGGCGCAGGATAAAAGTGGGCGCAGGATAAGCACGTGGGCGTCGTCTTTTGAATTGCACGATGGCATGTCCATGGCACAAAATATGCCTTGAGCCTCAGTCTTATTTCTAAGTTGCTAAAATAATAGTAAGCGAGTTCACAGATTTCCATGTCTCAGGTCAATTATTGAACTTTCATGCATGTTGACAATATCAAGAACCTTGGATTTGAGGTTGTGATCTTATATTATTTAGTTTCAAGTAAAGGCCGTGTCTTGGGACATAGAAAGCTGGTATGAACCTTTGCATAATTGTTATGCAGCTAGTAGTTGTTTTCTCGTTTTTTTTTGTTTTTTTTTTTCTTTCTTTTTGGATTGGCTTGGTGGGAGTTGATTATATATGATCTTCATGGGTTCTAGTTGTTTTGAATCTTCGTTTGCATGTCAAAATCATATGGGGTATAGCATTTGACTAAAAAGGGATTGGCCTTGGAGGGTTTCATCTTCTGGGTTTTTGTCATTTTGATAAATTATGATATTAATTCCACAATATGATAGTCAGAAGTGCATCACACCCACAAGAAAATCTCTTGGTACTCCTTCCTTCTGACATACTCTATCTCTCTCTCTCTCTCTCACTCATCCATGAAAATTTCCTTGATTTTTCTCCTTTTCATTATAGATTAGACAATTGCAGTTGTTAATGAGGGCTTATATCTGATTGGATTAATAAAATTTGTTAGTTTCTAAGAATTTGGAATTGGTATGCAGAAACAGCTACACTTGATTATGTTCTTCTTTGGAGAAAGAAGGATCCCTTCTCTTGCTTGCTTTTGGAGGATAAACCTTTTGCAGCTTCTCAGTAACTGAATGGGAATCCTTGTTGATTGTCAAGTTGGGGTCTTTCTGGTTCAGCTATGTTGAAAGGCAACTGATATACACATAATTGAGGATAGTCTCAGAAGAATAAGTCATGAAATTTATGAAACTAGGGTCCCGGCCAGACACCTTCTACTCTTCTGAAGCTGTCAGGTAAAATATTGGATTACATGTGTTTTAAGGGAAAAGCTTGACAGGAACTTACTCTGATTTCTGAATGCAGGTCAGTCTCCTCTGAAGTCTCTAGCGACCTCATAATTCAAGTGAAAGGGACTAGATATTTGCTTCACAAGGTAAAAGCTTGGTGAATATTTTTGTACACTTCAATTACACTATGGTATGACGCTTCAATCTATGTTAATCGTGTGTAATTTCATTAACTTGCAGTTTCCTCTGCTGTCCAAGTGTTTGTGCCTGCAGAGACTATGTTCTGAATCACCTGAATCTTCACAGCACCAGATTGTGCAACTTCCTGATTTTCCTGGTGGGGTTGAGGCATTTGAACTCTGTGCAAAGTTCTGTTACGGTATTACAATCACTCTCAGTGCCTACAACATTGTGGCTGCGAGATGTGCTGCAGAATACTTGCAGATGATAGAGGATGTTGAAAAAGGGAACCTGATATACAAGCTTGAAGTCTTCTTCAATTCTTGCATACTTCACGGGTGGAAGGATTCCATCATCACACTTCAAAGCACAAAAGCATTTCCCTTGTGGTCCGAAGACCTTGAAATTACGAGCAGGTGCATTGAAGCAATTGCCTCTAAAGTTTTGAGTCATCCCTCAAAGGTGAGCTTGTCACATAGTTACTCTAGAAGAGTTAGGGATGATGTCTCTTGTAATGGGACTGAGAGCCAGAGGCATAAACCAACGAGCAAAGGCTGGTGGGCTGAAGATATAGCAGAATTGAGCATAGACCTATACTGGAGAACCATGATAGCAGTTAAATCTGGTGGGAAAATACCCTCCAATTTGATTGGCGAGTCGTTGAAAATCTATGCAGCTAGATGGCTACCTAACATATCAAGGGAAGGCAACGGCAATAAACAAGCAGCATCTGACTCAGATTCAGACTCAACAAATGATACATTATCAAAACATCGGCTTATCCTGGAATCAATAGTAAGCCTACTCCCAGCTGATAAAGGCACTGCATCTTGCAGTTTCCTGCTTAAACTCTTAAAAGCAGCCAGTATACTTAATGCTTCCTCTTCTTCAAAGGTGGAATTGGCCAGAAGAGTAGGACTGCAATTAGAGGAAGCAACAGTCAGTGATTTGTTAATACCCTCTTTCTCAGAGACAAATGATATGTTTTACGATGTGGATTTAGTCATGACTATATTGGAGCAGTTCATGTCACAAGGGCAGAGTCCCCCCACTAGTCCTCCAAGATCAAAGCTTGGGTTTCAGAGGAGAAGGTCTCGGTCTGCAGAGAATATCAATTTGGAGTTTCAGGAAAGAAGGAGGTCCTCTTCAGCATCACATGTCTCAAAGTTGAAGGTGGCCAAGCTTGTGGATGGCTATCTTCAAGAGATTGCCCATGATGTTAATTTACCTCTCTCAAAGTTTATTGCACTTGCTGAGTCCGTACCAGATTTCTCAAGGCTTGATCATGATGATCTCTACAGAGCCATTGACATTTATCTCAAGGTAATAACCAACTCTTTTGACCTTGAGTTCTAGTTTCACGCTCACAATTCATGAGCAGTTAGGATTAGGCTGACCTGAAAAAATTTTTGTTTGGATAATTAAAATCCTAAGTTCTATGGTTATTTTTAATTTCTCCATGTGTCATCACCTGTAAGAAAAATGGTTAGATATTATACTTCTTTTCAACCGCTCTCGAGATGTAGAAATACCATTTTTTAGAATCAGCCAATGATGATTTTGGAGTACAAGAATGAGGAATAATCTTAAGTATAATATATGCACATCCAGGCGCATCCGGACCTGAGCAAGAGCGAAAGAAAACGACTGTGTCGAACTCTAGACTGCAAGAGACTATCTGTTGAAGCCTGCATGCATGCTGCACAAAATGAGTTACTCCCACTAAGAGTAGTGGTGCAAGTTCTCTTCTTTGAGCAAGCTAGAGCAGCCATGAATGGTGGGAAAGTGACTGAGCTGCCTAGTGACATCAAGGCGCTTCTAGCATCGCATGGTATTGACCCATCAAGGCCCACAGCACCATTAAGCACTACTGCCAGCCTCCGAGCAGAGGACCAATGGAGTGTCTCAGGACTTAAATCACCAAAGTCAAAGATTTCGACTTTGCGAATGAAGTTGGCTGAGGATGATGGTTTGGATGAGAATGACTTGCAATCAGATGGACTTGGGAGATCTTCCAAGCTTAAGGCCATTTGTGCTCTTCCAACACGACCCAAAAGGATGTTTAGTAAGTTGTTATCTATGAATAGAAATCCCAGTGAAAAGAATTGAGTGAATTTTGTTTAATATTAGGAACGGTGGCAAATGCTAAGCGTAACTTACACACTGGTCTTTTTGTCCTTCTGAAATGCCTTGTAATTTGTAGTTCAAAATAGAGACTCCTGATGTGCATTTTTAATGTAACTGAATGTAATAAGAATCAAGACTTCCAGAATATAGAAACATAATGTTTTGGTAGATCTCAATGTGGGAACCAAAGTAAGATACTTTCCTGTCTAAGAAATCTGCAACAACTGCCCTTGTCTCTTTGTTGCAGCCAACTGTATCCTCGCCTGTTTATTGCAGGGCAGTGCTGTTACCATGAATTTTTGTTTCTTATTCATTTTCGTTAAAGATTTCAATTGACATTCCAATTCCATGTGATCACGCTAAATTTGTGTCTGGAATCCAGTATATATTGAGGCCATGTATGCTAGTCTGCTCTTTAACATCTTCATGTAAATGAAAATATGCAATTCTTTTCCATTAGCTTACCTCTTCATGAGATTACACTACTCAGAGTGCTCTTGGTGCTTGAAGAAATGTTCAGCGAGGTGAAAAAAAAAATTGTGCAATTAGACGTAAGAAAAGCAAAGAAAATTTAGCCATCTGATGATTGTAGACTGCCTTAAAGTGAATTATCAGCAATGCACTGCCTGATATAACAGATACAGTACCAAAACAAGAATATCCTATGCAGCGGCTGGCGCTGCTTTCTATTTGGCATTGCAGGAGACTAATCAGTATATCAAGGGGCTTGATTGGATTATTACAGTCAAAAATTGGTGATGATTTTTCTTTTATTATTGGAATTTTCTAGGTTGCTAAAATATTGTTTGATACAAAAGAAATAAATAAGGTAGACATTGTACGGACTGGCCACCTTTATACTTGAGATCAATCATGCGTGCCTGGGACAGATTGCTTACTACCTGGCGAAGGGCTAAAATGAAAAGTTCCAAAGTATAATTTGTTATCAAGCATTAGCTTTATCATTCTCCGCGAGTTCATTTGTTGGTGTCATCCACATTATTGTCATTGTGGATGCAAATACTGTTTTCCAAGCAGCAGCTGTGTGTCATTGTGGTGCTCTACTACTTCTCTCTTCCTGCTTTTATTCTAGTCATTTTGGCTTCACTACTTCTTTCTTTTTTGTTTTTTTATTTTTTCATGTTGCAGAAGTATTCCCTAATGATAACAGTCTCTTCTCTAGTTTATTAGGTGAAATAGCCAAATCATATTTCATCATTCTTGGAATCTTGTTCTCTTGAATTTGACATAACATGTTGCTTAATGTATTAATTGTTGACTAAAATTTAAGTTGGGAGATCATACTGTAGGAAACTGATACATGAAGAATTCTATCAATCCTTATGTTCAATTATGTGCTGAAAGCAAATCTTTAATTAGAGAGCAAATGTGATTCATTGTATTCGTTGAACACACAGCTTGACGTTACATCTCAACCCATTGGATTTATGGGTTTTTCTCACTCATAAGCTACTTACTTCTCCTTCTTACTTTCAATGTGAGATTTTTTAACCACATAACTCAGACTTGAAATCCTAGCAAGGGTGTGTTCCGCAATTCACACTTTCAATGAGGGATATGTTCGTGTCTATTCAGTTTCAATGTTGCCAACAAAAGGGAATTGTGCCAGAATGGCTGAGACCATCCCCAAGCGGCATTTGTGGAGTAATCAATATGAGCCATAGATAGTACTTTCAACAGGCCTCCGTCATTTCCTGTGTCCTTCTGTCAGAGGACCTAGTTTCATCCTGTTCAAGCTCCACCTTGATACCTTGGAAGGAAAGCAAGCTGTTCAACATGAAAAAGAAGGGCTGCAGAGGTAGAAGGAAAGCAGGCTGTTCACCTTGATACCTAGTTGCTTTTGTTGCTGTCAATCTTTAGTTGTATTGTAATGCTTTAGTTCGTTTGTAATTTGTACTTGGTCGTGTTAGTTTAGTTAGATAATCATTGCTGGACACATCTTTGGCTGCAATGAGTAAGACTAAGCAACTTATAAGTGGGGCTAGGTATGTAAAGCTGGAAAGATGAGCTTGCTTAGTTAAGTCAACAATTAGGAAAGGGAAGCATGTCCTTCATTGATCATTGAATGTACTCTTGATATTGGACAAATCTCTTTTAAAAGAGAGCTTTATGAAATACAACTCAGTGACAATCTCTGAACTACACCAAGTTGCAATTTTTCTAGTCTTCTTCCTCTTCTGGCTTCTGTCTTCCTTTGTGTGTGCATGCTTCTGTTTCTGTCTTGTGCTTTATTCAACACCTTCAAATCACTAGCTGAATTTATGTGGTTGTGCCATTAGGCAGGAAAGATTCTTGACTTACAAGGCATTATAATGAGTGAATTTATGAGGGATTAACTTTGCCTTTTCTGCAGGTATGGGCACTATAGATAAAAACTTGCGCATTAGATCTCATACTATAACAAGAACTATCTGCAAACAATTCAACCATTACAATTCTGATAATCCGGGCATCAGACCAAATAACTGCTCAAATTGGAAGTCATTTCAGTCTTTCCCTTATTATTGGTATTCTCTCATCAAAAAAGAAATAAAAAAATGCAAAAGAAAATGGTAAACGTAGGACTAGAAGTTGCATTAAACCAAATAAGCATAGCAGCAACAGCACACACACTTGACAGCTAATGCACATAAGTGAATTACTGGACCTAAACTGCGTTTATATTAGTGGTGGTACCACCATCCTGAAATTGGTATTCTCTAATCATCCTTAGTAGTCGAGTGTTGCGTAGATGCAGAATCAATGCTTTTGGTTCGTTGGAGGCCCGGGGAACGGTGAAGCCTGCATCGAAAGGAACCAGCATGAGATGTTGGAGAGCAGAGGCAGCTGTTCTTTGTTGCACTTGGCTGTCTAGTAAGCATACTAGTTGGCATAGCAGCAGCAGCAGCCCCAGAAGGGGGTGCCATTTGAAACTTTGCGCCACCACTAGAAATGTTGTTATCAGTCTCTGATGGAATCTCCAACTTCATATTCTTTTTCATAATCCAGCCACGGTCCATTATTGTCAAAATTTCCTGCAAACTTTCATTATAAATTATTAAGGTCAAAGTATTCAACCATAAAAAAAAAAAAAAAAAAAATCAGCATCCGATGAATCTTGTGACCTGTGGAAAATCTACAATGAACTTGATCAGCAAGGCTAAAGTTCCTACTTTTCAAATGAAAGTACAGCGAATCAGAAAGAAATTTGAAGTGGCTAAAGATAAGAATAGTGTGTTGGATATGGTATATGCATTGTGATTTAATACCAACAAGGATTGATGTGCATTGTGCAAAATCTTCCTTTTTCCTTCACGGGTGTGACAACGTGCCACCTAAATTCATCACTTTTGTTAATGCTTCCACCACTCCAAAAAGAAAATCTCATCACCAACAGGACCCAATAGGACCACCTTTGATCTCTTCCACAACTACCTACACTTCCTTTTTCCGACTTGAGAATCTTATCAATCGTGAGTCCAAACATGAACAACCTGTGATTGATAAATACCAAGTGGGATATTATTATGTAAAATAATTATAAATAAATAACCAACAATTATAATAGTGAATTATACCACTTCTTATAATAAACTTGCGTGAAAATCTTATGTTCATGTAACATTTTGAGCATAAACTTGCTTTTTACTTACAATATTAAGATTTCATCCAACAGTCTCTTCTACCACACATTTTAAAATCATCGCCTTGTCAAGTGAGTTAATCCTGTTTTTTCGGTTTTTTTAATTCAACGTAGATTGTTGGAATCATGATTTGTGTGAAAAGATGACCCTGAAAATTATTATTTATTTGAAAGGTCCCCCCGCCATCATGGCGGACATTCTCGTGGGTGTCAATTTGCCCATCTGTGTCACTACTTCCACAACGAGTTTATGATGGAGTGCTGAAGATTGAGGCCATCCTTCCTTAGGGTAGTTGCCTTTCTCCATCTCATAAATCTTCTTGACCACTTTTGGTTTAGTTTTTAGATTTTTTTTTTTTTTCCCTCTAATCAAGGCTTGATGTGATGCAATGAAAGGAAATTTAATTAGTGTAAATTCGTATATGGTGCAAAATTTCTGTCCCTAATTCCATTCCACCGCAGTCATCATTAGTAATCATGACAAGGAAAGAATGCACATTTGATTAGATTAAACTTGGGAAAGGAGTCCACGAAAAAACAGTAGTTCATTGATAAGAGATTTTTTTTTTTTTTTTTGTCGTTTTACATTTTTTTTAATTTTTTTTAAGGGAGAATTTGAGAAACAATTTCTTGATGATAGAAAAGGGCTTTCTTTATTTTATTAGAACCTGTCCATAAATCACCTTAGTATATGGTTTATGATGGACCTAACTCCAGGCTGGGCCAATCCTAGTTTCAGGGTCGAACAGCTGGTCACGTTTGATGGGAAGGAATGGACTGTTCGGTTAAACAACGGTTGAAAAAGTCCATTTTTCTGATCAATTTCCGGGCCGTTGGGTCTCCTCTGTGGACATCGATTCATAATAGGCTTCCACGCTGTTTAATCATCTTTGAGCAAAAGAGGCTTATGAAAAGGTCCAAGTTGAAGCCCAGGCGGAGGGTTTGGAATGAGCTTTTTGCTGGTTGACCCATGTCCTAAATTGCTAGTTCTTGGGCCGAACCTCAGAAACCAAATCTGGAGTAGCCACCTCCACTCAAACGTTGGGTAATGGGACAAACGTTAAGCTTTAGAAGCTGAAGGCCAGAAGAACTGGGCCAGATTTAACCCATGCATCCATACAGAAAAATTTATTGGGGTGGAATTAAAATTTTGAATTTTAATCATGTGGGTAATGGAGTTAATGGGAATGGAGAAAACTATCCCAAAAGCCAAAAACCAAAAAAAAAAAAAAAAAATCATCACCGACAAGAGAGATATTTGATCAAACCCTTAAATATGGCAACAACCCTCGAATTATTTCGTATTTAATTTGAAAGATCAAGGGCACATATGGGTATAATCAATCACATCGATAAGTTCAAAACAATTTTACTGTATAAGCTGGATTACCCTTTTTTTTTTTTTAATATTTTTTTGGTCCAGGATGACCTTTTTCTTTTCCCCCAGTAGCTTCCATCATCACAAATAGTATTTTGCAATACAGTATGTGTGGCCTTTGGTCGAACAAAGGACACGATTGTTGTAAAGCTTAAGTTAGAGAGATGGTTGATTAATAAATACCTTCAATCCCCACAGCTTTTTTGGGCATGGCTGCTGTATGCCTACCATGAACACAGTTCTAGTGATAAATTCTAGTCCAGGCCCCCACCAATTCCATGTGTGTACTTTGTATAAAATGCAAGCCTTGCAAGTACTATTCTCGTGAACAAGGCTTCTGTGGCCGAAGGATATTAGCAGCATTTTCTGAAAAATAATAAAAAAAAAAAACACCATTTAACTTTTCTCTTAATAATAATTAACAATGTGATCTAATTATATTATATTATATTTTATAAATAAATATAATTAAACATAAAATTACTATACTGTTGCTTTGTATGTAGAGTATGTATTACTAAATAATTGTCTACTCATTTATTAAACAATTCTATTAGGAGTTATCTTAATAGAACCTTATGGTAAGATCATAAATGGGATAAATAAAATATTATCCGAATCATCAGTAGAAATTGGTACTTAATCATTATTAATTATTATAATTATTATTTACAATAGACATTTCAAATAGATACATCTGCATCCCTAACGAATTTTTGGGCTCATTATTACGTAAGAATCAAACCCATGTCGATACCACGGCGAGAGTGAAAACTGGGTTCAGAATTCATAAAGGGGTAAAATTTGTCTGTCTAATAACAAGAAGCCAGAGCGTTCACTTCACCACTTCCTAGGGTTTGACAACAGTACTAAAAGAATGTACTCAAATAACACATTCTTTTTTTTATTTATTTTCTTAATAACATACTGTTTATCTTTTAATCCAAAATCGTATAAAGTAAGAAATAACTTTTTGCAAGGTCAACGCAAAGCAAACAGACAATCAAAAAGAAACGTGCTTTGGATCCAGAAAAGAAACATGCACACGAGATAGAAGACAAATCGAAACAAACTTACTCTTCAACATTATCACTGGATCGGTAAAGCCCACTAGCATGGCGACCAACTTTAGAACTGTTGGATATCATCACAGTTTGCCAGCAAATTAGTCTTCTAGAAAACTTAAAAATGAGCACTGGCCTAAAGCATCGTAATACTACCAAACAGAGAAACCCCAGAACACAAACAACTTTTTTTTTTTCTAGTTAGATCCAAGTTCTACTTAACATGAAGCTGCATGCAGCATATCTATATACGACTTTCTAAGCATTGTTGATCCTGGCTGCTGCATAAGTATTCGCGAGATCTGGGTATTGGAAAACATCATCCACGATAGAGTCCGGACCCACATGATGATGATGAAGATTTGCTGGCATCATCAGCTCATTATTATTGTACGGTACCTTGTACGACCAAACCCCATTGGAACCCTCGAGCTGTCCACGGCCTGCTGGTGCTGGCCTGCCCTGGTGATCAAGATACAGGCCACAAGAAGGCTCATACTTCACAAACTGCTCATCCTTGTAAGACATTTCAGATGCTGAAGTGGGCACTGCTATTGACCCATCAGTAGTACTGCAACTAATGGAGCATTTTGAAGACTGAATCTTGTCACAGGAAGGTTTTGGGAAAAACCCTTGAATAATTTCTTGCAACAGGCCAGAATCAGAGGATTCCTGTGGGAAAAACCCCGTGTAATCATCCGCCTGTCCACTTGCCTTTCCAGAGCCCCTAGAAGTATAATTCTGATGATTTGGACTCAGTGGCAAAGCAGTAGTTGCAGAAGAGACAGCAAAAGCATCAGTATTGCTTGTTATAGAACTAGAAGAACCATTCACGTATGTAAATTGAGTGGACATAGCTTGTGAATGGCTATACATGTAAGGACTTGAAGAGGAGCTAAGGAAATCATGAAAGAGAAGCACGTTACTGTTATTCCTCTGTGGCCCTAATCCAACGGTAGAGAAATCACTGAAATGAGGATTAGCAATAGTGTTATTTGACGAAGAAATGTTAAAGGGGTGGCGGGAAGGCAGATCCCTGATGGAAGGCTGAGATTGCTTTGGGAAGACGATCGGAGGCAGGAAATGGCGATCAGTATCAGCAGAAGAAGTTGGGTAAACGAAATTGGTGCGAGCCTTGAGGCCACGCATGGCTCGGGCCGCACAGTCATAGGCACAAGCAGCCTCTTCGGCCGTGTCAAAGGTGCCAAGCCAACGCCTTTCCTTGGACTGTGGGTCCCTTATCTCAGCTGCAAAACGTCCCCATGGCCTCCGACGGACCCCACGGTACCTCATCGTCCCACCAGTAGTACTACTACCGTTCCCACTCTCTTTCATTGTCCTCTTGTTTGTTGCTGCTGTTGTGGTTGTTGATGTTGTTGCTGTTGTTGTCGTGCATTTTTTGTGGTGTGGGTTAGTTTCTGGGGTATTGGGGGACATTCCGTTGAGTCTTCTAAGTGCTTCTTCCATTTGTTGGAGACTTTTTGAGAAGGGCAACTTCCACTTGATAGCAAAGTGAACAAAATGTGGATTAAAGACAGTATGAAAGAGATTGGGAAAGTAGAGTAGGAAAGAAAGAGAGGATTGGTTTTCTTGATTTCAAGAGCCTTCGAGGTTTGGCACCTGGATGTAGTGTATTTATAGTTGGGTTGGCTCTACTCTTTCTCACCCATATACGGTGGATGTGTAAGTGTAGAGATAAAGCGATTGATTTGAATTTTAGCTAATGGTGGAGCAAACGCAAGACCCTAAAAACTGTTGGTTTATGCTCTTTCGTCAAGAGAAGAATGAGATTTTGTAATAAGTCAGTTTCTCTAATCCGATAAAAAAAAAAAAAACATGTTATTTACATCTGATGTAAGTATAATTTTCGGATTCCAAAATTGATAGTGAAACTGAGACGAAAATTTTGGCATTTCAATTCTGATATTGTTACTCTTTTAATTCATTTTATCTCTTTTTTTTTTTTTTTTTTTTGAAGTTCTCGGCTTTTGTGTGATGTGTAGGCATGCAGGCCATGTTAAGTCAAAGAATTAACTGTTCTTAATTATCTCCATTTTTTTAATATAAATCTCTAATAAAAGGCTTTAATTAAAAAAAAAAATTATGTGGTCATTAAATTCTGTGCTCCAATGGACCACCATCTAGTGATAAGGACAGTTTTAATGCCACAATTATGCATGGACTCTCTTTTACATGTTGCCATCCTGTACCTGGAAAACATCAAGGGGTTATTTTACTCTAATCTTAGCTTTTTATTTTTTTTTGGAAATATTTTCTTTAATTACACTCCTGTAGGAAATTAATGAATATAATATCTTTCTTCTCATCGTTTTGGGTGGTAGTAATGGTAATTACCGAGTATTGCTATTATTTGTAAAATTTTGAGCACCAAATGCTGGTGACAGCTAAGGGAGCTCTTGGTGCAAAGCAAATTTGCCTCCAGGAGCAATCGAGTAGTTCTTGGGGATGTGTGGAAATGATGGTGGGTCGACTTGTGGCTTTGAGAAGTATTGATTGATGTAGATGGAAGATTTTAATGATATAGGAGTAATTATAGACTTCTTTTCAATGTCCCACCTTTTTTTTCTCCTTGGAATTCATAGAAAAGGCCACAAAGCAGTCCTGTTTTCCACGGGTCTCACATCACGCATGTAATAAAGGAGGTCAGTGTTCTCAGGCAAGAAGATAATAAAAGTTGCTTAGTTTTTTTTCTTTTTTCGTTTTTGTTGGTTCTTTTGATTTCTCCTAATTTTTCTTTCTGGGAAGTTGAAGAGAGCAACAGCTGTTTTGTGATTATATCATTCTGAATGATTGCGCACTGGCGGCGCTCAGAAATTGTTCCTCCCAAATTGGTTTCTGCTGCTTCCTTTTTCTCTTCCTGAACTGATTTCTTAATTGAACATTTTCTGCAAAATTTTATTGAGTGTTGGTTAAACGGGTTTGAAAACCAAGGATTTCATGGTCACATGGAGTTGTCTCTCTGATATAGAGTGGTTTAATAGGGTCTTTAATCAATGGGTTTTGTAGGTTCTGTTGGTAGATGGTGACTAAAATTAAGTTGTTTTGAGATGGGATGTACTCTGGGGTTCAGCTAAAGTTAGGAACTTTGTCGACTAACCTAATGGTCTATCCTGTCACTAATTCCCACCCATTCATCCAACTGATCTTTAGATCACAACCAATGAGTCAGTCCTCCACTCTTTGCTCAACTTTCCCAGAGAAAAAAACTAAAGAATCCCGAATTCCCAATACAGTAATTAAAGCTTGGAACCTTTCAAAATTATGAGTAATTCGGTGTAATTCTAGAATTATTTCAAGTTTTAATCTCAATTCTTAATATTTAAATCTTAACAAGTTGTGATCTTATGATTCTTGAAAAGCATAACATGAAAGTTGTTTTATATGTTCTTGCAAAGCAATTTCGTTACAATATGTTACCAAATTAATCACTTGTGGGATTATACTAAAAGTTCTTTAGATAGATGGACTCTCTCTCTCTCTCTCTCTCTATAATCACGAAAAAGACAGAAAATTTTTCTGAATTAAGGCCCTTAACCTATACTTATCAACTTAACATATGCAATTATAAAAGAAATCTCTCCGCAAATGTATAATAATACCCAGTATGAAACTTCTGGTAAACTTGCGTGTCCGTGCCGTTTTAAAAGCCAGCACACACGATCACATCATCTCTCTTCTTTTTCATCTCTAGTCCTAACACACACGTACACGTTCTCCAGCCAGCACATTGACCCACGATAGAACCGGTGGCCTCCGCAATTGATCCAGTCACTTCATGATATAAGACTATTATATAGTTATTGTCATGTTCAAAGAAAGTTGACGCGAAAATAATGAGTGAGAGAGAGAGAGAGAGAGAAATGGGGATTGACGGTAATGGGGTTTTAAGACCGGGGGGGGGGGGGGGGGGAGACGGCAAACCACAAAGAATGAGATGAGCTGCAAGATTTTAACGACAAGGAAGAGATCCTGTCAGAAAAAAATAGAATTAAATGTTGACCAGCTTTTTCTTATTTGGAAATTTAAAACTCCAGGTCCCCGGCCAGCCGCAGGCGCGCTCTTATGGCCTCTACATATGGGGAATGTAAAAAAAAAAAAAAAAGAATGGATTTTATTAATTAAGGAATGTCTTTTAAAACAAAAAATAAAAAAATATATGAATAATACCTACAATATTGCTGAAAATAATTGTACTTTATTTAAAAAAAAATAACCTTAAGAATGTATATTTAATTTATTAAATATTTCGGCAAAATTTTTGTGTTATAATTTTTAATACATTTATCATTAAATTACAATGCGGGTGAGGAGAAACAAAATGCCTTTATTAATTATGGAATGTCCAAATATGCCTTTCAAGACCTACGTGCCCTAACTCCTACCCTTCTGCGTGGATTCGATGAGGGGAAAAGAATAAAATAAGAATTCCTTTTCCCAATGCCGTGAGTCTATGAAATTTTGATAGATCATATTATGACAAAATTTTTGACATTATTTGCCATATGATGCCGACAAAATCCAACAGCATATCTGAATTCAATCTACCCCAGCTTGCTTATTTATCCACAGATTTTTTTTTTTTATAATAAACAAATATATGAGCCAGTTAAGGTGAAGATCAGATGCTGTGTATTATTTGACAAGAAGCAAAAAAAAAATAAATAAATAAATAATAATGTTTTCATGTAAAAATGACAATCAAACAAAAGCTTAAAATCAAATTGGTCGACTAATATTTTAAAATTCAATTCTTGAAACTAACACGGACCATATTATAATTAACATGAAAAAAAAGTAATATTTCGCGACCAATTCGGTAAATAAAGAAACTTAGAGAAATAGATATCAAATTTTACAAATTATGCACGCGTCAACACAATTAATAGACAGATTCAGCGCCGCAAACATTGAGCAAAACTGCCATACGCATGCTCGCGAGTCCCACAATAATAAGGATGGGATAGCTCTTTAGCATTACTCCTCCTCAATCTTTATTTTTATTTTTTTATTTTTTTTATTTTTTGGCCCCTCCACAATCTTTATCCCAACACCATATTGAATTTGTCTTAAGCAAAATGTTTTTCGTTGGCAACATTGGAGAAACCATCAGTTTTTCTTGTCTTGTGAAAGTAGAAGAGAGAAAAATGAATGAGATTACGGCCTCATGAGCAGTGGAGATAAGATTGTAGATATGTATCGTGATAGAGATCTACGTGTCATGTTATTAAATTAACGGCCAAAAATTTAGTTTGACAAATTTGTCAAAATTGTTGACTTTAATAGGACGTTGTGGAATCGATCGATTTTATTTATTCGTGTATTTATCCCCCCACCAAAAAAAAAAATGAAGAATACAATAGACTCTAAAGAATTTGCAATTGACCCAGTAGTGCCTTTTCCACAAAACTCAAAGTAAAAACAAACCTGTGTCTATACATGGAAATTGTGGTGAGAATAACCTAGCCATAAGCACAATACTACCAACAATGGCGATCGGCATTTTAAGAAAACAAGTAGTAGCTTAGATGAGTAGGAGAACCAATCAACCACGCGGACTTAGTCTGGATGGTTACCAGTACCTTGCATTGGAAAAGAAGTCGGTGGATGGCCTCCCACCTTCTCCGAAATTCTTACAGAAATGTGGGTTTAATTAAGAGTGTGCTGTGCACCTCTGCGTTGCGTTACCGTGTTCATAAATAGACATAAATTGTAAGAGAACCAATCACATGTATGTATGGAGGGTTGGATTGGTAACAAACGTTCTTCAAAGTCCAACGGTTACCTACTGTTGCATCACCCTCCTACTACGCAAGAAAATAGTTGATTCGACGTGGTGATCGCCAGCAGATGCTGGAAAGCTCTCAAGGACCCCTTTTTTCTTATAAAAAAAAAAAAAATGAAATTCCCTTTTAAAAATCCACACTCTGCAACCATTAATGCGGGTTTCGTACAAGAGCATATCCCAAGCAATTCCCTTTTTGCAGAAAGATGAAGATACGCTTACGGCTTACACACCCAAATCTGTGAAATCCCATTTCCTCAAGTTGGACTTTTAATTTCCCTGACGCTCTATATTGAATTCCTGATGTGATATAATGTTTTCCTCTTTTTTTTTAAAAAAAATATATAGGTTGAGTTTCAGCCCCTTCAAGAATATCTAGATATTAAGAAGCGTTGGTGCTTAATAAATTCGACGTCGTTCGATTAAAGTTTATCATTTTGTTAAACAAACTATTGATTATTATTGTGTTCAATAAAAACCAAAAGAAAAAAAAATCATTTTAGTGATTAAAGGGATGACTACAAAAGTCATTTAATTTTAAAAAAAAGGGGGCTCGAAATCCAAAACAAAAGGGCTCCAAATCTTTATTCAATGTGTGTTAAAATGGTTAGAACTTTTAGCCTCGATATCAAGATCTACGTTTAGATTTTGTTAAAAGAAGCGGCGTCTTCGTGCGAGAAATGTCCAGTTGAGATGACATTTTTATAACTATAAATTATTTATATTCTTATTACTTTTCTTCTTAATTATAATATAAATTACAAATTAATAACCAACTTAACATACCGATTTTTGTTAGTGGATGTCTGTTCTGCGTTCATCCATCGTTTGATGGATTAGAGGTGTCATGAGTAACCTCACGCAATTATAAAAAGCTAAAATTGGATGAGCCTTCGGGTGAATTAAACAAAAAAAAAAAGGAAAAAAGAATTGGATGGGCTTTTTATGGGATGGCGGTGCGAATAGATAAATGGGAAATGCAAAAGTCATGATGGAAGAGCCTAACAAAAGTGAGTCACAACCGTTAACCAACAGAAATGCCTGTGTCTCGCTCGCGATGCAGGTGTTTATTTATGCAAAAAAAAAAATAAATAAATAAATAAACACCCAGCTTACTTTCGAATGGAACGACCTTTTCCAGATCCAAAATTGCCCAGGCAGCCCTACGAGTCTATAAAAGAGTAGCCGTGGCCCCTCTCTCTTTCTATATATATATATATATATGCAGATAGACCCAAAAAAAAAAAAAAAAACAAAAAACAAAAAGAAAAATCTAGATCGAGAAAAGCACAAACATGTAACATCGTGAAAAATCTCCTGCTTTGGTCACAGCTGTAGCGTACAACGCGTGGCATTATCGCTGCTATGGCTTTTAATTCTCACACTCCCAAGTCTGACAATTCGCAGGTTTATTGTGATAGGCCGGCCCCATCATAAGTTCCTATTATATAATATATAATTCTCATCTCATTTTTATGAAAAAGATTTAAAAAAAAAAAAACAATTTATTGACTAAGTAATTCACTCCAGCTGTATTTTGAATTGCGTTTTAACGAATAAACAAAATTTTTATGCAACTAAAGAAAATAATTATTAAATTTAGAATCCAACATCCGCAGCTTTAACCAAACTACCCAACTTATTTTGACGAGGTTCACCAAGCATATTTCAACTTCCAGGCTATCACCTATCAAAACTCACTTGAAACTTACAAGAAGTTTTGATACATCAGAGCTTCAAATTTTAAGCAAAGTGAATGAGAATGGAAGAGATTCATGAGATGGGGGTGGAACAAACAATTTTATATGCTGAAATTTGCAGCTAGACAGATGTAACTAAAATATTTCACAAAAATTGCAACGATAAATTTTTCAAAATTAGTCTAAGGCTGATCCCCACGCCCACATGGCGCCCCTGCACCATTTGACGAGCTTTGATATGGAAGATCTTTGGACGAGACCACTGTCAATTGGCTGTCGGGTGGTCAGTTTCTTTTTCAAAATCACAGCCACATTGCATGCCCGCCTGGCATTTCTCACTCAAAAAACCCATGGAATGGCAGTGGAAAAAGGCGACTTGTTTCACATTAAATTGAACCTCCAAAGATAATGAAGCTCCCATCTCATGGTATCCCAAACCTTTTCAGTATGTCCGAAAAGCACAGAGCACAAATGCTGCCAGCCTGTGCTTCTCTGGCTGCTTGTTTGTGTGCGTTTGTTTTGTTTGAGCGTGTGAACATTTGAACACGCATGGAAAGGTTAGTTAAGAGCTATAGGCAAAGGGGGGTACGTTCGTAGACACATGGATAGAGATTGTACATATGGCTATAATATACCTAAAAGCCTAATAAAAGTTGCGTCGTTCCTTTTTTCTGTTTAAGGGCATGCAACAGGTTCCTCTAAAAAGGATCTGAAAGAACAACTTTACATGAGTTGCAGGGATGGTTCTTTATGGGATTTAACCAGAACCATGATAAAGTTGATGAAAATGTGACCAAACTTTCAATGAATTATACTGTTCCACGGTCACTTGGATCTAACTAGCTTAGACCATCAAGTCCTACATAGCATTATTCTTGTCACTGAAACTGGTAATATGTAATAAAAAATAAAAAATAAAAAAACTGTTTTGCATGACGACGGGAGCCTAAACCTAGCCAATCGTCACCTAAATGAAATAATCAATTGAGATTATTTACTTCGGTTTGCTTAATTAATAAGATCGGTCAATTACTCAGCTTGATCGAGGCTGTGGACCAACCATTTGACTCTACCCCTGTCATGCTTGTGCATTGAGTGAATTAGATCCTCTCATATAAGGGATTGTAGTGACCTTATAAAAGAAAAAAATTGATGTACACTCATGTCCACGCGCAAGCCGGCCGTAGATCTCATAGATACTACAAGTCAAACCAAGCATTTGTCTTTTATCAATATGAGATTTTGGTGCTTTGAAATATCCACACACTCCCGGGCCCAATTTAATGCATGACATAATTGAGCTTAAATTAAAGAGGTCACATTAATTATTTAGTATATTTTAGTGATCATTAATTTTAAATTTTGAGATGAAATATAAGATTTGAAATTCTAACTTCACTCAAAAATTTAATTAAAAAAAAAAAAAAAGAAAAAGGGTCACACTATGTACCATGCCTTGTGTCATGAAAGAAGTCAATAGATACAAGGGAAGTGAATCAAATTGTAATAAATGCTTATAAAACTCTATGCAGCTGAAAAACATTAAGCCATCAATTTTTGTAATATTTGTTTTTATTAATAAATCGAATTAAAATTCACATTTTTTTTAAAATTTGAGGAAACCGATGTTTGAACCCCCTCCCCCCCCCCCCCCCCCCCAAAAAAAAAAAAAAAACTTATCTCTACTGTATTTCTCTTCGGGCCATAATTTCAATTGATAACTCTCAATCTATTATTGAACCAAACAACTCCAAGAGAGCTGAAGACGGCAGAGAAGGTCTTGTAATAATAGCTAGCTAGCCCGATAAGGTGGCTGTGAGCCGCATTATTCTCAAGGAACCACTTGAACTTTGTCTGCACATTAATAAATTTGAAGCCAGCTGTCTTTGAAACTAAAATCAATCGGCGTTCTAAATCTTACACAACAACCCCTTAAATATTAATCACTCTTCATTACACAAAAACGTAAATGAGCGCGAGAACGTTGTTTACAACAAAGCTTAAGAGCAAACAGGCATTAATAATTAATAATTGTTATTCGTCAGATAATTATAATAATCTATTGGTTGTGCACATTATATTTAAAAAAAAAAAAAAAAAAAAAAGAAAGAAAAAGGGACAAAAGAGAAGGATCCCATCCCACAACCTCACCCCGTCACTTCCCCGTCCACTAACCTTGTTCCCAATGGCGAAACGCCAACTTCATTTCTATGCTCGGAGTCAAAAGATAGTATGTGTGCCGTACTTAACAATTCGTACATGGTTGGGCCACGGAAGATTTTGGAAGCCCACGATGGAACCCTGTCTACCGCATCAGCCTCATGCAAAATTACACTCAATATTAGTAGTAAATATTATAGCAACAGCATTACATGAACAAAGTGAATGTGGCGTGATTTAAGTTGTCTAGTGTAAATATAAAAATCAAATAATCACAATAATTAACTATAATTAATAGTTGAAATTACACTCGTCTCCCATGTTTATGTTCATGAATCTCGCGTCTTGTTTCAAAAACTCATCTGATAGAACCAGGGTGAAACAGAATGCACAGGAATAGGATTTTATTAAGGAAGAGAAAGACAGAGATTTATACCTCAAAACAAGCAATTGGCAACTTTGCCCCACTGAGGGAGTCAGTTGCGACAGACCATTCCTGACCTTTTTGTTCCCCTAAACAAAAATCCTATGCCCTCATGCACAAACACTTTCAACTTTTTTGTTTATTTCTTCGGCTTAAACCTCAGCTACTAGAAAAAGCCTGCTCAATTGGGGTGGCTTTTTTCTGCTAAAAAAAACACTGGTCCTATGCTTCAACATCCGGCCAAACCTGAAAAAATGGATACATATGCATGCCAATTCCATGCATGACCCATCATTCCACACCTGACACTTGTACGCTTCCACAGTCCTGTCACCTCCATGCTAGCGCATATACATGCTCTGGCTTAGTTCAATGACCCAAAAATTTTGTCGTTTAAAACATAAATGAAAATAAAAAGCAGCAGACCATTCCTTTATGTAGTCGCCAATAGGCATCACCCCATATGAGGTCTTCACGACCCTCGACAAAGAGTCTAAATTGCCCCCCATTATCGCAATTATGCACTAGATACATTGTAACTATAGTTATAAAATCTAAGTAAATAGAGTTTGAAGTTTAGAATTTAAATTCTAATCCTTATGAACTAAAAGAAAATGGGATTTTGAGAGCCCAGCAACTCTTAACATTTTGGTGGAATACAGGTAAAAAAATATACAAAATAGAGGCTAAATATGTTAAAAAAAAAAACTAAGAAGGGTTGGGTACAACTTGAAATTAACTTAGTCTGACATGAGATGGTTGGGATTTTATACCTTACACATAAATATGGAACTGGAAGTGGAAAGTCGTCGACATTGAAAACTGTGCAGGAACAGCGGCAAGTGTCAACGACAATATAGCTTAATTCTTGTAACTCCTCATAGCCCAATTTATGACATGTCGGATATGAGGCAATGGAAGGTCAAGAAAAGTTGCTTTCAAATAGATTCATTGCCATCATTTTGCCTCCAATAATCAGCCTCCATTTATGTGCCACGTGTATTCTGTTTCTTCCATGCATTTACATACTCAGCAATCAATCGAGTTTTTTTTTTTTTTAAAAAAAAAAAAAGCTTTTCACATTTCCAAAAATATTTTACAAAAAGCTTTAAAAAGTCAAGGTCACTCAAATCGATAGGTATATCTTTTTAGGCATATAGCAAGCAATAGGGCACTCATGCTCTTAATATCACGGCTGCACGGTTCACCCAATGTGCATTAAATCCTTGCAAAATCTCTTTTTCTCCCTCCTCGAGTTTATTTTAATATTTTTTTTGGAAAAACATTACTTATCCTTTCAGATTATTTTATTGGCAATTTTATCACCAAAATTCTACAACAAAATTTCATTCCTAAAATAGATCGTGGATGAAATATTAAAAAATTAATGCATAAAAAATGATTTGAAATCAACTTTGTCATGTTTAGTAAAAGAGAACTACCCATTATTTGAAATTTCTTTTTGGTGTTAAAAGAAACACTCCAACCTTGATACAGCCTATCACCATTGATCCTCAAGCTTGAATGCTGGCCTGCATAATGACTTTTTAAGAGCACACAGTATATATAGGTCAATGGAAGCTAATTCCCACAGAGAAGGAAAACACACATGAAAACCGGATTTGAAGAAATATCTAAAAATATTTACAAATGGTTGAGTTTCCCCCCCGCCCCTTCCCCCCCAAAAAAAAGGGCCACCTGTTCCAAGGGTGTAATGCTATACTAGTCCTACCCAACACAGGATTGAAATAAAAAAAAACTAACAAGTCAGTCTACAATTAAAACCTATTACCACTAACTGAAAATGGTCCAGCACACATGTTTGGCCCAAAGTGTCTCTCTTTTGAGTTTTAATCCGTCTAGGATTCCCAACAAGTGCATCGAATCTCCATCCCCAACCAAAACCCACAAAAACAGTACCACTAGTAACTTGCGGTACCACCCAGCTCTAGTTGGGTTGTAAAATATTGGACTGTATCATGTAGCTGATAAACGATCTTGGATGGACCGAAAATGTGACTGAGTCGACCCAAGAGAATAAGAATAATGAAGTGGCTGAGTTAAGGTTGATGTCTGGGCTCACTGTGAACATCTAACCTTAAGCTCGAGTCTCTGTCTTTACAATAGTCAGTGATTATTCTCTCTCTTCTAAAACTCTTTTAATGGTTAAAATTTTATATTCCTATTTTCAAGATTTCATATTTTAATTATAGAAAGAATATATGGAATTTAAGAGAATAGATTATGGCATTGTATTTATAAAAGAATGTTCGTGTTATAAGCAATGATGCGTGAGAGACAACCAGAAAGGCTTGGAGCAGAGCTAGCTTTGGCAATGCCTTCTAGCGAGTGAGTTTTAAGCTCCCTATGGTACAAAGAGCATCAAAAGCCATCTTATCGATTGTCCGAGTCACACAAGATGTATACAGACAATTTATAGAAAGAAAATCCAGAAGAATTCTCAGCATCAACTTTTGCACAAACCAAAAATTATACACGGAGAACTCAGAGAAGCTATAAGATCAACAAAATATCACAGCAGTTGGTCCAGATATGGATCTCTTGGAGCTTTTTCTCCACCTAGATATCCTGAAACGCCTTGAGAAGCCCCCGTTACCAAGTTATTAAACCAGGAGGTGCCCCATGCCAGCCATCCAGGTTGCACTTCTTGCTGATTTGCCTCTTGCATGCTCCTCTGCTGTTGTTCAGCAATCATATCTTGCCACATTTTTTCCACAATCTCCCTGATAGCTTTAACCCCCTTATTCACTACGTCCTTTGGAGGAATGATGAGTGGATTTTCATCCAGGTTGAGCTTACTTAGATTTTGAAGCCTACAAACTGAGTAGGGAAGAACTCGTATTTGGTTGTTACTCAGGTCAAGCTCCCTGAGGTTGGTTAGATCACCAATTGTTTCAGGAAGCTCAGTGAAGTCACTGAAGTTGCTGCTTGCATTTAGGATTTCCAGAGTTAACAATCTCCCGATTGCATGTGGCAGGCCACGAAGCTCATTGAAGTGAACATCCAAATATCTCAAAGATTTCATTTCACAGATAGATTGTGGGAGGAAACGGATCTTATTCAATTGGATAGAGAGCCTTTCAAGATTCATCAATCCATACCCAATATTTGTCGGCAAAGACATCAAGTTGTTGAAGCTTGCATCTAACTCAACCAGTGAACTGCATGAAGAAAGCAGAAGCCAAAGAAACTTTTTAGTTTAGAGTATGAAAGCAGGTCAGTTAAGAAAAGCAATCAACTAATGAATATCAGACCTGCAAAGGGCAATGCTTTCTGGAAGGGCTTTCAACTTGTTTCCTGAGACATTCAGGACCTTAAGCTTACGCAACAATCCAATTGATTCTGGCAGTGACTCTAGTATATTAGAAGATATGTCAAGCTGCTCAAGCTTTTCAAGTCCTGCTATTGAATCAGGAAGGACCTGTTGTCCCCAAACATTTGGATGAGATATTAATCAAATAAAATAAAAGAAAAAGTCCTAGCTAAGCTATCTCTCAATTCACTAAATAGTATCCAAAAGTCACATCAACCATAAACTGAGATTCCTCACTTTCCCAAGCTAGTCTTATGATTTTGCTCCATAGGTTGCAAATGAGTGAAGATACAACTATTTCAGTCAAATAGCTATAAATTTAAAGTTTAGTCAATGTCCATATTTAATTGCCAAAAAAAAAAAAAAAAAAATCAGATATAAATTTTAGACCATATAAACATAATCTGCCAACTTAAAAACTCTTATGTTCCCAAAGATGGTGAGAAAGCATTTATGAGGTACACCCGTGTAAAAGACTTCATAAAATAAAAAGCAATAGAGAAATGATGGAATCAACAGCTTCAGAGGTCTTGCTCTATAGAGTTTTAGGATTTTAGTTGGAAGCAAACTTATTCACATTCCACAGAATGCCTGCAAAACACTGCTTAACGTGACAACTTCCTTCAATGAGATATTGTTCTGCAAGAATGCAATCCAAACTGCAAGGTCCCTCAAGTTCGTCTCAGATTAACCAAAGCAATTCCAATAAACTCTATGACAGCAAAAGGGACCATAAAGCTATTAACATATCTGATTCATTATAATTAAGCCAGTAATAGAGCAACACTCTAATTCACTATGGCCCAAGCCAGTAATAGAGCAACACTCTAATTCACTATGGCCCCTTTATTTGACATTAACTCGTCAAAAACCATTAATCCAAAGGTGCCAGAACTCAATCAACGAAACAAACGTACTCAAATATTTATGAGCAATGCTATTTAGTCCGACTAAATTTCCCAAAACTAGCCCGATTGCTCCAAGGCACTTACGCAGATAACAATCTTACCATTTTATCACAAGCAGATAAGTTTAGTTGTCCTAAATAACATTATTCATAATTTATAACAAAAGGAACCGTGATCACAAGCTATCATTATGTACACTTATTGATAGCACATATACATACAGACCTGCAATTGATTGTGAGAGAGGTTAAGCAGAAGTAACCCATGAAGAGTACCAAAGGCCTCAGGGATCAAAGTCAACTGACGATCAGAAAGATCCAATCTTTCCACAACCCCACCACTCTGTGTCTCTTTCAGTACAGCAACAACCTCCTCATTCCATTGAAAATCCTCTATCTCTCTCTCAACAACCTCCCTGTATACCCCAGCAAGCCTCTCTTCAACATCCCTCAACTCCCTCTCATGTTCCTCATAAATCTCCTCCAATCTTACTGCCGCCCTGTATATCTCCACCTCCTTTCCGCCACCGCCCAGTTCTTGGACTTGGGCCATCCTGGATCGGGCTGTGGATACCACATCGGGGTCGGGTCGGGGTCCCATGGCTCTAAGGAGCGCATGAGTCTGGGTGAGGCTGGTGGGAACGGCTTGGGTTAGTAAAGATGCAACTTTTGGGTTGTTTAAGTGGCGAAATCGGGTCAATGAACTTTGGTTGACTTCTGGGTTTGGTGGATGCGAGCTTTGATCGATTTGGGGAAGGAGATAAGAGAGAATTGGGAATTCTTTTGGATCCATTGCTCTCAAGATGTGTCTGAAGTTGAACTGACTAGAACGAAGATACTTTTAATACAAGACTCAAGCATAAACCTGTGTTTCTGGACAGAACTAGAAAATACCATAGAAATCGAAGCCGATAATCGCTAGTTCTGATGATTAAAATTTAATAAGTAAGCAAAATTAGCTGACATGTAATAAAAATTTTCTAATTATAAAATTTTAATTATTACTCAATTTATAATAATTTAATATATATATATATATATATATATTTTCAATAGTTCAATCTCAAATCTCAAAAATTGCATATTTTTCTAAATAAACGAATTTTACACGTGAGAGCACTTACAAATTTAATACATTAGAGCGAGATTTTTTTTTTCAAAAAAAAATTTTAATTCCATTTGCTTTTTTTTTTTTTGTCTTTTTCCAATAAAATTCAATGATAAATCAACCATAGCTTTATTAGTCGTGTACAAAATAATGTCCAAATTATACTTTTATCAACGTGCTTATTTATAGTTTTCATTGCATGTATAAAAAAAAAAAAAAAAAAGTTTTTTATCAATATGGTCACATTCAGTCTAGAATGAGAAAGCTGACAGTAAAATCTGCAGGCACTTTTTTTTTTTTTTTTTTGGGTTAATTTAACTTTATTAGTTATTAGAACTAATAAAAATTTAACAGTTTTACCACCAAATCAAACATTGAAAACTTTTCTGTGTATTTCTTATAAATGGCGGAGCATCATTTAATATAAGACTCAGATTTACCTTCAATCTACTTTGTCCAGCAATTATCCGTGCTGGGAAGTAGCTTGGAGCTTTTACGTACTGCTGCTGCCCCAATGCGCTCTTATAATCAAGAGTAGGATAATAGTTTTGATTAACACTCAGCATGACTCTACCGCTCTTTATTGTCGTTAAATTACAACAGATAAATAATTAATAATGGAAGCATTCGTTGGCATCACCCGTTTGAAAAAAAAAAAACAGAAATTACCTAGAATTTTACGGGGAGAAAAGTGGAAAGTAATGGAGAAATTGAAGAACGGTGTTTGGTTTTGGATAACTGTTGTTCCAACTGACAATAAAAACTAAATATTAACGAAATTGATAATAAAAACATTTTGTGATTATTCTAACATTTTATTTATTCCCCATAATAATAATAAAAATAAAAATAAAAAACCCTTCAAGGATTTGTTAATGATCATGATCATGTTATGTCATGTGTAGCAGCTGTTAAGGGGTTGATTGCTAAATGCCAAGAAAATTGACCATTTGGATGTTAGCCCATGTTTGGATTTTGACAAGATTGGCCCAATTTGCTTTTTAGGTCCAGTTTAAGATAATCCAAGAAATTTTTGGGCACCAACCTGTATATTTTTGTTGCACAAAAAAATAAATAAATAATAATAATAATAATAAAAGAAAAGATAGGCTTGAAGTTCGAGTGTCAGCAGCCACCATTAAACTAAAAAATTGAACAGGTAGTTCACTAATATTAAAATTGTTTTCAGTACTGAAAATCTTAAGTTCAACTTTAAAATAATGGCGTGTGAACAAGTTACGGATCAGCTGAATATGTTTTATTGGTGGTGGTTTACGAAGGACTGGATTTATTCCCTTTTTTTTTTATTTTTTTTTATTTTTTATCTTCCTCTTCTTGAATTTAATATCAATTATTTTGTTGCTAAAACATTCAGCCTCGTGCAAGATGTTTAACGTTGAAGGGTTCAATAAAAGGACAGAGAAGCTAAGGAAGTCGTGAAGTGTTCAATAACAAAATTTAATATCTACTCTTTTTCGCTAAACGTGTGGCTAAAGAAGTGTTGAAGAAGCCAGCAATGCCCTACAGAGAAGCCACAGAAGTGTTGAAGTTTTCAACTTTGCTGCAAAACGTGTAGCCAAAGAAGTGTTCAAGAAGCGAGCAATGCCCAGCACGAGAGCCACCAAGGCCTTGACGTATATCTCGTCCATTAAACGACGGAGAATCTTAATTGGTTTCCACGAAAGAGAGCAACATGTGACATGGTATAGCCATCGTCAATCCGCGCCACTGAGACGAAGCTTGCCATAGTTATACCCTGTTTTTCTGGGGCACAAGAGATGATGGGCTAGGCTTGGGTGTATTTTATCAGTTGGACTAAATGGGATGTAGTTATGGCTGCCCCACCACCATTTTTGTCTCTTGAAAATACAGTAGTCGAAGAAGATTCCAACAGTTCAAAGGTGAATTGTCAACCAGTTTGATGGGTAATGTTATGCCTTTATTTGCAATATTTATATTTATTATTTTACATATTTGTATTTTTTTGGGATTAAAATTTAACTAGATCTTATTGTTATTAAATAAAATAATAATAATAATTTACAGTAATATTTATTATTTTATTAATTTAATTATTAATTTTTAAAATTAATAATTTTTTAAAAAATTAAATTATAATTAAATTTCTAATTTTACTAATTTAATTAACCCATCTGACGGTCATTCAACCGAACTTACAGAAACCTAGATCTCCCAAGTATGTACACGTTAAGAACCACGACACTTGCACATTGCCTATCACTAGAACTACGAGTCCAGACATCTCTATCACTATCACATGACTAATGAGACTCGGCCAACTTTTATCATTTTCACCCTACACACATTGCCTTGTATATTATCACTGCTTCATGCCTCTATTCCAACGACTCTTGCAACATCAACAGGATTAAACAAGAAGCAAACCCCGTGCGATCCATGCTCTTACAATTTCTACACTCACATTATCTTATCTATTTTCCTTTTGTCATAAAGAGGCAATGCTTGTGGCATAATTTGTCAAAATGAGAAGGGGAAATCTTAGAAAGAGGAAAAAGAAATATTTATATATATGGGATAACCTTGAAACCAGTTTGATCGTTATCTTCAGAAGATAGCAATTCATCAACTACCTTCCAGTTATTATTATTATTATTATTATTTTGCTTTTGTTTTTGTTTTTGTTTTTGTTTTTTTTTTTTAGGCATTGTTAATAATCAATGTTCCAACTTGTTCTCAAATCTCTCTTCAACCGAGACAGAATCTTCCTTTTGAATGCTAAGTGAGTGGAGAGCTTTCTTTTCAATCAAAAATCATAGCTCTTCTCCTTCCTTATTCCTTCATGTTGGCTTTGGAGCAAAAGGGTCTCTTTTTGCTTTGCAATGTATCCATACATTGATCTCCAGTGTTGTAATCTCCTGCATTTTAAGTATTTTGGCGCTCCTGATATGTAAAGCTGTCTGGTTCATGAGTCAAATTATGTATCCCTATCCCATGATCAATTGGTTCTGGTATGCAAGGTCCCTATTGTTCTTGATATTCCATGGTCCCACTTAGTGTTTCCGATAATGTTTGCCATTGCTTCTGGACTAGGACACCAACTGTATGCCTTGAATGGGTGCCTTCGAAGCAGAGATTAGTAATAACTAGAACGCAAAATCACAGTGAGTTATGATCCATATCTCAAGATTGCAAAGGTGCGAAAAAATAGCTATCAATGTGCATACATAAATTCCAGATTCGTCCATCTTCATGGTTACATAACTTGGGCAACAAAGGCTTTGAGCCCTGATGGTAGAACTTAAATGAAGAGTAAGTCCTTGCACGACCCCAAGTCTAAGAGAGCGAGGAGAGAACCTTACAGGAAGATAACAAAGCCATGAGCGCGCAGGGCAAAGGACTATTGGCCTAAGATACAAGGAAAACTGATGTTATTCTGCTAAAACTCGAAGATATCACAATGCATAAGGCCAACGCAGACAACTCCTACAACCGAAAAAGCGGGTACAGGGTCACATCACAAGTGAATTGGCTGGCTCAAGGACAATAGGAACTCAAGCAAACAAGACAGACTTGCAGGAAGTAGGGGCTGCAGGAGGCTGCAGCTACAAGTTAAATTAAACTGAAGGCAAAGAAACTTTAAATACAAGTCTCAATGCTCAGCCAAGGCTACGGCCAATTCTCCACGGCCAGAGTGATTCTCAGAATTCTACATATAACGTACTGATAAAATTAAGATTAAAGGATGGTATAACAGGTTGATTTATCACCTTAATGCCCCCTCAAGAGGACCAAAAATGGACGACAATTTGCAGTTGGCAATTGTGACAAATGCTTCTTCATGTCTTGAAGGACATTCTCGCCCCCATCATCTTTGACGTTGATTAATACTCTAATCACCCGTAAACCTGCAAATATCTATAAAAAAAAGAGTTAGAAAACACCGGAAAAACAATTTATCAAAAAACCACAACCACACGAACAATGACAAATCGAATAAGAAACAGATAAGAACCGACCGCAAAAGCAAAAAATAAAAAAGAAAACGAAAACGAAAGAGAAAGAAAACGGAGCAGACGGATGAGGACAACGCATGAAGATGAAGAACTGGGAATAATGACAGTGCTAGGGAAGGCAGAAGCATCATTCAGACACGACACGCAGTAGCCAAGCATAGCAGACACAGAACCTAGACGAAAACGAAGACAAACGTGGAACGCAACAAAATGGGAATCGGGCAATGGTCAATGGAGAATTGTACTAAAAGCTGTGAACGGCATATCAATGGAGAATTGTACTAAAATGTCCCAAACAACAAAATTAACACAAACTCACCATATCACATAAGTCTTGGACTGAAAATTCATTAATTTTCCAACGGAAAAAAGAAAAAAAAAAATGAAAATTTCCTTTTACAGTCCTTCAGTTACATCCAACATCCACTAGCACATACATAGAGTGACTTAAAATTTCTTTTCCTGTTTATAATAATTTGTTTCTAGCGACGCCCCCCAGGCTGCTATTGCCAGTGATTCCCATTGTGAACAAGGCAGATATGTGTTGGGTTTCCATGAGCATGGTAACCATAACCAGGAATCCTCTTCGCTGGATAGGCCACCGGCTTTGATATCTGGCGGTAGCACCTTGGGATGGAACAGGGAACTGCCGTGGTGAACGGCGACGAGGAGGGGGAAGATGATGATGATGATCTGGTGGAGGAGGAGGAGGAGGAGGCAGACAACGGAGGCTGAGGTTGAGGAGGAGAAAAAAGAGAGGTTTTTTTAGGTGGCGACAGAAAAGCTCTGATCTTTAAAGACCCAGTTGGCGTGGCAGCCCGATCGTACTCTTCGATGAGATTGGCAAGATCCTCATCGGAAGTGATCGATACCAGAGCGTCAAGATCATCCGCCGGCAGCTGACAGCGTAGATTCACGGGGGCGCCACACAACTCTCCCATCTTCAACAATATTTCTGAAAATATTATAATTCCACTTCACCGTCAAATAATAGTTTTAAAAGAACAAGAAAAAATTAAGGAAATAAAGGGATAAAAGGCTTACCGGAGAAGGAGGTGGCGCGATCAACGGAAAGGACACGAGTTTCGCCGCCGTGGTAACGGAGCTTGCCATCCGAGTAACGGGGAATGATCATGCCACCGTAGCTGCAGAGGAACTTGATGGCGGAGGAGGAGGGCTTGAAGCGGTGGCGGTGGTGGAGGAGCTTGGCCGTGGCCGTGGTGGCGTCAAGCGAAGGTCCGACCATACTTTTACAAAGAAAGTTCAGAAGCTCCACAGCCACTTCGGAGTTGCTTCAAGCAAAGAATGTTACCCCCCGTCTACATTTATAGAATTTTTGTTTCTTATTTATTTATTTATTTTCCTTTTCCGTTTTACAGACGAAAAGAAATAGGGTGGGGCTCCTTCGGAATGGTCAAATGAGGCACATTCCTCCGGACAATACTTCGGTAAAAAGTCAAAGGGGTCATTGCCTCGTTAATAACGGCCAGTAAGTTACAAAAGGTAAAAATTTCAAACTAAAATATTAATTTAACACATTCTTAATTTCTCATATTAATTATTTTTTAAATACATAATAAATATATTTATCATCATATTTATAAATAAAATTAAAATTATTTTTTATTATCTCAATTCAATTTTCTCAATAAAAAAATTACTAACCATATATTGTTAGATTCGAATAATTTTTTATATATAATTTTAATATTAATAAATTTAAAATTTAATTATTTTATATTTAAATACCTGAAATTATATTATGCATATTAGGTTTTCTTCTTGCATATTTATGTAAATTTAAGTTGTGAAAGGTTCAAACAAGACTACAAGATTCTATATAGCGATAATGTCTGTTGTTCAGTAATTTAGACGCATTCATTACAAATTATTGTGTTACATTGGTTTGGTATGTGCTATTGACTGTTAATTGTTACGAAGTCTTGTATTATAATAGTTTTGATATTCCTCGTGAATTTTAACCCACGCATCAACAACTAATTAAATTATTAAATTAATTAATTAAATTATAAATTAATAAATTAATTATAATTTTAAATTTAAATAAATTGTATAAAAATTTAAAAATGTTTTTTATATTTTAATTTTTTAAAAAAATAAAAATTATAACCATAAATTATTAAACCAATATGTAAAATAATTCTAAAAAAAAAAAAAAGCTATGAATTCAGCCAATAATTATTATAATTATTCTGAGCTCTTGCATTACAGTAAGTTGATAATCATTACAAAATCTTGGTATTAAAACGGTTGGATGTCCAGAGTCCTCACGCCAAAATCTTGTGCCGTGGAGATGGGTTCCACATCCAGTTTGCTTGCAAGTGAAATGATTCAATCCAAGCCTGTGGGGTCCCACCCAAGTCTATAACAGGTGTCAGGGTACGATTTAATAAAATAATTACTTATGATGATTTTTTTATTTAAATAATTGTGTGGTTATAATTAAGATTATAGGTAAATATTTTTATTTAATTTTTTTTATAAAAAATTATTATTTAAATATTATTAAATTTAAGTAAATGGTTATAACTGCCACATGTTTTACGTATAACTGCTAATAGGTCCGTTACTCGACATAAATTATTATTTTTTATTCGAAGAGAAATGATGAAGAGAGAAGTTGAACTTGAATTAATTAATGTAAAAATTATTAATTAAATTAATATTTAAAATAATAATTATTTATCATAATATTTTTATATATTTTTCTTATATTTTAAAATTTATAATTAAATATAAAAATTATATAATTTAATTATAAAATTATTTAATTATAAAAATTTTAAATTAAATCAATAAATCATTAAACATAAAAAGTTTATAAATTATATATTATATTTAACATATTACCTCACACAAAATCTTGTTAAGTTGAAGACATAAATAGAACATAGATTTATCATGTATAAAAATTCACAACTAAATAATCTTAAAGGGCTTGTAAGATAAAAGAGTGGCTGTCATAAAAAACCAAGGCTGATTGGATAGGTTGTGTTGGTGCCTTCACTGTACAAAAACCTACATTTATAAGGTATATTAAAATTTAATATATAATTTATTATTTTATATTTTACTTAATAATTTAAAATTGTAAATAAAATACTTCTCTCGCTGATCATTGTAGCAGCCTTTCTAATGGTCCCCTTCTGTCCACTCCATCGCATGGAGAAGTGCAATATTATTCAAACTTTGAGATTATCAAGAATTGCAGGAATATCCCAAACACGGCCTTCAGCATTTGTCTGCTACTAACTAGTTGTGTATTTTTATTTTTTTTTTACAACAATTTTGTCTTCTTTTAGCCGCAATAGATTGTTCACCGTTAGGTAGATCAATTCACTGAGTCGTGTTTGCTGTTTGCTGTTTTGTCTTCAAGTAATATTAATGTCATTTTTGTCGCTAATCAAATGTTAATCTCCAATTGATTGAATCCATTTAAAACAAAAAAAAAAAAAAAAAAGAAAAAGCCTTCATGGAAATCGTTACAACACCATTTTTAAAGGTCGGCCGCCTTTTAAGGAAAAGTGTGGAGGTTTAAGCTAAAGCTAAGATTTTGGTATCTTTAGTCACCTTCATGGGCTTATGTAATGCAAAATTCCAAGGGATCCGCCGTGGACGTGCCACGGGGTACTACTTTTTGGCTCGTAAGCTTGCTGCATATCCTTAAATTCTTCTTGTTTTTGCGTTATTTTCCGAATGTGCTTAGCCTCTTTCCTGCGAGAATCATGCACTTTGCTTCGTTCATTGGCTGTACTTGTGGAACTTTAATATACAGTGTTTTTAGTGGGTCCAAAATGCCGATTAGTAAACCGGAAATTCCATCAGCAACAACAATGTTCCTAAAACGAACAGAAAAATTGCAAATATGATATAGCGGCGGTGAGGAGTTTAATTATTATCCCCTTATTTTCTTTTTTTCTCCTTATTAAAATTTAATATGTGATCTACTTTTAAACTTTTAAGTTTTATAAATTTTCAATGTAGTATCAAAATTTTTATAATTAAAAAGTTTTGTATCTAAATTATGTTATTCTTATATTTAAATGTGAATTTTTTTTATTAAGGTAATTTTATATAATATTTACTTTTCAACTCAATACAATTAAATTTTTGGGTTAAAAGGGTTTCTAATGCTCATGCTCGTTGTATCTGGTGAAGGTAGCAATACTGCAAAAGTTATGATCTACGTTGCTTTTTGTGATGCTCTTTTGATTTTCTCCTGGACTGCTTCAATATAAACGGAATTATTATTATTATTATTATTATTATTATTATTATTATTTTTCACTTTCTTTTGGTAAAGGTTAAAGGAATATCGATATTGCCTTGTTGTTTATTGGACTCTACGCAATTGAAACCCCAGACCATTCAATCTCTTCCGCTCCTGGCAGGGACCCAGTTAGCCACTTGTCAATGGGATGAGCAGGCCTCCTTTGTCTCCACGATGAAGCCATCCACAGGACCCCCAGCCGGCGATGCCGTGGACAGAAAAACGACGGAAGGGTCGGTTGTCGTTTTGGGGAAAGCATATGTGGCAACACGTGTCAACTTGAAGATCAAGCCATATCTTCGAAAATTTAGGGAATGGACCCCCCGCTACGTGGACAGGGTCATGTAGCCAGATAGCGTCCTAGACCGGCGTTACATGAAACCTAAATTTAACAGGTCATAAATGTAATTTGATATATTATAATATAACATCCCTTGGTTTAAAATAAGCGCGTAAATAGCAATTGTTTTGGAAAAAAAAAAAAATAGAACATAAGCTCATGAAATTTCACCTTGCTTAAATTTGCACTTATAATCTTGATTTTATTTTAATTTTTTATTAAAAAATTGTAGATAAAAATTTAAATTTTAAATTACTAAATATCTTTTATATATATATATTGTGATGTATGATTGCATAATGAATATTGAAAAATCCTTTAAAAAGGAGAATGAATTGGTTTGATTTTTGACAAATATTCAATTTATAATCTAATTTGACAAAATTGCTTGAATGACGACCTTGAGATAAGGACAATTGCATCCAGAAATTTTGTTACTTGGTTGAATTATGTTGTAAAAGGCCAAAAAAGCCAAAGAAAAACTAGTCAGGCTGTAGCTAACTTGCGTGTAGCATAGACACTTTGAATGAATGCTTTCTAGCATTGCCGAGAAGGAAATATGGCAGTGATGGTTAGGGAATTTGGGAGATTCTCCCTGCTCATTGATGCATGACAAATTGGTGTTTAATTGGGTGGTATTGAGGGTTGTCTTTTAAGATACATGTGAACAAGTTCGATTCTTAATATCTTTAGCATCATCGGAAAAAATAAAAATAAAAAGAAAAAGAAAAAAATTATTCGTATAACTTTCACAAATCATGTATTCAACTAATAGTTTTTCATTAGAATAAAAAAAAAAAAATAAGTTGTTTTAATAAAAATTTTACGTATAATGCATTCTTTTATTTTACTTAATAATTTAAAATTTAATATTTAATATATATTTTTTTAACATACTATCAAAATTTTAACAATCAACACTTCTAAAGGTCAAACTAAGCTCCGTTCATTCATCGCCTTTTATTGTCGACTCACCTGTGCCCAAAACTACACCGTGAATATGGTGAAAAACCCAAGTGGCGGATGGCAGAATGGGGGTGACGGTCAAAAAGAAAAAACGAGTGGTGGGATGGGACCCTGGTTCCTGTGGGCTTGGCACATTCCCATTTCTGTGGAATTGGTAAAGGATGGTAGAAAGATGGGAAGCGAGGACTTTGACCCTCGGTTCTTGATGGACTCGACGTATTAACATTCATTCAGATGCCAAAACGTTTATGAGGACTGGGGGGACCAACCTCCAAAGTCTGCCCCTTGTTGAGGGTCAAATGGGGTAATGAGAATCGATGGTTCTTCTACAATGCCAAAAGCAATTAGCTTCAGTTGAGATTTTTCGATGATTTGAAAGTCAAATTTTGACTAAATTTGTGCTAGAGCTGCAGAACTGACCATACCCTTGAATGGACAGAAATGTATCATACGATTAATCAGAAGTTGCAACCTTAAATAAATGGAGAAAGGAAGGTTTAGAGTTGAAACTTGAAATACTTTAGTCTTTTATACGGCTTTTTGTTTGGAAGTCTTCTGGGGTTGTTGGCTTGTTGTGATTGAGATGCTTGGAACCTGAAAAATGTAAGGAACAAAAGTCCATCATTCCACACTCAGTTTCTTATTGATAGAGGCCGTTGAATAGTGGAAGGGAAGACTGAGGACTGTCATAGCTTTATGCTATAGTAATAATCCAAATGTTCTATGTTTCAAATGAAAGTTGCAATAGTATGAACAATGCCAATGATCCAAGGTTTATGGTTGCTCGTCATAAAAAATATAATTGTTATTTTCTCCAAATAAAAAAAAAAATTGTCCATTACTATTGGATCGCACAATCTCACAATAAAGGATAATATTTTTGCTTTTGAAAAGAAAAAAAAAAAAGGGTAAGAACAACCTATATCAGACTATATTGAAGTAAAAAAATTGTTATTATTTATTTATGTATTTAATTGACTTCAACTGAAACTTAATCTCAACACTTTCAATTGTATTACTTGTTTCTTGGTTTATTTTATTATCACCTGAGGACTACCAATTAACAGGGGAATCGGTTAGGGCAGTCTCATCCCATGTCATAAACTACCTTGTCCAACCTGGGAGCTTGGAGGTTTAGCTAAAATAGGTATCCTGAGTTGATTGCAGAGTGGGTGTTGGGCCTCATGTCAAATGTTGGACCCAAAATATGGGCTACACAGATTCCTCCAGAGTGATTTAATATGGATGCCTGGCAATAATAATGGGCAACAATCCAGTCCTTTTGACCTGATGTTGGATCTGAGATGTTGCTTCCTGTAATGCAGGAGTCTAGTGGTGGACTCCAAAAAAGAAGTAGGAAAAAGAATGCAGTAGTCCAGTGGGAAAAACCCTCCTAACATGGGCCACAGTGGATACTCAATTCTATGCCTTGCCCAATTTATTTCCATTAAAAAAAGCAAAGATTTCCTGGAAAACCTTTTGGTTAGGAGCATCAACAGTCCTTATTTTGTGACACTCAAAATGCTGAAAAAGCTATAGAATCTATTTTGGCTGTACGTGTAATGAATCGAAGCAGAAACCTGATTTGGTGGTCACTATTACAAGTTTACAACAACCAATGCTAGCTTTTGGATAAAGTATCCAACAATGATGATTTTTATTTCTGCTAAGGTTTCTGCCTAAGATGCTTCCAACTTCATAGACTCTCAAGAAAGCACAAGAACCACTCATTTTAGTCCACCAAAGCAAGCTGCAAAATCAACCCTCACCTCCCTTTCCAACCCAAAATTGACAGAAAAAAGAGAAAAAATGAAAATTTCTTCAAAATTCTGATGTGCACACTCCATTGTTCTTCTACCTCCACCACCTACTCTCTTTGGCTCTTATTTCATCAGATTCTTCCTTGCCAACAGTCTACCTGTTTACATTTTCTTCTGCTGGTTTCTAAATCCTATCTAAAGAAATGACTTCCACTTATTGTCTATCTTCTGCAAGAAATGCCATCAAACCAGAATCTATCCTTCTTCGTAATTCTCACTTCTATGTCCCGAAATTTTTGTCCCATGAAACTTGGAAAGAGATTTTCATCTTCAAGCCACAGCAGCTTCAAGCAAAGGCTTTTCTTCCCATTTTGAGATTCAAGAACTTTGAACTCACACACCCTTTTGCCAGCATATCATCTTTTGCTGAAGCTGGAGGTGAAGAAGAGCAAAAAGAAGGAATAGGAACTGAGAAACATCAAGAAAGTGTAAAACCCAATGAAGATGAATCCCCTGGGATGGCTCGGGCCTTTCACATCTCTTCAAGCACGGCATCGGCAATCTCCATATTCATAGCACTTGCTGCTCTCACCCTTCCCCTCTTTATGAAGTCTGTGGGGCCGGGTCTGGGATTGAAGATCAAGTTGTTATCATATGCAACACTTCTGTTTGGTTTCTATATGGCTTGGAACATAGGGGCCAATGATGTGGCCAATGCCATGGGAACTTCTGTGGGCTCCGGAGCATTGAGTCTCCGGCAAGCTGTGTTGATTGCTGCTGTCTTGGAGTTCTCAGGAGCATTGTTGATGGGTACCCATGTCACCAGTACAATGCAGAAGGGCATTCTTGTGGCCAATGTGTTTCAGGGGAAGGATTCTCTGCTCTTTGCTGGCCTGCTCTCTTCTTTGGCTGCTGCTGGTACATGGTTGCAGGTACAATTTGAGCCTTTTATGTGATTTTCTTAGTTATTGTCAAATAACGCACTTGAGTCTCATATCTACCTAAAAGTTCAAGATAATAGGTGTCCGAACCACCAAGTAGCGAATGCATATAATTGTCTGAACCAAGCTTTGATAATAGCGTGTCAAATAAAATCTCATATCTGCCTGAAGTGAAACCCATAAATATTATAAGTCATGTTAGATCCTTATACTTTAGCAATGTTAAATTTTATACTCTCAACAGTTATGATATCCTATTTCAAGTATTTGAATTGGAAATTGAATTGGGGTCATCTAATGGAGGTGTGTGAGATTGAATTAAAGAGGATCAGTGTTGGTCAGTTTCTAGTCATTTGGTTTATGGACTGATGTGTTCATGCCGGCATCATTCCAGCATTGAGAAATTGTGAAAAAAAAATAAAGAAAATGGGACTCTAATGTTAGTTTTCAACGTAAACGACCAAATAAATTAAACTTTGGGAAAAAAAAAAAGGGACCTCAAAAGGCAACAGCCTAGGATATATGACAAACTCTTTCAAGTGGCACGTATCTATAAAACTTCTTGGTATATAATTTGTTTCCTACCCTAAAGTCTAGTAGCTGCCCGCAATTTTTGTCTGTCTTTCATAAAGTTTTTCATCCAAATCACAGATGTTATTCATGTATCTATACCTATTGGTCACCTTGATAGAGCTTGGGAAGGTAATAACTGTCATATATTCATCAAAATTTTCCCCTTTAACAATCCTTTGTAGTTTGGGAGAAATTTTTGAACTATTTGACTAGGAATGGCTCTTAATATGCCACTGGTAAAGATCCAATATTGCTTAAAAATTCGCAAGGGAACAATTCCAAAGTGAATTTTTCTTATGCAGGTGGCATCTTATTATGGTTGGCCGGTCTCCACCACGCATTGCATAGTAGGATCAATGGTTGGTTTTGGCCTTGTCTATGGTGGAGCTGGTGCTGTCTTCTGGAGCACACTAGCTAGGGTAACTTTGTCATGGGTGATCTCACCACTAATGGGTGCAGTGGTATCGTTTCTTGTCTACAAATGTATCCGGAGGGTATGTATGTTCTTTGTCTTCCATACTGGAACCACTTAATATTATCACCTGCATGACATAATTATTTTTGCATTTTTTGTGTGATAGGAGTTACTTTTGACCCTTCCCAGACCCCATTGTGTAGTAGTCTCGTGCACTAGGTTGTCCTTTTTTTGTGCAATAGGAATGGTGGTAGACTTGTTTGTGGCCTATTTGTGATTGGATGGTCTGCTAATAACATCTCTAATGTTGTTATTAAGGGTTTATTAAGGTTCAGCTGATAGCTAATGATTAACAGCTGGTTGTAATATTTTGATAAAAGAAAGCTGATAGTTGCAATAGCGGATAAATGTAACTGATTGGGGTTGAATAACAGCTAGCGACCTTCTATCAAAAGCTCATTTTCTGTAGTTCTAACTATCCATCTCTACTTTGTGCAGTTTGTTTACAGTGCTAAAAATCCAGGACAAGCTGCAGCAGCGGCAGCACCAATTGCTGTCTTTGCAGGTGTAACAGGAATCTCTTTTGCAGCATTTCCACTTAGCAAGACCTTTGCTTTGGCTTTGGCACAGGCTTTAGCTTGTGGTGCTGCTGGGGCATTCCTTGTTTATAGAATTATCCGAAAACAGCTTGGTCATCTCCTCACAAAAGTCACTTCATCACAACCTGAGCTGAAAGAGAGTACTGTCCAAAACAAACATATTGGATTCCTCTCTGACTTTGCCGGACCAAAGGGCACCCAGTTGGAAATAGTTTATGGGGTTTTTGGATACATGCAGGTCCTCTCAGCCTGCTTCATGTCATTTTCTCACGGAGGGAATGATGTCTCCAATGCAATAGGTCCTCTGGCAGCTGCATTGTCTATTCTTCAGGGTGGTGCCACAGGAACTGAGGTTGTTATTCCAAACGATGTTCTTGCATGGGGCGGATTTGGTATAGTTGCGGGTCTGATGATGTGGGGATATCGGGTGATCGCAACAATTGGAAAGAAAATAACTGAACTTACACCAACTAGAGGATTTGCAGCAGAGTTTGCTGCAGCCTCTGTGGTTCTTGTTGCATCAAAGCTTGGATTGCCAATTTCAGCAACGCATACATTGGTGGGTGCAGTCATGGGAGTAGGTTTTGCAAGGGGACTAAACAGTGTTAGGGCAGAAACCGTTAAAGAGATTGCAGCTTCATGGATTGTAACGATTCCAGCTGGTGCCTTTTTGGCAGTTCTCTACACATGGTTTTTGACCAAGCTTTTGTCTTACATATTGTGAGTGTACGTTTACAGGATAAATATGAACAAATTGATGTAAGAAATTGATCGAAACCACTCTTCTAGTTCCAGAATAGAACTTGTGGAATAATTCCCTCCTTTGAGCTTACATGATTTCTTCTTAAGGAAATCCCCCTAATACGAATGTGATTGATCGGCATAATTGGTTATTCTCAACCTAAGAATGAATTCATCTCACAATAGCATCAAGCATCAGTTGAACATCTTAAAATTTTCCTTTATTGGAGACCTATTACACCATCGGTTACATAATCACCATAAGTTATACGTGGAAAGATGTTTGTGTGTGTGTGTATGAGTGCACATCCCCAAGTGTGTGCATCTCATTTTTAAATTTATGTTGCAACAATGGTTAATTCAGCATAAATCTAAGCTAAGAACAGAAATTCAACCCAGGAGACAGGACCCTGAGTAAAAACATGAAACCAAGTAAAACAAGTTATTGTCATTGATGAGACTGCTCATACAACTGACAAAAAATTGATTTTTGACTTGGTAATTCAACTGATCAGGAACTGTTAATTGAGAAGACAGGGAAATGGAATTGCCTGCAAGGACCACCTCCCAGAATGCACGTTGCTGTAAGCCATCAGATGGCCAATATGTTTATGGCCATAGTTCTTGAATGGAAGTCAAGCTGGGCTCCCACCCTGGTCCCTGGTAAAACCTTCCTTTTGGAAGTTGGGGTACAAAAGGCTTCTTCATTTTTATTCTTTTCACTCTACACCTTGACGGCCTACCATGGGAGGCATAGAAATCTTTTGCCAAACAGAGAGGTTCCCCTGACATGTGTGCACTCTTGTACCAAGTGATGTTTGCATCAGATGATTTGTGATACCTACTAGTCAATCCTTTGACTTCTGCCTTTTTGGTGTGCTTGTGCTTTAGTTTCTGGGCAGTGGAAGAAGGAATCACAAGATACTTGTTTCCAGTCAACAAATTTTCTTCTGGCCATAACACAGATTCCTGGGGATTTTTTAAAACTTCTGGCCAGGCAACACACATTGCCAGGTACTTGTCCATAAGCCAGGATGCAGGAACCGCATGCTGATACAGCTCTACTCAGCCACCAGCATGAATGACCCTCACAGAAATGTCCCTGGAATGTAAGGATAAGTTCACTGGTGCAGTAGCATTATCCAACTTCTGTTTCTTTCTACACTCATCTTGACAGCCCCCCTTTAGGCCTAAAAAATTAGCACATGCCTTCAGCATAGCTGCTGAACGATATCTTTCTGATTCAATTGTTTCATATTGGTGAACTGGCTGATAAAGTAAGCATTACCTATCCAGAGGCATTGCAATGTTATACAACTTACAATGCCATCGATTCCATGGCCAACTATCCCAAAGTTTGTATTTTTCCACACACGTATAAAAGATAAAACCAATGCTTAGGAGTTCGGACACAGCCAAACAAAATAGAAGGGACTGAATTTTTATTTTTTCCACATGAAAATCAAAGAGAGCCAAGGACAGAAGATAAGATAAGCTCAATGATAAAATTGGCTAGCTCTGCAGGCACATCCTTTTGCTACTATCATAGCTCCACAGACCAGCCAAAACCTGACGTTCCAGCTTCTTCATCCTTCCACTAATCCAATTGTTATGAAGTATAAGACATCCCTTCTTCATACAGGCCGCTTTCACATTTTTCTTCTGCCATAGGTCTAAGTATGCACCATTAGGGAAGAGGTTTCTATTCAAAAAGTGAATGGTCAAATTTGTTTCAGGTTCTACACAGATGTCATCACTGACACGATTGGAGCCATTTTCCCCACATAAGGTTTCATAAAAACTTGGCTGCTCAGACATGCCTGAAGTTGCTGCATGCTTCACCACCTTCTCCATAGCCACTATTGTTGGACTGTCAGATCGAACAAAGTAAAAACCAGAGTTCAAGCGCCTCGGTAGGTTTATGGGTCCTGCAGAGAGAACAGAAGTACAATGTAAGGGTCTTTGTAATGTGATCAAGCAATTTCCTTCCGATCCTTTGAATGAAAAACTGGTCCATGCTTTTATGCTATTGGTAAGGAATTATTATTGGAGTGAAATACCTGTAATGTTATATTCATCAGACTGAGCTGCAAGAACAGCAGGACCAAAAGAAGAAAGCAGTGGCAATGGATTTCCAAACCAAAACACATCCACATCACTCAGAAGAACATTGTAACCCAGCTTCAAGATCTTCAGAACCATTCTGGATTTCATCTTTGTCACTCTCTGGAAGCATTTTGTTCCAAAATGGCAATCATTAAAGCTAATATTACTTGGGGTTGATGCATCATAGAAAACTGGCAGACCCTATTGTACAACAGGAAAATGTCAGCTCAGAATCCAAGCCAGTCACTATGGAGGAGGCAGTCCCAACACAAATGGACTTTAAGGCTGTTCAGCATAATTGCAAAATAATTCCAAAAACAGGAGGTTGTCCCTAAACAAATGGAATTTAAGTTTAACATTGCCCCAAAATCACTAATGCATTTGGTACTACTTAACAACAAATTACGTTCAACTCCCAATGACTCTCATACTCAACTGGCAACCAAAACTGTAGACCTAAATGAGAGCATGTCTACTACATTCAAGATTATAATAAAAAGTTGATTTGGTTGCTGTTCCTCCAATTCTCAAATTGTGCCAAACCATATTGTTGGCTACCAGAACCTTTCATCATTTTGAGGGTCATATGTAGTTCTTTTATTTCAATGTCAATCTCCTGTCACATCCATGTGAATGATTGCCATAAACATCATCCTGACTCTAATTGCCATTGGACTGGAAAATCAAATTGATATCAAGCAGAAGTTAGTGAAGCAGGGGTACCTGTAAAATAGAGAACTGATAAGTTTCAAGGTCAAGAGCACACACTATGAAATTTGTAACCAGAAGATGACGCAACCTGCAAACCCAACTCATTAGCATGTCCTTGTAACTGTATCCGGCAACAGAAAGGACAATTGTCCTATTCTTGTCAGCAATCCTTGAAAGAAGAGACTCTAAGGGAAATGGAAAATCTAATGCTGGCAATGACTGCAACTGGTCTTTCAATGAACAATCTATTATCCTGTTTTGTAACTGGATATCAGTCAGACAAGCCACATTTCTTTCTTCTTTCCTGGCATGCAAAACCCTTCTACTCCATAGACTTAGTCCCTTGTGGAGAGAAGGATAAAGAATATCTTCTGTTGTGTCAACAAATAGGTATCGCCCATCACATTTCAACAATTTTAAAAGGCTAGTATAATTAATTTCATGGAAAAACAATGATCCATATAGTGTGCCAAGATGGGAATTGCCAACATCCTCCCAGAATCTATTCTCAACACCGGAGACAATGGAGCCTTTGGCAGGCCACTCAAGTCCATTCAGGAAGAAACTTGAGATAGCCCAACTTGCGTCAAACACAAATCTCAGTTCAGATGACACAGCCTCATGAATGACCCAGTGGTTATGAATACCCTTGCCATACAAGAAAGGAGGGACCACCCCATTATGTAAAGGTGCATTCCTGCTATTCCATGCCAAAAGAATTCTGTTGTTGCAATGATTTAACAGCCCGTTATGATTAATGATCTCCTGCAATGTGACAGGATCAAGAATGATGTTAATGTACTTCCCAATAGGCAGTCAACTTTCATTCATCCATACCTCATGAAGTCTCTTCCATTTGTCATCCTCTTTTAGCCAATATTTCTCCACCTCATCCAAGTGGAATGGTAGGTATGAAACATTCCGCAACCAAGCCACAAGAAGCCAATCATTATCAAGATTGTAAGCAAAATTTAAGGTGGAAACAAAATTAGGCAAAAGAATAACTCGGGGATTGATAAAAACAGTTATATCCGTTGCCAACACCCGTGACCTTTCTAACATGGAATGAAAAAATGGGGTACCAAGGAACCTAGAAACAGCCATATTAGAGAGTGTAAGTATAATGGATGGATCCATAGATCAACAAAACAAATTAAGTAAGGACACTTGATAGACTTCTGCAACTAAAGAGACTCAAAGACTCAACCTTTTTTCAATTAAGCGAGAATGAACATTAGTGTGAGGATTACTACAACAGGAAAGTCGCATGAGATTCTAAAGAATTAGCTGTAATAAGAAAAAACCAATAATGCTTACGTAAAATCTATACTGGAATCGACCAAAACTCGCGATCCAAAAGCTTCAGCAAAAGAAGCAACAGAAGGGTCTTGACTAAATAGGATAACTTTGATTTGAGGGGACAAACTAACCCATGAGCGAATAGCAAGACTCTGCTTGGTCCCAACAGAACCAGTAAAAGGTCCAGCCGTTGTAAAAATTGTGATTTCTGGACTAAAACCTTTGGGATTGAAATCAGGTGCACCCATTTCATCCTCAAAGGAAGGCAGCAACCTCTGGGTGGCATACAAGGAGAGACCAATGAGCACAAACCCAGATAGCCAAACCGACCACAATTTCATTTGCACAGCCTCCGAGTTCTCTTCAAAAAGACCAACAACCCCAAAAAAAACGAAAAGTAAAAATTTGCTTCAGAAAAGTTAGTGATATGAAACAAGAGTAAAAAAGAAGAGGGACATTCATTGTTGTTGAGAAAGATTGAAACTTTAACTGAAAAAGAAGCAAAAACAGTGTGGGCAAAAAAAAGGAAACGAATGGAACAGCACCAAACCCGCAATGTCAGCAGCACAGCACTCTAGGTTCCATTGCCAACAAGACGAGGAGGTAGGCCATGATGCATGTGAAGTTAGGCGTCACAGAAACGTCATCTTCCATTACTTCTGGGTCCAATTTTTTGCTTTGTTTTATGGTGAAACTCCACGAACACGAGAAAGTTGAACCAGCAAGCAGGTTCAGAAGTCAAAGTTTTGCACTACTACTATGATGTGTCTCCGGAACGGAGGGCTTTAGGACTTAATCGAAACTAATGAGTCAAAAATCAGAAAGTCAAAAGTTTTGTCCCTTTGGAAACGCCTTCAATACGCAGTCCCACAATGCATGTTTTCAGGCAATTTCTATTTTAATTTTTTTTAGCGCCCTTATTATATAAGTTTATTTAAAATAAAAAATAATAAAATAAATTTATATAATATAAAATTATAAATAAATTATATTTTAAAAAATTAAAACATAACAAACACTAAATTTTATATTTAGGAGTTATAATTTAACGATGTTAAGAAAAATGTATCTCTCATTTATTTTTCAGTTTGTAAAAATTAAAAGATGGGCTTTAAACTTGAAATCAAAAGTTTATACGTCTCCACCATTAAACCTTACGCATGGCAAAGTAAGAACCACCAAACTAAGCTTCTTTATTTTGATTGGCATATGCAACAAATACCCAGTGGAAAATAAATAGCATCTACAACAAGTCCAATACCGGCAATGATGCGGTTTGATTTCAGCGTCCGTGGGAGCAGCACCGTTGGCCGGTCAATCACGCAAAATAGCCAAATACAATCTTTACCAGATTTCATCAATGAAAAGCTATTTCCAAGGTTGGCTTATTCAATTGTTAAAAGCGGATAGCAGATGAACAAAAAGACAGTAGGTTACATATCCCTTCTTGTTCCATCACATTGCAAGAGATCATAGTAAAGAACTCCCACAAAAAATACAGGGACGAGGCCTACAGTCAACGGTTGCATGTCAAATCACATTCTCTCTCTCCCCCCCCCCTACCCCGACATATTGGAGCAATAACTGAGACAAGTCCAAACGTGGGACGACTCAGACTAAATGTCCCAATATCTTCACAAGCTGTTGGCGGTTAGAACCTTGATCGCAGGCAGCCACGCTGCAACTGCCAGCGATGAAGAAACTGCATTCGTACCAGAGACCGGAGGTCCACAGCCAGGCAATGTCCTTGCCACCAAGGGCATCAGAGTTTAGTTGCAGGCATTCAGCGCATACTCCAAATTTTCTTGTACAACTTTAGCAACTAACAATAATCACATTTAAGCTTCCTTGATTATTTACATCTAGAGCAAGTATACAAGGTGAAACTACCAATATGAAAATCATAATGGGCGTATTCATCAACACATGTTTACACTGCTTGCCTGCTATTGATGTACTGGTTAGAAACACACAAGTTATAAATGCACATATGCTTCCTGTCAAAAGTCATTATCCAAAAGACACCAACACACCATGTCTTGCAAATGTTGATTCTGCAGAATTTTTCCCAGCTGGCCCATCATCCAAGTAATCCCTACATTCCTCATTGGCTACAGTTTTCCTTGAAGACTTGGGCAAAATCCCCAATTTTGAGGGCATATCAAGTATTGTCAGGATACATTTAATCTTCCAATCTTCCAGCAAAATCATGTTCAATAAAAGTGGTCCTCTAAACTTATCTGAGCCGCCTCACTGGTGATCTGGATCTTGACCTCTTTCCCCTGCAAGAAATTATTACAGTCAGCAAACAAGAAAATCTCACAAGAAATTAATTCATAAGCCTTATGCTTTCACCTGTGTATCAAGTGTTTTTCTATTTCTCAAAAACATGAACACAACCTTATCCATAGAGACAGCAGGGAAACATACCTCTTGGTCTCAAGAGAAGAGTAGGGAGAATGCCTGCGGTGAGAATGCTTGCTATGAGGTGACCGCGAAACTTGTCTAGAAATGACAAAACACATTCATACTTGATTTGTGAGCTTAACATACACAACTCAAGACAAAAAAGCTCAGCCTTTGTACACAGTCAAGCTTGACGAGAATTGCTCTGACAGGCAAAAACTTCTCTGCTAACATTACCAACATAATAAAGATCTATACAACAGCAGACACCACCAATTATTCTTTTCTTTCTGGTGAATGGGCAGACACCACAAAATTTTATAGCAGTATATAAGGCATTACCAAGTGGTATATCACTATAGCATAAACTTCTCAGTCTTCTAAATTAAAAGTCAAAAATTTTGAGTCGGTGTCATTTAATCTTTTAAAAAATTTGATGGAATTCACAATGAATCATTTGATCCCAAAAGCATAGTTGTCTCATACTGCTTCCAACAAATGGCTAATATCACCAGATCACAAAATTAAGTAATAATTTAAAAGTGGAACATAGAGAATGGATTCCATTTCCATAAGTGATGCTGATGCCGCAGTGCAATTCTAAATTTTGCACCTGTCCAAAATATTCATTCAGAAGAAACACAAGTAAGACTGATCAATGCTAACATAAAGGTACCTTCTCCTTGACCTAACTGGTGATGGTGATAACTCCCGTCTTCTTGAATGTAGCTTCCTGCAGAGCAGAGAGGAATAAATGAATATGCATAACCAGTCAAGGGGAAATCAGGAATTGGCAGAAATTCAGAGATAAACCGCTTAGAATCATCTGATAGTTCATCACTTGAATCCTTGTCCCTGCTGTCTCTAGCCCCACTCCCAAATGAAGAAGAGCGTCTTCTCTTATCTCTGCTTGAGTCACTTGTAATTTTATGTCTTGCTCTCTCTTCCTCCTTATCCTTGGACCATTCCCTTTTTCCACGGGCATCTTCTTTGGTGCTAGTTCTATGAGGTTTATCTGCCTCTCTCTTGGCCTCCTTGACATTCAGATGGGAGGATCTCTTTCTTGATTCAGATTCATTTGCCTTTTCCCCATACTTGTCACCTCGCTCTTTACTTCTTTCCTTTGAGCCATTCCAATTTTCTTTTTCCTTCCTTGGATGCTTTTCATCCTGTCTCCTATGAATATCATCATCACTCTCATCTGGCCTAACCCTGTGCTCTGCCTCCTTAACAGAATCTTTTCCTAAATGACTCCTATTTTCTTGTTGATTAACATTATTTCGATTTGTTCTGGATTCCCTAGCTTGATAATCATCTGCTATTGACTTTTTTAGGCTGGCATGCTCCCTGGGTTGTTCAGATTTAGTCATGACATTATCCCTAAGAGCAACTTTTGATCCAACCACGTTACCCTTGTTTATTGTTGTTTCATCGGCAATGTCAGTTTCAGCATTATCAATTCCAGAGGGTGCCTTGGAAGGATATGCTTCCTCACCCAACTCATTCACAGGAAAATTGATCTTATGCTTGGACCCAACAGGACTGGGTTTACTCAGATCACCCCCTAAATTTTTGTTTCCACCACTTTGTCCTTCAGGTTCTCCTCGTAAACTGCCATTTTCAGCTTCATTGCACATATCCTTTGGAAAGGTTGACTGCTTGACCATGGCATTTTTCACAGAAGTTGTTCTGCTGGAACTCTGAACTTCATCATCATCTTCGTCAGAGCCATAATTAGCAAGACCTAATACATTTCCAGGGGCACTAGAACTGGATTTCTCGTTGAAATCTTCAATATGAGGCTCATTGGCTTTAATTGGAACCTTAATCATTCCAGAAGCCTTGGGAATCAGGACTGCTGGGGGAGATGGAGATGCTTTGTTATTTGAGGGAAAAGTATCAAGATTCTCTGCAAAACCAGTAAGCATCATAATGAGAAAAGTTTCAAAAGACATATTGAAGACAGAGAACTCTTGTCATTGCAACAAATATGTGGGATTGAAATAAAGATTTGGAGGTTATGGCACTTTACCTTCAGCTGTTAGATCATCTTCATCAAGAACTTTTGTGGCAATTTCATCAAATAATTCATCAGTAACCTGGTTAACAACATCAAAGTCAAAACTACCATTTAACAATAAAACAGCAGGTCAATCAGATGACCATTTGATTTTCAGCAGCTATGACCTTTAAAAGAACTTCAGTTAAAACACGTTTTATCTCCTGGTTAATGGCTGCTGTTCTCGCTGCTTCTGTGAAATCCTGTAAAGAGCCAGACAAGTAAAAAAGGGACCCAAACTCAGATGGAGAGCACATATTAAAACCAACAAGGAAGAAAAGTTTGCCATAGACCAGATCTATAGCCTGAAAACCAAATAGATGAGTAATGGGACGATAAAACAATAAAACCTCATCATCTTCTTCTTCAGTTGACCTGGAAGAATCAAGGCTTTTTCCATCCACCTGATCACCCTTCCCAAAAGACTTGTCAACCCCACCATCCTCAATGGACTCTGTTTCCTCTTTAGGATGCTCCAAAGAAGACCTTGTGATGACGGATGCATTCTTAATTATTTCTTCTTTAAGCCAATTAGGAACAGATGCCTGGAAATTTTCCATTTGACAACTCAATAATGTTCACTCTAATTAACAAAAATCATCTTAATTAGGGTACCCACCTTTTTAGGGCGTTCAGAAGCACTAGAAATTCCATAAGTATCACCTTGAAATGTTGTGGGATGAAGTGCAGCTCCTGTACTAAGAACATATGGTGCACCAACAGATGGAATTGTTGGCTGAAAACTTGACCCAGGGAAGCTTCCAAATGGCGGTGCAACATGTCCAGAAACAGAAGGTATGCCCATGGAAGGGTCAGGCTATAATATGTAGCATACATCAGTACATCAATGCAAGGCCCTTCAAGATTGAGCAAGATTCGGAAAGCCAGAATCAATACCTGAGGTGCTGATGGAAGAACTGGAGGAATTGGAGGGTAAACCGCACCTGTTGCAACAGCTGGAGTCCAAGAGTCTACAGGGCCAATTCCCTGTATGGTTCCCGTCGAATCATGAGCAGAATAACTAGGTTGCACATGACCATCATGACCACAGTTAAAGCTAGGTCCAAAATCTAAAGGCTGACCACCAAGGTCAGCTGTCATATCAGCTGTCTGATCACTGTATGCAATAGTCTGTTCAGATGAAACTGATCTACCAATAGCAGGCAGTGCAGGTTGGCCAGTATACTGTCCTCCTTGAGCAGAGGGCATGGGAAAAGATAAAGAATTGTACATGTCCTCCTTATGGTCTGCAGTCTCTTCTTTACCTGCCAATTTAGGTAAGCAGTTAAACTGTGTCCTTGATCGGAACACTAGACCTCAGGAGAAGTAGTTCAACTTTGCTACCAATTATCTTGAGCATAGTTTTCACATGGGAAAAAACTCATTTTGTGCATGGATACTAGAAATTATGCAAACTTGTAACAGTTGATACAAAGTTGACTTGATCACTCAAAACACATTTCTTAATATGTGGTTGCATCGATTAAATGACCCCAACCAAAAAGAAAAAAAATGCTTGCCACTTCAAATCCACCAAAACTGATGAAAGCATGTCAAAGCCATATCTTCTTGTATGCCCTTAATAGAAAGCAATTCTCATAACAGATGCCATCAAAAGACATCATGAACTTATGACAATTTCATCTATTTTGCAACCACAAGAACTAGCTCACTCGTTTGCATGTGTATCTGCCACCGCAAGCCCCCTTGTTCTCAAATGAATAGCCTTAGAGGCCACAAGGGAGGGGAAGAGTGAACTCAAACTAGTGAACTCCACTTTATGAGGCATGTGGCAACCACTTGTTCTTAAAGCAAATCAAGAGAAGTTGTAAAGATGTTCAAACAAAAAACTCAAACTCTCTGTTGTCCTTGTCTTGGTTGTAGCAAGCAGGCATCAAGTACAAATGCATCTAACTTTCTTCTGCAATTAACCAACTTAAACATCATATGGATTGTGCAATATAGTGGATGGGATTGTGCACACCTTAAGGTCAGATTATCCCAACTGTTCCTTTCAGTCAAATGCATGTCATGCAGTCATAAGACCTCAAACATGATGTACTTGGCCAATAAGCTTACTACAAAGCTCTGAAAACTCAAGCATATAATATCTAGTTTTGAGCTCAATACCACTAAGTTTCAAACAGTCCTTTGATATGCACTTGCAACCACCAATTTTTATCTGTTTCATCCTCAATAAAAACACCATCCCAACTAAACAGCAACCTCTCTTTAATCTATATGAAACACAGATAGGAAGATATCCTCAATTGAAATGTCATCTGAGCATATTTCTCACAGTGGGATAGCACTCTCAAATATTAACATCAACCATCTTCTTACATGGTTGAGATATGGGGGAACTGATTGAAGTTCAAGATCAGAGTGACTAATAAAAATTGGTGATAAAATGAAATCTCAATGGAGTGTCACTGCAAAAATTTTCATTCAACATGAACTTTTCAATTTGACTGTTGAGCCACTCAGTGGCACATCCACTTGATATGAGGTTTAAAAAGTATGATTTTGATATATGACTAACTAGTAGAAAGATTCCTTAGCTCTAAAACACTACATCTCATAGGTTCAAGATGAATGATGCCCAAGGGAAGTTCCATTAACAATTATCAATCAACTTACCCCCCCCAAAAACAAAGAAAAAGAAAAGAAAAGAAGATTCTGAAAAATAAGGTTGTGTTGTGTTCACGTGGAACAATTGTTAAATACAAGTTTCATGTGCAACCACAATGTAACAAATAAGTTATTACCTGTAACAGAAGAATAACTAGAAGGTACCTCCTGCTGATGAACAGATGGACTTGTAGTTGGACCTCCAGCTGAAGTTCCCCCGACAACATTGTAAGACATGTGCCCATCAGGAACATAGGATGATCTTTCTGAGTTGAAAGGAGCAGTCTCTGGTGGATAAGCTGAAGGAGTCGGGTGAACAGAACCAACTGGGGCTGGAAACTGTTGATAGCCTGAAGCAGAAAATGGCTGTTGCTGAGTGTCTATGTAATGAGAATCAGCACCTTGTGAAGACTGATCATGAAACTGACTTTGTTCTTCCGGCGTGCTACCTGGTATAAATTGAGATTGAGACTGTTGATTATCCATTGCCACTTGCTTGGAAGCAGCCCATGCTCTAGCCCGAGCAGCCCAATCTTCCCCATTGTTATGGGCTGCCATTATCACATAGTTATAACCGATTGCCATTAGTACCCAGAAAAGGAAATCAGATTAACCTTCAAGAATGCTCTGAAGTAAGAATTATTAGCATAATGGATTAAAGACAATGCCAATATTACATTACTGCAGGCAATCTACCAATCAATTCTCCAGTAAAATACTATGTCAAGTCTTTTAGAGGCCTACCCCATCATATAGCTAACAAAAGGGCAGCAACAAACAACCCATGCTTAGAGAACACTTTTCTATATCATTTAGACAACTTTATAACATGAAATGCTTTTCTATATCCTTTAGACAACTTTATAACATGAAATGCTTTTCTATATCCTTCAGACAACTTTATAACATGAAACAGTGTGCCAAGTTATTCAGCCAACACCTTCCTCTTTCGGTCAGGGGGGAAAGTTGCATAATCAACACAACGGTTTGCAAATCCATAAAATTAATAAAGAATCAGCACGGTGAGGCAGTACAACTTAGTACAGAACCATCAATTAAAGTGAAATAACCTGTGTAATTCCAACTCTGCTGCTGCCCCCAATTGGGATCCCTCCATTCCTGAAATTAGAGGTGGAAAAAGCGATTAAGCATAAATTAAACCTAAAAAGATGGACCCGAACACCATAAATTACATCAATTAATCAAGATCAATACGTATAAAGAACAAATTGGATATCTAAATCGATAACTGGAACCGATAAACAAAAAATAACAGGCGGAGATGTAGAAAATTGAAATTACCAGAGTAGCCTGATGATAAGGCTGGGGAACCTGGGAATGAGGAGGAGGAAGGGGAGGCGCGTGGGGATGAGGCGGAGGGAACTGGTGGTACGGATCCGGGAGATGCGTAGCATAAGCATGAGGTGGAGGCGGCGGAGGAGCGATGTGGTCGGAATGAGGAGGCGCGGTGGCCCATTGCTGAGGCGGCGGAGGAGATGGAGAGTGCGAAGATGAAGACGGAGGAGGGTGGTAGAGGAATTGGTGGGGGAACCAATTGCCTTGGGGAGGAAGTGGCGGTCTTGGTTGCTGCTGCTGATGGTAGTGGTAAGGTTCCGCCGCAGACTGTGGCGGGGGTGGCGGTTGTGGGGGTCTCATGTAACCGTGGTGCTGTTGGTAAGCGTCCATGATTTTCCGCCGCGGACGACTGTGCAGCCGGTGGCGGCCCTAGGCTTCGTGGGTTTTCGATATTTATTGTTCCCCTTGCGCAACACACGGGGTTCGGAAAGAAGAGTGGGCTACACATATAATAGTTATTTTCTCCATTTATAGTATCTAATTTTTTATTATTAAATTATTTATTAAAAATATTTAAAATAATCATATAATAATTTTATTTTTATTTATTAAAAAAATTATTAGATAATAAATAATAATATTTTTAAAAATTAAATTATTAAAAATTTTTAATAATAATATAATTAAACTTTTTTTTATTGAGAAAATAAACAGACTCATTTCTCTCACCACAGTGGTGTAATTATCTAATCTACTTTTTATATTAGTGCAAAGAAATTATCTCTTGGCCATTATCGTGACCATTGAGGAAGGTATTATAACACTTTGGCCGATATGGGAGAGGGATTTTGGTAAAATTATCGTGGATTTCAACTCTAGACTTGCACTTCAAGAAATAACGAAGAATAAGTATGAGCACCAACCAACAATTTTAACCTGTTTTTTTTTTGGCTGGCATGTTATCCAACATAAACCGAAGCATTTACATAGGTTCTCACTTAATCAATTACATTTTCGATCTGGATCACATCTAGGAGGAGCTTCAATGTCTCATGCGGCCACCTTCCATTTCTATCCTATGCCCATCTTAGCCTTACAAATTTTTTCTTACGAGAAAGGACGAGGTAAAAATTATTTATTAAAAATTATTTAAAATTATATTAATTTAAAGTTATTTTTATTTGTATTTATCAAAATTTTTTTAAATATTTTATTCCATTTTAAAGATCCTGCAAGAAGTGGTATCAGAGCCATTGACTTTTTGTGAGGGAGAGATAGGTAAAGAAAACACTGTTTATCTTCAACCTAACAATAGCGAGTGAATCACTTGTGAAATAAGTCTGAGTAGTGCAAGTCTTGTAGGGCGTACCCAGCAAGACCCGCGGAGAGGCAGTAAGACCATTGGATTACCCTAAGCCTTCAGCTACAAATCTCACTATCGTTTCTTCTGTAGGTAAACCTTGGTTGACGTGAAACACTTGTGAGATAAGTGTGAGTAGTGCAAGTCCTGTAGGGCATACCCGGCAGCAAGACCCGCAGAGAGGCAGTAAGACTATTGGATTACCCTAAGCCTTCAGCTACAAATCTCACTATCGTTTCTTCTGTAGGTAAACCTTGGTTGACGATAGGTATGTCTACTTTTACCCTACGACCTCAAACTCCAAGTCATGATTCTGAAGCTTCGTCTTCTAGAACCATAAATCGTGATGAAATCCTCATTGAAAACTTTGATAAATCCATTGATAATTGGCAAATACCCAAACTTGTTGAAAAACAGATATACAAAACCTCCAAATTCCATATTCTTCGCAAATCTGATTATACCATCAAAACTGTTGAAAAAGATTGTCGTCTATCTAGATCTGTTGAAACTGTTAAACTGCTTTCTCATGACTCCATCAAACATCATCAAAAGCATTATAATTATTTGTATCTTAGCATGGTTCAGGTAGGCATCAAACCATTTATCCAGAGATGGATTAGATACATCTATTCTTGCTGCATTAAGGGATTGTCAGTTATTAAACTTTTATGATTCTTTGCTTGGCATAATAGAATCTAGTTTATACTCTGGTCCGGTTTATTTTAATTGCTATCCTGATTTTACTGTCTCTTTGCTTGACAAAAACATTCTTGACACACTAACTTTGCAAATCAAGATTCACAACAATCGTTTTGCAGAAAGATCTATACATTTAAGCTTGATGTATAGGATCTAGTACAAGGCTATGAAATCCTTTTTCCACACAAAGACTTTACGTGGCCCTGACGACAAAGGTGAAACGATTCTCTGGCAAACTGACATGCGCAGATCCAATCTTCAAACCCCAAAGTACATCAAATGGCATAAAGTTGATCTTCCAGATACTTGAAAAATCGACAATGCTTCAATACCCCAACCTCCTGTTAATCCCAGGCTTAACAGGATTATCCAACATGATGATGGTAGTGTTAGTGTCTCCTTTGCAAGACATTCCACTAGTTCATCGAGATCTGCATCATTGCAGATCTCCAATCTCGTGTTACTAATTACCTGCAAAGGAGTAATTCAGCAAGACACCCACCTAGTCACATTAGGACAAACAATCACACTTCTAACATTTCAGGTATTAATCTACGAAGACAGATACCAAGGCCAACATACAACGAAACTTCCCCAAGATCCCCAGATTCTCTTGAAGCCTCTGCTTCCCAAGTCTAATTTCTTGATGAGTCTAAGGTAAACCCTGAACTAAATGTCCTTGAAAGGGAAATTTCAAATGATTTTCAAATAAACAAAGAAGTTTTAAGAAAAGAGTTTTATTCCAATTGGAATAACGATAAAAGAAAATAGTTTTTAGAAAATTTTCAAAATGAAAACCGACTGGCCATCCAGCAGGAATATTATGATTAGATGACTAGTAACGAAAAGTATATTTTATTTTTTGACTAGTTTGAACAAAAGAATTTTAGTTGCCCTTGGATCAGCAAGGAACAACAAAATGTGCAGACTTGTACTGTAACGCAACAGTGGGAATTGATGAATGGTTCTAAAGTAGAATTAATTCATCCCCCATCGTGCGAAATTCAGTTTAAACACAAAGGATCTACAATCTCTGCTTCTCCTTTTAAAATACGCAGAGAACATGAAGATTCTTCTCCAAAAAATTTTCAAAAAATAATCGAACAAAATAATTATACCAACAAGATTTTACAAACAATTGGAAATCAAGTTTTTAATATTGAAACTATTTCGAATATTTCAAAACAAACAGAAACATAGTCTAAACCTGTTTCTTAACCAATATTTAAACCTTTTCAAATTTCATCAAACTCTTCAAATGAATTTCAGCAAGCTTTAGTTCAAAGGTACCAGATCCTCAAGGATAAAGCCTCTTCTTCTAAAGCTATCTAAATTCTGAATGATTCTGATTCTTCTGATTTGTCCTCACAATCTTTCAGACTCTAGAAGGTCAAAATCGAACCCAAAAACTTTCCAACTAGGATGTATTATCCTAGACCAACTGCTCCAGACATCACTTTGGAAGAAAAACCCTCTTTTATCCAAACTAAGTACAACTCCAACTCCATCTATGAATGGAACATTGATGGACTTTCAGAATACCAGATTCTGAACCTCCTTCAACAAATGATTATAGTTGTCAACGTTTACCGAACTCATAGTCAAACTTCTGATCCAACTATTGCTGAGATCTTGGTTGCAGGATTTTCAAGCCAACTTAAAGGATGGTGGGACAATATCCTAACTCCTGTAAATCATCAAGAAATATTTTCTAGTGTCAAATGTGATGAAGAAGGTACACCACTCAGGGATACACACGATAACACCATTCCTGATGCGGTAACAACTCTTATCTTCATAATTACCAAACACTTTATCGGTGATCCTTCCCATTTGAAGGATAAAAGCACCGAATTACTTTCAAACTTACGATGCAAATATTTACACAATTTTTGCTGGTACAAAGATACTTTCATAACTCGTGTTATGCAACGAAAAGATGCTAACCAACCTTTTTGGAAAGAAAAATTTTTAACCGGTCTTCCTAAACTGTTAGGAGAACGTGTTAGAAATAAACTTTATGATCTTTATAACAAATAGATACCGTATGATACACTATCATATGGTGAACTAACTAGTTTCATCCAAAAGGAAGGCTTGCAGGTCTGCAGTGATCTTCGCCTTCAAAAGCAAATCAAAAAGGAACGACAACGAACTCAGAAGGAGCTTGGATCATTCTGTGCCCAATTCGATGACCAAGCTTACCAAAAGCAACATACCAAGAAAAAATCCAAGCCCAAATACAAGAAGATCCAATCCAAAAATTCAAACCCATTTTACAAAAAGTCCAAACCAAACAAAAAACCTTTTAGCCCATATAAACCCAATTTCCAACAAACACAACCAGGACAACCAATGGACCAAAAACCGATCATATGTTACAAATGCAAAAGGCCTGGACATTCTGCTCGATTCTGCAAATTCTTAACCAAACTCCAAACCCTTGAACTTACAGAAGAAGTCCAAACCCAAATTCAAACCTTACTTGCTGACAGTTCAGAAGAATCCAATGCATCTTCTGAAGAAGGACTCCAACCTGATGAAGTTGGCACTGATACTTCGTCCGACAACGAACTTTCAGTACTAACTCGCAATCAGGAGAAAATTCTTGACATCCTTGACAATCTAGGTAATGATCAAGCCAAAACCCTTTTTCTTGAAAAACTCTTAAAAGTCTCGGCTTCTTCAAAACCTAATGATTTACTTCTTCAAACTCAAACACCATATGATCTTCAACATATCCTAAATCATTTTGAATAGCCACAAACACGTCCTGTAACTACTCAAGATCTCAGAGAAGAAATTAATCTACTCAAAACTGAGATCTCTCAACTCAAAAAATAACAAAATAATGATCAACAAATTCCTTTATCTCTTATCCAGAACCAAACTTCGACTTCTGAACCCATCCAAACATCTCCTTCTATCCCAAACATTCCATCAGAAGCAACCAATGAATTTCTGTTTCTTTTAACATAAATTACTACCCAAAAATGGCTAATCAACGTTAGACTAACAATCTCTAACCAATATTCGTTACAAACTATTACCTTAGTCGATACTGGTGCAGATCTCAACTGTATACAGGAAGGACTAATTCCAACAAAATTCTTCGAAAAGACAACTGAAGGGCTCAAATCAGTAAGCAACCACCGACTGGTCGTTAACTACAAACTCTCTGATGTGCTTGTTAACAACAAGGTATTTCTCTAAAAACCTCTTTTATTCTAGTCAAAAACCTTAAACAAAAAGTCATTCTAGGTACTCCCTTCCTTAGCTTAATCAAACCTTTCACAGTTACAAACCAAGGAATTCATACAAATGTTTTCAACCAATCTGTTGTTTTTGAATTCATCTAAAAACCCCACATCAAAAATATTAACCTTTTAAAATCTCTGTCTTTACAAAAATACCTGAAATAAACATCCTTCTCCAAACAAAGAAATCCCAGTTGAACCATCTCAAATCTGAAGTTTCCTTCAAGGATCTTCAAAACTAGCTTCAAACACCTACTATTCAACACCAGATCCAAATAATTCAAACCCAAATTGAAAACACCATTTGTTCAGATATTCCAAATGCTTTCTAGCATAGACACCAAGACATTGTCACCCTTTCCTATGCCAAAGATTTCAATGAAAGACAAATTCCTACCAAAGCTAGACCCATTCAGATGAATTCTGACTTGGTTAAACATTGTAAATAAGAGATTGACAATTTACTCAGTAAAGGAATTATCAGACCGAGTAAATCACCCTGGAGCTGTGCAGCCTTCTACGTCAATAAGAATGTTGAACTTGAACGAGGTGTTCCCCGTCTAGTAATTAATTACAAACCTCTCAATGATGCTTTGGAATGGATCAGGTATCCCATTCTGAATCAAAGAGATCTTTTATAAAGACTGATTCATGCTCAAATATTTTCCAAGTTTGATATGAAATCTGGTTTTTGGCAAATTCAAATTCATGAAACCGATAGGTATAAAACTGCATTCACTGTTCCTTTTGGACAATTTGAATGGAATATTATGCCCTTTGGTTTGAAATATGCACCATCTGAATTCTAACGTATCATGAATGACATTTACATCTCATGCATGCATTTCATCATTGTATACATAGATGATGTCCTTGTCTTCTCTGAAAACATTGATAAACATATTAAATATTTGCATCATTTCATCCATTTGACCAAGAAAGCAGGTCTTGCAGTTTCTAGGTCAAAGATAGAATTATTCCAAACCAAGGTAAGATTTCTTGGACACTATATTTCCCAAGGAATTATTACACCTTATCTTTTATAGATAAGTTTCCGGACCAACTTACTGATAAAAATCAATTACAGAGATTTCTTGGAAGTCTCAATTATATTTCTGATTTTTATCCCAAACTCCAACTTGTTATCAAACCTCTCCATAAAAGACTATCAAAAAAACATTCTTCTGAACCCTGGAATGAGGATTTGACACGATTAATCCAGAAGATCAAAGCTCAGGTCCAAACTCTACCCTGTTTACATTTAGCAGACCCTAGCCTGCTCAAAATAGTAGAAACAGATGCTTCCAGTATAGGATATGGAGGTATTCTCAAACAAGTGAGAGAACAAAAAGAGGAGCTGGTAAAATTCACCTCCAAACACTGGAATGACTGCCAAAGGAAGTATTCCACTATCAAGCAGGAAATTTTAGCAATAGTTTTGTGTATTTCGAAATTTCACAATGATTTGCTAAACCAAAAATTCTTGCTTCGAATTGATTGTCAAGCAGCAAAGTATGTTTTGAAAAAAGATGTACAAAATCTTGCTTCCAAACAAATTTTTGCCAGATGGCAAGCAATTTTAAGCATTTATGATTTTGATATTGAATATATCAAAGGTTCTTCTAATTCTCTTCCTGATTTCCTTACAAAAGAATTTTTACAGGGATATGCCCAGAAAAAAGAAGAACCAGAAAACCAGAACATGGGCTAAAGCCTGCCAACAGTCCGATTCGGACTATGACTCCCAACCTATGGCCCAACCTCGTCAAATAGCTACAACAGAATCATCAGCCTCCAACAATTCAAAACCAAGTCTAGACCAACTCAGCCCAACAGCCAAAAAGACTCTAAAGGCCCTCATTGCCAAATTAAATGAATACAAATCCACAGCCAAATCTAAAAAAAGGCCCACTCCACCTTCATCTCCAGAAGAAGAAAAGCCAACTCCAACACCTAATAAGGGTAAGCAGTTAATTACTTTACTTTCATCCTCTTCACCCGAAAAAAGGTAGTCACTATACCTGCTCAAAAATCCCTCCAAATTGCACCACCAAAAGCAAAAGACCTATCCATCCAGCCAATAACTTCAAAAATCTTTCCCCCATCATATTTTAGAAAATCTGTTTTCCAAAATATTAAACTTGTGGAATCAGGATTTTATGACCAAAACCCCATTAAATGTGCCAAAAACATATTCCAAGAAGATTGATATTTCAAACCATGACACCCACTCAAAACTCAAAAATATTACGAAGCAATTCTAGTTGACACTTACTCTGCAAAATTCCATCATCATTCCCAACATGGCGAAACAGGTTACTCAACTTTGCAGATTATTAGAATTCTTCATCCAACAGAATGGCCAAACCATCCCTGCACAAAGATCTCCTTCCGATCTGCAGTATATCAAAACTCCAAATTTGCCCAACACTTCACATATTGGGACTATAAACAAGCATGGTTTAATGTCCTCTATATTCAAAATTCTCAATTTAAACATTCCTGATTATTTTTCTGGGAAACACAAACTGTTATAAAATTTCCTCTATAGTTTGTTCAATGGTGGAATTAGATCGGACTAGTTATCCAAATATTCCCCAAACCAATCCAAAAAAGATTTCAAACTTTTGCATAAA